>OU823266.1:14558439-15758439 GCA_917490735.1 Dryobotodes eremita
CTCGTGCGCGGGGTGCTGGAGATTTCTGTAATACATGCCATAGGGCCCGCATGCAGGGAACTGTATTTATTAGTGGATAGGGCCCGCATGCGGGGTGCTGGACATTTCTGTAACGCATGCCATAGGGCCCGCATGCAGGGAACCGTATTTATTAGTCGATAGGGAACGGTTGCGGTATACGGAGAACCTGCACTGCACGTTTGGCAGTTGCTTAGAAGGCTCATTTTCATCGGGATTGAGTCCCCGCACGCTTATTACCGACCGAAAAATTTCATAGGTCGCTAAATTCGCTACGAGGATTCCCCGCAGGCGATATACCCCGACCCCGTTATCGACTTATGTCTTAGAAACAGCTTTTTTTTTAAGTAAAATTCGATTGGTATCTATATCGAAACATGATAAAACATGTTTTCTTAACTCATACTTCAAGTAACAATACTACCAGCGGTCGTTGACCCCTAAAAAACATCAAATCTTTTTATTTTATAGAAAGAAAATACGTTTATTTGCGGTAAACATGACATGACGCAAAGAAAAAAGACACATATACAAAAAATAACGAGTTGGGGGAAAATATGCGTCACATCCACGTAAAACGGCATTCGCTCAGCATAATGCTACGACCCTATTCGAGACAGAGCCCCAGCGCTGGTTTTCAGCAATAGCCGGCGTTGTCGTATTTCGATATTAGTCACTACCCCGCCTGCGGGGAGATAATTTATTTCACATAAACCAACATGGGCACTTATGAAACGTCAGAAGCTAGGTGCACGGTTCCAATTGGTTGTTTCGTATGGAGAAGAGCCGGCAAGAAACTCCACGATTACTCTTTTACAAATAAGGGGCTTTTACATTGTTTCAAATTACAGTGTTGATAATGGGAGGACAGTGTAGGCCGAGTTATCGACTAATGAAAATTAACCATTAGTCAGTATTTTACCAAAATTCTTCAACCTCATGTAATCGTTCTCTGTTTTAAAATAATTTATTTATTATTATTAATAATTTTATTTTTATTGTTACAGGTATTAGGTACAGGTTTGCCGCTAGCGAGGGAACAACCCGATGTGTATAAAGAATTTTGGGAAACACTACCCAAAGTGTTAGAAACATTCCTGTTTGAACCACCGTAAGTAATGCTGTTTAACTATTTTATAACTCTCTTTTAATGCCCGCGGCTAGCCTACGTGACCCAGGTACCCTACGTGAGATTGTCAGCAACACCAAGGCGTTGCTGGCCTTCTTCGAGGAGCTGGGGTGGATCGAATGATCGATTTTCCCACCCGTACGCAAAATACGCGCATTGACGTGGAGTTGCGGACACCAGCCCGTATTACCTATGCCCGCGGCTTCACCCGCGTCGATGTCGGGTAATATCCCACGGGAACGTACTACCGGGATTAAAAGAACCCTATGTGTTGATACAGGTTATAAACTATAATATTATGTGTGCCAAATATTGTTGATATCCGTTGTTCAGCCGTTTTTGCGCCAATCCGGAACATACATACAGACTCGTTATTATTTTATTATACGTAAGTGTATAGATAAATAATTAAAGTGCAGTGGTAGCCCAGTTCTAACGGCCCCGAATTACAAGTTGTAGGTTGTGCGTTCGACCCCAGGCCCCAGGCAGGCGCTTTGACTTGCCACCCAAAAAATAAAAAAATAAGGCAGGCGCTTTACTTTGTGTAAATAATTTCATCACCACTGCTCTCGAAAACGGTGAAAGCAAACATCGTGAGGAAACCGGCATGTGCTAGAACCAAAAATTCGAAGACATGTGACATCTAACAACCCGTACTGAGAGATCGGCTATTCGGATGCATATTCACCTAAAGTTGAGACGTTGGCTAATATGGAATGTGCTTTTGTATCGAAAAAATCTCGCTAACATCAGATTTCAGTGACCAAATCGGACCAAATCATGGCGATCGAGAGGTAGTGATTAAAGTTGTTGTAGCCGAGGTTATATTTACGCCTAATCAGAATATAGTACTTAATTTATTAAACATAAATAAATATTTTTTTTAGAAGTCGCTTCGATACTATACACCCGACAAGTTATGCATTCCCGGTGTTCCTGGCATTCCCTTTTTTTTTTAATTTCAAAAATAATATTTTTTTAAAGCCGCTTCCATACTTCCATAGCAAAAAAATTACTTTAGGTAAATATGCTTCCAAATATCCGATCTCTGGTGATAAGTCAACGGTGCGGTTTAAAAGAAGAAGTAGTGACAAAAATTGAAAAGAGTATGCTTAGATGGTTTGGTCATTTTGAGAGGATGAATGAAAAACGACTAACAAAAGGTATTTACAAGGCAGATGTGAGTGGAAACGCCGGGAGGGGACGCTTTAAGAAGACATATAGTGACCTTATTGGTGATGTTCTTCAGAAAGGTCAGGTGCGTAGTACTCGCAACCGGCGTGCGTGTATGACCAGATGTATGAACGTAAAAGAGGCTAAAGGAGTATCTAAGGATCGTAGCAGGTGGCGTTCTGTAGTTTCTGCCTACCCCCAAGAAGAAGGTATGAGTTTATATATGACGCGGCACTGGCCCCTGACGCGGGCACTCCGCACCCTTAATCTAGTAGCAGAGGAGATAGACATTTTTACTTGTACACGGAGTGAATTCACAAGGATAACATCGTTTGTAATAAGTTTTAGAAAATAAATTGTTATTATTAAGTTTACTTCACTATTGCATTAGGTTGTACCTGTAATAATAGTTGTAAGTGATGATAAAAAAAAAAAATACTTATTATAAATGAGTATATTTTTGTTGAACAGTGTAGGCGGCGGGCGCGCAGCCCGGCAGCTAGTCCTGGCCGTGCGCGAGCAAGCCCTGCGCGCGCGGCCGCGGCTACCTCCACAACATCTAAGAGCATTGCTCGCACTCATCAGAGCAGGATCTTTACACACTCAGCCGCCACAACCTATACGTAAGTCATCATCATCTGCCTAACATTTTACCAATTATATTGAGGTCGGCTTCCAGTCTTACCAGATGCAGCTGAATAAAAGTATTTTACATGGGGAGACTGCCTATCTGTAAGACTGGTTGTCAGACTTTTGGGCTTCTGACTACCCGAAACGACTGTCAAAAATCTACGAATGACAGCCGGGGTCATCGGCTTAACGTGGTTTCCGAGGCACGGAGGGGTAATGGATGGTCAAACATTCACGAACCGACCGCGGCAAGCGTAGGTTAACCTTCGATCTACCCGTACGGCTGTTATCAATTAGCCACGAGCCCCTTCGGTGGCAAAAAACTAAAATACAGATCCAAAGACACCGACTTCCGAAATTGAAAGTAATTTTTCACTTCTTAGTGTTTTTTTTTTTAAATCTTATAATTTGAATTATTACTTCATTTTATTATTTTTACATTATTCTCGCATATAGAAGCAACAAGAATAATGTATCCAGGATTTTGTAATATCTTGATTTAAAAGAGTATCCTTGGAGTTTGTTGCCCGTTCTTCTGCATAGAGATCTACGTTTTGGAATGGGCAACTAGCTTCAACTTTCTGACTAACTGACCGACTCTTTGACAATTCAAAACTGCCTGTAAATGGTTTAATTGAAATAAATGCTTCGAGTTTGAGTCTATAATGTGTACAAATATAATAATTGTCAACAGAAAACGAACAAGAGTTAAAAGAAAGAGAAGAGTTCGCGCGGACATGCTTCGAGACTCTCCTGCAGTACTCCATGTTAGAAGATATTGATTCTTTCGCTGGAGTTGAAAGTAAGTTATGTTTATTTGTAGGATTTCGGGAGGAAACGCCCGGGTGTTACCATTGTGTGGATCGACCGGAGGACACGGTGGAGCATACGGTGGAGGTCTGCCCGGCTTGGGCGGAGCACCGCCGTGTCCTCGTGGCGGCGATCGGCGGCGGCGACCTCTCGCGTCCGGCCCTGGTTCAGGCCATGGTACGGAGCGAGAGGGAATGGGAAGCCGTCACCTCCTTCTGCGAAGCAGTAATGCTCGCGAAGGAGGAGGCGGAGCGCGAGAGGGAGAGAGGGGCGTAGAGGCAATCTCTACGCCCTCGCGCCCCTAGCCGCCGCAGGAGGAGGAGACACCCTGGGCGTCGGGAGTCGATTGCCGACTCCCGGCCACCGTAGGCGCGGGCTTGCGGACGGCGAGCAATGTGCAGCTCGCCGTCCGGTAAGGACCAGGCCCGGGTCGACGGCGCGTCGTGTTCCACGCGCGCCACAAAGAGATGTCAGCACAATTGACGGGGTCCGATAGGACCGATGCCTGCCGGGGCTGCGGATTGTTCGAAAGAGTTACCGTGGCCCTGGCGCACAGGCAACTGAAGGAACACGGGTGGGTTTTAGTCAGTAAGAGTCTGACACGCCCTTCCGCTCCGCCCAGAGCGGGAGACGTCATTTGATGATTTCCCACCCAAAAAAAAAAAAAAAGGATCTTTTATTTATAGGATCTTCATATTTATTTTATTATTTATGTACAGTCACCAAAAGAGATAAATAACCAGGGCCGTCGATATAGTTGAAGTTTACTAAGAAACCGATGAATGTTTTCGAATGAAACTTAATTTAATTAATAGAAAACAAACAGGTCATTTATCAAATTAAATTTCATTAGAAAACATCCATCGGTTTCTTAGTAAACTTCAACTATATCCGATGACCGTGGTTACTTATCACATTTGGTGACCGTACACACAGTAAAATATATACAGATACGGCATATTAGTATTGAGTACAAAGTAAGTTCTGCTTTTTTCTTAAGAAATTTCTTCCAGCAGACCTGCGACAGGAGAAATTAAAAATTAATGTAGACAATAGTGTGTGAGAACAAGAAGAGAAAAATTTGATTTTGTGACGTTTTAATTAGTTCTTCTTCCTTGTTCCAATTTATCTGGGGCAGCGCAAACTTTCTTAAGAAACTAAATGCGCCACAAACAGGGCTTAGAACCGGTACCAAAAGTACAGGTTATCGGTATTTACCGGTTTTTGCTATTTCGATGCCTGGGTACCGGTACCAGACGGGTACCGGTACTCTACCTAACAAGTACTGGTACCAAATTCAGGTAACCTTAACGTACCACAAATCTCATATTTGTAAGAAGACCTCGTACGGTTGGCCACCTTGAAGTTATTTGTCTAAAGCCTATCTAAACTATCTGTTTTACATACTATATCTGCTTTCTCTCTCTAACTTACGGAAATATTCGTTTAGTACCGCTACAGTACCGATAGTGGTCAGATATACCAATAGTACAGGTACTAATTTGGTACCGGTATCACACTAAGGTCAATATTACCGGTTTCCAAAAATACCGGTCTTTCAAGCCCTGGCCACAGATGTAAAACTGCATCAAAACCCATAAAGAAGTTTAGAAAAACTAAGCAAATAAAAAACGACGGTAAAATCTTACAACTGAAAAAGATGTATGATAAATACTTTGTTTTCAGACGACACGGACCCCTTAGCGATAGTAGCATTATTGGACAGGTTCCAGGAAGTGATATCAAAATATACGCAGGACGAGGATAATACGGAACCATTGCCTAGGTAAGTTTTTATTTATTATTTATTTTTAAACGTTGCCCCACACTAGGAATTTCGCCTGTATTGTGGGTGCGTTTACAAACATTCAAACTCACATACACAAACAGCCAGACCCGGAACAACTACTTGTAGGTCATACAAATATTCGTTCCGTGCGGGAATCGAATCCGCAATACGCAGCGCAGCAGTCAATCGCTTAACCACTGCGCCAACCGTGCCGTTATAGTTTAAAACTTAAGTAATGATAATATCGACAGGAATATGTGTTTTCTTCATCTTTCGTATAATTTCAATCATATGTACAAAACCAATGAGGTTAAAGATTTTTGTGACAAGAAAAGCTACCTTCGGGGATTGTTCAAGAACTTAGGAGTAACCAACTCTATCTTGTAGAGTCTTATAAATACAGGTCCAGATAAAATAAACACTGCCTAAAGGCCAACGACATTCCTATATGAAGATCAGTCTTCTCCAGTTAAAGATACGTCGAGTAATATTAACACTTTCAATAACCTTACCTACAGTTTTTTTTATTATCTCCACTAAGTAAATATTTTTTAGGTATTGCTTTAGTTATTATAAGTACATAACAATCCATACTAAATAGATTACAATATACAAGCTAACGATAAATTAATATAATATGTACGAGTATATAATTTTACCTACTTACAGCTTAATTTTCTCTTAATGGGGAAACGCCAAAGTAGCCCGCGAAATTCTTGAAAAAGTCATTCAATGGGATTGTATAAACTTAGAGGGATGTATTCATGATTTTAATGATTATTATTCTGTAAATCCATACTTATTACGGTCGCGAATCATACTTTGGTCAACATACAACCTGACACTGACCTGCAAATTGCAAAAAACGTAAGAAAATTTTGAATTTCGCGGGCAACTCTTGCGCTTCCCCCATAATCCTCTCATATCGAAAAATTCATTAATTAAAATTGACTCTTTCCTGCACAGGCATCAACTATCAGAGATATCGTTTGTGCTGAAGGCGGTAGCGACGTTGACTGAGTCCATGAAGAAGGCGCCGCCAGGCAAGGTGGACGCTGTAGCGTGGCAGAAGTTAATAGGTCAGAGTTATTAAAGCATTACCAGCAAAAACGCATGACATAATAACAAAAACCATAATATTTTCCTTATCATTCTGAGTCCTCGCTTAATTTCCTCCTGAGCCCGCATGTGTTTGCAATTTCTATAGACGTTTCTGTCATTTTCATACATATTTTATTTATTATTTTTTTAATTACTAGCGACCCGCCCCGGCTTCGCCCGGGTAGCAAAGCATAATATAATATAGCCTATGTCACCCGGAGATAGTGTAGCTTCCCAACAGTGAAATAATTTTTGAAATCGGTTCAGTATTTCGGAGCCTATTCAATACAAACAAACAATCATATCTTTTCTCTGTATTATATTGTAGCTTATATGAAACGTTTGTATTTTTAACATAGCGCCATCTATTGAATACTTACTCAATCCAGTCAACAGATATCGCCATCTGTTAGAATCGTTTGGAGCTAACAGATAATTGTGACTGTCAAATAATAGACAATTTCCAATAAAATAATATTGCGACTATAAATTGAGATGTATGAGATGATGTTGTTGTATGTGTGTTCTATCTTTCAAGTTGGATTAAATTGCACACGGTGTGCAAATCAAATTTAAAATCGGTTCAGTAGTTTGGAGTCCATCGCGGACAAACAACGTGACACGTAATTTTTATATACAGGGTTATTGGTAAAACACCAGCAACTTCTTAAGGGGTCATTGTACTCATCATTATAAACAACTTTTACTATGGACCAAACCTGAAATCTCGAAAAAAATATCTGCTGTTCCCTACGTTTTGACGTGTTATGCGAATATAAATGTAGGGAAAATCTGTTTATTTTTTTCGCGATTTTTAGGTTTGGTCCATAGTAAAAGTTGTTTATAATGATGAGTACAATGACCCCTTAAGGGGTTGCTGGTGTTTTACCAATAACCCTGTATATAAAGATAAAGATTCAGTAGTACACATACATTTTTTATATTTAAGTTGGTGCCAACATAAACCCTTATAGAGTTTTACCGTGCACCTAAGTCATCGGCTACATAATTTAAAGAATTAAAACCACTTAAAGTAGATACTTAGTAAAAAAGAAACAACAAATAACATTATAACGGGTATTTAAGCAAAATATTATCTAATACCAACGATCGAACATCGGTAACCAATCGAATGTTTTCGAATTAATACAGGTTGTTCCTAAAAGTAGAAAAGAAAAAGAAAAATGTGTTTATTGGCATTGCAGCAACAAAAATACACCTTAAAACTAAAAAATACGGAACAATGATTATAATGCCAATGGCGCCTCAGCTCAGCATAATGTCAGATGAAAACACAAGGTGTACCACCTGACGCTGATTTTCAGCTGCAACACACGAGTGCCATACGCTAGAATAATACAAAGAATAGGCAAGTGTGTGTTGTGTCCGTTCTAATAAATTAAAAGTTTTGTGACATGAGTGTGTGGGTGTGTTGTGATTAATGAAAAACTAAAATAAAGTATATATTTTAGAACATCTATTGAGTGATTACGAACGTCCAAATTGAATAAAAACTGCATAACCGTAATCCTACCGCTTACTACAACCTATTGGGCCGTAACTTCGATTTTATTAACATCGACCCCTATCCCATTTTATGAATAAAATAATGAAATACCGATACCTCTATCAGGCTTATAACGAAATTCTATGTTGTTTCCAGGTCTCTACCCCGCGCTAGTCCGCCTGGCAGCGAGCGCGCGCGCGGCCGGCGCGGGCGCAGCTCTGCGTGAAGCTCTGCTGCAGTTCTGCGGACTGCTGGCCGCGCCGCTATAGCGCCGAGTTCTCTACACCATACACATCTAGAGCACGAGGCTCTAGTGAGTCCCACTGGTAATGGAAATAAAGCTCTTTTGTGATGATCATCATTCTCTTGCCCTTATTTTGATTTATTTGGGGTCAGCAAAACATGTCTTCCATACTTCACTATCAGTTGTCATCTCGGTAGTCACCCCCTTTCTAGCAATATCATCATTCACACAGTCCATCCATCGTTTCTTTGGTAAATAATTACGGGAATAGAAAACAGACAAATAAACTAGTAGATTAATTTGGTTGTGCCAATTTTGCAATTACTCCAAACCGGAATGCGACTCATTCATTCAACACCTTCCTTAAGAAATGGGCTTTCAGAACCAAAAAAATTTTTTCAAATCCGACCGGTGGTTCTAGAGATTAGCGCGTTAAAACAAACACTTCAGCTTTAGTATAGAAGCTGTAGCGCTGCGGTATTTTTTTTTTATATCATAGCATTATGCTGAGATAGGAGGAGCCTTTTTGGCCGCGCTCATTGCCTGTTGTTATTTTCATGATTTTATTAGTTTTAATTGTCCTTTTTTATTATTTGTATTTCCTGTGAGTGTTCCAAATAAAATATTTTTCTTTCTCTCTATAATGTGCAAAAAGAAAATCATAGACTTGTTGTTTCAGTGACGTCAAACTCTAAGAAGTTGTCAAGACGTGAACACAGAGGGCGCCCCGAACCGATAATTATTATGACTAGGTATAACATGAATTGTATGAAGTAATATAACTATATATTGTCATAGAACCGTTTATATTAAGTTATCCTTAGCTAGATTAAATTTTATAGATAGAAATATTTTTTGGGGTGAGATGTTACACAGTAAAGTATTACCTAACTAGATTTAGAAACAATTCTAATAAGGGGAAATATCACATCACTGTCTCATTGGTGCAGTGGTCGCTAGCGCTACAGCTGAGCATGAGGTCCTAGGTTCGATTCCCAGATCGGGCAAAGTGTTATTGGAATTTCACACTAGCTGCCCGGAGTTTGGATTTGTGACCGGTTGATGGCAATAGGCTCGCCCCCTATTACATAGGACTTGACATAACTGGCCAAATGTGGGTGTACTATAGGTACACCTCTGCCCGACCCGTCGTGAATTACAGGCGTGATGTTATGTTAAATGATAAATGATTTTATTTCTGTAAGTAGGTTTGTACAAACACGTTTACATGCCAAAAATATTTTAAAAACTAGATGAGGTCGGCGTTTCTGATCTGACTACTCTGAGAAGAAAGGCTGAAACAAACTCAGAGTTCACAATCTCTTTTGAAGTCCAAACATAATCTTGGTCAGATCATGTGAAGACATTGTGTCTGAAATGGTGTTTTAAGGAAAAACCGCACAAATTCGAGTGGACCTGTCCAGTCAGTGCACGCATTTGTCAGCAATCGTGCAGCTCAATTCAAAACTTAAGGAATTCAACTCATCACGCCGGTATTTCCCGAAGGAGAAGGCAGAGGAGTATCATTTACCCATATCTCGCCAGTTATTTTGAAACCCCATGCAGGGGGCCAGCCCCTTACAATACGGTCAACGAGTCATGACCGATCCGAACTGCGCAGAAGGCAGCGAAATAATTTTTTTTAGGAACCAAATGGTGATATGAGGCGTGTGAGAGAATATGCGCAAAAATTCGGAGAGCCTGTGTTCAGACCGGCCATGTTTCATCGTCTGTATTATAGGTTCTTATTAAAAATATATTGTGTAACATCTTAACTCAGCATAGCTAATTAATTTGATTATTTAAAAGAAACGACATATTAATTTAATACTTTATTTTTCAATTATACTTTGGTTTCTATGCATAATAGTCCATTTTGATCTTATTACACGTTTTGCAAGACACTACACCACTAAATAAATTAAAATTGCTACCAAGTGCGAGTCGGACTTGCATATGAAAGGTTCCGTACTATCTTAGAAGATTTAACACTACATATTTTTATTTGTTGTTATATCGGACATTGTAGTTCAGTCTGCAATGCAAGTGTCTACCTATTACGGTTAAAAAAATACAGCCCTGTGACAGAAGGACGGACATCGGAGCCTTGATAATAGGGTTGGCACGCTTTGGATACGAAACCCAAAAAATTATCAAATACAGATATCTAGAAGTTAGACCAAAATGGACTATCATGTAAATGCACCATCAAAGCATTCCTATATTCATAAAATCGATAAATTTATAAGTTTATATCATTTGTATATAACGGTCTGTAATTTTAATTCATAGATATTATGTTTTTATTATTATTGGCGATTTATGAAAAATCTCACGCAGGCAATAATAATAAAGTTTTGCACAGTAAATAAGGAACCATTATGAAATAGTATGATGGTATAAATAATACTAGAATTTGAATAGGGATTCAGAAAGTTACCGCATTGAGAGATCGTCTGCAGCGTCCAGTTAAATTAACTAGTAAAACTACATATACGTGATGAGTATCAATATCTACATAACATAATAAAGCATCACGCCTGTATTTTCCGAAGGGTTAGGCAGAGGTATACCTATAGTACACCCACATTTCGCCAGTTATGTTTAAAAACCACTTAATAGGGGGCAGAAGCGAAAGGTAAATTTTTGTAAGAGGTAAGCCGGAGTACATATCTTTAATGTGATTATATTACTTGGTCTATAGAATACTGACTGTGGCATTTTTCAAAGGGAAGCCGGAAGGTATCGAGTTGTATGGAACCTTCGCCACTGGTGAGCATGACATACTCTCAGCCGCCAGGGCACATTCAAGTCCATGAAAGACGAACCCAGTGAATGGTAGCTTTATAGTAGATATATAGTGCTTACACATGTGCTAAGCACACTGTTGGTCATTACACCCCAACACCCCCTGTGTTGGAGTGTAATGTCCAACAGTGAAAATGTTATGTAAATGAGTAGACGAACGATGCCCTAAATGGATTTATTGCTACTAAATATACTAACACAATTATAACAATTATATTCTATGTTAGAGATATGCACAGCTAAACTCAAAGCATTTATTTCAAATAAACTAATTACAGGCACTTTTGAATTGTCAAGGGGTCGGTCGGACAGAAAGATGAAGTTAGTTGCCCGTTCCAAAGCGTAATAGGTACGGTAAACAATATGGATGTGCATAAATGAGTGTGACGTACAAAACTACCACGATGTACAGGGTAGCTCGTGCAGGGGGTGAGCCTACTGTCACCAACCGGGCACAAATCCAGCCTCCAGATTGCTACTGAGAAATTCCAGGTTGAAAACCCAATAAAACTCACCCCGACCCGGGGTTTGTGCTCATGATCAGCACTAGCCTTTGCTACCACTAGACCAACAAGTAGTCCGATCAATATCAAAAGACTACAAAACAAAAATAAAATAGGCTGTCATGGGGACTGCTGACAAAAGGGCGAACCCCAAAATGTACACAGGCCGCTGTGCGTCGCCAGTCTGGCGCAACTCGCCAAATAAGTGACGCGGGCCCATAAGTTATGCCTCCAGCAAATATCGCTCAACGCGACTACACAAGTTTTCACTTCAAAAAAAGATTTTCTAAATTTATAATTTCATTTACTTGACTATACTACCAGCGGCTGCTGTCCCCCTATTCAGCTGTAGTTGAAAATATGAGTTTAGAAAATTTTATGTGGGTTTCAAAGAGTTTTTTCAAAATCGAATATTTGATTACATGTTTGGAAACTAAATCACGAACGCAGGATTCAAAATCTAGGAGTTATCAATTCATTTGACATTGACAAATGACAATAGTGTAGAATGTTGCCAATAAAACAGTTAAGGTAAATGTTGCATTAATTACTCAACAAGGATATCTAAACAAATATTCTAGTATTATTTATACTATTCATTTCCAGCAGCTATAAAAAAATTACAGCACTCGCTAAAAAGCAAATAGTTTATAATCTAAGGTAAATTCGACAAATAAATGCTAGATTAAATTAAGAAAGAGAAGCCATAGATATGAAGAGTAGCGAATTTTTGTAACTATTTGTTTATGTGAGGCTTAAAATTGTGGCAGAAATAGATATTAAATAAAGGTTTTACAAGCTTTGCTCAAAATATGTATCAGGAGAAATGGAGTGATATTTTATTGAAAAAAAAAAATACGAAGCATAAATCTTAATCATACTGCATTTCAGATAAATAATAAATTTGAAGCAAAGATTTCTATCGTCAGTATGTGCTCTCACCGTACTTAACTCACGCGAAAAAGTGGCCATACAGAAAAAGTGAGCTCACACATCCGCATAAAACTTTAGATACGATTTTCAGTTTGAGTCAACAAGACAATGTCATTGTCAATGAAACAGAAAGTATTATTATCTTTTGACGCAGTTGGGCGAATCTAACGATTTAGATAATTGCTTTTAAGTATTCACGGATCACGAAAGTATTTTTAACCTACTTAAAAGGAGGAGGTTCTTGTCAATAGAAATAAAATCCGCCCGAATTTTGAATACTTCCGCCTATAAAAAAAAACCCGCCCAAGTTCCTTTCGAACTACGCGCAGAATAGGTTTCCATAGATCAGCTAGTATATGCATATCTGGATATCTAGACTCAGGTTAAATACACTACAAAGTTATAATATTTTTTTTTTAAAGAGGTGTGCTTATTACCACACACGATATAAGTGAAAATTTTCGACTGGAGCCATTCAGCGTCACCGACCGACTGAAGCCGAGTATACCCGATTCATTAATTAATATAATAATCATAAATTTCATATCAATCGACAAACTTTGGAATTTAAGAATTCCAAGAATTTTCATATGAAATATTCTGATAAATTCTTAGGTGGAACAAATTTCCAAAGTTTAACGATTGATATGAAATTTATGATTTTATTATTCAATAAATATATCATTCCTACAGTCACGAATCGCATTTTGATCAACATACGACGTAAAACAGAGCTGCAATTTGCAAAAAAACCAAAGAAAATTTGAATTTGACGGGCTACAGCTGAGGATTCCCTTAACCGGACTATCCGGTGGCTACTTTAAGCGAACTCAAAGCCTCTAACCAGGGGCGGATTTCTTATATTACTAAGTGACTGCACGCTAAGGGCAGCAAGATGGGATAGGTTGAATCATATCTGGATAATTATTATTATCAGGGGAATTTAAAGCGTCAGGCTCAGATACGGCGCGGGCTATCACTTCGTCGAGCAAGGGTCGCGGAGAACCTTTTCGAACAAACACGGCTAAGTTCATATATTTGCACACTTTTTGCTGCTTACCCCACAACGCCTTAATATTAAGCCTCCTAAACAATCGAATCAGTAAGCTGTTACCGATTGAAATTAGTAATGTTTTATCGGTCGATGGACACTGAACAAGACACAATAGAAGTTTTATTGTTATAACGCCTATGGGCGTTTAATGTCCGTCAAACATCAATATTATTAAAAACATTTTTCATAACGTGCAATGTCAATAGTAAAAAAGTCAATGACAGGGATTCTGCTGTTTACTAACAGAGCTGCATTAAAAATATTGCAGTCTCTTCCTAACTTATGAAATAAGAAAGAGATGGTCGATGGAAGATACGTACAATACGGCCGTTGAATCGTGGCCGGTCTGAACTTTGTACAGAAGGCTGCGCAATAAAAATGTTTAGGAACCAAATGGTGGTGTGAGTGGGGGGAGGACATGCACGAAAGTTTGGAGTGCCTATATTCAGACCAGCCAGGATTCATCGGACATATTATGTAGGCTTTAGGTCCTCTTTGGGAATTTTATCTTGGTTTTCTGTAAGTATACTCAATTTAATATGCTGCCAGTTCTGTCTACTTATGTAATTTGTCAGTTTTATTTTGGTCAGCCAATCACAGGAGCGTGAACCTGCACGAAAGTTTGGAGAGCCTATGTTCAGACTGGCCATGATTAATCGACCGTATTGTAACATTAGTTTTGAAAGCACATTTACTGATCAAATACCACCAAACAATCAGGCTTTTAAAAGTTAAAGGTCATCTGCTCTTTGATATCATTTCTTTCTTATTTCATCTCCAAGAAAAAGTTAGAGACGATTTTTTTGTATTTTTTGCTAGTGCGCAACAGAATCGTTGTCAATAGCCATATCTTTTAGCTTTATAATAATAATAATAATACACGCAGAATTATCTTGAGGGGTCTATAAGCCCTCAAAGCACGAGTGCTTTTTTCCTTTACCTATCGGCTACCTTTTTTCACCACGCACAGGACTTTCAACGTTCAGCTTAGCGCTGAGAGTTGAAATTCCAACAGTGCGTTTTTTTAATACGCTAGGGATGCGCTCTGTTAGATTATTAACGCTCGGTCCAACGCCGCGAGTTGAAAATCCAGGCAAAAATCTTCATGGAACAAAGCGCTCGTGCGCATGTGGGCTTAAAGCTAACTAGCTTTTTATACAGTAGAGAGTAAAACATGGACAAGATAGAATAAATAATAGACAAAATGTTAGCGTTTCTCTTTTCGAAAATGGCGATAGTGGAGTTTGCTGTTAGAAATATTTTGTGTGTACATTATGTATATAGGCTTTATATTATAGCGCTATAGTAGCCTACACTTTAGTATTTAATGTCTTTATGAATAATACCTTCTTAATGCCCAAAACGAAATAGTAAAAAAAAATTGGATACATTAGGATTATTGCAAGCACCTAAACACTTAAATAACAAATAAGTTGATCTTATTTCGAAATTATAGTATGCAGCTGTATTATAATTGTTATTACTATAGGACCCTAGCAACTAGACCCAAACCATGCGTCCTACATGCGCGTGCGACCCAAGGCAATACAAAAATATTAAATCGTACTGTTGCTGTTTTTACGACCTACCTAATTAATATGTAGCAAATAACTTGCTTTTCGGGTTGTAGGTCGTTGGTTCGAACCTAGGCACTTTAGGTAAATTATTTCATCACCACTGCTCTCAAAACGGTGAACGAAAACATCGTGAGGAAACCGACATGTCCTAGAACCAAAAATTCGAAGACATGTGACATCCACCAACCCGCACTGGGCCGGCCCACTCCCTCTCGCAAAGAGGAGGCCTGTGTCCCAGCAGTGGGAACATTATAGGCTGATTATCGATTTGCTTTTACTAAACTTATTCGCTGTTTCATAATTTGGTGTTGCCTCGGATAGACTAACTAGTTCAACTTATCTTTTAGTCAGAAATAAACTAGAAATATAAATTCCAATCCAATCTGTCTTTCTATCCTGCTAGAATTCTAATATTTGTGAATTAAATAAGTAACTACTTACCTTTCAGGATAATTCTGCGTTCCTCGCATAACAATAATCTTCCCAATTGTTTTGTAACTAGATGTATTAGCCCATGTTCTCACGGACGTAAATATATCTCGGCGGGATTCTATCGCGAACTGGATTTTCAACTCTCTGTGTTAAGCCGAGCATTGATAATCCAACAGAGTGAGTTCCAGCGCATAAAAGCAACACACTGTTGTATTTTGAACTCTGGTCGCTAAGCAGTGCGTTGAAAATCCAGTGCGCGAAAAACAATCGCTGATGAAAAAATCGCCCTTGTGAACCTGGGATTAAATTCTGTGTGCCGTCATTGATAGATATGTTGTTTTTTTAATTAAAGAATACATCTAGTGCTAATATATCACAGTAAAACGTTTCTTTGAAATCTTTATAGATAGGAATATTTCAATTACTTTGCAGTGCCAAAGGACTTTTTACCCGACTGCTCCAGAGGGAGGGTAATGTTTTTCAACACTTCTTTAGATTTTAATTTGTTAAATAATTCAGAGACTTTTCTGCTATAGCTTGAAGCTGTCAAAGGCAGACCACTGCTAGACATATCGACGGTGTAGTATCAATATTTAATCACAAAAAAATCATGATTTTACAGGAGGCGATTTTTTTTTATTGCTGTAGTTTTTAATATTTGAATTAAAAAGTTACTTATATTTAAAAATAGTAGGAAACGCTTGTGATGGTGATAATAATGATTTAAGACTTTATGTCTTTGCAAATACGAGGTATTTCATATTTTACCTACGAGTATGCAATAAAGTGAAAATCGCTAAAATGTTAGTTATTAGATATTGATACTTCACCGTCGATACGCTGTACCTACCCGACTATATGACATTGACCAGCAATGGGTGAAGTCGGGCTGTGGAAAAAGATGATTAAGATATCCTAACTTAATATTATAAATGCGAAAGTAAATTTGTTTGTTTGTTTGTTACCTTTTCACGCCTAAACCACTGAACCGATCATCCTGAAATTTTTCATATACGTCGTCAGGTGTACAGAAACGGACATAGGGTACACTTCATCCCGCAAAAAAGTACTGTTCCCGAGGAAAACAATAATAACGTTCTTATGATAATAGATGGCGCCACGTGTCTTTCGAATCATGATTGAATTATAACCCGAATTGATAGTCAGTCTATATTAACGCGAGCGAAGCCGCGGGCAAAAGCTAGTTTCTAATAAATATTTAAAATAAAAGTTACTGCGAAATGTGGGTACACCTCTGCCTAACTATTTGGAGATTACAGGCGTGAGTTTATGAGATTTTCAACTCTACTACTTGTTTTCTTTTTGTACTATTTATTTATCTATCAATGACGATTCCAAGCTTGTACCTCGATGTATTGCATGTAATGTGATTACATCCGTAATTTAAATATTATGTTTGTGTGTGAAATTGTTCAGTATTTTTGTAACGGAGGCACGTAACTCAAACTGAGATCCATCATTGGCAAAAAGTTCAGCGGCGTAATTGCGTGACACACTAACAGTAGGAATGGCTTTCATTTTGACAGTTCAACAACATTCATTGCGTTATTAACGTTGTTGAGCAGACAGATTTTTCGAACATATGAAGCAATGGATTAGCAATAGGCTTCAAAATGATTCAGATTGTGATAGATAGTGTGTTACGTAATTAGGGTGCAGGATTTGATAGTTGTTCCTACTCCCGATATGTACCTATTTGCCCGTCCGAAAAGTTGAATTTGACACTTGTTTTGGACGGGTTAACTACTTTCGGACAGACCCGTATTTTCGTTAACCTACTTAGAGAGTAGACCCCTTGAACCTATAAACAACTTCGGTCTCCTACAAAAAAAATACATAAACTGTTCGTCATTGCGTGGGTCTTAGTTAGAGCTTCATGCCTTAAATAGCGACGTGTAGCGTTGAAAACAACGCTTTGATTATGTTGTTATTATCAACGAAATAAACCATATTGTATCATAAATTATACTGGCTTTTTATTTTATCTACCACTTCTAATGCACCTACGGGGTAATTACGTAACACACTGACGGTAGGAATGGGTTTCATTTTGACAGTTCAACAACATTCATTACGTTATTTACGATGTTGAGCAGACAATTTTTTTTAACATATGAAGCAATGGATTAGCAATAGGTTTTAAAATGATTCAAATTGTGATCGATAGTGTGTTACGTAATTAGGGTGCTGGCCGGGACTAACTGGATGCGAAAACTTAAACACAGCGGAGAATGTACCAAAATTAAATTAACAGTACTTATAGTACGATTCAAACTTAATGGCGGCTCGGAACATGAGGCGAGCGCTGCGCAGTAACCAATTCACTGTCAGCGGGGTTGAGGGGTGAGGTACTGCGCAGCGAATAGCGCACTTTACAGCCGCCATTAAGTTTGAATCGTACTGTACGTACACATAACATCACGCCTGTATTCCCCGAAGGGTTAGGCAGAGGTGTACCTATAGTACACCCACATTTCGCCAGTTATGTTTAAGTCCCATGTAATAGGGGGCCAGCCTGTTGCCATCGACCGGGCAAAAAATCAGACTCCGTGCTATTACTGTTCCTGATTTAAAAGCCCAACAACACTGCCTGACCTGGGAATCGAAGCCAGAACCTCATGCTAATCACTAGCACTTGCGACCACTGGAAAACAAGGAAGTCGACTTAACGATAATGAGGAAATATTACAGTGTAATGTAAAGTCCCTCAGTAGGTCCAGTCACCAAAAGAAATAAGTAACCAGGGTCGTCGCTATAGTTGAAGTTTAGTAAGAAACCGATGGATGTTTTCAAATGAAATGTTATTTGAAAAATTCATTGTTTGTTTTCTATTAATTAAGTTAAATTTTATTAGAAAATATCCATCGGTTTCTTACTAAACTTCAACTATATCCGACGACCCTGGTTACTTATCACTTTTGGTGACCGTACCTACAGTTTACAGTATGGGAAAGAAGACACAATGAACTTGGATGGCTGCCATAATATCACACGTGGCAGACAAAATGAGTGGACGCTACATTAACTTCGAATTCAAGAATACTATCACCAATAAACGATCCCGTTCTTACTCCTTTGCGCATACGCAAGACTATTTATTTTCAAGAAAACACGTACCGTCAAACGGGGTGAATCGAGAGGTAACTTTAAAAGGGATCATTGAATTAATATAGTTTGTTGCCAACTGTACCCTTTTTTTTTGTTTTCGGGCGAAACCTTCAAAAGGCACCCGACCTCTGGGGACGGAGGTCGGGGAGTGTGGGATTTTTACCTGACTAAAACCACCCCGGTGATCAACATCAGCACATAGAGGGGGTCCCGGTTCCTCTTAAAAGACCAATTCAGTGTTTACTGTACCTATTATAATTAAAGATTAAGTGCACTTGTTGGCAACAAACTATATTATTACCTCTGCATTCCTTTTCACCCCGTTTGACAGTACTTAGCTCAGGCATTTTAATGCGCAAGGTACTAGGTAGTAGCAGAAATGACACCATCCACTGCGTACACAAATAAATGATGCAATCGGAATCAGTTTCAGACATTACTCGTAAGAAACGTGATAGCTTTAAGTTATGGGATATCGGATGGAAACACGATAGGTACACCTATAAGTAGGTCTGTATCGATTCGTGATACAATTTTTGACAAAAAGTAATAACATGGTTGGATGTAATTTTTATAATATCGTATTCAATTTGTTATGTTAAAATTAGTACCTACCTTTCACTACAAGGGAACAAAGAACAGCCAGTTTTTTAGCAGGTAAGAGGCAGGTGAAATTAGATAGGTTTTTAGTTATGACCAAAATTAGTCTTCAACTGAGTCATAAGTTTAGTCGCGAGGCGTTAAATATGAGTCTAGTCCAGTGGTTCCTAAAGTTGACTGGACCGCGCCTCACCTAACAAAAATTTCCAAATTCTGGACTCACCTCTTGGCTATCATGGAGAAAAAAAGGGGCTATGAATGAAGGACTGTTCAACTTCAAATAAGAAAAAAACTTTCAGTTACAATCGAAAATGTTAGTTCTTAATAAAATTAATTAAATACTAGGAGCGCTATTTGAATGCATAATCAGCCTATAACGTTCTGACGGGGTCCGATAGGATGACGGGGTCCGATAGGACCGATGCCTGCCGGGGCTGCGGATTGTTCGAAAGAGTTACCGTGGCCCTGGCGCACAGGCAACTGAAGGAACACGGGTGGGTTTTAGTCAGTAAGAGTCTGACACGCCCTTCCGCTCCGCCCAGAGCGGGAGAGGTCATTTGATGATTTCCCACCCAAAAAAAAAAAAAAAAGCCTATAACGTTCCCACTGCTAGGACACAGGCCTACTCTCTGTGAGAGGTAGTGGGCCATAATCCACCACGCGGGCCCAGTGCGGGTTGGCGGACGTCACATGTCTTCGAATTTTTGTTTCTAGGACATGCCGGTTTCCTCACAATGTTTTCCTTCACCGTTGTGAGAGCAGTGGTGATGAAATTAAATACTCAAAGTAAAGTGCCTGCTTGGGTTCGAACTCACGACCTACGACTCGTTAGTCGGGGCCGATACCTATTCTAGCTCGAGCTATTTCAATGAGAAGGAGGTATTTGTTTCCTATTTTTTGTCACGATAGCTTTAGCATCACCTTCAATTTTAGTTACTTTTAATCGCAATGAGTTTCATACATCCAATTTATTTCGGTATTTAGTTTTAATATTAATGATAGCTAAAAATCCCCGTCTTACATAGGTGTGAGGTACTGAAGGGGAGGAGGACTTTCATAGCTTCATCACAAGCAAGGAAAGTTCTCAGCAATTGAGGGCCAAGATTTCATAAACTGCTTGCGATCGAAACTATTTTTCAGTGACGTCTCTTCTGATAAAACAATTAGTTCTTCACTTGATGTTGTCCTATTTTTCAAGGCCCACTCAATATTCGCTCGCGACCCACCAATGGGTCGCGACCCGTAGCTTGGGAAATGCTGGTCTAGTTTTATTTAGCTTCGATCAATGTCTTATCTCTAATGTACCTATAATACTTATTCCATGCATAAAATTCTCATATACATTTGATCTTTGGACACTCAGGTTGATTAGAAAATGAAATTACAAAATATATTTTTTGTAGGTTACCATCTTTCTTTCTTGATGCAGCTAATGTACTTTCAACTGTCCCTAGGAGTTGCGTTGCGTTGCCCTAAACCGAAAAACAAAGTAAGCACATCAAAAAAAAATCTGGCAGGTGAAATCGGCAAATATTTCAAAACTATCCACGTCCGACATAATATCAAGCTAGGTAGAAACATATTTTGGTGCTGGGGAGAATCGTAAATGCTTTTCAATCATGATGGAAAACTTTTTTTTATTCAAAGTCTTCCAATATAGGACGTTTAACTAATAAAAACATGAAAACACGATGCAGACGGCGGCGGCGGCGGAGTTAAAATAAACTGAAGGTTCAACGAACCCTAACCTTACGTTAGTCCATAAATAGACACACAGCTTCCTTGTGAGATCGGAGATGAATTTGAGATTTCCAGTTGAAAAGATTTAAATCATTCGCCACCCACATGCATTATTAAGTATCTATGTAGGTACCCATATCTAAATATTCTAAACAATCTTGTATTACTTCAAAAATATTTTGTTTACTATGAATTTCATTTTATGGTTTCTCAGTATTGAAAATGTTCAAAAACACCATGTTCGCGCTCTATTTCGACTTGGCTGCCATATTATAAATTAAATAATATCCCAAAAGCATTCACATGGCATAAGTTTCATCACTGCTGAGAGTTTGGTCCAGATTCCATACAAATTTGCCCATTAGGTATGAACTTGCCTTATAGACCGAGGAAAGAAGACTAAATAGGCACAGACACAAAAATTCAATTACCTACATAAAACTTTTTTTCAGACTAAGGTCCATAATTTTGTTTTTTTTTTTTTGTTAAAAGTAACAATAGTGCTTAGGTTAATAGGTTAGTATTGTAAGTTTTCACAATTTATAAATTATTTATTCAGTCCTATGACTGTCGCCACCCAGTTTTCCTGAAAGGTACAATCCGCTCTGGCAGCGATCATTTTCAGAATACTGTTGTCACTACCATGCAAGGCGCCTGTAGTATGGAGGCCGCAAAAAAACTGTAAAAGACATTATTTATTTTGGTGCAACTTGGGAGACGTACTGGTCTACCGACTCACAAAAAGCCTGAGTTTAATTTTTCTACTACTTTTTATACCTAGCAGACGAGGTTAAAGGCTCCCACAGACAGGCGCGACGCGACAGCGCTACACAAAGGCGCCGCGCCGCTCGTCGCGCGACACACGGTGACTTTGTGTAGGTCGTCGCGTCGCGCCAGTGTGTACGAGCCTTAAACACTTGGTTCCATTTGCCTAGCTAGGTAGGTATTCTGTTTTTCTTTGAGGTAGGTACACGGTGTTTCTGCTTCATCATCAGGTTTTGGAGGGCAGAAACCGAAAATGTTGTCAACATCGACCACTCAGAAATTAAAAGGTGCAAATTCAGCAAACAGTTGTACGTGCTTCAAAATGTCGACCGAAACAAATCAGTAGGTAAATTGAGTGCGCATTTCCTCGAGTGAACAGCACTCCGTGTTTGGTTCAGAGAATTCCATTGTAAGCCGCTGGCGCCTACGCTTACCTACTCCATATTCTTATTGTATTCAACAATCATCAATGCCTCTGTATCTGTTGTTATAACTTGGTAACTATTTATAAGTAGGTTGGTATATTGACGCCAGTTGTCCTTGTTTTGTTGAGGAAAACTATTTATAATACATGTTTTCGATTTCCTTAATTTTTCTATCAACCTAGCCTGTTGCAGCGCATTACCTCCATACTAGGCTAATCAATCCATCCGCCGGCCTAATGCATCGGTTTCATAATCATTATCATCCAGTCTGAGTTCGGGCCTAGCTCTAAATTCCTACGTTTCAAATAGGGATTATGGTCTCATCAAAATCCAATTTCCAGAATATTTAGTCATAATAATAATTCTTACGATCATACCGTTCGCAACAAGGACCATTTACGGCAGCGTCAAGAATATTTTAACTTCGTCATCTCCTTAAATGGCGGTGAATATGATGTCACCGCGTCTACATGCAAACAAGTCATATGTTCTTGGACCCATTACTTTCAATCTTGTCCGTGTTATGTGCGATGCGATTACGTAAGGCCTCCAATCATATAAAACTGTGTGGGTTATCCTGTTGAACAGTGGAACATGTATGTACTTATAGTTCAGAAACACTACCTACATACGGCAAGTACTAAGTAGGATGAAGGCTATAACTTGTTTGTTCACAGGTGGTGAATGAATAAAAATTTATGTGCATAATTATTTATGCATACAGAGTACCTACTCTAAACCGTTATCTCTCTGTACCTACCTATACACACAGCACCAAGTTATAGCCCCTACCACCCCCCCCCCCCCTCCCTAGCACCTACCACAAAGTCAAGTTAGTGCAAAGTGAAGCGCTACTAACATAATCAAATGCCTTTTTTTAACCTACCTACTTCAAAAAAAGGAGGAATTTCTCAATTCGACAGTATTTTTTTTAATGTGTTTTAGCTCAGAACTTTTTCTATGTGAACCGATTTGGATGATTCTCATGTGGTCCCAACAAATTTTATCAAGTTCTGACCAGTCGTTTTTGAGTTATTATTTTTTCCACTTACTTTATATTGATGATGTTTTAATAATCTCCTGTCACGGTTTAAAAAGAAAAAGTATTTATAAACACAAGTTTTGTAAAGATGAAAATATGTATGTTTAGGTTAAGGTCTATGGGCGTGTGTCGCCTGAAATAAATGATACCTTTTATTATTTGTTATTAATTTCTTATACCTAACTCAAGAATTACTATATCTTGTAAAAAAGTTGTATCTAGTTCTCAAATAATCATTAGTGTTGCGTTAGACAGAACACGGAATAGGAAAAAACAATTTGTATTCCGTGGATGCAGTTAACGAAAATGTCAACGGAATAGAGGAAAACGATGATCAATACGCAAGTATCTTTCCTTTCCTACACTACAACTTTATGTAGGTACCTACTACCTACTGCATCCGGTAGTCTGAACCTTCAGTGTTTATCCTGCGTGTCACTGACTCTGGCAGGGCCACCATCAGGAATTTTAATTTTGATAACACAAACAATTAGTTGCTAATTAGTCGAAATTTGTCGCCAAATATCAGAATTTGTCGGACACTGGTTCAAAAGATATAAGGGTTTATAGGTGGCCGATCTGGAGTCTCCCCAGCAGGGCCACATTTATATCTAAAAAACTAGGGCACCTAGCGACGATGTTTTCTCCCATATTTTTTTATAAATGTGGCCCTGCTGGGAAGACTCTCCAGATCGGCCACCTATAAACCCTTATATCTTTTGAACCAGTGACCGACAAACTTTTTGTGTTATCAAAATTAAAATCCCTGATGGTGGCCCTGCCAGTCAGTGACACTATCTGCATGTACGTTACCAACTGGCTACAGGAACTAGTACCAACTGCACTTCTTTTTTTTCTTACACCATCTGCCTTGCCTTTTCCGAACTGTATGTTGTGATGACGGGCTTCCAGTTTCCAGTCTAATGGGATGCCGCTGAATAGCGGTATTTTACATGGAGCGACTGCCTAACTGACCTCTACAACCCAGTTACTGGGTAACACGATACTTTTTATTACGTACGATATCAAAAATTAATTTTAAATTAAAATAGGTGTTATTAAACTACTTGCACACATAATACCTAGGTATTTACATTATCGATCATGTTTTCGAAGAACCAGAGAATAACAGAGTAGATTTGTATTTACTCATGAGCATGATTAGGTATTACAAAGGTAGGTGCATGGAATCCTATAAATTGATTAGTGATAAGGATTCCGTACGGAATTGCGGATTGAGTCACAACTATTCTTTAAATTTCATCAAAGTTGACCTTTACAGTTTATCGGCGAGCGATAAGACTTGTATACTTTCAATGCACCTATAATATAAAGAACCTTATATGCAATCGAACATAGAGATGCTAGAGTTGTAACGAATTATTTAAGAGTAGGTCCTTGAATTCAGTAATGTGTCTGGTTTAAATATTTTTGTACTGTGGCTTAATTAAATTCGTGTTTGTGAGTTGGGAGGTTAAGTAGGAAATCAAACGAAAAAGTTCAACATAATTGTTTGTTTTATTTCATGTCACCGGAATGTATCGGTGCGAGTGCTCAGTGAACAAGTTCAGCTTAGTACTCCTCGGCTCCCTCTCCTTCACCCTCGGCGGAGTCCATGCCGACCTCTTCGTAGTCCTTCTCCAGCGCAGCCAGATCCTCGCGCGCCTCGGAGAACTCTCCCTCTTCCATACCCTCACCGACGTACCAGTGCACGAACGCGCGCTTGGCGTACATCAGGTCGAACTTGTGGTCCAGACGCGCCCAGGCCTCGGCGATGGCCGTGGTGTTGGACAACATGCACACGGCACGCTGCACCTTGGCCAAGTCACCGCCAGGGACGACGGTCGGGGGCTGGTAGTTGATGCCCACCTTGAAACCAGTAGGACACCAGTCCACGAACTGGATGGTACGCTTGGTCTTGATGGTGGCAATGGCCGCGTTCACGTCCTTGGGTACGACGTCTCCACGGTACAACATGCAACACGCCATGTACTTGCCGTGGCGGGGGTCGCACTTAACCATCTGGTTGGCGGGCTCGAAGCAAGCGTTGGTGATCTCAGCCACAGACAGCTGCTCGTGGTACGCCTTCTCGGCGGAGATGACGGGCGCGTATGTGACCAGGGGGAAGTGGATACGCGGGTAGGGCACCAAGTTGGTCTGGAACTCGGTCAGATCGACGTTGAGGGCACCGTCGAAACGCAGGGAGGCCGTGATGGAGGACACGATCTGCCCGATGAGACGGTTCAGGTTGGTGTAGGTGGGGCGCTCGATGTCGAGGTTGCGGCGGCAGATGTCGTAGATGGCCTCATTGTCCACCATGAAGGCGCAGTCTGAGTGCTCGAGGGTAGTGTGGGTCGTGAGAATGGAGTTGTAGGGCTCCACGACGGCGGTGGACACCTGAGGCGCCGGGTAGATGGCGAACTCCAACTTGGACTTCTTGCCGTAGTCCACGGAGAGTCGCTCCATCAGGAGGGAGGTGAAACCGGATCCGGTACCTCCACCGAAGGAGTGGAAGATGAGGAAGCCCTGCAGGCCAGTGCACTGGTCGGCGAGCTTGCGGATGCGGTCGAGGACTAGGTCTACGATCTCCTTGCCGATGGTGTAGTGTCCACGTGCATAGTTGTTGGCCGCATCTTCCTTACCAGTGATAAGTTGTTCTGGATGAAACAACTGCCTGTATGTGCCAGTGCGGACCTCATCTGTTGGTAAAAAAAAATATTTGGTTAGTTATTGAGCCGTAACCAAAATACACTTAAACTAGTTAAGTTGTACTTGGCAGTTTTGTTGTGATTCGGACTATTGAAAGGATAATTTATAAGTGTTTGTAGCTTTTGATTACTTACCAACTACAGTGGGCTCCAAGTCGACGAACACAGCCCTGGGGACGTGTTTGCCGGCACCGGTCTCGCTGAAGAAGGTGTTGAAGGAGTCATCACCACCGCCCACGGTCTTGTCTGTGGGCATCTGGCCATCGGGCTGGATTCCATGCTCAAGGCAATATAATTCCCAGCAGGCATTACCGATCTGGACTCCGGCTTGTCCAACATGTACTGAGATGCACTCACGCTGTTGACAAAGAAAAGAGTTTGTTAGAATCATTCAACTTTAAAACACCAATTGTGGTTTTAAATAATGTTGACTATTGACCTTTGATAGTCAGTACCAATGAACGAAAATATTTTACAGGACAAAATTTCCAATTTTTTATTTTAGAGTTTCTTCATCACCAATTAATAAACAATATTAATAATTTAACATCTTATTGAAATTGTATTTTTAAAGAAAATAATGAACCAATTACCAGTTTAAAGAGTCCAAACTCCCTATTCTTACATGATAAAGATCTCTACCGATACCAATCATGATTGAGATAAACATCAGTTTGAAAGTACCAATCTGAACACCTATCAATTAATTGCCGTACAGCAATTTTCTCATCATTGTACTCATAGAGAAAGGTGAAAGCTAGTAGGTAGGTAAGTACTGGTATAAAGAACAAACGAGTGAAAGCTTCTGTCGGACAACGGCGCTATCGATCGATACTTCGACATGGAAACCGCCCGCCGGCCGCCATTTCATAAAGTGGGGCGAGGTGAGGTCATTGAAATTTATCGAACCTACCCCCAATGAACTTGGTGAAGATATAAAAAAGGGAAAATGATTTGAACAATAGGGGGATAGGCAGAGAACGGTATAGTAACTAATGTCGCTTTTAAAAGTTTTAAGTGTTGAAATTATTCCGATTTCTGTCAAGTATTTAATAGTTTCCGCGAAAAGGTGATCTAATCTGTTGTTGACGATGAATTGAATATTCAAATGTTTGAACAAGTGAGAAACCGGTTGAATATGTAACGAAATTAATAATATTTATGGCAAGGTCGTGGTAAATGAATAGATTACTTGAGGTGTTATTTCTCAGAACATGTAACACCAAAGGTAACACTAGGTAGAGTACCTACCTATGTATGTACTTGTACCGTAACCTCAAATGAGGTCATCGACACGTCATCGCGAAAACGATGGAATGAAATTTTATGAAAAACAGGAAAATTCTACGTATTATTTCAGAAATAGAGGCCGATAAGTAGTTTTACTGGTATCAAACTGTAAATCTACGGTAGAACAAGTCGTTCATATATAAAAATCACTTGGGCGTGGCGTCAACCGGCGTGACATCCTTGAATACGGTCACGAAAAGTTAAGATGAACAATCAGCTTTGTGTCAAACAATATCACATCAAGCAGATAAATTACGATAGAAAGATGTAAATCCAGAAAAATATATGAAGATCACAATTTGAAAATTATGAGGATGTCAAATTGAAAAGTCAATTCTACTAGAATATTCAAGTGACGCACAGGAATATTGAACTTGGTCGTATAACATGCCGACAAAATGGTGGCGTGTCCACTTTCCACCCGGTACTTTTTTTCTCGAAATACGTAAAAATAAATGGTGAAAGACCCTGAAACAAAGATTATAAGAACAATAATAAACGTGTACTCACCATTTTGAATTGAGTTTTGTTGAACTTAACGTAGAATATAAATTAGTTTAAATATTTCAGTCGTCGTTCAGCGCGACCGGTTAAGAGGCTTGCCAAACGAATGTGATTGACGAAAATTCCGTTGAAGCCGCTTTTATAGGGCACCCGCTGCGGGGGACCGACGCTTCCTGAGCAGCTCTCGGATTGGTTGATTCAAATGCCGCATGGGCGGACTAGCCAATAAGGTCAAAGCTGCATTATATCACCATTGCGGGATTATGTGGGTTGGTGAATCATTCAAGTTAACACCATTTAGGGAAGTTAGTCAAGTAATGTCGATATCGATACTAGGACTAATACATTATGTGAGATAATACCATTAATTCAGTCATTAATATTACGTACGTGATAAGTCTCGTATGTACTTCATACATTTAAAGCAAGAATTAAGAATATTAAGATGCATATGCCCTTTATTTATTTTGTTCTTCTGAATCAAGAATTCAAGATGACGCAGAAATGATTACGTACTTACTTGTATTTGAAAATAAACATTATTCACTATTTATAGCTTATCTGGCGTGTGTCTGATACGCAGTAAATGAATTGCAATTTTTCATTAATTTGCTACAAAGTAAAACATACGTATCTGTTGTCAAGCAATGAATTACATACCTACTTATATAATTAATGATGCAGTGGAAAAAAAAAAACTTTGAAAAACTTCAAATAATTTTACCTCGTCATACTGTAACAAAATATACCGAAATGAGGTGAAAAGGTATACATAAGTGCCATTTGCAACATTTTCCTCAAATCGACCTAAATGAGCACACAAAGGCAGCAGTTCCAGTGAGCACGAAAAAATCTGTAGCTTCTGAACCATCCTGTCCTGCCTACCAGTCTGCTGGTGCAGGAGTTGTGCACCAGCAGACTATGTTGAGCATACAGAAAAGTTTCCAGTGGAACAAAAACTATCTCAGACCACCTGGAAATCTCTGAACCGAGCGCTACGACACTTGGATGCTATAGGTACCTACTGTAATCGTTAGTGTATACTTGAACTACGAAAACCGACCTTATTACTGTTACGTTACAATTTAGTCAGACATTATGGACACACCCCGAATCAATCGGATTGCAGCTCACATCACAAACGATGATGCCTTGCCGTTGCCGACTGTCCTGCTCTTTGTGCTTGCACAATGGACAACCTGTGTGTGGCCACTGCTAACGCTGTCGCGCTCGGTCACATGGCTGAGTTCTGAATAAAGCCAATTTAAATAAATTATGGAATCGTTATTATTGTAAAAAAGAAAGAACTACGAAGTTTAAATCACTTTGCTAGTTTGCTTTTGTATCTAATGTATTGTGATGGAGATAAGATAGATACCCGCGGGGTAATTACGTAACACACTTACAGTAGGAATGGGTTTCATTTTGACAGTTCAACAACATTCATTGCGTTATTTACGTTGTTGAGCAGACAAATTTTTCGAACATATGAAGCAATGGATTAGGAATAGGCTTCAAAATGATTCAGATTGTGATAGATAGTGTGTTACGTAATTAGGGTGCAGTTTAGTATGTAGCCTATTACGCCACGTGTTACGATACGATATGATATTCGACGATTATTTATTGACCTTAAACACGCATACAATTAATACGATGTTTATGTTGTTTTGAGCCCTTTATGCCGCATTCCACATTTATTGTCCCAGTATCGATAAATGCGGATAGCAAGCTACAACACTAAAAAGATCGTTATTTTCACGCTGTGGTGTGTCCAGACGGCGACACAGTTACACACACACACACAAAGAAATTTTGTTTTTGTGTTGCACACAGTCTGGAACGTTTTTATCAACAATTGCTGCATTCAAGGCAAAAGTTGTTCAAACAATACTTTTATTTTGTCAAAAGGAATAGATATTCTTAAGTTTTCGGCGCTAAAAGCTAATAATATTTGTTATTTCATCGTTAATACAGTCGGGCGGATTTCCGACGCACACAAGCAAAGCATATCCATATACGATTGTCGCTATGGAGCGATGTTCAACCTTTTTTTTTCTATTATTAGTACGGCAAACTGCGATCAATAGTTTTATTCCTTCATGCACGCACAACTGAAATTTTAGAGTCCTACCTACTGCTGACTCATTTTATTTGCTGCAGCATATTTCAGTAGGTATTCCTATTCTGTCTTTTTTGCCTATTTACATAAATTCTGTGTTTTATTGGTAGGTAGGTACTTACAGCAGGAGTACCGACAGCTGCTTATCATCAAGGTCCTAAATGAATAAACAAATGAATCAAGCTATTGAGAATTTCTAATTTTAATGCATAACAATGACCTATTTTATGAGGATGAATAAAACCCTATTAATTCATTTTATGGTATATTATATTGTATTACATATTGACTAGTTATGTGGCTTTTTTTTTTTTTTTCTCTTTTGGCTTCGCACGGTTTGTGCATTCAGCCAATGTCACGTTTGAAAAAACTTCTTCTAAATGATGAAAACAAAGTTAGTGGTTACGTACATTTAAAGATGATAATAAGTATTGCCTAGTTGTGAAAATTAGCCTTACTCTGAATTACGTAACTAGGTAGATGGGTAGCAGAGAGCACAGAACTAACAGGATCAGATACAAACCCCCTTATTTATAAACGCTGCTTAAAGGTTATGATTAGCGACTTTAACCATGCTTTTTTGCCGTTTAAACGTGTCTTAACTTTAATCATCGTTTATAAATAAACCCCAAAGTTATTATGCAGGTAACTAGGTAGTACCTAACTGTATTTTTTATAAGTATGTCTGGCAGCAGGTAGCACAGGGATAGGAAGGAAGGGGCCCGTTATAAAAACACCAAACGATGATCATGGACTTTTGAGAAGGTTGTGTAGATAGCTTTTGTTTTTTGTAAAGTTTTCTTGTCTTGCAATCAGTTTTTAAAAACTATGAGCAAATGAGTAGTTGGAAGATCTAGCAGGGAAGAGTTATTCCTTATCAGCAGCAAATCTCTTATGAGTAATTCAGCTCTCTACAGGTTATAAATATAAGTAGACTAGCTCTTGCCCGCGGCTTCGCCCGCGCGGAGGTTGGAAATTATCCCACGGGAACGTACTACCGGGATAAAAAGTACCCTACGTGTTAATCCAGGTCATAAACTATCTGTGTTCCAAATTCCATCCAAATCCGTTCAGTAGTGTTTGCGTGAAAGAGTAACAAACATCCATCCATCCATCCATCCATCCATTCATCCACCCTCACAAACTTTCACATTTATAATATTACTAGGAAGTAGGATGTAGGATGTTACCTACGTCTTTTGAGTCTGCTCACCATTGCTGCTCACACAATCTGTATTGTGAGTTGAGCGGCCAATTGGTTGGGGTCCCTCCTGTCTGCACCCTAATAGCGTTACATGCTATCAATCACAGTCTGAATCATTTGAAGGATATTGCTCTCGTCTTCTTCGTGTCGCTGGCACGACTTTTCTCAAATCTTGTTGGCCCAAAACTTGGCCACTTCCACAGCGTCGTCCGTGGCAGCGCGATATTGCTAATCCATTGCTTGATATGTACGAAAAATTTGTCTGCTCAGCAACGTAAATAACGAAATGAATGCTGCTGAACTGTCAAAATGAAAGGTATTCCTACTGTTAGTGTGTTACACAGTTACCCCGCAGATCTAATGTAGAGCCAAGCCCCTAAGGGGTTTATTTATAAACGTTGCTTAAACTTAAATGTTTAAACGTCAAAATATACGGTTAAAAAGTCGCTAATCATTACTTTACTTTAAGCAACGTTTATAAATAAAGGGGTTACTCTACAAGGCTTAGCTCTACAAACATTACATCTTGGTAAAAATGTACGGCTTGGCCATTTCGCGGCCGTCGCACAGACACTCGTATGGGCTATGGTAAGAACCTAAGTCACTGGTCTTTAATATTGTGAGAGAGTCCAGACTCTGGGCTTGTATTTTTGCTAACATGAACTTATTTCTTCCTTGACTGTTTTCATATTCAGGTGTTCGTGAATTTCAGCTTTTCTAATAAACCATGATGCATTTGATATATGTTTAAGATATTGTTTTGAGTTTTCTGAATCATGTTGATACTTGAGTCACAAGCGGAGCCCCAAAATTTAATGCCGTAATAAAAGTCCAAATGGGTTTTATTAAGGCTAAAGATCAAAATCTTATTGTCTACGGAGTCTCCGTAGGTTAGTTAGGTACTTAAAAATATTATTAGGTACCTATTTTTAAGTATTATCTATCTAGCTAGGTACCTGCTGTATGAAAGATGAAAAAAAAAATACTTCGATTTTCTACAGATTTTTTATATTTCTATGTAGTAGAATACTCTTCATTATGTACACCATAAAAATAACACAAGGTAAGTATTTGATCCATAACCTTACAAATAACAACTAAAAACTACTGAATAATATTTATTTTATGCTCAAAACGTCGGGTTCGATTACCTGCTGGCCGAGTTTCTCCGAAATCGATCTTTAGGGTTCTTTGATTACATTGGCCCATTTTGATTTACCTACTAAAGTAACATGCTCTGTGTTACCTACTATCATAGTTTTGGTTTTCTCCACCCTTCTAAAAAAATCATTCGACTGTGACATTGTTTTTCAAAAATAACGAGCAATTAGCAACATAGATTGACTTGACTAAAAAGAACATTTTTGAGAAGCGCTGTCCTAGTTGAACAAACATAAAAAATCATTGCTTATACCTTTTTTAATCGCCGAATCCATTCAATCATAATAAATTATATTGAAATAAGAAATTGTATCGATATTTCAATTAATCTTATTTAAAAATGGTTGCTGTTTTCATACAGTCTAAGCATTTTTCGTAAGAAAGCAAGTTTTTTTTTTGCCTTTTAACATTTTTAATTTAACGCCCTCTATCCATTTTTATAGTAACAAACTAAACAGTCAGTGGACTTACTGCCTCGACAGACTGACTGACGTAATTTGGTGCGCCATCTACATTCCCATTTAGTAAACAGAAAATATTATGATGCCGTAGTTTTTCCATTTTATGTACTCTCCTATATAATATAATCAAATTGAAAATAAATACGTCAACAAAAGACGCTCTGGAAGTAGGAAATCAATCATGTATCTGGCTGAGGATGAGGCTTCTGCTTTTCCCTTTTCTCGTGTTTTACGTAGGCAATAATTGAATATCTATTCTACTTTGTGGAAATTAAACCTAATAATAGGTATTCTATGAATAACGCAAGAGATAGCGATTCAAAACCGAGCTTATCTTGTTGAAAAACCGACTTGTTGTTATTGGACACGAGCTTAATAAATGAGTTATATTTGTGTACTTAAATCAAGAAAAACTATTACAGCTATTGTATATTACATAATTTATCGTCGTTTCTTTTATCCTATAAAAAGAGCGTCAAAATAAAATAAAAATTATTTTATAAAGAAAAAACAAGTTACAAAAAATTTTTCTCTCCAATCATTTTTATTTTAAATTCAATGACGCGAAGTTAGCCAATCGTGACGTGAGCGTGCTTCACTCGATACTTGATATTTCCGTTCAACTTTTCCCGCGCGTCGTTCAACAAGTGCGCGCGCAACTCCATTCCGCGCGCGAACGCATTCTCGCGCAGTTTAGAAACGAACTGTCGAATTAAAAACGAAAAATAATCTATCGTTAATTAAATAATCGTTGTTATTGTGTGCTAATAATGTTATAAAAGGTTCTCTGTGAATAATAGTGAAGTGTTGTGTCAGTGAATTTATTTTTAACAAACGGTGAGTCTTCATTTAATTTTTTTATAACTCCGTGCGATTTTTGAACCTTCGAGAAATTCATGATTGTATTGTAAAGGTGCTCGATTTTCTTTTTACATAACTTGTATAGCCTTTTAAGGCTGAGTGTAGCCGTTATCTTGGCAAATATGGCGAAAGGTAGGTCCTAAGTCGTCTAGCTAGTAAGTACGATCTAAAGTTGCCCGCGGCTAACTTTCAAGTGCAATATTGTGAGTTGCATTGATTTAAGATTAAACTTTCTAGTTAACAGTATATATACCTTAGACTTAAGTAAAGCTAGGTATTTTATGCCAATTTATCTTACTAGATACAGCGCGGAATTTATGTGCGTACCTAAGGTATTAAATAAATTCCTGACGTATTAAATTTTTAATCTGTAATTATTTATAGGTATTTGTTTTGTAATAGTCAAGTAAGTAACTAATTATAAGGTAATGATTCGCCGTTTTTTGTGCTACTACTTATACCGAGTTTGATGCGATTTTTGCAATCACATTATACACCTTGGCGTTATTTCCAACGCAATTAGAGTTTGGAGTGGACTTATAGTTTTCTGATGGAACTTTTAAAACCAATAATATTTATAGCAACTCTTAAAATAATATGTCGCTTTAGGTAGGTACCTACTCATTTGATAAACAAAAAAAAAACAATACTGGTTTCTGAATGAAGCATTTTATTTATTCCAAACACTTACTTTTTATGATAGCTTGGTAATAAACACAAACTCACATAAAACTTTATTTTATATTCTTCGTTTATCTCCATTTACAAACATAGGTATTTACATACCTATTTTTATTGTTACGTATTTATGTAAAGATAAAAACTGAGCATGATACTATGATATAATTTTAACAAAATATGACAGGCATTTCCATAGAAGGAACATCTTAGGCCCTCATGCGCTGGCGCCTGAAAGATTACTATCAAAAGGAATGGGCAGTATTAAGCAAGCCCTTCCATATTGATAACGCCCCACAGCTAAAACCTGATTTCTCTCAGGGTTACCGAGGTCATGTAGGAGACTGTTAAAGTCACCATAATATCACGCCTGAAGTAGGTAATTGAAAGGAAAAAAGTGCCTTATATGTGTCTATTTGAAATAAATGATTTGACTTTGACTTTGACTCTGATAGGCAGAGGTGATGGAGGTCAGCAAGCTATGTGTATAAGCTGCTATTGAGAAATTCCTGACGAGAAAAATCGGTCAGAGAATCGTCATATAAACTCAAAAACACTTTGGCCGAGTTAGCTCGACCCGGGAATTAAACCCGCGATCTCACGCTCAGCTTTCGCAATAGTGATTACTAGACCAACGAGATTGTCTAAAAGAGGAAAAAAGAGAGTCAAGGTACCTATATATTTACCGTATCCAGAGTGACGTCAGACGTCGTGTGTTTTGCTAATTGATGCATCACTAATCAGTACTTAAGGAGATTAATGACCCTCGTGCAAGTGTTCGATGCTAAAATAGGATAACAGAGAAGGAATTGTATCTGTAAGCATCTTTCTTAGGCGATACAAAGGTATTGAATTGAATCTTGGCTAAAAGAACTTAGGACTAGAATCACGAGAGTTGTTGACATAGAGTCTGCCTAGCCTTTTTCGAACTATTTTGGGGTCAGCTTCCAGTCTAACCAAGACGCAGTTTAATACCAGTATTTTACATGGAACAACTACCTATCTGACAGACTTGTTGCTGCCATAGAGTAAACTTCTATAATTAATTAACGTTTGCTAAAGTGATAATAACATGGAAGTTATTAATAAATATGTAATTATTGTTTGTATTATTAACAAATAAGCATCTCTATGAAGTTATCTGCAACCGACAAAGAAGCAACTTATAAGATCATTAATTTAATGAATCATTTAATATTAACCCCAAGGTTTCCGCAGAACATCTGTAAAATAGACGAGATGAAACTCAAATTAATTGGTCTAATTACAAACTAAAGAAACAGCGTCTTTCAATATAAATGCAGAAATCCGATCAGATGTTTTCTTCCATTTCTCCCGATCGTGGGCTTCCTCTTTCCAGTTTTTCACTCTGTACTTGTGCCAATCCTTACGCTCCTGTGTCAGTCTCATTCAGGTCCTGCCCGCGATGGCAACAATGCCCATCTTGCTGCCGGACGACCGACACTTAGTTTTCCAGTCCTTGGACGCCACTCGGTCGCTCCCTTACATCACCTATCATCACCGCGCCTTGCTAGGTGTCCTGCCCAACTCCTTTTGAGCTCCATGTGCCCACATCCTTCGTAAATCGTATTATTAATATGTATGAAAATCAAAGAAATCAAATAGCTCTGAGAGAACATATACGGTGGCCCAGTGTAGGTCGTGAGTTTGAACCCAGGCGGGAACTTTACTGCTCTCAAAACAGTGAAGGAAAACACTGCGAGGAAACTGGCATGTCCTAGAGACAAAAAATTCGAAGACATGTGACATCCACCAACCCGCGCTGGGCCCGCGTGGTGGATTATGGCCCACTCCCTCTCACCGAGAGGAGGCCTGTGTCCCAGCAGCGGGAACATTATAGGATGATTATGCTATGCTAAACACCTCTATGTAAGGCTATGTTAGTTTATACTTTATACTACGTTTCCTGCCGCCCCCACGACGACAGCTGTTTGAACAAGGTGGGCAGATCCTCAGGAGTGTAAGGCCATATTTATATTGACACCTACACGACTATTTTCGTTGTAAATCATACATTTAAAGGTTTTAAATATGGATTTATGATAGCTTAAGGTTCTATGTCGTGGGTGTTTTTAACACGACTCACAAATTAACATACAAGTATTTACGAGAAATTGACTAAATGACCCCGGTTTTGGATAGCCCATTTGACATTGTAGTTATTTTTTGTCAAGCAAAAACAGAGCAGCTAATATGAGAGTTGATAGCAGAATTAGTACCGATCAGTTGAGACGGGAATAATTATTATTATGTGTGGTTCAAAGAACCGCACCCTTATTGCGTAACACACTATCATCACAATCTGCATTATTTTGAAGCTTATGCTAATCCATTGCTTCATACGTTCGAAAAATTTGTCTGCTCAACAACGTAAATAACTCAATAAATGTTGTTAAACTGTCAAAATGAAAGCCATTCCTACTGTTAGTGTGTTACGCAATTGCTCCGCCGGCCGGTCGAAAAGACGATGCTTGGGGGAGCCTTAAGACCAGCAGTGGACGTCTTTCGTCTGAATGACGATGATAAAAGATTTGCGGTTCGACGGATTATTTTTTAGGGTTCGGTAGCCAAATGGGAATAACGCAACCAAATCAGCAATACTTCGAAAGGCTGTCGTGTTTATGGGCCATGCTGGTGGTCATGTAGTACCAGATGATGTTCTGGATATTTAATATGACTCAGGCATATATGACTTAAATAGGGCATAATGAATGACAGATTTATTAGTCAATTAGCGTCAGTATATGAATCGTGTACTCATTAAACCTATCTTAATAGTTTATTAAATTATTACAAGTATCTGTCTTTTAAAGTGTCAACCTGAACCTACCAGTTACGCTTACGTGCTGAGTAAATGTCAACAGTTTTGCAATGAGTAAAATAATCAATATTTCCGTGGAATATTTTCTGGAAAACTATCGCAAGAAGGACCAAATTTATCATAATAATTCTAAAGACTTCAGGGCTTCAGCATCTGGATGCCATACAGTTTTAGATCAGACAAGAGGTTTTTTCAAGAAATAAAACTCTTGTCTGATCCAAAACTGTTTATTTGTTTTAAAAATTAACCGTCGCAAATTTTTCAGGGTCATTAACTATTTCCCTCAAGGTTGCTTACGGTTGTTTAATAATAAGACATATCTACTTACTGAAAAATAAACCTTTAACAGGTACATACATAATTTTACGCAACAATAAGTTTTGTTAAATTTTTCTTCTGAGCAGCAAATCATGTTTAGTACCTATTTTAATCAAACTGATTCACACTTTTCTCGCAATCAATCATTGAAAATTCAACAAAAATAACAAATGTTAATTTATTACATTAACAACAATACCTCTTTGGTCATAATTCCAGGATCTTAGGAGCCTTGTTCTCGTTTACACAATCTTGCATTGCTCACTGGCTATTTTGGTGAATTACAAAACGTTGAGTATGAGAACGTATTGGAAACCGCAAGGAGTGCGTCAGCTTATAAGATCATCACATTCGTGTGTTTGTTTATGCACAATTTATTTTTTATTTTGTGAAAATAATGTTTTGTCATAATTTAAGATTCATGTAGCCTTCGGCAACTGTGGATTTAACCACAAGTTTTGTGAGTCAGAATTGTACTCATTCATGTTACCACAGATGGTTTCTACTTATCTGTTATTGTTGACTACGTGTTGGGTATTTACCTATGTAGTAAGAAGTGACCTTTAGTACAAAACAACTGACTCAAATGTTTGTTATTGAAGTTTTCTCTTGTTCTCCATTAAACGTATCGTTTTCTAACCGCCCTAGATTCTACTTCCGAGAGTTTCAGGTCTATATTCAGTTGATTTTTCTTTAAAACCTGGAAAAACGACTGAAAACTTTCTGGTGACTCGTTCTGTAGGTATCCACCTTTTCTCCGTTCCTTCGTGACAATTTATACTTGCAACTTTTAGGCTCTTTAGGTGAAACATCAGTTGGTCCTTCGGCGCAAACTACTTAAATACAACTCTGCTTAATTCCTCAGCAATTTTTAGCTTCGTTGTTTAATGTAAACACAGTCACGATGACTACCTTGCAAAACAATTTCAGAGCCACCAAATTCAAAATTCTCACCAACCAAAACTCGCTAACTTGCTAAACAAAAGCCAACCTTTCTCAAACTGCTCCCAAAAGTGTACGTCCCCATTTCTCCTCAATTCTCATGCCTCCGCTAATCACGACAGGAACGTTGAAAACAATATGTTACCGATTCCGTGAGTAAACACTGCAGTGCCGATGACATCAACTAACCAGGTCGCTAATATTAAAACTTGGCACAGTTCCACTACCGACCATCGACATGGATCATACTAGGATTGAGGTATTAGCCAGAATTTGTAATAATTTAGTCTTGAAATAACGGAAAGACGGGTTGGGGAAGAATTTTAATGGCAATCTAACAAAAACAGTGTATTGCCCTGATTATGTTCGGTAGTAAAGTTATTCTTTTGCAAAACTCACAAAACAGGTTGAAAATCTTGTGGTTCTCATAAAATACTTAGAAGAAAACCTTAAAAAAAAAAATAAGAATAAGAGATTTAGTGAGAGACAGAGAGAGAGAGAGAGAGTTATATCGTTCTTCTCCTCATGTAACGAAATGTGCCAAAACGTGACGCGTCCTTGAAATTTGACTCAATTCTCTTGCAATTTATCGAAAAGCAGCCTAAGAAATTTCACTTTAAAAAAGTCTACCAATGGCGATTAATAAAATGTAGATTTTCAATCTTATATCTAGTCAATGTCAGTGGAATTTACTCTATATCCATTACCGAATGACCAGTCTTTCCTTGGAGATCCGTCATACTTGGAAATAATCAACCCAACTCTGTTGAAATCAAAACATAACCATCTATAACTACACAGTCATCTAGGTAGATAACTACTGGTCCTATGACATCGAGTAGTGATAGTATCATTGTGTATTCCAAGAACTACCTCTCCATTGGCGTGAGAAATAGGCTTATGTCTATCGTGTGACGTAAGTTTCCTGTCATGGCAGACATCGTCAATCGTCATCCCTTCCATTGATGTGATTGAGGAAAACAAATACTATATTATATGTAAGTGTAGGTACATCAGGATCACGTCATTAATTCCTTTTAAATAATAATATGAAGGACTCACTTCAGGCCGAAAGTCCATAACCAGCAGGACTCCTCTTTTTTGAGAAGGATTGGGCCGTAATCTACCACGCGGGCCCAGTGCAGTTTGGTAGATGTCACGTGTCTTCGAATGTTTGATTCTAGAACATGCCGGTTTCCTCACGATGTTTTCCTTCACCATTTTGAGAGCAGTGGTGATGAAATAATTTACACAAAGTAAAGCGCCTGTCTGGGTTCGAACTTACAACCTACAACTCGAAAGTCGCGGCCGTTACCACTTGGCCACCACTACTCTGGCCGAAAATAACAAACAGAAAACAAAAGAAAAATAACACGACAAAGAAGGCTTAATAAGTCGCAATTTTTGAAATGTCATGTCTGTTTTCAATGCCAACGACATTGAAGAATAAGAGGAAAACATTGAAATAAAAAGCGATTGAGAATCGAATCCACTATAAGGTCGAACAAAGGACATGAACTAAAGCAATGAAAAGAAAAACCCTTACCTATACGTTCGCTGGTGAAGTGATGTCAGAAAGTACCTATTACATACTTGAAAAGAAGAGCCAAGTAGTTATTCCAATAAAATCGTTTCTATTTAATTAACATATTGCCAGATTGTCGTCACTAAATAGAAAGTGGCATGTTTATGTAATTCTTAAGAGCTTCAAAGTACACAATACTTTTAGCGCTAATGAAACGACTTATTGTCGAAATATTCTTTACAATTCAATTGACTGGTGTCGAAATGATGGAGGCGTGAGTACCGAAACACACTGCCGAATTAAACATTATCTACGATTTGTGGTACCAGTTCATATGTACAATTTTTTTATAGATTTGTAACTTACGACCAGCACCCTAATGACGTAATACACTATCTATCACAATCTGAATCATTTTGAAGGCTATTGCTAATCCATTGCTTCATATGTTCAAACAAATTGTCTGCTCACCAACGTAAATAACGCAATTGTTGTTGAACTGCCAAAATGAAACCCATTCCTACTGTTCGTGTGTTACGTAATTACCACGCAGAAACCTGTGAGCCAAGCTAGGCAAATTACCATATATACAAGACATTGGACCAAGAGCGTAAAATGATAGTTGATTCAATGTCCTTGTTTTATTCACGAGGTATAAATAAATAAATTTACATAACATTTGTCGCGAAACAAATTAAATAAAAAAAATAAAAACATCTCGTGCCGTTATTTTATTCAATAGTGCTATTAACGAATTTCTAGGAAACACTTTTGGCGATTGTCCCAAAACACTAGATTTGATGCTTCGCCAGACTATCCATTAAGATTTTGAGGCCTTCCGGGTGTTGTTATCAGAATCCAAGGTAACGAGTTCAATAACGTTCGAGAGTATCTTCGAAACATCTGCTGAATACATCATAAGATGGAAATTGGTGATAGACGTGACAGTAGAAACATCTTTATATATATAAAAATTACGTGTCACGTTGTTTGTCCGCAATGGACTCCTAAACTACTGAACCAATTTTAAATTTGATTTGCACACCGTGTGCAATTTGATCCAACTTGAAAGATAGGATAGCTTACATCTCAATTTATAGTCGCAATATTTTTTTTATTGCAAATTATTTGTCTATTATTTGACAGTCACAATTATCTGTTAGCTCTAAACGATTCTAATAGATGGCGATATCTGTTGACTGGATTGCGTAAGTATTCAATAGATGGCGCTATGTTAAAAATACAAACGTTTCATATAAGCTACAATTTAATACAGAGAAAAGATATGATTGTTTGTATTGAATAGGCTCCGAAACTACTGAACCGATTTCAAAAATTCTTTCACTGTTGGGAAGCTACACTATCTCCGGGTGACATAGGCTATATTATATTGCTTTGCTACCCGGGCGAAGCCGGGGCGGATCGCTAGTACCATATTTAAATTGAACTATGAAGTTATTTGTATTATGATGCTTTCAATGTTTATGATACCAGAGTGGTTTCACTTGTACAAAGCTGCGAAATACCGCTCAGTCCTCCGGTTCATTCTGACGCATTTCCCGAATACCACTTTGATAAATTTGCTGTTGAAAATAGCACGGCGAACTGCAAATCAGATTTGAGATCGGCGCTTGCCGCCATTGTATACAGAGGTTTAAGTTTTGTTAGTGAAAAATATTCGCTCCACGATCACTATTACTGTCAGTAACATTTTAGTATTCTTTCCTTAGGACGATTATAAGATATTTATGACCTTGCGAATATACAGCGTTAGTTTTTTCCTCGAATCCTCAAAAGGTCATTCGGTGTCAGTCTTGTACGTGGAATACATTAGTTAGCTCTGCTGTTACGGCTCAAATAACTATTTGTGTCAGGGTCTTCTCGAAATTGTGGATAAACAATTAACATGCTGGTTGAGTTATGGTTATCTATGACTATACAAATAATATATTACTAACGAATGATATAGCCCTTTCGGCGTTTGACTCGAAGGACCACAGATTGAGGATGCGGTTTTTGGGAATGATAGAAACGTTAAGAAACAAAAACGAGTGTGTTTAATGAAAACAAAGGCTGCCAACAGAAGAAAAAGTGTTAAGTCATATGTAATGTATAATAATACTTATTATCATGAAGGCAAAAAACTCGGACGCATGTCACACGAACAAAAAATAAATTTGCTTCCAAAGACATTTATTATAATGTAATGAGTAATTTTAAAACAACTACATACTCCGGATCTAAAAGAAACGGTGACAATATGTAAATAAACACTGATTCAAACTGAGAAAGAACAAAGGAACTATGCCAATTCATGTGTGTTCCCCGAAATTACGTGTTAGACTATAATTAGTGATACTATAAGTTTATTTCTGTTACCTGCGCCTGCTGCTGCCAACTGGGCTGCTCATACTCGTGGTTTGATCAGGAAGTTACATCATACGTCTGCACTAGCCTGGTCTAGATTCGAAACTATGGTTTATTTTGATCATGTTAGTGTTACACTTAAAGACCTAAACACTGTTAGCAAGAGATTCTGGGCAGGTGCAGATTTCTTAAACCCAAAAGCTAACTGCTTATAGGATCGTCAGACTTATCTTGAAGACCAGAAGCGTGATGACTCAAAAGACCAAGTTTATTATTTGTTTCCCTATCCTACGGGTTATAAATATGCCTAGTCTAGATCAAGGTGCTTCTAGCGCGTTTAAATCTTAATACATAACATTAATTCTCTCTACACGACGTTAAAAATCTAGTTAAAATATCTAAAGTTGACTGCCTCGTTGGTCTAGTGGTCGCAAGCGCTACTGCTGAGCATGAGGTCCTGGGTTCGATTCCCGGGTCGGGCAAAGTGTTATTGGGTTTTCCAGCTGGAATTTCTCAGTAGCAGCCCGGAGTTTGGATTTGTGCCCGGTTGTTGGCAATAGGCTCGCCCCCTATTACATGGGACTTAAACATTACTGGCGAAACGTGGGTGTACTATAGGTACACCTCTGCCTAACCCTTCGGGGAATACCGGCGTGTTGTTATGTTATGTGTTATACCTATAGTTTAAGTTTAAATTAAGCACTTACGAGCTTGGGAATTTTGGCGCAGCTCTGGTCAAACGGTGTTTTATTTTGGAATAAATTGTTGCAACACACAAAATGTTATTTCTGTATTTCACTTGCGAGAGAATGACAGAAATTCGGAATGCGTTTTTAGCTTGTTCTGTTTTTGCTGCTAATAATGTATTAGATATAATTTGGTGGTCCTTAATGGTAGGCAATAATACCAGTTGGTCTATTCTATGAAAATCTCACCGTAAAAGCTTAGGTGAAGAGAGCTGTCATTTAACCTGATGTTAAGGTATTGATACTGCGTACGGCGGGCAATGGGCAGCTCGCCGTCCGGGGTCGCGGATTGTTTGAAAGAGTTACCGTGGCCCTGGCGCACAGGCAACTGAAGGAACACGGGTGGGTTTTAGTCAGTAAGAGTCTGACACGTCCTTCCACTCCGCCCAGAGCGGGAGAGGTCATTTGAAGATTTCACACCCAAAAAAATAAAGGTATTGACACTATAGAGGAAAGAGAACAGGGCGTATAGTTCACTCATACTCTTTGGAAAAGGGAGGATCCTCCGACCAGACGAGTGTCGTGTCTGGTGGGCAACTGCCCGACGATTGATGTGGGGACGTTGTATATGTTGCCCGCTAGTTGCGCGATAAACTCTGCTTGCGCGATGCAGGATTTTGCGTGACGTCAGTGTGACGCGTAGCTTGCATGTGGCGTGACAACACTATTGACGGCTCGCTTCGAGATAACTTCACCTATGTTTTCACGGTGAGATTTTTACAGAATAGCACGGATGATATCCTGTCTGTCTTACAAGTGCTTAATTAGAAGGAACAATGCCTATAAAGTCAAGGCTAGGCTTTCTTGTGAAAAATGTATTTTGATGTCTTTGTAGCGGCAATAAAAATACACACTCTGTGTGAAAATTTCAACTGTCTACCTATTACGGTTCATGAGACCTAGCCCGCTGACAGACAGACGGACGGACGGACTAACAGCGGAGGCTTAGTAGTAAGGTCCCGTTGGCACCCTTTGTGTACGGAACCCTAAAACGAATTCAAGTAACTACAGTACCGTTGACCCCGCAGTCAAATGTAGTCACTTGAATTGAAATTAAGAGTTTTTGTTTTATCGTCTTTAGATATCGATTCGATAGTTCGATACCCATCCATCACGTTTGCGCAGTTTCGCTACTAAATTTAATTTGCCCCTTTATATTAAATCCAACTAGTTACCTATATGTTGCTACATGTTTATTGTGTTTAATAACTTTGTCACATAAATCTAAAAGTGATCTATCGTTTGCATTAAATGTTTCTATCAGACAATCACAAATTCGCAATGGACAATGCCAGCAACTTTATAATATATTTCTATTACTATTCTATTCATAATCTTATTAATTTCGCCTAACGGTTCTATTCAACAGCGTTTAGATCGTGAACGATAAAAATTCCATTAAAATTTAATATTTTTTATGCGTCCTATCAAGAAGTTTGCAATTAACTATATAATAATTTATATAATAATTATTAAACTTACTTTAATAGGATTACAATAAGACAGCGTCGTTGGTCTAGTGGTCACAAGCTTGACTGTGAAGTATGACCTCCGAATCGATACCCAGTTTGCCAGTGTCTTTGGGTTTTTCCCTTCCAATGGGCCTTTCTCAGTAGCAGCCCGAAGGTTGGATATTCTACCGCTATCCTGTTGATGTTAATATGCCCCCTGCCAATTACATAGGACTTAAAATACAGGGTAGCAGGGACATTGACGTGCAAACTGTAACCATGAATTCAGCACATGATTCTAGATCCCCTAGCGTAGATAACATTCGTAGGCTATCAAAAAAAAAAAAACTGCTGTTTCATAGAAAAATACGCGGTCAAAATTACCGAGTAAAAGTTTCAACGCAAGTGGGTTCAGAATCATGTACTGAATCCACGGTAACAGGCTGCGAATCGATGTTCCTGCCACCCTGTATAACTGGCGAAATGTGGGTGTTGCTAGACATCTCTACCCTACTCTTCGGGAAATACACCCATAATGTTATGTTACATTATCCAAAACCGGTCGTTCATGTTTTGCATGCACTAAATGAATTTTTTGCGGGGCCAGACAGGCAGATAACCTTGGTTTTATTTGTAAGCGCCACAGAGCAAATTATCTTCTATCATACTATTTACGAGTATTTTTAATTAAATGACGTAACTCCTATTTGAATGGTTAATGAAGTTTAATTTTTTCGCAGAAAAAATATATTCATTAAAAGTGTGATCTGAGGCATTTAAGTGCACTTTTCGTCATTCATGGTCATTAGCAGAACGTAATAATAAGTAGTGCTTTATAGTGGACAGTGTGATAATTTTTCAATTGTTTTTTATACCAGAAATATCAAGATATTGCCCTTAAGTCAGGAACTAAATGCAAAACACACTGGGGTTCCCCAAGGAACTATTTCGGGACCTGATTTAAATATTTATGATTGGTAGAGAGGAGTAACTCATCACGGATTGTGAAGTTTAGAAAATTAAATAGACCTTGTTTAATTTATAACCTGATTCTTAAAAGAACAGCGAAATCTAAAGTCCCGACGGAGTTTTGAGAGATAGCCTCAGTCGCATCAAATCCTTAAATAGTCCTTCCTTTGTCATCAAGTTTAATTGACAATTTATCACAATCCTGTTAATTGACACTGATTAAAACAATCTTAGATAATGCAACGCAATGATGAAGAAGATGATGATCTCATTGATGCGCATGCGTTCTTATACTTAAAAATATTCTTATTTTATCTTAGCTATTCTCATTTCATTACTATACTTAGAATTTATGATTAACAAACACATTAGCATATAAATATCAAGACGTCTGGATGTGCAAAAAATTAATACCTGATATGCATCCAAAAGTATTTTAAAAACAGTACAAAAAGTTTAGAAAATCGCGATTTCGCGGCTTCGTCGGTCGTCCGTCTCAAAACTGGTTTTCTGGTGTATTCTGTTGGTCCTGGTATACAATGAAGTCATAAATGTTATGCTTGTTGCTATAATGTATTATCTGTGAAGCGTTATCTTTTTACTTGTTTTAGACTTTATACAGGCACATAACATAACATATCATCACGCCTGTATTCCCCGAAGGGTTAGGCAGAGGTGCACCTATAGCACACCCATATTTCGCCAGTTATGTTAAGTCCCATGTAATAGGGGGCGAGCCTTTTTACATCAACTTGGCACAAATCTATACTCCGAGCTGCTACTGAGAAATTCCAGATGGAAAGATTCGTTAGCAATTTGCCCGACCTAGGAATCGAAGCTCAGCAGTAAACAAGACACAACGAAACTAATTGCTTGCAAAAATTTTGAACTGGCTTTATCCCCTTTTTCTTACTTTGCCAAGCCAAAACGGCCGTATTGGCTTTGGCAACGTTCATGTCGTTGAAAATAACTGTTCGTTCATTGTTAGATTGATGCCTTCGTTGAAGATCAAGCAAGTCAGGGTTGCTGAATCGGATATCTTCACTAGTCTAGCATACATCTCCAAGTCTTATGAGGATGCCATTAGTAAAGATTTGAGTGCCAGAATACCCAATAGACCTTTTAAACTGAAGAACCGTTGCAGTCATTAGGATTAAACAGTAAAATGTTTTATTTCAAACATTATCTGTTAATTAAATTCAAACTCGATCCAACATGGAGCTGTTGTCACAGTGTTAATACTTAATTAATGTCAATCGATCACCTCAACCCATACATGAACACTTTAATAACACTCATTCATAAACTGTTTTTACGAACCAAATCTCCTTGAGATCACCTACATAGGTGCGAAGAGAGAGACAGACATTTCAACAACATTATACGCGAGAAGGAGACAGAAGATTATTTGTAAAGGTGTATGCGTAGGAGTTGTTCGCACATCCGCCGTTCTATATTTGACGTTTCTTGAAAACTCCCATAGCAACTAAATATGTTTTAACGATAGAGTTTCGTGACAGATCTAGTGGTACTTTGTTAGTTTCTATTATTCATTTCGTTATTTTTAAAATTCTTAACCCTCGTGAATAGGGACTGGAAGATTCGTAGATGTTATTTTTTTAAGAGATGGAAATAATATTGAAACAGCTGTTTCATGTGCATATTATAGACGCAGAACGTTAAAACCGTATTTTGAAACGTTCATCCATTCAGATGGAACATGACAAAAACTTGTTATAAAAAGTATCTACTAAAAGTATCTAGGTATGTACCATCTATCTGAAATACACAATGCAACTTACGAGATTTGCGATCAACATATTTCCAACCACTCCTATCTGTAGGCTAAGGAAAATTACTCAATTGTTTGAAAATCTGCTAGGAAACTATAAGAAAAAAAGGGACAATTAAAATACCGGTGGCTAATCATGTTGATTGTACCGTGTCTCATCAAGTCCTCATCTCAAAAGATTTTACTTTGTGGTATCTCCACCGGTCTGCTTTTGCGAAAAACAAATTTGATCCGAGCAATTTTTAAGGAAAATCGTAAATACAGCTTACAATCTCAAGGAACTTTTCATTCTAATAATTCTCGATAAACATTCCAGTCTCATTGCTGTATAAAAAACTATTTTCGAATGTATAAATTCAACCTTCACGGCTATTTGGGGCATACCAGAAGCTATACATAATATTTGCATGTATGTGTGTATGATCTGAATTCTGGAGCTGAACAGATAAATCCTATTATAATGTAAATAGATTAAGTCAGCGGAGAGACCGAACTGTGTTTTCAAACAATATTTTCCATAGTATTTATTTTCTGAGAAAAATTTCACACTTTAACAGTTATTTCACAGTCATCAATCAAATTAGCATGTAGAGTGTAGGTAGTGGCCAAGTAGTGGCATTTAAGTCTTGTAGTAGTCCGATGTCACTAGGGAGGTAGGACTCCCTCAGGCTAGGTGGAGCGACGATCTTTGCAGGGTGGCTGGTAGCAGTTGGATGAGAGTTGCGGATAATCGTGCTAAATGGCGTGCAATTGGAGAGGCTTATGTCCAGCAGTTGACTGCTGTAGGCTGATGATGATGTCACTAGGAACCTATCACTCGTCAGGAACTATTGGAGAATTAGCTCATCGCTATCGTGGCAAAACATCCAGGCCAGTCAGTAGAGTAGCGGCGAGGCTAACTTTCCAGGATGCACTGGAGACTCGACGTACCGACATGAATAACGATATCTGTGGTGTCTGGTATCTGATAAGTTCAAAAATCAGATTTTACACTATGAACATTTGAAACTTTAAATAAGGCTACAAATCGGAATATTTACGTTTATTGATCAAACTGTTACATGATACAGCAGCAGGAGACTTACCAAGAACAGACCAAACTAAACTAAAAACATATAATATACCAGAAATATTCATAGTCACAGTCATACTTCATACGTTAAGACACGTGCAAGTAGCGCAAGCACGTGCATACAGTGTTAAAGCCGATAAAATAATTGTACTCACCTACCTATTACAATGCGACAATGCAACGTTTAAACAATAAACATAATTTAACTACTTACCATTATACGCTATTTTTTTACTTGAGCAGATTGAGAATTCAAGATATAAGAGCTGACAATACTTTAACTTATCTCCACTATTGGATTGGCCATACGTAAATGTATGCATGTACATTGTACACCGGTCGCCACACAGACCCATCTGCCACACAAGGTGGATGGAGAAACTGGTGAAAATCGTGGGAGTCCGCTGGATACGGGAAGCATAGGACCGGTAGATGTAGCGATGCTCGTGAGAAATCTATGTTCAGCAGTAGCCGTCTCTCGGCTGATGCTATCACGTCTGACCTTGGACAGTAGACATTCCCTTACTGACTGGTTAATTACCTAACTACCGCAAACCCAAAGTTCATGTTGATATGGGGGAAGGAGAAATTGTGTTGATGGTACAAACTGTTGATTCAATAAAGAAACTCCCCTATACCATAACCAGGGATTCTATTAAAGTAATTCACTCTAATCTGTAAGTATACGGGCTGGTGACAATTCTCGAGGAAACGAGGCGTAGATTGATGGAAAAGGATTTGCCTCGTCACAAGTTGTATCCGGTGCATTCCGACAGCGAATATTTTTCTTCAGACAAACGGTTTCTATTTATGCAGATTGGACATTTAATAACATTCTCATTTCAATTACTATTGAAGTATTTACTACCATAAGAAATAACAATAAAATTAAAAAACCTTCATTGCCACACCATTTACAAATCCATATAAGTACACTTAAGCTAATAAGCCACCGGTATAACACCAGATAATACTTAAATAGCCAGTGGTAGGGCAGGACGTGGGCGGGCGGTGGCATTCTGATACCCATCCGCCCACCTGCAGGCTCGAGTATCGTAACCAGTGGACTGGACTTACGCAATATTTGTTTTGAAATGGTTTAAGTATAAAGGTGGGTTAGATTTTGTGAGTAATCCAGATTTTAGTTGCACTAAGTGATTCAGAAATGTTTTTTGGTAACCCCGGAGGTAAATGCACGAAAAACATACTGGATGGGTGACCATCCATCGCATACCGAGACCCCTCCTTAACTCGGAGAACACGTCTTGGCTGTCATTCGTAGATATTTGGCAGTCGTTATGGTTAGTCAGAAGCCCAAGTCTGACAACCAGTCTTACCAAGGGGTATCGTGTTATTTAGTAACTGGGTTGTGGAGGTCAGATAAGGAGTCGCTACATGTAAAATACTGGCATTCAGTTGCATCTCGTTAGACTGGAAGCTGGCCCTAACATGGTTGGGAAAAGGCTAGGCTGATTGAGATGCACGAAGAAAGTACTTACTATCTCTCGTTTGTAATAAAACGAAGAGAACAAAGTTGTTTTATCAGATGATGACAGTTACCAGAAATATGGTAAAGAGTACGTATGATGCATCCACTAGGAGGCCTGTGTTCAGCCGTTGAGGTTTACGGACAACGATGCTGATATTTGAAACTTTCCGTCCCACTTTTGCCAAACAGAAATGCACTGTACATTTTTACGTCAATCATTTCAGTAGAATTTTCTGCCCAGATTTGTCATGATTATCTCCAAAAGCTGGAAAATTTCAACAACATCAATAATTCTTAGACCATAAACATGCACATTCAGTCTAATAGGTCCAACCTATTCGCCAACCTGACCCCAGACTCGATTAATATTAATCAAGTCTAAGCGACTATTGTCCAATGCTCATAACATTTATAGTTAATTTCAGTCGTAGGTGTACGATCATCAAGTCAAGTGTTGACAAGGACATTACTGGCATAGTTCTTTTATAAAATATGATAGCTGTGGGTTGGTGTTTCGAAAATCATTATCATTATCTATTAGGTTGAATAGTCCAGTTATCTATCATTAGGATGTGTCAATCTTAACAACAGGTATTATCGTGTTACCCAGTAACTGGGTTGTGGAGGTCAGATAGGCAGTCGCTCTGTATAAAGTACTGATATTCAACCAAGTCAACCCCAACAAAGGAAAATTATCCGTAGGATGTGCTTCTACGCTTACCATAGTTTACCTATTTCCGAGTGATTAGCGCTTTGCCTGATCCAGCACCCTAATTACTTAACACAGTATCTATCACAATCTGAATCATTTTGAAGCCTATTACTAATCCATTGTTTCATATGTCCGAAAATTTGTCTGCTCAACAACGTTATCACGCAATGAATGTTGTTGAACTGTCAAAATGAAACCCATTCCTACTGTTAGTGCGTTACGTAATTACCCCGCAGGTTTAGAGCGATCCAATATATAATCATCACAATCTGCCTAGCCTTCCCCAACTTGGTTGGGATCGGCTTCCAATTTAACTGGATGAAGCTGGGTACCAGAATTTTATATGATTCCAGGTAGTATAAAGCATCAAAGATCTATCAGCCTCAGGGAACAATCTATGCTAGATTAACGGGTTCTAGAAGACTTCGTAGTTGGTTTAGATAACAATCATTGACACAAGGGACTCAGATGTTCTAAACTACTGCTCTTAAAGAACCCTGCAAAAGGGGATTGATACCTGATAATGACATATAATATGCCTGAGAACCGATGTACGCTGTCATTAATGTTCAAATAGATGCAACTAAACATGATATCTCCCTGCTATAAAGTTGATAACGATAATTTATTCAAACTAATAAAACTGTAAGTATGGATTATATTTCAAGTGTAGTGTTATCGTGATGTCGTGAAGCATTAGCGACAAGTGCACTACTGATATCGACTGTTGAGTATTTGTTTTGGCCTCATCCTTTCTATCTTTCACATTGACATCTTAATTCAGTATAAAATCATTACCTACAATCAGCCTTGTGCTCACTAGTCAATGAAAATCCCACGACTTCTTCTAAATGTCATGGAACATCGCGCGATGTTGCGAGTAACCTTATGGCATCTACTGATGTCCAGCAACGACGAGATGCAGAATATTTGTCGCTTAATTAATTAAGAGGTTTTATTCTCTAAAATTAAGAGGTACCCATACTTTAAATCTGGGCTAGTGTCTTGTCGTATGATCACTTTTAAGCCGGGCTTATCATATCCTCAGCTTTGTTGCTAATCAGATTAGTGTTGGATGAATTTCTGTTAATCGGTCGAACCTCATCTTCCATTGATTACTCGAGAATTTAGAGAAGTAGAAGGTGAAGCAAGCTAAACAGTGACTAACCCAAGTTCAAATCAAACCAAACAATGAAATCATCCATACAACCAATCCGGAATGGAAATGAATCTTTTCAAATCAACTGAATTATTAATCATGCATCTGAATGCATTACGTCATCCATACTCATAATCCGCCATATACTTAATTTAACATTCGCAAAGTTATTATTTTTCCTTAATAAGACTAGAGATAGGGTAATAAAAGGCATTCTTACAGACTTGACCCAGCTGATTCCATTGAATGACATTTGTCGAGGTCAGTACTTGATACGAGTGACCTCTTTGCATGATGTCATAGCTTTAAAGCTTTTTATATTTATAAAGAACAAGTTTTTGTTATTATTGGGATGCTTTAAATGCTTTGAAACATGCCTCTGTCATTGAAGCTGAGAAGAGTCCAATTTAAAATTCTACTGATGAAAGAAAGACAGTCGACGAAAAATTTGTCAGGATTATAGCTCTGGTAGAAAAAGGAGGGGATGGCCTTTGCCTGGCAGGGGGACAATACAGGCGAACTTACATATTATTTAAATAGATGGATATCCTTTGAAAGGGTAACTGCATTCCATCTGCAGTTGATGACATCATATGCCGAATGCGAATCAATCTGCCAAAAGGAATGAACGAAATGGAGTCTGAGGAAACGTAGCACGAGGCGTTTAGCAGTCACTGCCTACCCCATTGGAAAAAGACGCGAGTATGTATAGAAATCTGAAAATATCCACTGTTGAAATGAGGCACATCTACTCCTGCTCGTGCCAAGAAGACCCTCTTTCCATTTCTTCCACCCACAGTGTCTTGGTATCTTGGCACTATGGGGACAAACTTAAAAATATAGACTCAATACTTCGATTAATCAATAAATAATGAAATCACTGTTACATAAAGTATCCAGTCAACTGACAGCCTTGCGAGAAACCGGTCTATCTGTCCTCTGTCTTTAAATAGGAAGTTGTTTATCACATGCGCCTGAGCATTATCTTGTTTCCTTGCAAATACTAGTGCCTACTCTGTGATTACCCCGTAAAGGTAGGTGGTTAACATCCTTTTAAATATTATCTTTGTTTTTGGATGTTTGATTTTCCACATCCTTAATGACTTCATGGTTTTTTACTGACTTCAAGAAAGATTCTCAAGTTGTACCATGTTGCATTTTTGAAAATGCGTCAATGTGTGTTTTAATCAAACCAAATGAATGGCTCCGACGAGTTTTTAGCTTTGTTTGTCTTTACTAAAACATTTTGTGTTAAAGGTGGAATATATTAGCGTTCTAAATGATGTTCATGATTGTTGTTGTACGGTTGTACTGACCTTATAGGGGCCATTTTAATTAGCACGTCCAAACGGTTCGTCAGCATCGTCAATGACTTGAATCGTTTTAGTTTCTTCTCTCTGTTCTTCAACCCGTTTCCACCCAATGCTGAGCGTAGGTCTCCCATTGAACGCCATATTCCCCGGTTTTTGTTTTAGTAAGTAGTGAGTTATCTGTGAAGGAGCTCCTCTAAAGGAAGATCTACTACCACATTTCTTTCAGTAGCCAAGCAACGTTGCTGTTGATAAGGCTCCTGCAGACATTCGCAACGCGACATTGCGACGCGACTTTTATTGAATAATTTCCATGAAAATTTTATAGAAATTGTTCTACTAAAAAGTAGCATCGCACTGTCGTGTCGCGCCTGTTTACGGGAACCTTTACGGTTTCGAGAGTATGAATGACGATGACAGACACAAGAGATATTTCAGCGTTGTCTCTGAAATTGCAACGCACCTGGCGATGCTTCTGATATTGCAGAGGTCCACCGCAGGCAGTAGTGACCTCTTTTAACCATCAGGTCACCAGCTGCCTGTTTGCCACCACCAATAAAATGTTTTTAAATAACTACCCCAAAGTTCAAATAAATCTTCTTACACCACAATTAAAATCATTTAAAACCATGACTCCTGTTATTTTAACTGTATTTTCTAATGACTATGACGAATTTTGTTTAATTACTGGCGTGGTGACTAAACGCGCTGGTAAGATGGGGTCAAGAATACTGCTAATTGCTAACGTGATCAATGAACTCTGTTAATAGGTATGAAGAAGATACTGTTTAAAATGTCAATGGGGTATGTAGGTAGACTTTCGCTTTAATAGTAATGATTGACTGATGAAAACCTTTTTTACGCAAAGGTGTTTCACCAGGAACGGTCGGTTGGATCTTGATTTTCTTTACCTGGTATAACCAACGCCACAACCAACCAACGTTTTTTTGGGTCCTAGTATGGTGACGATGACAAAAGACTCGCCATTTTATGATCTAGCTGAAATGTAAAAATAGAAGTTGTTTTTAAAATATTCAAAGCAGACTTGTACAAATTCTGATTATTTGACAACCTGTATCCTCTTGTTTTTAACAAATCTAACACCGAATAAATTCTCACAAAAAACAAACGAAGTCTGACTGTCTGATATAAGCAGGCATCCTCGAAAAATTCATTCACTTTGCACAGCTTTAAATTCCGCACACATTCTGAATCCCAAATCATTACCACGAACGAGAACCGAACCCCTATACCTACAGCTACACACACTATAACATACTTAGAACCGACATCGCTAAAGAAAGCCCTTTATTCTAAAACCAAGTTTAATTACCATATGTGGGAGAAAGACAGCTATGTTTTTGGTGCAAGAGTGAAAGAGATAGAAATACGGGCAAAAATAAATGAAAAAGCAAGCAAACTGCGAGATGATGTCATGCGTATGAGTCGAATAGCGGTCAAGGGTACATGTAAGATAAAGATAACACAGAGCAGAAAATATAGGTACCTACAATAAGTATCAATAATAAGCAGTTGAGAAATCCTTGCGGTTTTATGAAGCTGCGCCTGCGACTGTCTATATTTGGGGTGAGTGACGTTGCTGAGTGGTATCAAGTTTAAAATGGTGTTTAATTTAATAAAGATTTCGTTGCTTAATTAATGGTGTTTTTGCATTTTTGAAGTTGTGATCTCTGCATATTCCTCCCTGTTTTTGCCAGGGGAAACAGTTGGTCTCTAGCTATTCCTGTAGTTATCCTATACACTGTGACTTCTTCTTTTTCTTCTGGTTTCTATGTAATTACTAAAGATTGGTTATCACATCCGTATATTTGCCTTGGCTTTTGCGAGGTGAACATGTAACAGACATTTCTGAGTCATAGTCTATTACCTATCCATTTCCCTTTTTCCGGCATTTAACGTTCCTTCTATGTTGAATTGGACATCAGTCATCATCGTTTTTTGCAGAAGACGTAGGTATTTAATGCACCACAACGATTTGGTGTAGGACTGAAGAACAAGAGCTCATGACTTCTACTGTCCACATGATGTATCTAGTTCACATGACATGTATCTAAGATAACATACAGACGGACAGACAGACAGAGTTACTTTAGAATTTATAATATTAGTATGGTTTTAAATACCTTAGACTTAGATAATGATTACTAGGTAAATACCCTTTATATTTTGTCCCTTGGTCAACTCTGGAAACTTTCTAAGCTAGCTTCTCAAATATCACATTGAAGAAATGTAGAATTTTCTCATTAAACATTCGTGTTCTGAAACCTGAAAGACTGGATATTATGGATACCGTCCAGTTATGACGGAGAAAAGAAACGTTTGGAGAACCCATCACGTACTTAGTTAACCTAGCGTCTCAGTCTACAGCTACCTACGTGACCCAAGCACACAGACTTCGGGACAAAAAAAAACCCAACTCACCAAGTATTTAAAGTTCTTAGGTCTGTACCTAATTCTGATTTTCGTCACGTAAAATCCTAGCTTTGAAGTTTAGTCACATTATACGAGTAGATAACATAACTGGAGATATTAATGTTCGTGTACCATACATCTCTGCCCTACCTTTCGAGAAAGGCAGGCTATGTGTTACTATGCCACATACGAGTATATTGTAGTTAATACAATTGACAACCCTAGTTTATAGTAAGCGTGGGTAGGCGGCCGATCTGCACTCTGCAGTGAATGGGTGACGCAACCTGCGCCTACGCCTACGTATTTACGACAAAGCCTTATTTGTAACGCATTTTTGTACAATGACATTCATGGAGATTTTGTACTTATTGAAATATTTATGATTTAATAAATTGAATACCGGTAATTCCCAAGTCCCACTACAGAAAAAAGGTAAGAACTGTTATTGAGGCTTATGATGCGATTAATCGCAACTTCAGACCAAATAAAAAATCAAGACAGCGCTATCAACAGTGACGTGAGGCCGGTTTCGTAAACATGTGTGCACTTAGTGTGGTGTAGTTTGGTTGTAAATTGGGTTGTAAATGTGTGCGTGTGAGCGTTTATGCACAGAGCAAGGTGTAGTTTTGTATGCTTCACTGTATTGCTCGCAGCGCTATCTTGATTTTTTATCTGGTCTGAAGTTGCAACATAATATCTATCTATACTTATAAATAAAAATCAATGTTTGTTTGATTGTCCTCTATGGATTCCGAAAGGGCTGGACCGATTTTGATGAAACTTTGGTGAGTTTTTGGGCATACGCCCGCGAAGGTTCAAGGTGCGTTTCCACTGAAGCGGAGCTGGGCGGAACGGAGCGGCGACGTGCAGGAATTGACCAATCATAATGGTTGAAATCCTCATCGCGTCTCTCGTCTCGTCTGTGATTGGACGATTCCTGCACGTCTTCGCTCCGTTCCGCCCAGCTCCGCTTCAGTGGAAACGCACTCTTAGAGGTAGTAGCTACCTCCTACCGGGTAGGGGTAGGACACCATGCGAACGAAGTCGCACTGGGCAGCTCGTATATAATAGAAATTGACTCTTGAGATATTTCTGTAGTAAAGGCAGGGACACTAAACTTGGCTAGACGTGGTGATGGCAGGTGGAGCAGAGCCCTAACGGAATGGTTGCCGGGAAGCAGTAGAAGGAGCGTTGGCAGACCAATAGCCGTGGGTGGACGACCTCCAGAAGATCGCGGGGAAGTCCTGGATGAGACTCACATAGACCAGGGAAGGGTAGCATGGCTTAAAAGTGAGGAGGCCTATACTCAGTAGTGGATGGAACAAGGATGTCAGTGATAAATTGATAATGATGATGAAAGACAGGGCAATTAAATGTTAAACAAATTGCCTAGGACAATACACCTAATGCCTACAGGTATGGTAGGGTTAGGAAGTCTGTAGGACCTACCTAGAGACTCTCCCCAGAAATAGGTACTTTGATTACTGTCACCTTTGCAGCTAGATCAAACTCATAAGTCACTTACAATTCAATTAGGACTTGGTACTTAAATTATCCGCATAATCAAATAACAACTGTCATTCTTTGACAGCTGAATGAAATGGCTATAACACGGCAAATTGACGTAGTGTGTCAATTTGCGTAACAATTAATTTCACTGACTGTACATAAAAGGAGCTGATCTTCATCATCATGCTACTCCCCATATCCCAATGTTTTTGTGGTCGGCCGTAGAACGTTTTTTTTTACATCTCTGTCAGCTGTCGACCGTCATCGCATTGTTTACTTACTTCCTTGGAGACTATGAAAAGCCATAAGTACACCAAAAAATCAATCCGCTTACCCTTTTCTCAACTAGGTTGGGATCGGCTTCCAGTATAATCGGGAGCAGCTGAATACCAGTATTTTACATGGAGCACCTGCCTATCTGACCTCCACAGCACAGTTACTGGGTAACACGATAAAGGCCTGAGCAGACGATGGACAATTTGTCCGCGGACACTTTGGAATCGTATGGAAATTCTGGGAGTCTATTTGTCCTCGTGTGCGTGATTGCATAGATTTCCATACGTTCTATCGTCGCGGTCAAATTGTCCATCGTCTGCTAAGGCCCTAAGGAGCAATAAGTAGATACCATATTTTACAAAAGGCTGAGGTATTGTGACTTTCTTACAAAATATCTACAATATTTCTATTACTTATGCTTGCTTATGCGACACGGACTGCAAATCGAAGTAGTCAATGCAACCAGAGCCGATTGCAGCCATGCTGAGAATCCAAAGTGCTGTCAAAATATTGAGCAGCGCACACGCAGCCCATGAACTCGTGTCACAAAAATTTTCACACTTCCGAACTACTCAAATACATAATTGGGAACAATTACACCAAATTGCACTTTAGCGTCTTACATTCAAGGTTGATTTACGAATGAATTTAGTACTGTTGTTATTTAGCGTTGTTTAAATGTTTACCAATCTAGTTCAAACAAGCGGTTAGTACTAAAATAGACTGTTCTAAGGGGCCGAGCACATCAAAAGGGTAGAACACGAACGCGCGGTTGGAAATGCCCTAATTCCAGTTAATTATTATCTACACTGAACGTTAATTGGGTTTAAAATAGATGGGCTCAGTTATTTTTATGTTATTTTGAATGGTTGTGTCGGTCTTGTTGAAGGAGTAGAAACATAAATTATTTCTAAGACTATTTTTGTAACTTTCTTGTTTAACATTACATAATATCACGCCTGCATTCCCCGTAGAGTTAGGTCCCATAAATCGCCAATTAATAAGTCCCATGTAACAGGGAGCGAGCCTGTTGCTATCAACCGGGCACAAATCCAGACTCCGGGAGAAATTCTAGATGGAAAATCCAATAACGTTTTGCCCGACCCGGGAATCATACCCAGGACCTTATGCTCATCTTGCGACCTAGACCAACGAGGCGAATTTATTGTTTGTTATGTTATCTATATAGAATAACTTTTACAAGACCACATAGGAATGCATAATGATTATTTGCTGGATTTACTGATACACTAGGTAGGTCTACACTATCCCGTGGCTCCAGAAGGAACCTCCAAGGAAAAATAAGTGTAGAGGACAGACTTGTCTCGATGAGGAATAGGAAGGCCTTTGCACAGCAGTGGGACATTACGGGCTAAATAGATAGATAGCGCCATTGATGGCAATAGGCTCGCCGCCTATTACATGGGACCTGAACCGTAACTGGGGAAATGTGGGTGTACTATGGGTACACTTCTGTCTAACCCTTCGGGGATTACAGGCGAGAGGTTATTTTATGTTTGATAGAAAGATAGAAATGCGGTGTAAATCATAGTTACGAAGTTCATTACCGCGATGTACGTTACTGCGAAAGTTTACCATTGCGACGTACGCTGTCGCGAAAGTTCTTCACTGCCATGATTGCAGTTTCGATAACACGCTATTGCGATGGGGGCGCTACGGAGCGAAGATTTAGAAAAAAAATCGAAGCGAGCTCGCGACCTGGGGCAACCCGACTCGGACAGGTTAGGTTCGAAGGGGATGGCGGGGTCTAGCAAGCGAGCGAGCAAAGACCCCGCCATCCCCTTGGTTGTTATTTTTTTTTAACCATTCAGAAGTAGGAGCCCCGCTTAGCGGGGATACGTTGGCTACGCCTACGTGGGTCGTAGGGCCATGCTGCTCAGAATAGCGCCCCCATCGCGATAGCGTGTTATAGAAACTGCAATTATCGCAGTAAAGAACTTTCGCGACAACGTACGTCGCAATGGTAAACTTTCGCAGTAACGTACATCGCAGTAAAGAACTTTCGCAACAACGAACGTCACGATAGTAAACTTTCGCAGTAACGTACATCGCGGTAATGAATTTCGCAACTATGATTAACTTACACTCATAGAAATGGTTCAGAATATATGATGACTTCATAAAAATTATTCACGTCTCCATAGTCCCTGTACCCAAGTCCTCCGAGCCCTTCCAAGAACCACCTATTTGTCATCTTGCACACGTATCATCTTATTACTCATCTCAGGACTATGACTAGGCAACGATCAACTTATACATCACCCTTTTAGGAATATCATGTCATTTACAGACATGCATTAATTATAATTAGAAGCACGAAATGATTTGTGATTAAGTAAGGGTAAGTGTACCTGACTTGGTCTCCAGATGCTGCTGAATGTCAGTAAGTGTAGAATAGAATAGAAAACTTTTATTTCAGACAGAGTCCACAGGGTTGGTAACAACGTTACTTATCATTAATGTAAGTAGGTACTATAAACTTTTACAACAAAAAAAAAACACTACAAAGTAAAAAATAAATTTCATTTCGGAAGTCGGTGTCTTCAATTTTGTATTTTCAATTTCGTTTTCTGGAACTGGCTTTGCCCGACCTGGGAATTGAACCTAGGACCTCATGCTCAGTAGTAGTACTTGCGAGCATTAGACTAGAGAGGCAGTCAATTTGTTTCCCATGGGAATCGAACCCACGACCAGTAGCGCTACAGCAATTTTGTCATGATCATCATCATCGCAAATTCAACAACTGGTCACCGTGTCACCTTTAATGAAAGACCTTACCAGATAATACCTGTCTTGTAACCCAAAGGACACCGGAACACTCTGTCAATCATTTTCCCGAGTTGCATGTCAATATGCAACGATAAGCAATAAATATGCGGCGCATGCGCAGTGTGACACATGTCGCTAGAATTGTAGCATTATTGTCGCCACACGGTGTTGGAATACTAAATACAATAAAATCGATAAAGGTTGAATAAAATAAAAACTTACAAAGTATCATTATAAAAGAAAAATTGTTTAGGTATTCTAGCCACTAAAACTGTCTCAACTAATGTATTTCTTAGATAAATTAGTTGTAGATTTGGAATAGTTTCAATATTTTGGGGTTGGGATCGGCACCTATCTCATATAGCATCAATATCCAATAGTTTTTCAAATAGGTACGTACTTAGTACAATAATAGAAACCTTTTCTAAGGGGATCAACTATAAACATATTAAAAATAAAACCTACATTTGTCAGGGTCCTATCCTATACAGTCGGGTGAAAAATACGCGATAAAATGAAATATTAGACCTCATTTCAAATTAAAGTACATTTAAAAAGGGGTCAAGAGCTAACCGTTAAGTTTCGCCATCGTCCTCGTAGGTGCCTGTTTCCAGAATTAACTTCGGCTAAATGAATTTAATCAACTTTACCCTGAGCGACAAACTCGGGTATACTACTATCAACTTTGAAGGGACCGCCAAATTAGCCCAGCTTGGCGAGCACTGGCTTACCCCGAGGCGATGGACCCCTGATTTATATTTAGAGGGTTAAACTGCGCTTGCAAAGGGGTGCGAAAACTTCGATTGCGCGATGCAAGAATTGTATTGTATTCATATCTAGGTACTCCTAAGACAGTATTTTTCATAATTATTAAAACAGTGTAAAAAGGGTTCTAATTCGAATCGAAAAAAAAATTTGGATTACAAAAACTTATTAGGTTCTATGTACTTTTTTTTTTAAATCGTGCATCAATAAGTAAGTATGTCTTAAAAACTGTGTTGAGTTGATTACTAACTACAAAAAAAATACAATGGTTCGAAAAAATATCCAAAAATTATTTCACTTGCCGGGTCTCGAACTCATGACATGTAGTTATAAATCAAAACCGATCGACGCGACAAATCTTACGCTGTTTCTTTACTAAAACCGTTGCCATTCAGTATACCTGCCATATAAAATTAAATGCTAGATTTGGGGACGGCAGCTGTTCATTCAAATGATAATGCTTAGTCAAGTACAGCAAGTAGTTTCCCGGGCAATATCTAAGACGCTTTGGTATAGAAACTAACTTATAATAATGTCATAATTTTGGTTTGATCGTCATAAGGTGAAAATATTAGTGTCGGTAAGATTAAATAAAACAAAAAAAGATAAGTATCGACGATTTCAAATCCTTTTGATGTCGGTTAAAAAAAGGGGTCTAATTCTCCCGGGGGAGAGATATAACTCGGAGGTAGTCATGCGCAGGTAGACCTGGCAAGGAGACGCCTTCTGAGAAGGGGGAATCGGACTGTCAACAGCAGACGGACGCGTCTGTGGGACTATGGTTATTTACTATCCTGGCGGAAGTACATCTGAAAGACCGCCAATTCAGACCAGCTTGGCGGACACTGGCTTCCCTCGAATACACCGGACCCCAATGTACTTACAATACTTTTTAGTAGTATACTAAGTCGCGCGAAAACTTTGTTTGCGCGATGTAGGACCCTTTCGTGTTACTGAATTGTGTTGGATCATAAGGTACGTTTTTCTGCTGGTAAACTCCCCTGAAAGTATGCATTTTGTGTTTTGTTTTGTTATGGTTACATCAACAAGCGATACTTTTTGTTAGTGTGCATCCACACATCAACAAAAACACAAAAAGAAATGCTTCGTGCGGGGACCGATCCTGCGCCCGTGTGATTGCCAGTGAGTGAAATTTTGAATTGAGTTGTGATAGAATAGTAATTTTCGTGAATCTCTCTATTTGAAAATAACCCAAATTATTCATGCACATCATCTTAATCATGAGCTAATTATGAAGTACTAACTTCAAACATTTAATTAAGTACCAGAATTCTCCTTCATAAGTTCATAGCACAACATCTCACATACCCAAAGGCGCGAACCCCTCATTTAATAAGTGATGCATAATTCCCATGTTACCGGACGGCCATATTGCCATCAACCTAGGTAACTACCCACTAATCTTTCAAGTTATAATTACCAAAACACTAAACAACTCAACTTGTTCGCATTTAGTAGCCCTGACACAATCTATACAATGCCAGATTTGGAAGGCAGCTGTTCTCAGTGATATGCATACTTAGCGATACGCCTATGTGGGTACTTTACTATTAAAGGTCACAAGTTCGATTGTACTTCGAATTGTGGCCAATGTCTGGATTATATCGAATATTGTGAGGTAGGTAGGTACGTATTTATTAAGAGGTAATCGTGGGTCAAAAACAGTTGGTGAGCAAAATCTGATTAGTTAGACCATCTTATTACAGAACGAGATCTGACTTTGGTCCAAGCTTAAAACGATCAAGCCAGTAATTGTATTTTAAACTATATTACAAAATTGACATCTTAAACTCTGTTCCACTGCTGGGCACAGACCTCCTTACATTTTCTCCGCTGGTCCCGTTGCTGCACCAATCCTTGTCAAATCCTAAGGAAGAATTCCAAGTCGTCCCGCCATCTTCTCCGTGGTCTGGCGCGGCCCCGTCTCACCTCTAGAATGATAATATTAATAATGTAGTAGGTTATGGGTACCTAACTAGCATACGGGACTTCCACGCCACTCCTTCGTAGCTCATGCAGTATATAATTCCCTACAAGTAGCATAAACAATATTTACCGTTCCGTGTTCCATCTAACTGAACCAACCAAGCTATCTCACTACCGCGGCGATCCAGTAACTCATTGGCCCAGTGTTGCCATCAATCTGACTGTCAGACAGACGTTTGACATTTGAGAAATGAAAGGCATTGCGCCCACGCACCTGCTGGGACCAGATTACATTTCACCGCCTAATATGGTGCGACCTGTGCCGATAGGAACTTAGAGAATTAATTTGATAAGCTGTAGCTTGCTTAGATAAATTGACGGACCTGAAGTACAAAAAAAAAACAGTACTATTTTTGTTCGAGATGCACTTTTTGTTGAGTTCACCTCACGCAAGATGATATTGGCGTGTGCTAGCAGACATGGTAAAAAATGTAATTTAATGTTTTGTGTTTCTAATGATAATTACTTTGAATACTTTTGTATCCAATCAAGTTCTTTTAACTGAACAGACAGCTTTTTTTTTTTTTTTTTTTTTTTTTTTTTTTTTTTTTTTTTTTTTGGGTTGGAAATCATCAAATGACCTCTCCCGCTCTGGGCGGAGCGGAAGGGCGTGTCAGACTCTTACTGACTAAAACCCACCCGCGTTCCTTCAGGTGCTACTGGGGAGTTTGTTGCGCCTCTTCTTCCCAACTACAGCACCAGGAAGTGGTGAAGGGCGGGCGTGCCGGGGGACTGTCTTATGTAATTTTGACGTTCAAAAAGTGCCTATTCTCAGCCGAGTTTGAATAAATGACTTTTGATTTTGATTTTCAGTTGATTTTGCAAAAAATTTCAAGTCTTGCAGCTAACTATCAATTATCAGCATCTACTTTGAGTTAGATACTTATGTATGTATTTATAGAGAAATAGAATATGTAAGTACTAGAGATGCGCCGAATGTTCGGCCGAATATTCGTATTCGGTACATTCGGCATATTTTTCCATGTTCGTATTCGGCCGAATATTCGGATAATTTGCCGAATAATTACCGAATATTTTAATTATTGTTAATATTTAAAAAAACCGGCCAAGTGCGAGTCGGACTCGCGCACGAATGGTTCGGTACCATTATCTATAAAAACGGCAAAAAAATCACGTTTGTTGTATGGGAACCGTGTTTGCAGAACCGCATGTTGAACAGCAAAGTTTTCATCGAGCCAATGAGCGGTGAAGCTTAAGAAGCTTGTCAAATTATTCATACACGTCCACATGTCTGTAGTGATGGATAACGATTTAGCCTTCATCAATTTGTCCTTGATAGCCGCCTTCACTTGATCATACAGACTGGGTATGACTACTTCGGTCATGTATTTTCTGCTAGGTAGTTCGTATTTTGGTTTTAATAATTTAATTAATCTATTAAATTCAGAGTCTTCGACTATTGATATCGGTTGATTGTCGGATGATATCATTTCAGCAATCGCGTTATGAATTTCGAGAAATCTAGGATCATTGATATCCCATTTCGTCATTAATGTGTTCTCTAAAGTTTGCTGTGTTTGTGTTGTATGTCTTTGAGAACTTATACCCGAAGTTGAAGGTTGATTTTTGTTAGGCTGCAGCGTATCTGCTTCTTCTTTATGTTTTTGCTTTAAGTGATTTGTTAATGGCGAGGTAGAAGCATTACGCCCTGTTCCTCCGCGCGAAAGAATTGAACCACACAATGTACACTTTACTTTTGTCTTGTCACTTTTGTATTCATTAAAAAATGTCCACACATGCGATCTTTTACGTCAACTCATCTTCAAAAACGTTCATCGACGTAGTATAATAAACTTACGCAATATTATGCGAGAACTGCAATATGTAACAGAAAGAGCGGTGCATCGACTGAGCGAGCCGTGTTAGCGCGAGGGGCTGCGGGTTGCGCGCGGGACAGAGTAGGGGCGGTGGCAAACGCTGCCCGGCTCTTGCAGAGCGCCGTATCGACGTGTACAAACTTGTTTACCGCGCGGAATTGAACCGAATGATTCGGCCGAATATCCGGTTCGGTACATTTGGGACCGAATGTTCGGCCGAACATTCGTATTCGGTTGAACCTACATTCGGCGCATCTCTAGTAAGTACCTATTAAACTTGTTTGTATAGACGTGTAAAAATGTTTGTACACACCTACTTACAGAAATAAAATCATTTATCATTTAACTAGCATTCCCGAGGGTATTCAAGGAAGTTATGAATCCATTGCTTTATAGGTTTGAAAAATTTGTCTGCTCAACAACGTAAATAACGCAACGAACGTGGCTGAACTGTCAACATGAAAGACATTGCGATTGATTGCCATTTCATGTGTGTTACGCAATTACCTACCCCGCTGATTATCATGTTAATATTTGTCATTTTATATGCATTTTTTACTATTTCTATTCAGTTGTAGTAGCAGCATATTATTATCGAGCAACGCTTAGTCTTGTTAGGAGTTGTTATTTATCCATTTTCCTTTTCCATTAGATTAATTAAGATAGCATTTTATGCAATTTACTTTCTAATTTGGGCATGAGAGAAAAAAAAGAGATGTTATGCTTATTATTGACAATACTCGTCTAGATTTATTGTAAACTAGCTTCTGCCCGCGGCTTCGCCCGTGTGGATGTCGGAAAGTATCCCACTGGAAAGTGCTACCGGGACAAAAAAAAATATTCAGAACTAACTATTTTATGGTATTGTTGCGTCAAAACAAAACAACAATAAAGTACTTAGTTCTGAATTAAAATTATTATAAAGTCTACTAATTGATGGACCTGGAAATTAACATTCGTTTGTATTCGGAAATGCGATGATTCTTGAGGGACATTAAGAAAATAGTTGTACTGTACTATTATGTATTCTGTTCCATTGGATAGAAAACGTCGTCGCAATCTGCCTAGTCTTCCCAACTATTTTGAGGTCGGCTTTCAGTCTAACCAGATGCAGTTGAATATCAGTATTTTCCATGGAGCGACTGCCTATCTGACCTCCTCAACCTAGTTACTGCGTAACACGATCCCTTGGTAAGACTGGTTGTCAGACTTGAGCTTCTATCTACCAGTAGCGACAGTCGAGACCAACGTCTTAACCTACTTTCCGAGGCACGGAGGGTCTCGCTATGTAATGGATGGTCACCCATCCACGAACCAACCGCGGCAAGCATACCTTAACCTCCGATCGACCCGTGGTCGTGCACAAGCCCTTCTAAAACTTCGTTGTCAGTAGGTATAGAAATTGTAACAATGCCAGGTATTCGGCATAGATACTCGGTGTATCTGCAACTAACCTAAGCTCGAAATCCGTAATTTCGGGGGAAGTTACGGGCTATACAAATGCCGTATCAAGCTGCGGCGGATATAAGATTAGTTAGGGGCCCGAACTAAGAACGAATGACAACACGAATCACGATAGACCTTACGTCTGACGTGTATTTGCCCGTCCAAAAAATTTAATTAATCGGGAGTAGGGTTAACTTCGAAATGCGATCTACATTCGGATACGCCCGTATCTTCGTTGATTGCCTCAGAAAGTAGGCCCACTGAACTCTAAACTTTTTCTACGATGTCTTTATTTAACAACGTTTCTTTCTCTTGTTACAGCTAACACATTGAAGTCACCATGGCGACCAAGTCGTACAGCAAGCACAAGGAGTACAAAGAGTACTCCAGTAGTGGCAATATACCATACACAGACGAGGCATTCGGTAAGTCACCTTCTCTTAATTCCACCATCAGGGCCCGTACCTTAACCGTTTGCAGAACCGTTTAAGCGTAAGCAGGTCAAATTTACAGGATAGTTATACTGCATAAGATTCATAATTGCTTCACACTTCTCAAGACACCCGAGGTTTTGTCACATATTGGACTGCTACAAGAGTGGTGTCGGTAACCCTTTGATGTGCCCTACATGTGTAACCAAACAGAATATAGCCAGAGAACAATCGCGTCTTTAGTCCTAGAAGAGGTAGTCAAGTGAGTGGTCTAGTAGTAGGACGCAAGGGTCGACTACTTAGTTTAGGTTCCTGGCTACGTATACTATCCTCGAGTCGGGAAAAGTAAACGGAAATTCTCGGAGTCGGGATTTCTGCCCGGTTGGCGGCAAAAGGCTCTCCGGCTCGCCCCTTATGGCGTGAGATTTATGTACATACATAGCGAACTGTGCCGAAATGGTAGCATTTACCGAGCGGTGCATACTACAGAAGACCGCATAGCTTGGAGACGCGTTGTATGTGGTCGCGATCCTCAGCATTGACGGAACGACGAACAAGAAGCGAAGGAAGCTTCAGGCAAACCGACTTGATATTAGTAATGTTTTTCTTTGCTCCGAAGCTTCCATTTTCGCAAACACGAAACGCCATCAGACTACGTTTCATTGAAATTTAAAGCCATCTTAATTTTACATATCCCAACTCTTACAGACATGATGAAATCCGAGCTGATCCCGAAGGGCAGTAAGCTGGACTCCTTAGGACGCGGCGGCGGTGGAGGCGCCCGGGAGTACCACTATGAGTACAAGGAAGAAAAGCATCCTTCCGGCAAGTACGACAGGAAGGATCTGCATACTGTTGAGGTGAGGGTAGGACCTAGGTTACCGTTTCTTCGCTAAAAGCAAGATTTAAAGAACGCACTTTTACTTTACTAACGCGTTCATACGAATATTAACCTAATTCCTATGTATTTAATATTCATATTCGTATAAGTGAACATGAGCAAGCGCACGATTAATGTTCATATTCGCAGAAATAAAAATCGTCATAATCAAATGCGACGGTTACTAAAGATACAGTTTTCTAGAAGAGCGGTGCCGTCATGTAACGGCCGTCATGAAATCTGTAATTTTCACCAGTATTTGACATTATGGTGTCAAAAAACGCTCTGTATTTGGACAGCCGTTATTGTGTGGCCGTGCACCGCTGTCTTAGGAAAATAAAGTAAATTCAAAGTGCGATCTGTGAATCTTGCCCTTAGAACGTTTATCAAAGGCTGTAAACAATAAACTAGGACTGGATCTGAACATGACGCCTGGGAACAAGCAACGCGCAGCAAAGTATACGAAAAGATATTGCTCATCGTCGTACTCTGAGCATTCATCTCTGCTTCAGGGCCTCTGAATCTCTGAATAGTGATTTTTACGGCATATTATTCTCAAAAAGTTTGAAAGATGACAAACTTGCATTGGCAGCACATTTTAAATTGGAAAATACTTAATTATGAATTCTTTGGGAAAATCGATAATTGAATGATCTTGTCTTACTTAAACCTATTAATTGTTCAGTAGAAATTCTTGGAACCATTCCATTTCCGTTATTTACATGTGCATCTTTCTTTATAAAGGCATATAAGGGCTCGTGGCTTAATAATAACAGCAACAAGAGTCGATCGAAGGTTAAGCTACGCTTGCCGCGGTCGGATCGTGGATGGGTGGCCATTACATAGGTATCGAGACCATCCATGCCTCGGAAAGCACGTGGTCCCGGCTGTCATTCGTAGATCTTTGACAGTCAAAAGCCCGAAAGTCTGACAACAGGTCTTACCAAGGGGTATCGTGTTACCCAATAACTGGATTGTGGAGGTCAGATAGGCAGTCGCTCCATGTGAAATGCTGGTATCCAGCTGCATCCGGTTGAACTGGAAGCTGACCCCAACATAGTTGGGATGAGGCTAGGCAGATTGATAAATTTTTCTTTATAAAGGCAGCCGTTTTTATGTGATAAACGTTTCTAAAGCTGAGCCAGTGCTTCTATCTATCTGCGGCTCATCAGTACGGTCGCAAAGGGTTCGATTCTCACTTCTTAGCTCTGCCAAATAATTTAATAGATAAGTAGTTCACAAAGATACCAAAACGAGGTTTTCATCCAGAATTTCATCACAATTCTGCGTTAACTTGTTTAAAACCAACGTTATTTTTAATCGTAAAAGCAGCTTTATTGGCCGCCCAGCGATAAAACGGCTATAAACATCTGAAATGCAAGAGAATGACATCACTGCTGGCTCAGTGCATTACTCACAGACTTGCTAATTATACTAACGGATCTATAAGGTTAAAATTTATACTTCCGCACAATTTTACATAATTATGATCCAAAAAGTTGAGAATGTTGTTTAGGAAATCGCAAACTGGTTTTGCGCCGTACCATGATTATTTTGATACATTCTAAACTAAGAGAAAAAACTATTGGGTTGGGTGGTAACCCAATAGTTTTTTCTCTAGGTTTTAAGGTTCAGTAGTCAACAAGGAACCCTTATAATTTCGCCATATCCGTCCGTCCGTCTGTCCGCAGCTTAGCTCTTACTCTTAGTACTAGAAAGCTGTAATTTGACATGGATATATACAAATTAGTCACGCAAAGTGGTAAAATAAAATCATGAACAAAAAACCGGCCAAGTGCGAGTCGGACTTGCGCACGAAGGGTTCCGTACCTTTAACTATAAAAACGGCAAAAAAAATGCGTTTGTTGTATGGGAGCCACCCTTAAATATTTATTATATTTTGTTTTTAATATTTGTTTTTATAGCGGCAACAGAAATACATAATTTGTGAAAATTGCAACTGTCTAGCTATCGCGGTTCTTGAGATACAGCCTGGTGACAGACAGACGGACGGACAGACAGCGAAGTCTTAGTAATAGGGTCCCGTTTTTACCCTTTGGGCACGGAACCCTAAAAATTGTTCTCTACACGTAAAGTGGGGATGTATTTTTTCCTTGTTTGCACTGAGTTTATTGAAACTTAGTGTAAAGATGTCCACGGCAGGAGTTAAGTATAATAACTAAAAGCTTCACCCAAATTGCGTCACATCACAACATCCGGTCTTCCGCGTTCTGCATCAATTCTTTCCAGTCGTCGTATTCCGATAATTGAAGATGTCTGGTGTTAACTTCTTAAACTGCTTCAAGTCTCGACTATGAAAGCGATTGGATCTTCTCTCATATTCCGTGGTAACTCAGTAATGTGGTGGTAGCTGATTGCTCAGGGTTCACCGAACGTAGATATAATTATCGCCACTGGTGAAGGCTTTTCTTATGCACCTACTTTTAAAATGCTATCTCTTATTCCCTATGAAACTTAGGTAGATTTAAAAACACAATGTTCTTTTTACTTCCAGGAGTACACAGTCCCACCCAGGACTACTCCAAAGTCTTCAGAGTCCAGTTCTTATTACTATGAGAGGGAAGAGAGGGATCTACCAGCCGTCACCTCGGGCACCCGCACTTACAACTATGAGTCTTCTGCCGCTTCTACACCAGGTAATACCAATGTTTGTTTAATGATGTTTTTGTTTCAGGATTGCCCGAATAGTTTCGATCTCGAACTTAGGTCTTATTCATAAGCTTATGATACGGCTGTGCAAAGTCTTGAGGTCGAAACAAAAATCCAAATAAAACTGTACTAAATCGTGAATGTGCCTTACAAAAGTTCAGCTGATAAAGACTCCTGGCTATCCCTGTCCAGATTTCCTCAAGATTTCTTTTCCTTCTCCAAAAGAAAGTAGGTAATGTCTACAAATAATCAGAATCTACCAGAAAGATGACATAACATCACCCTTCATAGCAGGACCACAGCACAGCTCACAATATTTAAGTAAAAGAAAACAAGCATTCTTGATCTTTAAGAAGATTAATTTGTACTTATTTTGCCCGGTTTTGGACCTAAACTTGGCTAATACGACATTGGTTAATAAATCATGAAGTTCTATAATCTGTCGTCCATCTTCAACGTAGCTTTTTTGACAAACATCTTTAAAAACTTCCAGGGTACTCCAAAGTAAAGAGTTCCAAGGTCACAAAAGACTTGACACAGAACGTAGAAGAACTGGACTCACTCCTCGATGACCTGCAGAAAGACCAGGAGAGGCAACTGTACAAAAGTAAGAATCATGGTAAGATCTATAGGGTTTTGAGGAGTGCTAGACAGATTATGGTCAAGAGGTTTACCTAAGTTAAAAGGAGGGTGACAAGAGTATGGATTACTTAAATCTATAAAATGGTTACCTGTGGTTTAAGTCATGATTACCGTATGGCTATTATTCGGGGTGCCATCTAGTAAACGCCGGGTCCAGACTAGTGTAATGTGTTATGTAATGGAACGCGAATTCTGCGTGTGGGCGGCACTATGAGCATTACATGTAACCCTCAGGCCGGCGCTCGCGCTGATGCATCGGTCGTCGGTTTTTAGCGCGAACACAAAGATGCTCTAGTTCTGTCCGTGGCAACATTGTGGAACAACTCAAACACTTACAGGATTCGCGTTGAGTTTGTGCGCCGTCCACATTATTCACATTACTGTCTGGATGCAGTTTTAAAAGTCACCAATGACGGCGGAGGATGGTTTGACCACAGTTTGTCTGGTGCCCTTGAGGTGGTGATGGCAAACGCTTCCATATTGTTTGATGTTCATTGATTGACTGATGATCGTTATTAAGGAAGATATTGAAATAAACCGTTGCACTTCTTTTTCAGATGGTTATACATCTGATACGGCTGAGAGCACATCTTTCGACTATAGGAGGGGGTAAGCAGAAGCATATTTTAGAAATATTTAATTAATAATTGTTATTTTACGATCTGAGCCAACAGACGTTGTCCTGTCCAAATCTTAATAGTTCATACAAAAATCCCATGGAAAAAAGGACGTTAATCCTTTTATTTCCCGAATTTGAACTTTCTTCCTTGCAGATTCTATCGAATAGGTATTTAGATACCTACTTTAGTTAACGAGTGTATCGTCTTCCTAAATATTTTGACGTCGATTTCGAGTACTTAGATACCTATTGGCTATTTACGTAATAGAGGTTCCCCACATGACTTCGACCTATTTCGGTCCAGGTCTAGTGTGGCATTGTTAAATCAATCAAAAACTAACACTGAATCCGTCAAAAATCTGACCATAACCATTTTCTACTACCCGCAGCACTCCCGCCAAGGCTCCATCCAGTGGCTACTCAACCCTGAAGCGAGAGGAACGTGTCGAGTCCTCTTCCTGGGGCTCCAGTCCTCCGCCCCCCACAGTCACCAGGGCTGCAGAGCTCAGGCAAGAGATGTACAGGGAGGAGAAAACTGGTGAGTGGAACTTGATCATCCTTTCCTTGCCAAGCAAATATTAACGCTGTGGCTCTTTAGATAAAGTAGAAAATAAATATAATATCACTCCGTCCGGTTATCCTTTCCCTGCCAAGCTCTCTGACTAATGAAGTTGTATTTTTAACTTTATAACAACTTCGACAAGGTTGATATTTCATTGCCACGCTGCCCGGTGCTTACACTGTCCGGGCGAAATTCCGGCGCAGCGTAATAATGTCCCCAATGAACGCTGTGCTTGTCCCCAGAGTCCCGCGTGGTGCCGCCCCCGCTGCCCGCCGCCGCCCCGCAGCTGCTGCCGCCCCCCGCGTGCTCGCACTGCCACCACCAGCCGCCCTCCACCGGCACGGTAAGTGAACTAACGTAACATTACACCACGCCTGCAATCCCGAAGGTTTAGGCAGGGTGTACCTGTAGTACACCCTTATTTGGACAGTCCCATGTGTACATTGGCTGTTTCAAGCGAACTAAACAAAATAAAGGCTCGTACACACTGGCGCGACGCGCTATCTGCCAATAGTTTTTACAGTGTTAGGGAGTTCCTGGAACGTAAAATCGCATGATGACTGATTGTTTCGTTATGCATGTAAAATTTGCACGCTTATATCTATTAAGCAAAACATGTCAGTTCACATTATTCATTATTACCATCTTTTATACCATGTTTTTAGCAAATAAATGATATTTCTATTTCTATTTCTATTTCCCGACACAAACGAACCGCGTGTCGCGCGAGTAGCGGCGCCTTTGTGTAGCGCTGTCGCGTCGCGCCTGTCTGAGGGAGCCTTAAGAGCTCACGTCTCAAGTGCGCTGTTATTTACCAAGACATATTTTTTGCGCCGACCCGCACCCTAATTATGTAACACACTACCTACCACAATCTGAATCATTTTGAAGCCTATTGCTAATCCATTTCTTCATAAGTCCGAAAAATTGGTCTGCTGAACAACGTAAATAACGCAATGAATGTTGTTGAACTGTCAAAATGAAACCCATTCCTACTGTTAGTGTGTTACGTAATCACCCCGCTGATGTCTAGTTGGTATTGTTGATCGAAGATGGATGAATTTATAACGTGTTTTTTTTTAACATGGATTTATAACATCCAAATGCCAGGCATTTACAATAGCCATAATATCTCACTCAACGCAGCTTATCACAGTCCATTACTGTATAAAGGCTTTAAACAAGATTTACCAAAACCAGTCTGACTCGGCTACCTGCGTAAGCTCACTGATCCGTCATCACCGAGGAGTACGCCACGCTACGCTTACCGCTTCGTGGTTTGGAGCCCAAGAACTCATCGGCTTCAACAGCCATCAGTCCTAGCCGTTACGTATTCAGTTGAGCAAGGCGCCGCCGGTGACGGCGGCAGCACCAAAGGAGTTAAAAAAAAAACATTGCATTTTTAATGATTTTCATAGTTCTCATATGCCGATGTTTACCCCCAAATATATTGGAAACTTGACACTGTAGGGTACCATAGACATTTTTTGTTTGTTTGTATAAGTGTCCCCCCTGTAGATATACCTACTTACTACTTTCATCGTGCTCGCAAACTTTGAAAAAAAATCAAAATGGCGGCCCGACGGGAGGATATGGATATGCCAGCTTCCATAGAACAATGTTCGAACCCCATAGATCCAAATCCATTCAGCCGTTTTAGCGTGAAAGCGTAACAAACAAACACACAAAAATTCAAATCCTTTTTCTTTATACCTACTATTAGTTATGAATATGAAACATATAAAAAAAAAAACTTATTGAAAGCAACTAAGCGCGAATTTCACCTTACTTTATATGCCTAGATTATGTCATAACCTGAGAATAAATTTAGAATTTTTGTAAGTTTTTCCATACGAGAACTGTCAGACGTCAATTTTATACCAAGGATATAAGATATTTAAACTAATTTTGGTAAAATCAGCCTTTTATGTAGCTACCTTTCTAATCATCTTCTTAACATGCATCCTAGAGGTAAGGACAAGCATAATTATTCCAATCTCGTCATGGGTTCGAAACCCAGCAACTGCAATTATTTTTGTATATTTTTCAATTTTTATTTTGTTACTTTAATTGAATTAATAAAAATATACGTCGCTATAAAGGCCTAATGATTACAAAATAATGAAAACGACAACTTTAATTCTTTGAACTCACTCCGACTGATCAATCATTTAAAACGTATTGGAGTTCTGCATCGCGCAATCAAAGTTTTCTCACTACTTTGCATTTATACATGACACTTCATTAGTACTTCGGGGGTCAGTCGCCTCGAGGTAAGCCAGTACCCGCCAAGCTGGTCTACATTGGCGATCATTCAGATGTACCTCACCCGTAAGGGCGGTAAACATACGAGTACGGAATATTAAGTAATTGGTCAAAAGTCGCTCCTGGTAAAACAGGACAACATCACCTATGAGGAGGATTAACAAAAAACCACACGGTTAACTCGACCCCTTTTTTCGTGGTTTCGAGACAGTTCTGTATTTTAACCCATTTAGGGCTTGCCCCCACTAGCGGCACGGCAACGGATTTTTATGCAACGAATAGAAATATAACTTACTTCAGCCCGCGACTTCGTCCGCGGGAATTTTCGCCCCCGAAACCAACCCACCGCGTCGCATACATTCGCCTGCCCGCGCTATTACTTCGTTTTCTGACTTTTTTCTTTTTGGTCGGTTCCCAAAGGTTGTAGCGTGACGATAAATAGCCTTTAAAGAATTGGGCTTTTCAAGAATTAGACCTTCTTAAAGAATTGGGCTATTAATTAATGCAAAAGGAATTTTCTCAAATCTGACTGGTGGTTCCAGAGATAAGCGCGTTTAACAAACATAAAAACAGACTCTTTAGATTTGTTCTTAGTACAAGTAGATAGTATGACAAATAATGACAATAAACTTGAAGTTTCGATCAAATTGAAAAAGGAGGTCGCGGGATATCGCGGTATCGGCGCTGAATGTAGTGCCGCCAGTGGGTGCAGACCCTAAGGTACATTTATTTTCCACGGTATGGTAATCTATTCGAGGGTTTCGTACCCAAAAGGTGGAAACAGGAACTAGGCTGACAATCAGCACTTATTGAACGTCAAAATTACATAAGATAGTCCCCCAAAACCCCCGTTCTTCACCACTTCCTAGTGTTTTAGCTGGGATGAAGAAGTGGCGCAACAAATTCCCCAGCAGTACAGCTTTATACACGTCTGTCTGTCCGTCACAGGTAGGAAGTCGGGCTGTTTTCTCTGAATCCTTGTGTTAATGTTTAGCGTCTATCTTAGCAAATAATAAAAAACTTTTTCAATACATTTGCTCAAAAAATTTATTTACGATGCCTGTATAAATTGTTCGAAAGTAAAAATTTACGCTCCTTTTTTTTTTTTTTTTTTTGGGTGGCAAATCATCAAATGACCTCTCCCGCTCTGGCCGGAGCGGAAGGGCGTGTCAGACTCTTACTGACTAAAACCCACCCGTGTTCCTTCAGTTGCCTGTGCGCCAGGGCCACGGTAACTCTTTCGAACAATCCGCGACCCCGGCAGGCATCGGTCCTATCGGACCCCGTCAATGGTGCTGACATCTCTTTGAGGCGCTCGTGGAACACGACGCGCCGTCGACCCGGGCCTGGTCCTTACCGGACGGCGAGCTGCCCATTGCTCGCCGTCCGCAAGCCCGCGCCTACGGTGGCCGGGAGTCGGCAATCGACTCCCGACGCCCAGGGTTTCTCCTCCTCCTGCGGCGGCTAGGGGCGCGAGGGCGCAGAGAATGCCTCTCCCTCTCGCGCTCCGCCTCCTCCTTCGCGAGCATTACTGCTTCGCAGAAGGAGGTGACGGCTTCCCATTCCCTCTCGCTCCGTACCATGGCCTGAACCAGGGCCGGACGCGAGAGGTCGCCGCCGCCGATCGCCGCCACGAGGACACGGCGGTGCTCCGCCCAAGCCGGGCAGACCTCCACCGTATGCTCCACCGTGTCCTCCGGTCGATCCACGCAATGATAACACCCGGGCGTTTCCTCCCGCCTTATCCGAAACAGGAACCTCCCGAAACAGCCATGTCCGGTGAGGACCTGCGTCAGGCGGAAGGTGAGGACGCCGTGGCGCCTCTCAAGCCACTCCTCAAAGAGGGGTCTTACCGCCGCAATTGTGGCGTGCCCTGCGCTGGGTTGCGACAGTCGCACTCTCCATGCCGCCATGAGATCCCGCCGGAGCTCTATCCGCTGTGCCGCGATTTCTCGCGGCAGCGGAGTTACGCCCCGGCGTTTCGCCTCCTCGCGCCACTCCCAAACGTGCGCGAGGACCTTTGCCTCCAGATCCCACGGCGGCAATCCGGCAAGGAGGCTCGCCGCCTCGCAGGAGACCGTGCGGTATCCCCGTACCATCCGGATGGCCATGACCCTTTGGGACGCGTTCAACCGGCGGGCTGGCCGGAGCCTCAATGAACGCGCCCACACCGGCGCGCTCCTTACAACGGAACGTGCGGTAAAATAGGTACTCTCACCTAAGTACCTGTTTTACCGCATATTCCGTTGTATAGTGCCGTGCGTATCCTTTACGGTTCTTTTTTTAATTTCCGTAAAAAATATATAAGAATTCCACCAAGGAGTTTCACATTATGAGAATAAATAAGTTGTATAATCGAACCTCCTTGGAAGCGCTTTTGCTCAATACGTTTGTCTCACTTTAATACTAAAGAGAAAATGAGATGAAAGATGTAGTTCTAATTTGCACCACGCGCACGTGGCGCCATTTACAATTCGCGCCATTTTCATATTAGAAACGTCAAAGATTGTTGCGACTTTCCGACTGATATTTTATAAACAAGTAATAATAAATGAGTTCAACCAAGGAATCCGATATTAATATTGTATTGTTTTCTCGCAAATGTCTTGAAAAACGTTGTATGACACACGTGTGGAAATTGGTATTAACAAAATCGTGAATATGGTAAGCCCTCGACTTCGTCTCGGGCTTACATTCGTCTACTCGTTTGTAAAAACCAACTTACCGCTCTAGTATCGTAAATAACTATTTTACAAAAAAAAAAAACAAGCGACTTCCAAAAAAGCACTTCAGAGTGAAAAATATTGAACTAATTTTGGAAGTCGGTGTCTTTGGTTTTGTAATTTCGTTTTTTGTCACCGACTTCCGAAATTAAATTTATTTTTCACTTTGTAGTGTTTTTTTTTTAGAAATCGGCTGCTTTTTATTTTTTGTAAAAATGTTTTATATTATTTGATATTCATACGATTTGTTTCGATGAGTCCAATAGATTGCACTTGGTATTGACGGTCTGATGATAGAACCAAGAGGTGATAGTGGAACTCTTCAGTGGCTCCTAGTAAACCGGACTTTGGTAACTTACTAACTAAATGAAGAATTATATACTAGACTAAAACGTAAAAAATAAAAACTATAAAACACGCTTATAATATCACGCCCTAAAAAATTTTAAAATAATTAAATTGACTTATGGGGTTAGGGGTAGTCAGAATTTTCAAAAAATTGTTTTTTTTTTTTGCATTTTCTTAAAGTATAGTATCTTAAAAATATTCTCTGAAAGTTTGAAGTGAATCCGACAAATATCTTTCGAGTTATTCATCGAAGAATAAAAGGCTCTCGAGCGGTCTAATATTTCCGAGAACAGGTAGCTAGCGGCATACGTAGCTATGAGTATATTTAATGAAGGTACAAAGTCATTATTAGTAATAATGAACACACTGGGACTTAGTTGTGGGCCTAATTCACATCGGTATACTGAAAAAACCGATAGTGCACGTGTAAAAGTAGCTGATCAGCGCGCTAACGACAACACTCGCGAAGGTAGAAATCGACGTAGACAACAACAAATTGATGTTTTAGAAAGTTCTACAACGGCTGAAGAACTCTTATATGGTCCAGGAATAGATGACTCAGTGTAAGTATTGAAATTATTCGTATTACTGTACATCAATTGACTGTAAAACTTTAAATGCGTTTTTCTCAAAACTATGTTTTTTGAACTGGTGACCACTGTAACTTATTATACAGCTTTTAGAAAACATAAAAAGCTAGTGCCTGATCGAAGGATTGTTTTTTTTTTTAAAACTTCGATTTTTTATGAACAATTAATTGTTGATTTTTTCCCGAAAATCTGCAAAAATATTTCCAGAGACCGCCATTTTGTTAATTTTGAAAAAAAAAAAAAAAGCTTCGATCAGGCACAAGATTATCTATCCATAAAAATAATCTTTTTTGTTTCATTGATTTTAGATGAATCTCCAAGGAGCTGTAATGGTCACCGCAAGGACCCATTATTAAAACCTGTTCAACTTAGACCGCCGTAACTTGTAAAATATTTTTTTTTTTTTTTTGATATTTAAGTGAAGTAATGTTAAAGTATGATGAAATGACACTATGTTTTTACTTATGTGAAATAAACTTAATTACTAGTAAAAAAAAAATAGTAAAAAATGGCATTTTTTCACGCCCCTGACTACCCCTAACCCCTTATATTACTAGTTCCTCTTTTATTTTATTTCCAATTATTAAATCAAAAAGCGTGGAGCGCTTTTTACTTGTGTGTACTTTTAATTACTTAATTTAAACACACATTTTATTTATTTATTGCACATCACACATTTTACAATAGATTAAGTGCTGGTTTTAGTTAGGAGTTGGGTTATTAATGTAGGGATAGGTAAATAATTATGATTTTCTCTCATTGACTTGAAAATATAATAATATTTTTCAGTTTGTTGAGGGCCTCGTGGCTAAGTAATAATAGGCTCACGGTTCCATCGATCAGGTTAAGCTAGGTACCTATGCTTGCCGCGGTCGGTCCGTGGATGGGTGACCATCTTAACATACCGACACCCCTCCGTGCCTCGGAATGATCTTTGACAGTCGTTACGAATCGTCAGAAGCTCGAAAGTCTTACAACCAGTCTTACCAAGACTTTGTGTTACGCAGTAACTGGGTCGTGGAGGTCAGATAGCCAATCGCTCCACGTAAAATACGGGTATTCAGCTGCATCCGGGCAGACTGGAAGCCGACCCCAAAAACAGTTGAAAAAAGGGTTAACCAGATGATTTTTTCACTTTGTTATGTGATGATTCTTTCACTATCTTACTAGTTATTTTCGATAGAAATTGATTTTTGTTCTTTATTAGTGATCGATGGTTTTATTTTCGGTAGTAAAAACGCGACGAATGCTTAATGGAAGTCAGTAGAGGCAATAATTTTTGTTCAGTAGGCATGAGGTCCGAAAGTAGCACATAATTAACGACTTTTGACTTTCCTACCATCTCACCTATAAAACTGAATCAATCTAGTTTTAATAAAAATTGCTTTGAACAAGAAACCTTAATACATTTTTGAAGTAGGTAGGTACCCACCAACTTTGCTCTGTTGACCGATAGAAATGAAATTGTCAACTTACCTAACAAACTTCTTTTATGCTTTGAGTCGGTATGTGAGTAGATTTTTAACCAACTTAAAGAAAACCGTGCGTGTCGGCTTTATTATTTGGGATGAATATTCACACATGCACTGTATTGATTTTATCGACCGCAAAAATAAGTTTTGATTTCCTAGTATTTCTCGGAGAAACTATGAAAAACAAAGTTATTACTGTGGTTGGAATCGAAAATATCCCATTTATCTAAAACTATTACGTACAAAAATAATTAAAATATTCTTATGGCAATTTATTCAAAATCAAACTTTCTCTTCAGCTATCCCGCGGTGGTACTCCTATGAACAAAGTGACAACTACCGTCAAAACCTACACATATGAGGTGCCAGCTGACCAGGACCCGACCACAGTGCCAATACCAGTCCATGCAGAACATCAGCATACCTACGTCAGCTCCGAACACAACAGGACCACGTAAGTAGCACTTTGGTAATGTTGGTGAAGCTGGTGAAATTACCAAAGTTGCCAAAAATAGCAAATATTGTGGTTACTGAGGTTTTAGAGATGTGTTGAGTAAGTTTTGGCAAGTTTGGTAATGTTGGTCAAATTACCAAACTTGCCAAAAATATCATATTTAGCGTCAAGCTGTGTGGAGAGCGTTTCCAATCATTTTCACTAATTTAACCTGGTGTAATGAAAGACCAAAGTCCCCAAACTCATCAAAACCGTTATAATGTCAGCACTACGGCCGGTTCGCCAACTCCCGTGACGTTAGTGGCGCCCCCTGGCCCGGGAGGCTGCCAGCACTGCTCACACTGCAACACTTCCACCCGGGAGTACCGCACTGTCACTACCAGCGATGGTAAGATTTTTTTCTTTACAAAAACAATATAATCTCAAGTATTTGTAGTGAAATAAAGTGACTGCTTAGACTTATTTACCCACAAAATTGGGCTTTGGAGAGAGAGGTCCCGGTAAACTACCCCGAAGAAACGTAATTTGGTTTTTTATTGCGAAATATCTGCTGTTGACCTCGTTCTCTGTTGTTTAAAATCGTTATCATCTGCAGCCTATTGAAGTTAATAACAGTAGTCTATTGCTGGACATGCATCTCCAATCCAGTCATTTTACTGAAACTGAGTCTTCGCTGATGCTTTTAACGTTCAATAGTATTGTTACACTCAGAAATTACAAGCTTGGAAAAGTATTATTTTGTGATCGCAGTAGGTATGTTATTACTTATTGACTTATTTTCTTTCAAACAATGTTTCAGACCGCACTAACGAACGTATGGTGTACCCTGCGCCCGCCAACGAAACCAAGGTCATACCGGCGGAACCGCATAATGGACACGGCCCATATGTAAGTAGAAACAAGTATTTAAACTTTAAACTATTGAGTAATGTTAAGATTTATGAGCCAAGAAGGTAAGAAACCGCATTCATAAATTATACAAGTGTTTAATAATCCTCGTCCTAACCAAAAAGCTCGTTCGCGCGAATAGACAATCGCCGCTTTCATATATAATCTTTCTAATTTGTTCGGAAACCCGAAAGGCGCCCTCTTCGACGCAACCGCGAGTTCGGGTTCGCCGAACAAAATGATCGCGACGATCACGTTAGTTTGGACGCCGCCTTAGAAACTGGAATAAGTAATTATTATGTAGGTAAATCTTAACTCACTATTACAGCTCTACTTGGATCTTTGTTGTGCTTTGTTTATGACAACATAATTCGTACTTTTCAAATTAATTAAACTAACATTCAATTGATTGCCGTCTGAACGAAAAATTCTTCTGTACAGGGTCCATCATCGTACAAGTTCTCCGAGACAAGCTACTCTGCGCACAACACGACGCAGCGCTACCCCTCCCCCTCCCCCCTGCCGCACTCCCCACACACCCCCCACCCTCCGCACTCCCTGCCCCACTCCCTGCACCCCGCGCCATCCCCCTCCCCCGGCCCCTTCCCGCGCCCTTCCACCCCTTCGGCCGGCACTCAGCAGCCGCCCAAGAAGTTAGATGACCTGCTGGCTGACTTCCCTGAAGCTGTGAGTATCAGAGATTGATCTAAGTCTTACAGCTAAATTAGTAGGGTCCTATCGCGAGGTACTGGTATTATTTACTTCGTGGGTAGAACCTACTAGAGCTCCTTGTGATAAGAACTCTTGGAAAAATAATACCTACCTACCATCATACGTAGTGAAATAAATGTCACTTCAGTCTTTAGCTTTACGTAGGTGATTACAAATTGACAGCCACTAGGTAACCAATTTTCATCAGGTGGGTTGCTGGTATGCTTTACTAGAAAACGACTTCACCCATCAACATTTCGGCAGCAGTCAGCTTAGTTTAACTTTCTAAGCAATTAAATTGAATCGCTCAGTCGTTAAGCCAAATAAATAAAAGCTTGTAATAATAACCCTTACTTTTCCTCGCAGCGTTACCCAACTCAACCAGACGGCGTGGTCCGCCGGAACGTTCACGTGACGCACGAGAGCTCCACGCAGGGCTCCACACTCAACCGAGACGCGCGAGACACCCGGGACTCCGCCCCCAGTCCGCCAGCGAAGACTCCGCTGGTCGCTAACAGCCGCAACGTGGCCGGGCCTGCGGTGTACTACCCGCCCGGACATACGCCCTTCCAGAAGAAGGAGGGTGGCGGTTATCAGGCTAGCAGTGTGAGTGGCTTTTAATTTAACTTCGAAACAATTTCAGAAGTTCTCATCATCATTCTCCTGCCCTTATTCCAATTTATTTGTAGTCAGCGCAACATGCCTTCTTCTTCCCTACTTCTCTATCAGTCGTCATCTCGGTAGTCACCCCCCCTTTCTAGCCATATCATCTTTTATACAGTCCATTCATCCATCCATTTTTATAAATACATTGACATGAATATTTACTTTGTAAAATAGTATATTATTTTAATTATTATGAATGTAAAGACTATGTAGATCATTGTTATTTTTTTCTTTCGTAATTAGTTTTAATCATAGTTTCGCAGTTTGAGTAATTTATGCGGCCTACCCAAATGTCCTTGCTTTTGTATTGTTCGTCGAATCGTTGAGCTCCTTAAGTTTTGAGTTGAGCTGCACGATTACTGACAAATGCGTGCACTGACTGGACAGGTCCACTCATTCTGTGTGGTTTTTCTTCAAAAGACCATTTCAGACTCAAATCTACATTGTCTACACACGATCTGACCAAGATTATGTCTGAACTTTAAAAGAGACTGTGACCTCTGAGTTTGTTTCTGCCTTTCTTCTCAGAGTAGTCAAATAGGAAACGCCGACCTCATCTAGTTTTAAAATATGATTGACCTGTAAAAGAGTTTTGTATTATCATAGTTTCTTTGGTCTTCCCCTACTCGTATAGCAAGCCACATTTAACTTCAGAAGATCTACTACCACCTTATACAAAACTAATATGATGGCTACAATAATGGTCCAAGCGTGGACTAGTCACTCCAATCACCTCCTAGATAAATGATTATAGTTTGTAGACCTAAGAAAACATGAAAATGCAGTTTCATCCATAATTACACAAAAGTCACTTCTCACGACATTTACGCGTAGTGCAACCAAACGACATTTATGATTCATAAGCTTCATAAGTTCATAACACTGCAGCACATACGTACCCAATATCCATTTTTCTCTATATGAATTACTATAACTACTGTGTTAAGTGTTATAGACTGGTCTTATGCAACTAATACACTTCATCATGCTAACATTTTATTGATATTCCTACATTTCCTTCTCCTCAGGCGATGGCACAAGGCGGCGGCGGCTACGCTTCAGCCCGCGGCATGTACGAGTACGAATCAGGCTCGCGAAGCAAAGAAAAACATTCTGAGACAAAAACAGCCGTCCCTATCTGCTTACCTCTCTGTTGCGCCATGCCATGCGTGATCATGTAAAAATCTTGGGCAAAAAAATTCATGGGCATACCCAGATTCCAATCATACCAAACTACCCATTTTTTGTCATGTCTGGATGAATCTGGGTAAGCCTATGGTCAATGTTGATATTATTTAGTATTAAGCTTTGTACGAAATAGTAATTATGGGTTTTAACAGCTATCGGAACATACAATTTTAGAATGACCTTGTATTCAAAATTCAAGGTCATTTTCATATAAAGCTCTCCATAATGACGTATGTACCCAATATATCTAAATTCACCTCGACCTTGGTAACCAGGTCAAGGGCATAAGTCGTCAAGGTCATCTTATGAGTAAATTTAAGTTATGACAGCTGTATTTCGGAACAATAAATGTCTTTTATTTATAATAAAATTTTAAGTAAAGTAAGGTGCAAGTATCTATACGCTTCTCCTAAGAAAGTGTATTAGAGCTTGCAAGAACGAATACTTCAACGAATCTCAGAAATAAAATGGAGGAATAAAATAACATTTTATTTTCGTCAAATTATTAATAATATCTTCATGAAAGTTTTTGGACAGTAACTGTGAAAATATTTCGACAAATAAATTGTTTATGTCTGTACTCAATTAAGCTGAAACTAACATGGTGCCATTAATGATATTTTTAACTATAAATATATAAGTCGACTGCTGAGCGCATTAATTAATATTAGAAAAATAATTAGGATTTTGTTACAAAAATACTTATATAAGTAAATCCTGTCAAAATAGAGTTAAATCGATTTTTCTTATTATTGCGCTCAGTTCTATTGTGTATAGAGCGATACTGTAATTTTTATTATTAATAAATTTTATTAACTGGACACTTCGTTTGATTTACGATCTGACCGTTGTGTCATATCGTAATGTAGGTTCATGGCATGCGGCGTATTTCCCTTTCCGAGCGCGCGTAACCTGCTGTGATTGGTTCAATTAATTATCAACAGCCAATCCAAAAGTACTCTGTGGCCAATCCCATCACTTGACTTGCGTTGCGATAAATGGATAACTTGGAATCCCATTTTTCGCAAATATATCAAAAACTAAAAGTCCTAGGTCAAAAATAATGAAATTTTCATCTCAAATCAAATTTCGCATAGAATGTAGGTATTGTACAATAAAGTTGTTATAAAAAACATAGTGAGCCGGGTATGACCATTCTGTCACCGTCAGGATGACCGGACCAAACGAGATATGTACATGAGACCATATGTAATGTTTAATACCTATTTACTACCTATAACGAAATATTTGCTACCTTTGCGGTAAGAAATATATCAAAGAAATAAAGTGGTCAGCCATTCTGACGTCAGGTTGGCTGAACACTTCCAAGTTCTCATAGTTTTAGCGTTGTATCAACCGCGTTGTTAATGTAGATAATTTACTAACTACCTGTTTGCTACCTTAACATATATTTTTTACACAACTTTAAGAAGCTCCTATAAAAAGTTATTAATAAAAGCCATTAAAACGCCTGTACATCAATTATTTACGTCTTTTCGTCGCAGAATAATTGCTAACAATGTTTTTGCAGGCGCCTCGTGACTTATGAACACCTTGTTTCTGGATTGTACACGGGGCAGGGGTAATTTTAATGTAAGGTATTTTTTAAATTAGCCTGCACTTAACGTTGTTCCCTGAGCGAATCCTCTAATAAAGTCTCCTTCAAAGTTAATTTCAAAGGTTTCGCGATATTCGACAATTTCATTTTATAAACTCTACTGCCCCTCCTGCAGGAAAGTCTCCTATCATCTAGTCTGTATCATATCATAACATAACAACATAACTTCACGCCCGTATTCCCCGAAGGGTTAAGAAGAGGTTTACATATAGTACCTACCTACACCCACATTTCGCCAGTTATGTTTAAGTCCGGGCTGCTACTGACAAACCCCTGATGGAAAAACCCAATATCACTGCCCGACCTGGGAATCGAACCTAGGACCTCACGCTCATTAGTAGTGCTTGCGAGCCTTAGACCAGCGAGGCAGTCAATTTGTTCCCCATGGGAATCGAACCCACGACCAGTAGCGCTGCAGCAATTTTGTCATGATCATCATCATCGCAAACTCAACAACTGTCGTCAGCCGTGTCGCCTTTAATGAAAGACCTTATCAGATAATACCTGTCTTGTAACCCAAAGGACACCGGACCACTCTGTCAATCATTTTCCCGAGTCGCATGTCAATATGCAACGATAAGCAAAAAATATGCGGCGCACGCGCAGTGTGACACATGTCGCTATAATTGTAGCATTATTGTCGCCACACGGTGTTGGAATACTAAATGAATGTAATATATTAATATCGATAAAGGTTGGATGAAATAAATACTTATAAAGTATCATTATAACAGACAAATTGATTACGTATCCTAGCCACTTAAACTGTCTCAATTTATGTATTTCTTAGTTATATAGGTTTAGATTTGGAATAGTTTCTTATTTTATTGGAATATTTTGGAGTTGGGATCGGCACCTATCTCATCTAGCACCAATATCACCAATATTTTTTCAAATAAGTACTACAATAATATAAATCCTTTCTAAAGGGAACAACTAAAAGCATATTAAAAATAAAACCTGCCTGGGAAACACAAACACACAGTCGGGTGAAAAATACGCGATAAAAAGAAATGTTAGACCTCATTCTAAATAAAATTAGATTTAAAAAGGGGTCAAGAGCTAACCGTTAAGTTTCGCCATCGTCCTCGTAGGTGTCTGTTTCCAGAACTAACTTCGGCTAAATGAATTTAATCAACTTTACCGTGAGCGACAAACTCGGGTATACTACTACCAACTTTGCAGGGACCGCCAAATTAGCCCAGCTTGGCGAGCACTGGCTTACCCCGAGGTGATGGACCCCTGATGTAAATTTAGAGGGTTAAACTGCTTGCGAAGGGGTGCGAAAACTTCGATTGCGCGATGCAAGAATTGTATTGTATTCATATCTAGGTACTCCTAAGACAGTATTTTTTATAATTATTAAAACAGTGTAAAAAGGGTTCTAATTCAAATCGAAATAAAAAAAGGGATTACAAAAACTTATTAGGTTCTATGTGCTTTTTTTTAAATCGTGTATTTATGTTACAAAACTGTATTGAGTTGATTACTAACTACAAAAAAATACAACACTTCGAAAAAATAAACGCAAAATATCCAAAAATTATTTCACTCGCCGGGTCTCGAACTCATGATATGTAGTTATAAATCAAAACCGATCGACGCGAGACGCGACAAATCTTACGCTGTTTCTTTACTAAAACCTGTTGCCATTCAGTATCCCTGCCATATAAAATGAAATGCTAGATTTGGGGACGGCAGCTGTTCATTCAAATGATCATGCTTAGTCAAGTACAGCGGGTAGTTTCCCGGGCAATATGTAAAGACGCTTTGGTATAGAAATTAACTTATAATAATGTCATCATTTTGGTTTGATCGTCATAAGGCGAAAATATTAGTGTCGGTAGGATTAAATAAAACAAAAAAAGATAAGTACTGACGATTTCAAATCCTCTTCCTTTTTTTTGATGTCTTTTAAAAAAGGGGTCAATTCTCCCGGGGGAGAGAATAACTCGGAGGTAGTCATGCGCAGGTAAGACCTGGCAAGGAGACACCTTCTGAGAAGGGAATCGGACTGTCAACAGCAGACTGACGCGTCTGTGGGACTATGGGGAATTTACTATCCTGTCGGAAGTACATCTGAATGACCGCCAATCAAGACCAGCTTGGCGGGAACTGGCTTCCCTCGAGTACACCGGACCCCATTGAACATACAATACGTTTGAGTAATATATTAAGTCGCGCGAAAACTTTGTTTGCGTGATGTAGGACCCTTTCGTGTTATTAAACTGTCAGATCATAATGTCGTTTTTCTGCTAGTAAACCCCATTGCAAGAATATATTCGTGTTTGTTTTGTTAAGGTTACTATCAACAACCGATACTTTTTGTTAGTGTGCATCCGCACATCAACAAAAACACAAAAAAAATGCTTCGTGCGGGGATCGATCCTGCGCCCGTGTGGGTGAAATGAGTGAAATTTTGAATTGAGGACTAATAGAATACTCGTAGAATGGTAATTTTCGTGAATCACTCTATTTGAAAACAACCCAAATTATTCATGCCCATCAACTCAGTCATGAGCTACTAATGAAGTACTTACTTCAAACTTTTAATTAAATACCAGAATCCTCCTTCATAAGTTCATAGCACAACATCTCGCATATCCAAAGGCGTGATCCCCTCATTTAATAAGTGATGCATAATTCCCATGTTACCGGACGGCCATATTGCCATCAGCCTAGGTAACTACCCACTAATCTTTCAAGTTTTAATTACCAAAACACTAAACAACTTAACATGTTGTCATTTAGTAGCCTTGACACAATCTAGACAATGCGCGTTGTGTCATAGCTAATTAATTACATCGTAATGTAGGTTCCTGTGATGCGGCGTATTTTCCTATATATACTTACATATTCAATTCGAGACTAACGCCCGGATCAAGAACTTTTGATACGAAAAACAACATGCTGACAAATTAATAAGCGTGTAACCTGCTGTGATTGGTTAATTTTTTTATTAACAGCCAATCCCATCACTTGTCTTACGTTTAATTTTGACGCGTCCGCACAAGTAATGTACTTACATAATAGCAATAATATTACATAATAATATTGTTTTTTTAGACCATGCATAATAGTACAAGCGTCGTATTAAAAATTTTCGTTCCAGAATCTGGAATTCCATTTTCGAGTTTTTCGCAAATATCTCAAAACTAGACGTCCTAGGTCAAAAATAATGAAATATTGATCTCCCCCTCGTATAACACCCCGCCTTCCTAGTACCTATGTTTCTATAAACTAGGTATTCCAAGGATGACTTACAGAGGTCAGTTTGCGTCAATTAACGTTTCCTAGTTTACTTGTTTTTTACAAAACTGGTCAATGCAAGTGTAGTTCAGCTGCAGAAATACTATTTTGTAAAATTATGAAAACGAGCCGATTCCAAAATACGCTGCAACGATAGATTTATTTCAAGTATTATACATTACCAGCGCCCGTTGACCCCATAGATTATATTTCTATGGACTTCGTAGTCAACCAACCCTGTAGGATAAACAATATTTAATATTTGTTTTATGGTCATTTTAGATATATCTCCTTTGGGAGGTATAATATAATTATATTCTGTGCATAATATACCCATGACGTGTGCAGATTTGCTAGCAAATTTTATTTGAACCTGTATATTGGACACCAAGATGAAATTCCAATAATTTTGGAATCGGTTCAGTAGAAGTTCTGTGTTCGAGGACACACAAACTCATCAATACATGTAGGTACCTACGTAGCCAGTGACATTAAACACCCTTTATCTGTACCACAAAACAGCCGTAGTCAGGTAAAAATCGAACACAGTATTTGTATCATCAGGGGGCCTAGACAAAACCCCTTTTCTGTAAGCGTTAACGCCAACGAAAAAATCAAATTGTATGTAGTTGACATTTGCTTACCACGTGACATTGCGTATCTTTTCCGCAGGTAATGTCATTGCCATACATTTTGACGTTAGCGTCTGGCGTTAACGCTTTCAGAAAAGTTATCGTCTAGGCCTACAGTATACCTAACTAGTACCTCATTTTAGAGGTGGTGTATTGGCACAGCACCCTAATCACGTAACACGCAATCTATCACAATCTGAATCATTTTGAAGCCTATTGCTAATCCATTGCTTCATATGTTCGAAAAAATTGTCAGCTCGACAACTTAAATAACGCAATGAATGTTGTTGAACTGTCAAAATGAAACCCATTCCTACTGTTAGTGTTACATAATTACCCCGCTGGTCCTTTCTTTAGTGCTACTTTTAACTGCTCTAAAGTTACGAAGATTACATATTATAAACATTTTCTTTTTGTTTTTTACTTTCTTATTTGACATTATACACCTCCAATTCTTATTTCAACTCTTGGCTTTCGTAAACAGTTTTTTAATTCAGATGTGTTAAGTTGTAATGCCAATCATGTCATTTGGTTTAAATAGGCTTTTATTTTTATATAGATTCTTCTATAATTTGTGAATGTGAGAACGTTGTAGGCCTAACTTGTAGATTCGTAGACCTTTTTATTTTTTTGAGTGCCTGTTACTTGTTGACAGGCCTACGCTGTCCTCCCATACCTATCAACACTGTAATTTGAAACATTGTAAAAGCCCCTTATTTTTAAAAGAGTAACCGTAGTTTCTTGCCTGCTTTTCTCCATAGGAAACAACCAATTGGAACCGTGCACCTAGCTTCTGACGTTTCATAAGTGCCCATGTTGGTTTACGTGAAATAAAATATTTTGATTTTTTTGATTGGCTTTATAGTTCAGTTTCATCTGGCGACAATACCTACTCTGTTTACAGCTACTCCAAGATCAGACGAACTGGGTAATGGCAGTGCTTTCACAGCAATATTCTCTGATGATAGCTGCCACATTCGTTTCAAATTGTTCTCAGCTCCACCTATTTGGCACAACTCAACAACCCAAGAGAACATAATATGCTGTATAAAAGCTATTACAAAAGCATCTATGTAGTTTGGTCGAGGTTAAGACCGTCTGTATTAAAAAAAAAAAGTGTCATGTGTACCAGCATATGTGGTGCAGTTATGTATAAAATGCTTGTGTAGATGTCAATCAGATTAATTATCGAGGTGTAACCTCAGTGCATCAAATAAAACACAGAGGGGTAATAAAAACACAGTGATATATATATATATTTTCGTTTGTTTAGCAAAGTTTTTGGATCTCGTCCAACAAGGCAGTGATGGGGTCCGTCGCCGGCGCACTACCCTAGACAAGCTCCGCGTCGGCTTCACCCGCAGCACGCACGTAAGGCCTTCGTTTAGCGCCGACACCATGCGTGACACTGCGACACCTGTGGCACTAGCCTCGGACACTCCGAACAACAGACAGGCACCTAGTGTCCGGCCCGCGACGAGCCGACCGCGGCGCTCGCGCACGTGGCCGGTGCGCTAGCCGCGGTATCTATACTTGAATATCACCACAATGTTGATACCTGTGTACTATTGCAACGCCACCATTAACACGCATCCCTTTCTCAAAACAACACAATTACACATAAACCTAACGGAAATAATTAAAAATAAAGAGTTTAACTTTTACAAAAACGTATTATTCAGCGAAAACAGAAAAGCTCGCACTTTCGCATCACAATCGCCTTATAACACAACACATACAGTAGTCACCGCACAGCGGTTATCATTTGGCATCTTTGTAAACGTGATAACAAACTGCATGTAACAATATTCAACTATAGATACACAAAACTTGTCTTTTCATACAAGAAATGGTGAAAAATTTACCAAATTGTCATTCATACAGGCTGCTTGCTTTTTTGTTTAAAACATAATCAGAACTAGGAACTTTTTAATTTGATTAATATAATATTTGCAAATAGGTACTTTTATTTTGTTTTTGGTTCATTATAGAGTAACAGACCCTTAGATTTTACTTAGGGTCAGCGCACACAGTTATAATCGATGGACAGTTACAAAAGCGTTTATAAATGTGTACAAAGACGACGCTACAACAGTATCAAATGCGAGTTACTATATAAAACTAGAGTTGTCAAACTTGTGGTACATTGCACTACGGAAGCTTACGTGCAACTCATATGTAAACTAAACTATATACAAAAGTCTGTTGTCGGTGGAGTAGTTCCTAAGGTCAGAGCGTACATACACACTGACAGATACGGTCAGCGCGATGCGGCCGGCGTATAACAGTGTGCGCTCACCTTTACATCAACAACAACAATTTGGTACAACTTTTCATATAGTAAATGTTTATATTTATAAAATTTAACATTCTCTTTCCCTTATCATTGATATTTCGACGCATGATAGATGCAATAATTATGTATAATATACAATTGGAACTCCTATTTAATTATTTATTAATTACCTAATTTTTCTTTCTTTCATTTTAAAAATCACAAAAGGTAACGACAACTCATGAAACAGTCGGGAGATTATTATTTTAATCTTATTTGGGAACTCTATAACTATACAAGTTGTGGACCGGATCGTGAGCGTGGCCGCGTGTGGGTGGGCAGCACAGCCATCGCGAGGACGGCTCGGCCATCGCTCGTCCGTCACTCGGCGCTTTGATCACGCACAATATCTTTGACAATATCAAGTGAGCAACGCATGTACTATTAATTACAAAAATACCAAGAGCGTCCAACATATTGAGCACAATCAAAGCTTCAGTCTGCAGCTCCGCTCGCGAGCGTGGTGCGCGGGTCACTCGCGGGTCTCGACTGGGAATGTATGGCCGTCACAGTAACACGTCACGAGCCCGCGGCCGGCGGCAGACGCGCATACTATATAATATCACAACGCGCGGGCGACGCGGGACGACCCGCCCGCTACTAAATTTGTTAATCGGCCTTTACAAAATAAATATATGACTAGGCATGTGTCCGCCGGCCGGCCACTATAACTAACGTAAGGACACTTGGGTGCGGCGCGGCGCGGGCGGGCGACACGCGTTTGGCACTAGACGGTCAGTCGATGACCACGTAGGGCAGCGCCACGAGCGAGCCCAGCGCGGCGCACTCGTGCCACTCCGCGAACTTGGCGGCCGGCGCCGGGCGGCCCAGCGCGTCGCGCGCCTCGGGCGGCGCGGCCAGCGCGGCGTGCAGCGCGGCGTCGTCGGCCAGCGCCGCGCGCGCCAGCACGGGCGCGCACGCCAGCTGCGCGTAGCAGTACGGCACGGCGTCGGCCGCGGCGCGCGCGGCGCGCACGAGCGCGGCGCCGCCGGGCTGCTCTTTCGTGCGCGGCACGCTGCGGTGCTGCGGCGCGCACGCGCTGTGCGGCTCGGCGCACGCCGGCCCGGCGCGCGCGGCCTCGCCGAACGACGTCTCGTCTTCCGGCATCAGTATCGGCGCCTTCAGTCTCTCGCTGGGCTCGAGCGTCGGCACGCCGACCATCTCGGCTTCCACTTCGATCTCCTCTTTGACCGGTTCCCGCTCGATGTCGGGTTTCGCGTCGAGCTCGTCGTCTTCGTCTCGCTCGACGGGCTCGGGGTCCGGCTCCGGGTACGGCCTGAGCGGCGGGGGCTCCGGCGGCGGAGGCAGGTCGGGCGGCGGCGGCGCGAAGCTGGTCCACGGCAGATGCGTGCACAGCTCCACTCGCGCCAGATTCTTGGCGCAGTAATCGTCTGCGTAGTCGGAATACTTGTAGAGGGGCACGACGCTGGCGAACAGGCCGGGCCGGTCGGGGTCCTCGGCGGGCCGCACGGCGAACCGGTGCGGCAGCGCGGGCGCGCGCGTGCCGTTGACGCCGGGCACGTAGGCGTGGTGCAGCGCGTGCACGTGGCGCGGCCGCACGGCGCGCGCGGCGGCGGCGGGGCAGGCGGCGTCCAGCTGCTCGCCGCACGTGCACGCGTGCCACGCGCGCGCCTCCTCCAGCGGGGAGGGCGGCGGCGAGGGCGGCGCGCCCGGGGAGGGGGGGCGCGGCGTGCTGCCGCCGTTCCGCAGGGGAGAGTCCACCTTCACCACTGCTGCGGAACATAATCGATTCGTGAGAGACATGAAACAGTTTTGATTAAATACGCAGGCAGAAGAACAAAATGGCACAACCGACCCACAGTAGATATGACGCAGTAGTAACACGACAAGTTTACATCCAGCACAACATTCAATATCCATTTTCGTTTCCCATCCATTGCTAAAATTAAATCGTGTCGATTGGTTTTGGTACTTAGGAAGACTAGAGGGCCTTGACAAAGTAACATTCGATTAGCGATGACACTGATAGAAAAGCCAAAAAATTTATGGGGTTGATATAAGATACCGAAATGTCTCGTGATCATAGGTCAACAAATAGAAATTAGCTAGACAATGTTAACATCATTCGATTCTATGAAACGAATCGACAGCGTCGAACAATTTTTTCCATAAAGGTGCATAAACAAGTTGCACTTTTTGACAAACGTTATCGCTAGTTTTCAATTCATATGATGGAAACATTAGCGAAAGCGATAGCGATTGTACCATACCAACCAATCTAAAACTAACAATAACACTTGTCAACAAGTGCCACTTGTCTAGAAACCACTAAGGAAGGACTTAGTGCTCACTCTTGGTACGTGAGGACCTCTCATGCAAAATTTCAAGCGTTTGGACCCAGCGGTTTAGGCTGTGCATTGTCTGTTAGTGAATGAATTTAGATTTTTATTATGTAGACAAGCCGTGCGCCCGATGGGATGTCCCATCGGGAAAACTATGAACTTCCGCACAAACTTTCATCCCCTATTTAACCCGTTTAGGGGATGTTTTTCTAAAATCCTTCCTTAGTGCTAACTTTCCGTATACAGGATGGTAGGGACATCTACGCACAACCTGTTTCCATGGATTCAGTACATCATTCTTGACGCCCCTTTTTTTTGTTTTTTGGGTGGGAAATCATCAAATGACCTCTCCCGCTCTGGGCGGAGCGGAAGGGCGTGTCAAACTCTTAAACTCTCTCTGACTAAAACCCACCCGTGTTCATGTGTTCATCAAACATTTATAAAATCTTTGATCCTCGTTTCTGTAAAATATGAAAAACGTAGATGTGCCAATATATTACTAGGTGAGCGATATAGTTTCGCCATTTCCGTCCGTCCGTCTGTCCGCAGCTAAGCTCAAAGACTCTTATTACTAGAAAGCTGTAATTTGACATGGATATATACAAATTAGTCACGCAAAGTGGTAAAATAAAATCATGAACAAAAAACCGGCCAAGTGCGAGTCGGACTTGCGCACGAAGGGTTCCGTACCATTAACTATAAAAACGGCAAAAAAATTGCGTTTGTTGTATGGGAGCCACCCTTAAATATTTATTTTATTTTGTTTTTAGTATTTGTTGTTATAGCGGCAACAGAAATACATAATTTGTGAAAATTGCAACTGTCTAGCTATCGCGGTTCTTGAGATACAGCCTGGTGACAGACAGACGGACGGACAGACGGACGGACAGACAGCGAAGTCTTAGTAATAGGGCCCCGTTTTTACCCTTTGGGTACGGAACCCTAAAAATTGTTCTCTACACGTAAAGTGGGGATGTATTTTTTTTCTTATTTGCACTGAGTTTATTGAAACTTAGATGTCCACGGCAGGAGTTAAGTATAATAACTAAAAGCTTCACCCAAATTGCGTCACATCACAACATCCGGTCTTCCGCCTTCTGCATCCAGTCTTTTCCAATCATCGTATTCCGATAATTGAAGATGTCTGTGGTGTTAACTTCATACAACTGCTTCAAGTCTCGGCTATGATAGCGATTGGATCTTCTCTCGTATCCCGTGGTAGCTCAGTAAGGTGGTGGTGGCTGATTGCTCAGGGTTCACCGAACGTAGATATAATTATCGCCACTGGTGAAGGCTTTTCTTATGCACCTACTTTTAAAATGCTATCTCTAATTCCCTATGAAACTTAGGTAGATTTCAAAACACAATGTTCTTTTTACTTCCAGGAGTACACAGTCCCACCCAGAACTACTCCAAAGTCTTCAGAGTCCAGTTCTTATTACTATGAGAGGGAAGAGAGGGATCTACCAGCCGTCACCTCGGGCACCCGCACTTATAACTATGAGTCTTCTGCCGCTTCTACACCAGGTATTGCCAATGTTTGTTTAATGATGTGTTTGTTTCAGGATTGCCCGAAAAGTTTCGATCTCGAACTCAGGTCTTTTTCATGAGGTCATCAGACGGCTGTGCAAAGTTTTGAGGTCGAAACAAATATCCAAATAAAACTTTACTAAATCGTGAATGTGCCTTACAAAAGTTCAGCTGATAAAGACTCCTGGCTATCCCTGTCCAGATTTCCTCTAGATGTTTTTTTCTTCACCAAAAGAAAGTAGGTAATGTCTACGAATAATCAGAATCTACCAGAAAAATGACATAACATGATTATTCACAGCAGGACCACAGCACAGCTCACAATATTTAATTAAAAGAAAACAAGCATTCTTGATCTTTAAGAAGATTAATTTGTACTTATTTTTCCCGGTTTTGCACCTAAACTTGGCTAATACTACATTTGTTAATAAATCATGAAGTTCTATAATCTGTCCTCCATCCTCAACGTAGCTTTTTGACAAACATCTTTAAAAACTTCCAGGATACTCCAAAGTAAAGAGTTCCAAGGTCACAAAAGACTTGACACAGAACGTAGAGGAACTGGACTCACTTCTTGATGATCTGCAGAAAGACCAGGAGAGGCAACTGTACAAAAGTAAGAATCATGGTAAGATCTATAGGGTTTTGAGGAGTGCTAGACAGATTATGGTCAAGAGGTTTACCTAAGTTAAAAGGAGGGTGACAAGAGTATGGATTACTTAAATCTATAGAATGGTTACCTGTGGTTTAAGTCATGATTACCGTATGGCTATTATTCGGGGTGCCATCTAGTAAACGCCGGGTCCAGACTAGTGTAATGTGTTATGTAATGTAACGCGAATTCTGCGTGTGGGCGGCACTATGAGCATTACATGTAACCCTCAGGCCGGCGCTCGCGCTGATGCATCGGCCGTCGGTTTTTAGCGCGAACACAAAGATTCTCAAGTTCTGTCCGTGGCAACTTTGTGGAACAACTCAAACACTTACAGGATTCGCGTTGAGTTTGTGCGCCGTCCACATTATTCACATTACACACGTCTGGACCCAGTTTTAAAAGTCACCAATGACGGCAGAGAATGGTTTGACCACAGTTTGTCTGGTGCTCTTGAGGTGGTGATGGCAAACGCTTCCATATTGTTTGATGTTCATTGATTGACTGATGATCGTTATTAAGGAAGATATTGAAGTAAACCATTGCACTTATTTTTCAGATGGTTATACATCTGATACGGCTGAAAGCACATCTTTCGACTACAGGAGGGGGTAAGCAGAAGCATATTTTAGAAATATTTAATTAATAATTGTTATTTTACTATCTGAGCCAACAAACGTTGTCCTGTCCAAATTTCAATAGGTCGTACAAAAATCCCAGGAAAAAAAGGACGTTCCTTATTTCCCGAATTTGAACTATTTCCTTGCAGATTCTATCGAATATTTAGATACTTCCTTTAGTTAACCAGTCTATCGTCTTCCTTATCATTTTGACGTCGATTTCCAGCTATTGGCTATTTACATAATAGAGGTTCATGACTGTCAGTATTTTACCAACACTGATACTGGTTACTGTCAGCCAGCTTGCATCATCCATCCCACTGCTGGGTGCCTTGCTCATGACTACGAGCTATTTCTTCTTTCTTTATTTCTTTCTTTCCATATCAGTCCAGGGTTAGTGTGGCGTTGTTAAACCAATCAAAAACCAACACTGAATTTGTCAAAAATCTCACCATAACCATTTTCTACTACCCGCAGCACTCCCGCCAAGGCTCCATCCAGTGGCTACTCAACCCTGAAGCGAGAGGAACGTGTCGAGTCCTCTTCCTGGGGCTCCAGTCCTCCGCCCCCCACAGTCACCAGGGCTGCAGAGCTCAGGCAAGAGATGTACAGGGAGGAGAAAACTGGTGAGTGGAACTTCATCATCCTTTCCTTGCCAAGCAAATATTAACGCTGTGGCTCTTTAGATAAAGTAGAAAATAAATATAATATCACTCCGTCCGGTTATCCTTTCCCTGCCAAGCTCTCTGACTAATGAAGTTGTATTTTTAACTTTATAACAACTTCGGCAAGGTTGATATTTCATTGCCACGCTGCCCGGTGCTTACACTTTCCGGGCGAAATTCCGGCGCAGCGTAATAATGTTCCCAATGAACGCTGTGCTTGTCCCCAGAGTCCCGCGTGGTGCCGCCCCCGCTGTCCGCCGCCGCCCCGCAGCTGCTGCCGCCCCCCGCGTGCTCGCACTGCCACCACCAGCCGCCCTCTACCGGCACGGTAAGTGACCTAACATAACATTACATCACGCCTGCAATCCCGAAGGTTTAGGCAGGGTGTACCTGTAGTACACCCTTATTTGGACAGTTATGTTTAAGTCCCATGTGTAGTACATTGGCTGTTTCAAGCGAACTAAACAAAATAAAGGCTCGTACACACTGGCGCGACGCGACGCCCGACACAAAGGAACCGCGTGTCGCGCGACGAGTGGCGCCTTTGTGTAGCGCTGTCGCGTCGCGCCTGTCTGTGGGAGCCTTAAGAGCTCACGTCTCAAGTGCGCTGTTATTTACCGAGACATATTTTTTGCGCCGACCCGCACCCTAATTACGTAACACACTACCTACCACAAACAGAATCATTTTGAAACCTATTGCTAATCCATTTCTTCATAAGTTCGAAAAATTGGTCTGCTCAACAGCGTAAATAACGCAATGAATGTTGTTGAACTGTCAAAATGAAACCCATTCCTACTGGTAGTGTGTTACGTAATTACCCCGCTGATGTCTAGTTGGTATTGTTAATCGAAGATGAATAGATTTATAACGTATTTTTTTTTAACATGGATTTATAACATCCAAATGCCAGGCATTTACAATAGCCATAATATCTCACTCAACGCTGCTTATCACAGTCCATTACTGTATAAAGGCTTTAAACAAGATTTACCAAAACTAGTCAGTCTCGGCTACCTGCGTAAGCTCACTGATCCGTCATCACTGAGGAGTACGCCACGCTACGCTTACCGCTTCGTGGTTTGGAGCCCAAGAACTCATCGGCTTCAACGGCCATCGGTCCTAGCCGTTACGTATTCAGTTGAGCACGGCACCGCGGCGGCAGCACCAAAGGAGTTAAAAAAAAAACAGCATTTTTAATGATTTTCATAGTTCTCATATGGCGATGTTTACCCCCAAATATATTGGAAACTTGACACTGTAGGGTACCATAGGTATTACTTGACATTTTTTGTTTGTTTGTATAAGTGTCCCCCCTGTAGGTATACCTACTTACCACTTACATCGTGCTCGCAAACTTTGAAAAAAAATCAAAATGGCGGCCCGACGGGAGGATATGGATATGCCAGCTTCCATAGAACAATGTTCGAACCCCATAGATCCAAATCCATTCAGCCGTTTTAGCGTGAAAGCGTAACAAACAAACACACAAAAATTCAAATCTTTTTTCTTTATACCTACTATTAGTTATGAATATGAATCATATAAAAAAAAAACTTATTGAAAGCAACTAAGCGCGAATTTCACCTTACTTTATATACCTAGATTATTATGTCATAATCTGAGAATAAATTTAGAATTTTTGTAAGATTTTCCATAGGTACTAGAACTGTCAGACGTCAATTTTATACCATGGATATAAGATATTTAACTAATTTTGGTAAAATCAGCATTTTATGTGTACCTACATCCACCTTTCTAATCATCTTCTTATCATGCATCCTAGAGGTAAGGACAAGCATAATTATTCCAATCTCGTCATGAGTTCGAAACCCAGCAACTGCAATTATTTTTGTTTATTTTTCAATTTTTATTTAATTGAATTAATAAAAATATATGTCGCTATAAAGGCTTAATGATTACAAAATAATCAAAACGACAACTTTAATTCTTTGAACTCACTCAGACTGATCAATCATTTAAAACGTATTGGAGTTCTGCATCGCGCAATCAAAGTTTTCTCACTACTTTGCATTTATACATGACACTTCATTTGTACTTCGGGGGTCAGTCGCCTCGAGGTAAGCCAGTACCCGCCAAGCTGGTCTATATTGGCGATCATTCAGATGTACCTCACCCGTAAGGGCGGTAAACACAAGTACGGAATAATTAAGTAATTGAAGTCAAAAATCGCTCCTGGTAAAACAGGACAACATCACCTATGAGGAGGATTAACAAAACCACACGGTTAACTCGACCCCTTTTTTCGTGGTTTCGAGACAGTTCTGTATTTTAACCCATTTAGAGCTTGATTTATGAAATTGATTGAATGAAATTATATATGGCTCTTATGCACCTTTTTTGGCACTTAAATACCATATCTTTACCCGTGGCATTACCCCAAAATATAATTCCATATCTCAATGTTGAGGCTACTAGACCATGATAGGCCGTTAAGACTGTTGCTCGATTGGCCGTTTTACTTAACATGTGCAAAGCATAGGGATGCTGGTTTAGCTTACTGCATACTTTGTCAATATGTGAATTCCATTTTAAAGTGTTTTCGATGTTTAGTCCAAGAAATTTAGTCACATTTGTTTTATTAATAATTGTGTCCTTGTATTTAATATTTAAGTCTAGATTGTAATGTTCTCTTTGTTGAAATTTCATTAACACTGTCTTATCAAGATTTATAACCAAATTATTATTTTGCAGCCAATTCACAACTGATAGTAAGGTAGAATTTATCTCAGCCTCTAAAGTGCTTATCTCGAAAAAAAAAGCTCTGCTAAAAAGCAAAGTGCTGTCATCTGCAAACATCGTCATAGGATACGATGATGCTGTCGGAAAGTAATTAATATAAACAATAAATAGGGGCGGCCCGAGTACACTACCTTGTGGTACTCCATAATTTACTGTTCTCTGCCTAGATTTATATATTATTTCATTTTTTTTAGAAATTCTACTAATTTTCGTTATTTGTTGCCTATGACAAAGATAAGATTCTATTAAATCTGATATATTTCCTCTTATTCCGTATGCGTTAAGTTTACTTATCAGTATCTTATGGTCTACGCGATCAAAAGCCTTTGACATGTCCATATAAAGCGCCAGAGTTGGTAGCCTCTTATCCACTCTGCCGCTAACCATATGTAAGAAATCGTAGATGGCCATGTCAATAGATCTGTTTTTCCTAAAACCTTTCTGATTATCAACGAATAGGCAATTTTTCTCAAAGTATGAAGTAAGTGGACAATATATTGCTTTCTCGAATATTTTTGAAAAAATCGGTACTAACGCTATAGGTCTGTAGCAGGACATATCTTCTCTGTTGTCTTTCTTGAAGAGAGGTTTTATAATTGTTATTTTTAATTCTTCTGGAAAGTAACCATGGCATATGCACATATTGATAAGATGACTCAACACAGGAGCAATTATTGTGGATACCCGTTTAACCATGTTTGTACTTATATCGTCATACCCAGTGCTATACGTATTCTTTAGTGACATAATAATTTGGTGAATTTCTAGTGGTATTGTAGGCGAGATAAACATAGAAGTAATTCTACTGCTTATTTTATGTTTATTTTTATTAATGTTTAAATTCGTAATTGGTCACAAAGTAATCGTTAAAAGCTTGTGCTATTTCAAGAGGATTAGTTAAGTTTTTGTCATTTGACTTGATTTTTATTATGGTTTCGTCTGGCAAATTATGTTTATTCTTATTTTTATTTATTACTTTCCATGTTGCTTTACATAGATTCTGAGCAGATTGTATAAAAAGATTATTATGGGCTTTCTGGGTGAGATTTATAACTTTCTTCAGCCGATTTGAAAGCTTTTTAAAGTTTGTTTTATTTTGCTTATTTGGTAATGACCGGTATTTCCACAGCAATTCTCTTTTTCTCTTACTGCAAATCCTAATGCCACGACTAATCCATTTTGCTTTTTCTTTAGTCGATATCCGTACTTTTATATTTGGAAAGCATAGATCATATAGCAACTTAAACAGGTCATAGAATAGTTTGAATGCCTTAGTGGGATCCGTTTCCTCGTATACGCCAGCATACCAGTACGTTGCGATAGTACCAAACTAATTTAGCTATTAGACTAAAATCAATCTCTGATACTCACAGCTTCAGGGAAGTCAGCCAGCAGGTCATCTAACTTCTTGGGCGGCTGCTGAGTGCCGGCCGAGGGGGTGGAAGGGCGCGGGAAGGGGCCGGGGGAGGGGGAGGGCGCGGGGTGCAGGGAGTGGGGCAGAGAGTGCGGGGGGTGGGCGGTGTGCGGGGAGTGTGGCAGGGGGGAGGGGGAGGGGTAGCGCTGCGTCGTGTTGTGCGCAGAGTAGCTTGTCTCGGAGAACTTGTACGATGATGGACCCTGTACAGAAGAATTTTTCGTTAAGACAGCAATCAAGTGAATGTTGGTTTAATTAATTTGAAAAGTACGAATTATGTTGTCATAAACAAAGCACAACAAAGATCCAAGTAGGGCTGTAATAGTGAGTTAAGATTTACCTACATAATAATTACTTATTCGAGATTCTAAGGCCGCGTCCTAACCAACGTGATCGTCGCGATCATATTGTTCGACGAACCCGAACTCGCGGTTGCATCAACGAGGGCGCCTTCCGGGTTTCCGAACAAATTAGTGACATATGAAAGCGGCGATTGTCTATTCGCGCGAACGAGCTTTTTGGTTAGGACGCGGGTTATTAAACACTTGTATAATTTATGAATGCGATTTCTAACATTCTTAGCTCATAAATCTTAACATTACACCATAGTTTAAAGTTTAAATACTTGTTTCTACTTACATATGGGCCGTGTCCATTATGCGGTTCCGCGGGTATGACCTTGGTTTCGTTGGCGGGCGCAGGGTACACCATACGTTCGTTAGTGCGATCTGAAACATTGTTTGAAAGAAAATAAGTCAATAAGTAATAGCATACCTACTGCGATCACAAAATAATACTTTTCCAAGCTTGTAATTTCTGAGTGTAACAATACTATTGAACGTTAAAAGCATCAGCGAAGACTCATGTTCAGTAAAATGACTGGATTGGAGATGCATGTCCAGCAATAGACTACTGTTATTAACTTCAATAGGCTGCAGATGATAACGATTTTAAACAATAGAGAGAACGAGGTCCACAGCAGCTATTTCGCAATAAAAATCAAAATTACGTTTTCGGGGTAGTTTCACGGGACCTCTCTCTCCAAAGCCCAATTTTGTTAAAGAATTGGGCTTTTCAAGAATTAGACCTTCTTAAAGAATTGGGCTATTAATTAATGCAAAAGGAATTTTCTCAAATCTGACTGGTGGTTCCAGAGATAAGCGCGTTTAACAAACATAAAAACAGACTCTTTAGATTTGTTCTTAGTACAAGTAGATAGTATGACAAATAATGACAATAAACTTGAAGTTTCGATCAAATTGAAAAAGGACGTCGCGGGATATCGCGGTATCGGCGCTGAATGTAGTGCCGCCAGTGGGTGCAGACCCTAAGGTACATTTATTTTCCACGGTATGGTAATCTATTCGAGGGTTTCGTACCCAAAAGGTGGAAACAGGAACTAGGCTGACAATCAGCACTTATTGAACGTCAAAATTACATAAGATAGTCCCCCGATACCCCCGTTCTTCACCACTTCCTAGTGTTTTAGCTGGGATGAAGTGGCGCAACAAATTCCCCAGCAGTACAGCTTTATACACAGTCTGTCTGTCCGTCACAGGTAGGAAGTCGGGCTGTTTTCTCTGAATCCTTGTGTTACTATGTTTAGCGTCTATCATAGCAAATAATAAAAATCTTTTTGAATACATTTGCTCAAAAAATTAATTTACGATGCCTGTATAAATTGTTCGAAAGTAAAAATTTACGCTCTTTACAACGGAACGTGCGGTAAAATAGGTACTCTCACCTAAGTACCTGTTTTACCGCATATTCCGTTGTATAGTGCCGTGCGTATCCTTTACGGTTTTTTTTTTAATTTCCGTAAAAAATATATAAGAATTCCACCAAGGAGTTTCACATTATGAGAATAAATAAGTTGTATAATCGAACCTCCTTGGAAGCGCTTTTGCTCAATACGTTAGTCTCACTTTAATACTAAAGAGAAAATGAGACGAAAGATGTAGTTCTAATTTGCACCACGCGCACGTGGCGCCATTTACAATTCGCGCCATTTTCATATTAGAAACGTCAAAGATTGTTGCGACTTTCCGACTGATATTTTATAAACAAGTAATAATAAATGAGTTCAACCAAGGAATCCGATATTAATATTGTATTGTTTTCTCGCAAATGTCTTGAAAAACGTTGTATGACACACGTGTGGAAATTGGTATTAACAAAATCGTGAATATGGTAAGCCCTCGACTTCGTCTCGGGCTTACATTCGTCTACTCGTTTGTAAAAACCAACTTACCGCTCTAGTATCATAAATAACTATTTTACAAAAAAAAAAAACAAGCGACTTCCAAAAAAAGCACTTCAGAGTGAAAAATATTGAACTAATTTTGGAAGTCGGTGTCTTTGGTTTTGTAATTTCGTTTTTTGTCACCGACTTCCGAAATTAAATTTATTTTTAACTTTATAGTGTTTTTTTTTGGAAATCGGCTGCTTTTTATTTTTTGTAAAAATGTTTTATATTATTTGATATTCATACGATTTGTTTCGATGAGTCCAATAGATTGCACTTGGTATTGACGGTCTGATGATGGAACCAAGAGGTGATAGTGGAACTCTTCAGTGGCTCCTAGTAAACCGGACTTTGGTAACTTACTAACTAAATGAAGAATTATATACTAGACTAAAACGTAAAAAATAAAAACTATAAAACACGCTTATAATATCACGCACTAAAAATTATAAAATAATTAAATTGACTTATATTACTAGTTCCTCTTTTGTTTTATTTCCAATTATTAAATCAAAAAGCGTGGAGCGCTTTTTACTTGTGTGTACTTTTAATTACTTAATTTAAACACACATTTTATTTATTTATTGCACATAACACATTTTACAATAGATTAAGTGCTGGTTTTAGTTAGGAGTTGGGTTATTAATGTAGGGATAGGTAAATAATTATGATTTTCTCTCATTGACTTGAAAATATAATAATATTTTTCAGTTTGTTGAGGGCCTCGTGGCTAAGTAATAATAGGCTCACGGTTCCATCGATCAGCGGGGCAATTACGTAACACACTAAAGTAAGAATGGGTTTCATTTTGACAGTTCAACAACATTCATTACGTTATTTACGTTGTCGAGCACACAATTTTTTTGAACATTTGAAGCAATGGTTAAGCAATAGGCTTCAAAATTATTCAAATTGTGATAGATAGTGTGTTACGTAATTAGGGTGCTGGTTAAGGTACCTATGCTTGCCGCGGTCGGTCCGTGGATGGGTGACCATCTTAACATACCGACACCCCTCCGTGCCTCGGAATGATCTTTGACAGTCGTTACGAATCGTCAGAAGCTCGAAAGTCTTACAACCAGTCTTACCAAGACATTGTGTTACGCAGTAACTGGGTCGTGGAGGTCAGATAGCCAAGCGCTCCACGTAAAATACTGGTATTCAGCTGCATCCGGGCAGACCGTAAGCCGACCCCAAAAACAGTTGAGAAAAGGCTGAGCAGATGATTTTTTCACTTTGTTATGTGATGATTCTTTCACTATCTTACTAGTTATTTCACTATCTTACTAGTTATTTCACTATCTTACTAGTTATTTCACTATCTTACTAGTTATTTTCGATAGAATTGATTTTTCTTTTGTTGGTGATCCATGGTTTTATTTTCGGTTAATCGGTGAATAATAAAAACGCGACGAATGCTTAATGGAAGTCAGTAGAAGCATTATTTTTTGTTCAGTAGGCAGGTCCGAAAGTGGCACATAATTAACGACTTTTGACTTTCCTACTATCTCACCTACAAATCTGAATCAATCTAGTTTTAATGAAAATTGCTTTGAACAAGAAAAAAATACATTTTTGAAGTAGGTACCCACCCACGTTGCTCTGCAGCTGACCGATAGAAATGAAATTGTCCACTTACTTACCTAACAAACTTCTTTTATGCTCTGAGTCGGTAGGTATGTAAGTATAGTTTTTTAACCAACTTAAAGAAAACCGTGCGTATCGGGTTTAGTAGTTGGGATGAATATTGACACATGCACAGTATTGATTTTATCGACCGCAAAAATCAGTTGCGATTTCCTAGTATTTCTCGGAAAAACTATGAAAAACAAAGTTATTACTGCGGTTGGAATCGAAAATATCCCATTTATCTAAAACTATTACGTACAAAAATAATTAAAATATTCTTATGACAATTTATTCAAAATCAACCTTTCTCCAGCTATCCCGCGGTGGTACTCCTATGAACAAAGTGACAACTACCGTCAAAACTTACACATATGAGGTGCCAGCTGACCAGGACCCGACCACAGTGCCGATACCAGTCCATGCAGAACATCAGCATACCTACGTCAGCTCCGAACACAACAGGACCACGTAAGTAGCACTTTGGTAATATTGGTGAAGCTGGTGAAATTACCAAAGTTGCCAAAAATAGCAAATATTGTGGTTACTGAGGTTTTAGAAATGTGTTGAGTAAGTTTTGGCAAGTTTGGTAATGTTGGTCAAATTACCAAACTTGCCAAAATATCACATTTAGCGTCAAGTTGTGTGGAGAGCGTTTCCAATCATTTTCACTAATTTAACCTGGTTTAATGAAAGACCAAAGTCCCCAAACTCATCAAAACCGTTATAATTACAGCACTACGGCCGGTTCGCCAACTCCCGTAACGTTAGTGGCGCCCCCTGGCCCGGGAGGCTGCCAGCACTGCTCACACTGCAACACTTCCACCCGGGAGTACCGCACTGTCACTACCAGCGATGGTAAGAGTTTTTTTCTTTACAAAAAATATAATCTCAAGTATTTGTAGTGAAATAAAGTGATTGCTTAGACTTATTTACCCACAAAATTGGGCTTTGGAGAGAGAGGTCCCGTGAAACTACCCCGAAAACGTAATTTTGATTTTTATTGCGAAATAGCTGCTGTGGACCTCGTTCTCTCTATTGTTTAAAATCGTTATCATCTGCAGCCTATTGAAGTTAATAACAGTAGTCTATTGCTGGACATGCATCTCCAATCCAGTCATTTTACTGAACATGAGTCTTCGCTGATGCTTTTAACGTTCAATAGTATTGTTACACTCAGAAATTACAAGCTTGGAAAAGTATTATTTTGTGATCGCAGTAGGTATGCTATTACTTATTGACTTATTTTCTTTCAAACAATGTTTCAGATCGCACTAACGAACGTATGGTGTACCCTGCGCCCGCCAACGAAACCAAGGTCATACCCGCGGAACCGCATAATGGACACGGCCCATATGTAAGTAGAAACAAGTATTTAAACTTTAAACTATGGTGTAATGTTAAGATTTATGAGCTAAGAATGTTAGAAATCGCATTCATAAATTATACAAGTGTTTAATAACCCGCGTCCTAACCAAAAAGCTCGTTCGCGCGAATAGACAATCGCCGCTTTCATATGTCACTAATTTGTTCGGAAACCCGGAAGGCGCCCTCGTTGATGCAACCGCGAGGTTCGGGTTCGTCGAACAATATGATCGCGACGATCACGTTGGTTAGGACGCCGCCTTAGAAACTCGAATAAGTAATTATTATGTAGGTAAATCTTAACTCACTATTACAGCCCTACTTGGATCTTTGTTGTGCTTTGTTTATGACAACATAATTCGTACTTTTCAAATTAATTAAACCAACATTCACTTGATTGCTGTCTTAACGAAAAATTCTTCTGTACAGGGTCCATCATCGTACAAGTTCTCCGAGACAAGCTACTCTGCGCACAACACGACGCAGCGCTACCCCTCCCCCTCCCCCCTGCCACACTCCCCGCACACCGCCCACCCCCCGCACTCTCTGCCCCACTCCCTGCACCCCCGCGCCCTCCCCCTCCCCGGCCCCTTCCCGCGCCCTTCCACCCCTTCGGCCGGCACTCAGCAGCCGCCCAAGAAGTTAGATGACCTGCTGGCTGACTTCCCTGAAGCTGTGAGTATCAGAGATTGATCTAAGTCTAATAGCTAAATTAGTTTGGTACTATCGCAACGTACTGGTATGCTGGCGTATACGAGGAAACGGATCCCACTAAGGCATTCAAACTATTCTATGACCTGTTTAAGTTGCTATATGATCTATGCTTTCCAAATATAAAAGTACGGATATCGACTAAAGAAAAAGCAAAATGGATTAGTCGTGGCATTAGGATTTGCAGTAAGAGAAAAAGAGAATTGCTGTGGAAATACCGGTCATTACCAAATAAGCAAAATAAAACAAACTTTAAAAAGCTTTCAAATCGGCTGAAGAAAGTTATAAATCTCACCCAGAAAGCCCATAATAATCTTTTTATACAATCTGCTCAGAATCTATGTAAAGCAACATGGAAAGTAATAAATAAAAATAAGAATAAACATAATTTGCCAGACGAAACCATAATAAAAATCAAGTCAAATGACAAAAACTTAACTAATCCTCTTGAAATAGCACAAGCTTTTAACGATTACTTTGTGACCAATTACGAATTTAAACATTAATAAAAATAAACATAAAATAAGCAGTAGAATTACTTCTATGTTTATCTCGCCTACAATACCACTAGAAATTCACCAAATTATTATGTCACTAAAGAATACGTATAGCACTGGGTATGACGATATAAGTACAAACATGGTTAAACGGGTATCCACAATAATTGCTCCTGTGTTGAGTCATCTTATCAATATGTGCATATGCCATGGTTACTTTCCAGAAGAATTAAAAATAACAATTATAAAACCTCTCTTCAAGAAAGACAACAGAGAAGATATGTCCTGCTACAGACCTATAGCGTTAGTACCGATTTTTTCAAAAATATTCGAGAAAGCAATATATTGTCCACTTACTTCATACTTTGAGAAAAATTGCCTATTCGTTGATAATCAGAAAGGTTTTAGGAAAAACAGATCTATTGACATGGCCAGCTACGATTTCTTACATATGGTTAGCGGCAGAGTGGATAAGAGGCTACCAACTCTGGCGCTTTATATGGACATGTCAAAGGCTTTTGATCGCGTAGACCATAAGATACTGATAAGTAAACTTAACGCATACGGAATAAGAGGAAATATATCAGATTTAATAGAATCTTATCTTTGTCATAGGCAACAAATAACGAAAATTAGTAGAATTTCTAAAAAAAATGAAATAATATATAAATCTAGGCAGAGAACAGTAAATTATGGAGTACCACAAGGTAGTGTACTCGGGCCGCCCCTATTTATTGTTTATATTAATTACTTTCCGACAGCATCATCGTATCCTATGACGATGTTTGCAGATGACAGCACTTTGCTTTTTAGCAGAGCTTTTTTTTTCGAGATAAGCACTTTAGAGGCTGAGATAAATTCTACCTTACTATCAGTTGTGAATTGGCTGCAAAATAATAATTTGGTTATAAATCTTGATAAGACAGTGTTAATGAAATTTCAACAAAGAGAACATTACAATCTAGACTTAAATATTAAATACAAGGACACAATTATTAATAAAACAAATGTGACTAAATTTCTTGGACTAAACATCGAAAACACTTTAAAATGGAATTCACATATTGACAAAGTATGCAGTAAGCTAAACCAGCATCCCTATGCTTTGCACATGTTAAGTAAAACGGCCAATCGAGCAACAGTCTTAACGGCCTATCATGGTCTAGTAGCCTCAACATTGAGATATGGAATTATATTTTGGGGTAATGCCACGGGTAAAGATATGGTATTTAAGTGCCAAAAAAGGTGCATAAGAGCCATATATAATTTGCAGACAACAGACAGCTGCAAACCGTTTTTTTAAAATACAAAAATTTTAACTATGCCGCCGTCGTTGTACATTTTTGAAACGTCGATGTTCGTCAAAAATAATTTTCATAAATTTGCTCGCGTAACTAGTCGGCGCCGCCGCCGTTGTGATAGGTTACAAACAGTCGGATCTAGTACTGCACTATACAGAAATAGTATTTTTGTAATGGCTCCGAAGGTCTATAATAAATTACCGAAATGTATAAGGAGTGAAGATAGTGTTTGCAAGTTCAAAAGTAAATTGTATTTATTTTTAATAGATAAAACGTATTACTCAATCGAAGAATTTTTAAATGATAAAATATGACATAACTAGCTCTAATGTAATTTACCATTGACATGCATGTAAAAACTAAATTATAATTGATTAATTATTTATTACTAATACATTTAATTGGCATTATTTACAATATGATGAAATATGACATTACTAGACCTTTAATATAATTTACTATTGACATACATGAAAAAAAAAAATTATAATTGATCAATAATACATTTAATTGACATTATATATTCGAATTTAACTTTGTATTCTATAGATTCAGACTGATTACTAAAAAACCTAATATATTTGTACACCAATTTCATTAGTAGGGCATAGAGCACGACTAAAAGGTATACTTATGACCTGTATTGTAATACCTGTGTTCACAAATAAAGATTGATTGATTGATTGATTGATTGATTGATTGATTATTTACTTCGTGGGTAGAACCTACTAGAGCTCCTTGTGATAAGAACTCTTGAAAAATAATACTACTTACATACGTACTAAAATAAATGCCGCTTCAGTCTTTACGTTGATGATTACAAATTGACAGCCACTAGGTAACCAATTTTCATCAGGTGGGTTGTTGATATGCTTTACTAGAAAACGATTTCACCCATCAATATTTTGGCAGCAGTCAGCTTAGTTTAACCTTCTAAGCAATTAATTGACCGCTCAGTCGTTAAGCCAAGAAAAATAAAAGCTTGTAATTATAACCCTTACTTTTCCTCGCAGCGTTACCCAACTCAACCAGACGGCGTGGTCCGCCGCAACGTCCACGTGACGCACGAGAGCTCCACGCAGAGCTCCACACTCAACCGAGACGTGCGAGACACCCGGGACTCCGCCCCCAGTCCGCCAGCCAAGACCCCGCTGGTCGCCAACAGTCGCAACGTGGCCGGGCCTGCGGTGTACTACCCGCCCGGACATACGCCCTTCCAGAAGAAGGAGGGTGGCGGTTATCAGGCTAGCAGTGTGAGTGGCTTTTAATTTATCTCCGAAACAAATTCAGAAGTTCTCATCATCATTCTCCTGCCCTTATTGCAATTTATTTGTGGTCAGCGCAACATGCCTTTTACTTCCATACTTCTCTATCAGTCGTCATGTCGGTAGTCACCCCCCCTTTCTAGCCATATCATCTTTCATACAGTCCATCCATCCATCCATTTTTATAAATACATTGACATGAATATTTACTTTGTAAAATAGTATATTATTTTAATTATTGTGAATGTAAAGACTATGTAGATCATTGTTTTTTTTTCTTTCGTGATTAGTTTTAATCATAGTCTCGCAGTTTGAGTAATTTATGCGGCCTACCCAAATGTCCGTTCTTTTGTATTGTTCGTCGAATCGTTGAGCTCCTTAAGTTTTGAGTTGAGCTGCACGATTACTGACAAATGCGTTCACTGACTGGACATGTCCACTCATTCTGTGTGGTTTTTCTTCAAAAGACCATTTCAGACTCAAATCTACATTGTCTACACACGATCTGACCAAGATTATGTCTGGACTTTAAAAGAGACTGTGACCTCTGAGTTTGTTTCGGCCTTTCTTCTCAGAGTAGTCAGATAGGAAACGCCGACTTCATCTAGTTTTAAAATATGATTGACCTGTAAAAGAGTTTGTATTATCATAGTTTCTTTGGACTTCCCCTACTCGTATAGCAAGCCACATTTAACTTCAGAAGATCTACTACCACCGTATACAAACCTAATATGATGGCTACAATAATAGTCCAAACGTGGACCAGTCACTCTAATCACCTCCTAGATAAATGATTACAGTTTGGAGACCTAAGAAAACATGAAAATGCAGTTTCATCCACAATTACACGAAAGTCACTTCTCACGACACTTACGCGTAGTGCAATCAAACGACATTTATGATTCATAACCTCGTAAGGCCCAACGACCTAATTTAATGACTAAAAAATGTTGACATCCCGACCCAAGGCTTTTTAAAATCATAAAATTACGGCCCAGTGACCTAAAATTATGACATGATATTTAAACGTATTTTGTGATTTAAATAATCCCGCCAATTTAAATCTGCCATCAACAAATTATTAATCTTGAACGCATCTCTAATTTTGACAATGTCAACTTGACATTTTAGAACCAATAATCTGTCTTTTTGACACTTTTTTACTAAATCAAAGTTCTGGGCCACAACTACTTGCACCTATTTTAAGTACATTGGGTCGTAATGTATATCGACCTTAATTTAGGTTGGGCCTTACGAGGTTAAGCTTCATAAGTTCATAACACTGCAGCCCATACGTACCCAATATCCATTTTTCTCCTTATGAATTACTATAACTACTGTGTAAAGTGTTATAGACTGGTCTCATGCAACTAATTCACTTCATCATACTACCATTTTATTGATATTCCTACATTTCCTTCTCCTCAGGCGATGGCACAAGGCGGCGGCGGCTACGCTTCAGCCCGCGGCATGTACGAGTACGAATCAGGCTCGCGAAGCAAAGAAAAGCATTCTGAGACGAAAACAGCCGTCCCCATCTGCTTACCTCTCTGTTGCGCCATGCCATGCGTGATCATGTAAAAATCTTGGGCAAAAAAATTCATGGGCATACCCAGATTCCAATCATACCAAACTACCCATTTTTTGTCATGTCTGGATGAATCTGGGTAAGCCTATGGTCAATGTTGATATTATTTAGTATTAAGCTTTGTACGAAATAGTAATTATGGGTTTTAACAGCTATCGGAACATACAATTTTAGAATGACCTTGTATTCAAAATTCAAGGTCATTTTCATATAAAGCTCTCCATAATGACGTATGTACCCAATATATCTAAATTCACCTCGACCTTGGTAACCAGGTCAAGGGCATAAGTCGTCAAGGTCATCTTATGAGTAAATTTAAGTTATGACAGCTGTATTTCGGAACAATAAATGTCTTTTATTTATAATAAAATTTTAAGTAAAGTAAGGTGCAAGTATCTATACGCTTCTCCTAAGAAAGTGTATTAGAGCTTGCAAGAACGAATACTTCAACGAATCTCAGAAATAAAATGAAGGAAAAAAATAACATTTTATTTTCGTCAAATTATTAATAATATCTTCATGAAAGTTTTTGGACAGTAACTGTGAAAATATTTCGACAAATAAATTATTTATGTCTGTACTCAATTAAGCTGAAACTAACATGGTGCCATTAATGATATTTTTAACTATAAATAAATAAGTCGACTGCTGAGCGCATTAATCAATATTAGACAAATAATTAGGATTCCATTACAAAAATACTTATAGAAGTAAATCCTGTCAAAATACAGTTAAATCGATGGTGCTGCCATCTACCAACCAATCATGTGAAACCGATTTTTCTTATTATTGCGCTCAGTTCTATTGTGTATAGAGCGATACTGTAATTTTATTATTAATAAATTTTATTAACTGGACAATTAGTTTGATTTACGATCTGACTGTTGTGTCATATCGTAATGTAGGTTCATTGCATGGTATAATAATATACTTCGCCAGGTATAGCATTCCGAGACACAGTGGTCACGTGGGTGACACAAGCCTATGTCATCACCGCTGTGTTACCAGTAGTGTGTAATAATAACTCCCCAACTGCCTTAATTACCTGTGCGAATCCAATAAAACAACGAGGTTTTAACTAACAATTACGTTGGTATAGGTTTAAATTGAATTGTTTCGTTTGATTACAAATACGAAACGACAATTTAAATGCTTTAAATATATTTTTTAACAGAATGGTGACAGAAAATGTTTCCATAATTCATGTTTTGTTGCAATAAAGTGGCAACTGGATAGTGACGTAAGCATGTGTCACTCCCGGAATGCCAGACCTTGTTTTTTTAGACCATGGTTCATGGCATGCGGCGTATTTCCCTTTCCGAGCGCGCGTAAACTGCGGTGATTGGTTGCATTAATTATCAACAGCCAATCCAAAAGTACTCTGTGGCCAATCCCATCACTTGACTTGCGTTGCGATAAATGGATAACTTGGAATCCCATTTTTCGCAAATATATCAAAAACTAAACGTCCTAGTTCAAAAATAATGAAATTTTCATCTCAAATCAAATTTCGCATAGAATGTAGGTATTGTACAATAAAGTTGTTATAAAAAACATAGTGAGCCGGGTATGAACATTCTGTCACCGTCAGGATGACTGGACCAAACGAGATATGTACATGAGACCATATGTAATGTTTAATACCTATTTACTACCTATAACGAAATATTTGCTACCTTTGCGGTAAGAAATATATCAAAGAAATAAAGTGGTCAGCCATTCTGACGTCAGGTTGGCTGACCACTTCCAAGTTCTCATAGTTTTAGCGTTGTATCAACCGCGTTGTTAATGTAGATAATTTACTAACTACCTGTTTGCTACCTGAACATCTATTTTTTACACAACTTTAAGAAGCTCCTATAAAAAGTTATTAATAAAAGCCATTAAAACGCCTGTACATCAATTATTTACGTCTTTTCGTCGCAGAATAATTGCTAACAATGTTTTTGCAGGCGCCTCGTGACTTATGAACAACTTGTTTCTGGATTGTACACGGGGCAGGGGTAATTTTAATGTAAGGTATTTTTTAAATTAGCCTGCACTTAACGTTGTTCCCTGAGCGAATCCTCTAATAAAGTCTCCTTCAAAGTTAATTTCAAAGGTTTCGCGATATTCGACAATTTCATTTTATAAACTCTACTGCCCCTCCTGCAGGAAAGTCTCCTTTCATCTAGTCTGTATCATATCATAACATAACAACATAACTTCACGCCCGTATTCCCCGAAGGGTTAAGAAGAGGTTTACATAAAGTACCTACCTACACCCACATTTCGCAAGTTATGTTTAAGTCCGGGCTGCTACTGACAAACCCCTGATAGAAAAACCCAATAACACTGCCCGACCTGGGAATCGAACCTAGGACCTCACGCTCAGTAATAGTGCTTGTGAGCATTAGACCAGCGAGGCAGTCAATTTGTTCCCCATGGGAATCGAACCCACGACCAGTAGCGCTACAGCAATTTTGTCATGATCATCATCATCGCAAACTCAACAACTGTCGTCAGCCGTGTCGCCTTTAATGAACGACCTTATCAGATAATACCTGTCTTGTAACCCAAAGGACACCGGAACAATCTGTCAATCATTTTCCCGAGTTGCATGTCAATATGCAACGATAAGCAATAAATATGCGGCGCACGCGCAGTGTGACACATGTCGCTATAATTGTAGCATTATTGTCGCCACACGGTGTTGGAATACTAAATGAATGTAATATAATAAAATCGATAAGGGTTAGATGAAATAAAAACTTACAAAGTATCATTATAATAGAAAAATTGATTATGTATTCTAGCCACTTAAACTGTCTCAATTTATGTATTTCTTAGTTACATAGGTTTAGATTTGGAATAGTTTCGTATTTTATTGGAATATTTTGGAGTTGGGATCGGCACCTATCTCATCTAGCACCAATATCACCAATATTTTTTCAAATAAGTACTACAATAATATAAATCTTTTCTAAAGGGAACAACTAAAAACAAATAAAAAATAAAACCTGCCTGGAAAACTCAAACACACAGTCGGGTGAAAAATACGCGATAAAATTAAATGTTAGACCTCATTCTAAATAAAAGTAGGTTTAAAAAGGGGTCAAGAGCTAACCGTTAAGTTTCGCCATCGTTCTCGTAGGTGTCTGTTTCCAGAACTAACTTCGGCTAAATGAATTTAATCAACTTTACCCTGAGCGACAAACTCGGGTATACTACTACCAACTTTGAAGGGACCGCCAAATTAGCCCAGCTTGGCGAGCACTGGCTTACCCCGAGGTGATGGACCCCTGATGTCTGTTTAGAGGGTTAAACTGCTTGCAAAGGGGTGCGAAAACTTTGATTGCGCGATGCAAGAATTGTATTGTATTATATCTAGGTACTCCTAAGACAGTATTTTTCATAATTATTAAAACAGTGTAAAAAGGGTTCTAATTCAAATCGAAATAAAAAAGGGATTACAAAAACTTATTAGGTTCTTCGTTCTTTTTTTTTTTTAATCTTGCGTCAAGAAGTATGTCGTAAAAACTGGGCTGAGTTAATTACTAGCTACAAAAAAAATTCAACACTACGAAAAAATATCCAAAAATTATTTCACTCGCCGGGTCGCGAACTCATGACATGTAGTTATAAATCAAAACCGATCGACGCGACAAATCTTACGCTGTTTCTTTACTAAAACCTGTTGCCATTCGGTATCCCTGCCATATAAAATTATTTGAGGATGATTTGGGGAGAATGATTTGGGGACGGCAGCTGTTCATTCAAAAATGATAATGCTTAGTCAAGTAGTAAGTAGTTTCCCGGGCAATATCTAAGACGCTTTGGTATAGAAATTAACTTATAATAATGTCATAATTTTGGTTTGATCGTCATAAGGTGAAAACATTAGTGTGACTTAGGGCCCGTTGTTTGATCAGTAGTCAAACGTACTAATAGTTAAAATGCGTTAGTTAAACTAACAATTTGTTAAAAATGACAGAAGTATATTGTTTGACAAATAAGCTAACTACATTTAAAAAAAAATACAATTTGCTATGAAAGTTAACCATTCGCAGACAGAGTAGTTAAACTTTGACAGCTAATTATTGTCAAGTGACTAATTGTTAAATTGACTATTGGTCATGTTTAACTATGTATCAAACAACGGGCCCTTAGTGGCGAAACTAGAAGGTCGGTAGGAATAAATAAAACAAAAAAAAGATAAGTAGGTACCGACGATTTCAAATCCTCTTCCATTTTTTTGATGTCGGTAAAAAAGAGGTCAATTCTCCCGGGGGAGAGTATAACTCGGAGGTAGTTATGCGCAGGTAGACCTGGCAAGGAGACACCTTCTGAGAAGGGAATCGGACTGTCAACAGCAGACGGACGCGTCTGTGGGACTATGGGAATTTACTATCCTGTCGGAAGTACATCTGAATGACCGCCAATCAAGACCAGCTTGGCGGGAACTGGCTTCCCTTGAGTACACCGGACCCCAATGTACTTACAATACTTTTGAGTAGTATACTAAGTTGCGCGAAAACTTTGTTTGCGTGATGTAGGACCCTTTCGTGTTATTAAACTGTTGGATCATAATGTACGTTTTCTGCTAGTAAACCTCATCGAAAGAATATATTTGTGTTTATGTTTTATTAAGGTCTACTATCAACAAGCGATACTTTTTGTTATTGTGCATCCGCACATCAACAAAAACACAAAAATAAATGCTTCGTGCGGGGATCGATCCTGCGCCCGTGTGGTTTCCAACGAGAGAAATTTTGGATTGAGTTGTGATCACAGAAATATAAAAATGAAATAGAATAGTAATTTTCGTGAATCACTTTAGTTGAAAACAGCCCAAATTATTCATGCCCATCAACTTAGTCATGAGCTAATAATTAAGTACCTACTTACTTCAAACTTTTAATTAGCTAGGTACCAGAATCCTCCTTCATAAGTTCATAGCACAACATCTCGCATATCCAAAGGCGTGATCCCCTCATTTAATAAGTGATGCATAATTCCCATGTTACCGGACGGCCATATTGCCATCAGCCTAGGTAACTACCCACTAATCTTTCAAGTTTTAATTACCAAAACACTAAACAACTTAACATGTTGTCATTTAGTAGCCTTGACACAATCTAGACAATGCGCGTTGTGTCATAGCTAATTAATTACATCGTAATGTAGGTTCCTGTGATGCGGCGTATTTTCCTATAATATACTTACATATTCAATTCGAGATCAAGAACTTTTGATACGAAAAACAACATGCTGACAAATTAGTAAGCGTGTAACCTGCTGTGATTGGGTATTTTTTTTATTAACAGCCAATCCCATCACTTGTCTTACGTTTAATTTTGACGAGTCCGCACAGATAATGTACTTACATAATAGCAATAATATTACATAATAATATTGTTTTTTTAGACCATGCATAATAGTACAAGCGTCGTATTAATAATTTTCGTTCCAGAATCTGGAATTCCATTTTCGAGTTTTTCGCAAATATCTCAAAACTAGACGTCCTAGGTCAAAAATAATGAAATATTGATCTCCCCCTCGTATAACACCCCGCCTTCCTAGTACCTATGTTTCTATAAACTAGGTATTCCAAGGATGACTTACAGAGGTCAGTTTGCTGTTTCCTAGTTTACTTGTTTTTACAAAACTGGTCAATGCAAGTGTAGTTCAGCTGTAGAAATACTATTTTGTAAAATTATGACTACGAGCCGATTCCAAAATACGCTATAACGATAGATTTATTTCAAGTATTATAAACTACCAGCGCCCGTTGAACCCATAATTATTATATTTCTATGGATCCCGTAGTCAATCAACCCTTTAGGATAAACAATATTTAATTTTTGTTTTATGGTCATTTTAGATATATCTCCTTTGGGAGGTATAATATAATTATATTCTGTGCATAATATACCCATAACATGTGTAGATTTGCTAGCAAATTGTATTTGAACCTGTATATTGGACACCAAGATGAAATTCCAATAATTTTGAAATCGGTTCAGTAGACGTTCTGTGTTCGAGGAAACACAAACTCATCAATACATGTAGGTATCTACGTAGCCAGTTACATTAAACACGCTTTATCTGTACCACAAAACAGCCGTAGTCAGGTAAAAATCGAACACAGTATTTGTATCATCAGGCGGACTAGACAAAATCCCTTTTCTGTAAGCGTTAACGCCAACGAAAAAATCAAATTGTATGTAGTTGACATTTGCTTACCACGTGACATTACGTATCTTTTCCGCAGGTAATGTCATTGCCATACATTTTGACGTTTGCGTCTGGCGTTAACGCTATCAGAAAAGTTTTTGTCTAGGCCTACAGTATACCTAACTAGAACCTCATTTTAGAGGTGGTGTATTGAAACAGCACCCGAATTACGTAACACGCAAACTATCACAATCTGAATCATTTTGAAGCCTGTTGCTAATCCATTGCTTCATATGTTCGAAAAAATTGTCTGCTCAACAATTTAAATAACGCAATGAATGTTGTTGAACTGTCAAAATGAAACCCATTCCTACAGTTAGTGTGACGCAATTACCCCGCTGGTCCTTTCTCTAGTGCTACTTTTAACTGCTCCAAAATTACGAAGATTATAATATAAACATTTACTTTTTGTTTTTTACCTTCTTCTTTGACATCTTTACAATATTTGACATTATATACCTCCAATTCTTATTTCAACTCTTGGCTTACGTAAACAGGATTTTAATTCAGATGTGTTAAGTTGTAATGCCAATCATGTCATTTGGTTTAAATAGGCTTTTATTTTTATATAGATTCTTCTATATTTTGTGAATGTGAGAACGTTGTTGGCCTAACTTGTAGATTTGTAACCTTTATATATTTTGTCGAGTGCCTGTTAGTTGTTGATAGGTCTACGCTGTCCTCCCATACCTATCAACACTGTAATTTGAAACATTGTAAAAGCCCCTTATTTTTAAGAGTACCCGTGGAGTTTCTTTCCGGCTCTTCTCCATAGGAAACAAGCAATTGGAACCGTGCACCTAGCTTCTGACGTTTCATAAGTGCCCATGTTGGTTTTTGTGAAATATTTTTTTTTTGAATTTTTTTTATTGGTATTATAGTTCAGATTCGTCTGGCGACAATACCTACTCTGTTTACAACTACTCCAAGATCAGGCGAACCGGGTGATGGCAGTGCATTCACAGCAATATTCTCTGATAATAGCTGCCACATTCGTTTCAAATTCTTCTCAGCTCCACCTATTTGGCACAACTCAACAATCCAAGAGAACATAATATGCTGCATACAAGCTATTACAAAAGCATGTATGTAATTTGGTCGAGGTTTAGACCGTCTGTATTTAAAAAAAAAAAGTGTCGTGTACCAGCAAATGTGGTGCAGTTATGTATAAAATGCTTGTGTAGATGTCAATCAGATTCATTATCGAGGTGTAACCTCAGTGCATCAAATAAAACACAGAGGGGTAATAAAAACACAGTGATATATATATATATTTTCGTTTGTTTAGCAAAGTTTTTGGATCTCGTCCAACAAGGCAGTGATGGGGTCCGTCGCCGGCGCACTACCCTAGACAAGCTCCGCGTCGGCTTCACCCGCAGCACGCACGTAAGGCCTTCGTTTAGCGCCGACACCATGCGTGACACTGCGACGCCTGTGGCACTAGCCTCGGACACTCCGAACAACAGACAGGCACCTAGTGTCCGGCCCGCGACGAGCCGACCGCGGCGCTCGCGCACGTGGCCGGTGCGCTAGCCGCGGTATCTATACTTGAATATCACCACAATGTTGATACCTGTGTACTATTGCAACGCCACCATTAACACGCATCCCTTTCTCAGAACAACACAATTACACATAAACCTAACGGAAATAATTAAAAATAAAGAGTTTAACTTTTACAAAAACGTATTATTCAGCGAAAACATAAAAGCTCCCACTTTCGCATCACAATCGCCTTATAACACAACACATACAGTAGTCACCGCACAGCGGTTATCATTTGGCATCTTTGTAAACGTGATAACAAACTGCATGTAACAATATTCAACTATAGATACACAAAACTTGTCTTTTCATACAAGAAATGGTGAAAAATTTACCAAATTGTCATTCATACAGGCTGCTTGCTTTTTCGTTTAAAACATAATCAGAACTAGGAACTTTTTAATTTGATTAATATAATATTTGCAAATAGGTACTTTTATTTTGTTTTTGGTTCATTATAGAGTAACAGACCCTTAGATTTTACTTAGGGTCAGCGCACACAGTTATAATCGATGGACAGTTACAAAAGCGTTTATAAATGTGTACAAAGACGACGCTACAACAGTATCAAATGCAGTTACTATATAAAACTAGAGTTGTCAAACTTGTGGTACATTGCACTACGGAAGCTTACGTGCAACTCATATGTAAACTAAACTATATACAAAAGTCTGTTGTCGGTGGAGTAGTTCCTAAGGTCAGAGCGTACATACACACTGACAGATACGGTCAGCGCGATGCGGCCGGCGTATAACAGTGTGCGCTCACCTTTACATCAACAACAACAATTTGGTACAACTTTTCATATAGTAAATGTTTATATTTATAAAATTTAACATTCTCTTTCCCTTATCATTGATATTTCGACGCATGATAGATGCAATAATTATGTATAATATACAATTGGAACTCCTATTTAATTATTTATTAATTACCTAATTTTTTCTTTCTTTCATTTTAAAAATCACAAAAGGTAACGACAACTCATGAAACAGTCGGGAGATTATTATTTTAATCTTATTTGGGAACTCTATAACTATACAAGTTGTGGACCGGATCGTGAGCGTGGCCGCGTGTGGGTGGGCAGCACAGCCATCGCGAGGACGGCGCGGCCATCGCTCGTCCGTCACTCGGCGCTTTGATCACGCACAATATCTTTGACAATATCAAGTGAGCAACGCATGTACTATTAATTACAAAAATACCAAGAGCGTCCAACATATTGAGCACAATCAAAGCTTCAGTCTGCAGCTCCGCTCGCGAGCGTGGTGCGCGGGTCACTCGCGGGTCTCGACTGGGAATGTATGGCCGTCACAGTAACACGTCACGAGCCCGCGGCCGGCGGCAGACGCGCATACTATATAATATCACAACGCGCGGGCGACGCGGGACGACCCGCCCGCTACTAAATTTGTTAATCGGCCTTTACAAAATAAATATATGACTAGGCATGTGTCCGCCGGCCGGCCACTATAACTAACGTAAGGACACTTGGGTGCGGCGCGGCGCGGGCGGGCGACACGCGTTTGGCACTAGACGGTCAGTCGATGACCACGTAGGGCAGCGCCACGAGCGAGCCCAGCGCGGCGCACTCGTGCCACTCCGCGAACTTGGCGGCCGGCGCCGGGCGGCCCAGCGCGTCGCGCGCCTCGGGCGGCGCGGCCAGCGCGGCGTGCAGCGCGGCGTCGTCGGCCAGCGCCGCGCGCGCCAGCACGGGCGCGCACGCCAGCTGCGCGTAGCAGTACGGCACGGCGTCGGCCGCGGCGCGCGCGGCGCGCACGAGCGCGGCGCCGCCGGGCTGCTCTTTCGTGCGCGGCACGCTGCGGTGCTGCGGCGCGCACGCGCTGTGCGGCTCGGCGCACGCCGGCCCGGCGCGCGCGGCCTCGCCGAACGACGTCTCGTCTTCCGGCATCAGTATCGGCGCCTTCAGTCTCTCGCTGGGCTCGAGCGTCGGCACGCCGACCATCTCGGCTTCCACTTCGATCTCCTCTTTGACCGGTTCCCGCTCGATGTCGGGTTTCGCGTCGAGCTCGTCGTCTTCGTCTCGCTCGACGGGCTCGGGGTCCGGCTCCGGGTACGGCCTGAGCGGCGGGGGCTCCGGCGGCGGAGGCAGGTCGGGCGGCGGCGGCGCGAAGCTGGTCCACGGCAGATGCGTGCACAGCTCCACTCGCGCCAGATTCTTGGCGCAGTAATCGTCTGCGTAGTCGGAATACTTGTAGAGGGGCACGACGCTGGCGAACAGGCCGGGCCGGTCGGGGTCCTCGGCGGGCCGCACGGCGAACCGGTGCGGCAGCGCGGGCGCGCGCGTGCCGTTGACGCCGGGCACGTAGGCGTGGTGCAGCGCGTGCACGTGGCGCGGCCGCACGGCGCGCGCGGCGGCGGCGGGGCAGGCGGCGTCCAGCTGCTCGCCGCACGTGCACGCGTGCCACGCGCGCGCCTCCTCCAGCGGGGAGGGCGGCGGGGAGGGCGGCGCGCCCGGCGACGGCGGCCGCGGCGTGCTGCCGCCGTTCCGCAGGGGAGAGTCCACCTTCACGACTGCTGCGGAACATAATCGATTCGTGAGAGACATGAAACTATTTTGATTACTTATGCAAGCAGAAGAACAAAATGCCATAACCGACCCACAGCAGATATTACGCAGTAGTAATACGACAAGTTTACATCCAGCACAACATTCAATATCATTACATTTTCGTTTCCCATTACATTTCGGTTTTGGTAGTTAGGAAGACTAGAGGGCCTAGACCCAGTAACATTCAAAGTCAAAGTCAAAGTCAAATCATTTATTTCAAATAGGCACATAAAAGGCACTTTTGAACGTCAAAATTTACAAAAAAATAGAATTGATTCTAGTTGCCCCTTCCAAAAGGTAGTTTCGTATGGAGAAGAATGGGCAAGAAACTCCACCGTTACTCTTTTAAAATATTTTACAATATTATGTAAGTTCACATTAATTATGTAATCATATGTGAAGACGATGCACCTAGAATAAAATTACTATACCACAATAGGTAAAAAGAATTAAATATAATGCAAAGGCAGGTAAATTAATTATGTGATAGATACATGGTGCTCACATATTTACAAATATTGAAAAGTAGACGATGTTTCCAAAATTTCAACAAGTAATAATTTAGTGTGTGAGTTTAAGTAGTTAAGTACATAATGTAACAATCAATGTCATAAAAATTATAAATTATACAATCAAATTAGCAACCAGTTTGATTTTGTCTAGATTCGATTAGCAATGACACTGATAGAAAAGCCAAAAAATGTATGGGGTTGACAGAAGCCATCGAAATGTCTCGTGATCATAGGTCAACGAATAGAAATTAGCTAGACAATATTAATAGCATCCGATACTATGAAACGAATCGACAGCGTCTAACAATTTTTTAATAGAGATGCGTAGCCAAGTGGCACTTTTTGACAGGCATCATCGCTAGTTTTCAATTCATATGATGGAAACATTAGCGTTGCATTAGCGTTGCGTAACATTCACGTTAAGAGTGAATACCTGATCTTTGCTGCTCCTGGGAAACATCTAAATTACGAGCCCTCAATATCCCTCAAGGGATGCGCACTTAAAAGGGTCACCCAATTTAAATACTTGGGACACTATGTCACTGAGGACCTCAAAGACCAGGTAGATATTGATCGTGAGCGCAGGGCACTAGCAGCCAGGTGCAACATGTTGGCTCACAGATTCGCTCGTTGTAGTAACGAGGTCAAAATAACTCTGTTTAAAGCCTATTGTCAAGCGTTCTACACGGGCAGTTTGTGGGTCAACTGCACGCGGAGGGCTCTAGATGCTCTGCGTGTGCAATATAATAATGGCTTCAGAGTGCTGTTGAGGTTGCCCCGGTTCTGCAGCGCGTCTAGCATGTTTGCTGTAGCACGAACTGACGACTTTTATGCCATTGTGAGGAAAAAGACCGCATCCATAATAAGCAGAATGAGGGCTAGCAGCAACAGTATTGTGAAATCCCGAGCCGAACAACATGATGCACCAATATTAAAAAGCTTTGTCCGGTTGCACGTGCGGCAGTGATGAATTAGTAGATTGTTATACAAGGGTCGAAAGGAATCAATTCCCATACGAGGTATTTAGACGCCCGAGCGCAGCGAGGGCGGCTATAGTCCGAGTAGGAATTGATGACTTTCACCCGTGTTAAACACTCTACTTTTCATTTCGAATACAAGGAAAGTAAAAATAGTAGTTTTTCTAAAATATTAATTAATAATAATAATTTGAGACTCATTTTTAATCAAATACTAGTCTATAAAACTGATATTTTGAATTTCGATACAGCTTACAGAGTTTTTTTTTTCTTGTGGCTTCGCACGGTTTGTGCATTCAGCCAATGTCACGTTTAGTTTAATTATTACGAATAAAACAAAGCTAAGGAAGCTTACAGAGTTAGTATCCCGCCAAATGATAGTCCTTTTTAAATTTTAAATATGGAACACACCGCCGCACCGCCGCGGGCCGTCCCGCTTAAGGTGGATTCTCAGTTGTAGCCCGCCAAATTCAAATATAGTTTGGTTTTTTGTAAATTGCAGCTCTGTGTCAATTGTGTTTCTGGTGAGTCACTACAAATTGCAAAAAACATAAGTAAATTTGAATTTTAGCGCCTCCCCCTTAATGGGTATTTTTTTAATTAACACTGGCTGTTATGAATTCACTATTATGTAAAAACTTTCGTAGCCGACTACCTAACCAAATTTAGTTCTATTTTTTAAATTCATTCCCGCCCTAGAGAGGGAAGCAATTACTATGAGTTTTTCCCGCCCTAAGACGGGGAGCAGCGTCTTCCACCCGCTACTCGGATCAAACAAACACTACTTTCCGTGTATGAGAAATGAAAAATATATTGTTTAATAAATACTAACTCTTAGTTGATAAGTTTCTTACTAACCAATGGACCAATGTTGTCAAATTAAATAAATATATTATTATTATTAGCGAAAGCGATAGCGATTGTACCATACCAACCAATCGAAAACTAACAATAACACTTGTCAAAAAGTGCCACTTGCCTAGAAACCACTAAGGAAAGACTTAGTGCTCACTTTTGGTATATGAGGAACTCTCGTACAAAATTTCAAGCGTTTGGACCCAGCTGTTTAGGCTGTGCATTGTCTGTTATCGAATGAATTTAGATTTTTATTATGTAGACAAGCCGTGCGCCCGATGGGATGTCCCATCGGGAAAACTATGAACTTCCGCACAAACTTTCATCCCCTATTTAACCCGTTTAGGGGATGTTTTTCTAAAATCCTTCCTTAGTGCTAACTTTCCGTATACAGGATGGTAGGGACATCTACGCACAACCTGTTTCCATGGATTCAGTACATCATTCTTGACGCCCCTTTTTTTTGTTTTTTGGGTGGGAAATCATCAAATGACCTCTCCCGCTCTGGGCGGAGCGGAAGGGCGTGTCAAACTCTTAAACTCTCTCTGACTAAAACCCACCCGTGTTCATGTGTTCATCAAACATTTATAAAATCTTTGATCCTCGTTTCTGTAAAATATGAAAAACGTAGATGTGCCAATATATTACTAGGTGAGCGATATAGTTTCGCCATTTCCGTCCGTCCGTCTGTCCGCAGCTAAGCTCAAAGACTCTTATTACTAGAAAGCTGTAATTTGACATGGATATATACAAATTAGTCACGCAAAGTGGTAAAATAAAATCATGAACAAAAAACCGGCCAAGTGCGAGTCGGACTTGCGCACGAAGGGTTCCGTACCATTAACTATAAAAACGGCAAAAAAATTGCGTTTGTTGTATGGGAGCCACCCTTAAATATTTATTTTATTTTGTTTTTAGTATTTGTTGTTATAGCAGCAACAGAAATACATAATTTGTGAAAATTGCAACTGTCTAGCTATCGCGGTTCTTGAGATACAGCCTGGTGACAGACAGACGGACGGACAGACGGACGGACAGACAGCGAAGTCTTAGTAATAGGGCCCCGTTTTTACAATTTGGGTACGGAACCCTAAAAATTGTTCTCTACACGTAAAGTGGGGATGTATTTTTTTTCTTATTTGCACTGAGTTTATTGAAACTTAGATGTCCACTGCAGGAGTTAAGTATAATAACTAAAAGCTTCACCCAAATTGCGTCACATCACAACATCCGGTCTTCCGCCTTCTGCATCCAGTCTTTTCCAATCATCGTATTCCGATAATTGAAGATGTCTGGTGTTAACTTCATACAACTGCTTCAAGTCTCGGCTATGATAGCGATTGGATCTTCTCTCGTATCCCGTGGTAGCTCAGTAAGGTGGTGGTGGCTGATTGCTCAGGGTTCACCGAACGTAGATATAATTATCGCCACTGGTGAAGGCTTTTCTTATGCACCTACTTTTAAAATGCTATCTCTAATTCCCTATGAAACTTAGGTAGATTTAAAAACACAATGTTCTTTTTACTTCCAGGAGTACACAGTCCCACCCAGGACTACTCCAAAGTCTTCAGAGTCCAGTTCTTATTACTATGAGAGGGAAGAGAGGGATCTACCAGCCGTCACCTCGGGCACCCGCACTTATAACTATGAGTCTTCTGCCGCTTCTACACCAGGTATTGCCAATGTTTGTTTATTGATGTGTTTGTTTCAGGATTGCCCGAATAGTTTCGATCTCGAACTTAGGTCTTATTCATAAGCTTATGATACGGCTGTGCAAAGTCTTGAGGTCGAAACAAAAATCCAAATAAAACTGTACTAAATCGTGAATGTGCCTTACAAAAGTTCAGCTGATAAAGGCTCCTGGCTATCCCTGTCCAGATTTCCTCAAGATTTCTTTTCCTTCTCCAAAAGAAAGTAGGTAATGTCTACGAATAATCAGAATCTACCAGAAAGATGACATAACATCACCCTTCATAGCAGGACCACAGCACAGCTCACAATATTTAATTAAAAGAAAACAAGCATTCTTGATCTTTAAGAAGATTAATTTGTACTTATTTTTCCCGGTTTTAGACCTAAACTTGGCTAATACTACATTTGTTAATAAATCATGAAGTTCTATAATCTGTCCTCCATCTTCAACGTAGCTTTTTGACAAACATCTTTAAAAACTTCCAGGATACTCCAAAGTAAAGAGTTCCAAGGTCACAAAAGACTTGACACAGAACGTAGAAGAACTGGACTCACTCCTCGATGACCTGCAGAAAGACCAGGAGAGGCAACTGTACAAAAGTAAGAATCATGGTAAGATCTATAGGGTTTTGAGGAGTGCTACACAGATTATGTTCAAGAGGTTTACCTAAGTTAAAAGGAGGGTGACAAGAGTATAGGTTACTTAAATCTATAAAATGGTTACCTGTGGTTTAAGTCATGATTACCGTATGGCTATTATTCGGGGTGCCATCTAGTAAACGCCGGGTCCAGACTAGTGTAATGTGTTATGTAATGTAACGCGAATTCTGCGTGTGGGCGGCACTATGAGCATTACATGTAACCCTCAGGCCGGCGCTCGCGCTGATGCATCGGTCGTCGGTTTTTAGCGCACAAAGATTCTCAAGTTCTGTCCGTGACAACTTTGTGGAACAACTCAAACACTTACAGGGTTCGCGTTGAGTTTGTGCGCCGTCCACATTATTCACATTACTGTCTGGATGCAGTTTTAAAAGTCACCAATGACGGCGGAGGATGGTTTGACCACAGTTTGTCTGGTGCTCTTGAGGTGGTGATGGCAAACGTTTCCATATTGTTTGATGCTCATTGATTGACTGATGATCGTTATTAAGGAAGATATTGAAATAAACCGTTGCACTTGTTTTTCAGATGGTTATACATCTGATACGGCTGAGAGCACATCTTTCGACTACAGGAGGGGGTAAGCTGAAGCATATTTTAGAAACATTTAATTAATCATTGCTATTTTACTAGCTGAGCCAACAGACGTTGTCCTGTCCAAATTTAAATAGGTCATACAAAAATCCCAAGAAAAAAAGGACGTTCCTTATTTCCCGAATTTGAACTATTTTCTCGCAGATTCTATCGAATATTTAGATACTTACTTTAGTTAACCAGTCTATCGTCTTCCTAAATATTTTGACGTCGATTTCCAGCTATTGGCTATTTACATAATAGAGGTTCATAGCTGTCAGTATTTTACCAACACTGATACTGGTTACTGTCAGCCAGCTTTCATCATCCATCTCACTGCTGGGTGCCTTGCTCATGACTACGAGCTATTTCTTCTTTCTTTATTCCTTTCTTTCCATATCAGTCCAGGGTTAGTGTGGCGTTGTTAAACCAATCAAAAACCAACACTGAATTTGTAAAAAATCTGACCATAACCATTTTCTACTACCCGCAGCACTCCCGCCAAGGCTCCATCCAGTGGCTACTCAACCCTGAAGCGAGAGGAACGTGTCGAGTCCTCTTCCTGGGGCTCCAGTCCTCCGCCCCCCACAGTCACCAGGGCTGCAGAGTTCAGGCAAGAGATGTACAGGGAGGAGAAAACTGGTGAGTGGAACTTGATCATGCTTTCCTTGCCAAGCAAATATTAACGCTGTGGCTCTTTAAATAAAGTTCAAAATAAATATCCCTCCGTCTGTTAATCCTTTCCCTGCCAAATTCTTTGACTAATGAAGTTGTATTTATTTTTAACTTTATAACAACTTCGGCAAGGTTGATATTTCATTGCCACCCTGCCCGGAGCTTACACTGTCCGGGCGAAATTCCGGCGCAGCGTAATAATGTCCCCAATGAACGCTGTGCTTGTCCCCAGAGTCCCGCGTGGTGCCGCCCCCGCTGCCCGCCGCCGCCCCGCAGCTGCTGCCGCCCCCCGCGTGCTCGCACTGCCACCACCAGCCGCCCTCCACCGGCACGGTAAGTGAACTAACGTAACATTACACCACGCCTGCAATCCCCGAAGGCATAGGCAGGGTGTAGTACACCCTTATTTGGACAGTTCTGTTAAAGTCCCATGTGTACATTGGCTGTTTCAAGCTAACTAAACAAAATAAAGGCTCGTACACACTGGCGCGACGCGCTATCTGCCAATAGTTTTTACAGTGTTAGGGAGTTCCTGGAACGTAAAATCGCATGATGACTGATTGTTTCGTTATGCATGTAAAATTTGCACGCTTATATCTATTAAGCAAAACATGTCAGTTCACATTATTCATTACTTATTACCATCTTTTATACCATGTTTTTAGCAAATAAATGATATTTATATTTCTATTTCTATTTCTATTTCCCGACACTAACGAACCGCGTGTCGCGCGATGAGCGGCGCCTTTGTGTAGCGCTGTCGCGTCGCGCCTGTCTGCGGGAGCCTTAAGAGCTCACGTCTCAAGTGCGCTGTTATTTACCGAGACGTATTTTTTGCGCCGACCCGCACCCGTATTACGTAACACACTACCTACCACAATCTGAATCATTTTGACGCCTATTGCTAATCCATTTCTTCATAAGTTCGAAAAATCTGTCTACTCAACAACGTAAATAACGCAATGAATGTTGCTGAACTGTCAAAATGAAACCCATTCCTACTGTTAGTGTGTTACGTAATTACCCCGCTGATGTCTAGTTGGTATTGTTGATCGAAGATGAATAGATTTATAACGTATTTTTTTTTAACATGGATTTATAACATCCAAATGCCAGGCATTTACAATAGCCATAATATCTCACTCAACGCAGCTTATCACAGTCCATTACTGTATAAAGGCTTTAAACAAGATTTACCAAAACCAGTCTGTCTCAGCTACCTGTGTAAGCTCACTGATCCGTCATCACTGAGGAGTACGCCACGCTACGCTTACCGCTTCGTGGTTTGGAGCCCAAGAACTCATCGGCTTCAACGGCCATCGGTCCTAGCCGTTACGTATTCAGTTGAGCACGGCGCCGGTGACGGCGGCAGCACCAAAGGAATTTAAAAAAAAACATTGAATTTTTATTGATTTTCATAGTTCTCATATGGCGATGTTTACCCCCAAATATATTGGAAACTTGACACTGTAGGGTACCATAGGTATTACTTGACATTTTTTTAAGGACCGACCGAAGGTTCGGTTTCGGTTTCGGTTTCGGCTAGTTTCGGCCAAAGTTTCGGTTTCAGCCAATAATTGGCCGAACCTTCGGCCCCGCCGAAACTAGATGTTCGTGAATTGTCGCGCATCATTCGGCTAACTTCGAGTGAGTGAAGGTGATGCCAGTTGAGTTCGCTAGCCGGCGCTAGCGTGATCGTAAAAGTACTTGATTATCGTACAAAATATACTCATCTTTATTGAGACTGATAAATATTAATTATCACTGATAATTAATTATAATGGTAAGATAATTCTTTAAATACTAAGTTAAATACTAGATCTCATTAGAAAATAGCAACACAAGTTATCTAATCATTAAGTCTATTGTGATCATAAGTAATTAATGATGATTTTTGAAAAATTTCGACATATATGTTGGTTGTGTTTTTTTTTATTTAAATTGTTAATTTTTCAAATAAAGAACTATTTTTGTTACATATTTTAATTGTTGCATTTAATTTTTTTACACGTGTTATCTGTCTATAATATGCGTAAAAATGCAATAGATTTAACATGCTATAAAAATTCAAATAAGTTTCGGTTTCGGTTTCGGCCGAAACTAGGACCAAGACCGAAGGTTCGGTTTCGGTTTCGGTTTCGGCTGAAAATCCTGTTTCGGTCGGACACTACATTTTTTGTTTGTTTGTATAAGTGTCCCCCCTGTAGGTATACCTACCTACTACTTTCATCGTGCGCGGAAAACTTAAAAAAAAAAAAAATTTGCGGCCCGACGGGTGGATCTGGATATGCCAGCTTCCATAGAACAATGTTCGAACCCCATAGATCCAAATCCATTCAACCTTTTTAGCGAGAAAGCGTAACAAACAAACACACAAAAATTCAAATCTTTTTTCTTTATACCTACTATTAGTTATGAATCATATTTAAAAAAAAACTTATTGAAAAGCAACTAAGGGCGAATTTCACCAAACTTTTTTACCTAGATTATGTCATAACTTGAGAATAAATTTTGAATTTTTGTAAGTTTTTCCATACTAGAACTGTCAGACATCAATTTTATACAATGGATACAAGATATATTTATCTAATTTTGGTAAAATCAGCCTTTTATGTGTACCTACATCCACCTTTCTAATCATCTTCTTATCATGCATCCTAGAGGTAAGGACAAGCATAATTATTCCAATCTCGTCATGGGTTCGAAACCCAGCAACTGCAATTATTTTTGTTTATTTTCAATTTTTATTTTGTTACTTTAATTGAATTAATAAAAATATATGTCGCTATAAAGGCTTAATGATTACAAAATAATGAAAACGACAACTTTAATTTTTTGAACTCACTCCGACTGATCAATCATTTAAAACGTATTGGAGTTCTGCATCGCGCAATCAAAGTTTTCCCACTACTTTACATCTATACATTGACACTTCATTCGTATATCGGGGGTCAGTCGCCTCGAGGTAAGCCAGTACCCGCCAAGCTGGTCTACATTGGCGATCATTCAGATGTACCTCACCCGTAAGGGCGGTAAACATACGAGTACGGAATATTAAGTAATTGAAGTCAAAAGTCGCTCCTGGCAAAACAGGACAACATCACCTACGAGGAGGATTAACAAATCCACACGGTTAACTCGACCCCTTTTTTCGTGCTTTCGACACAGTTCTGTATTTTAACCCATTTAGGGCTTGCCCCACTAGCGGCACGGCAACGGATTTTTATGCAACGAATAGAAATATAACTTACTTCAGGCCGCGACTTCGTCCGCGGGAATTTTCCCCCCCGAAACCAACCCACCGCGTCGCATACATTCACCTGCCCGCGCTATTACTTCGTTTTCTGAGTATTTTTCTTTTTGGTCGGTTCCCAAGGGTTGTAGCGTGACGATAATAGCCTTTAAAGAATTGGGCTTTTCAAGAATTAGACCTTCTTAAAGAATTGGGCTATTAATTAAAGGAAAAGGAATTTTCTCAAATCTGACCGGTGGTTCCAGAGATTAGCGCGTTTAACAAACAAAAAAACAGACTCTTTAGCTTTGTTCTTAGTACAAGTAGATAGTATGACAATAAACTTGAAGTAGCGATCAAATTGAAAAAGGACGTCGTGGGAAATCGCGGTATCGGCGCTGCATGTAGTGCCGCCAGTGGGTGCAGACCCTTTTTTTTTTTTTTTTTTTTTTGGGTGGGAAATCATCAAATGACCTCTCCCGCTCTGGGCGGAGCGGAAGGGCGTGTCAGACTCTTACTGACTAAAACCCACCCGTGTTCCTTCAGTTGCCTGTGCGCCAGGGCCACGGTAACTCTTTCGAACAATCCGCAGCCCCGGCAGGCATCGGTCCTATCGGACCCCGTCAGATTTGCTGACATCTCTTTGAGGCGCGCGTGGAACACGACGCGCCGTCGACCCGGGCCTGGTCCTTACCGGACGGCAAGCTGCCCATTGCTCGCCGTCCGCAAGCCCGCGCCTACGGTGGCCGGGAGTCGGCAATCGACTCCCGACGCCCAGGGTGTCTCCTCCTCCTGCGGCGGCTAGGGGCGCGAGGGCGCAGAGATTGCCTCTCCCTTTCGCGCTCCGCCTCCTCCTTCGCGAGCATTACTGCTTCGCAGAAGGAGGTGACGGCTTCCCATTCCCTCTCGCTCCGTACCATGGCCTGAACCAGGGCCGGACGCGAGAGGTCGCCGCCGCCGATCGCCGCCACGAGGACACGGCGGTGCTCCGCCCAAGCCGGGCAGACCTCCACCGTATGCTCCACCGTGTCCTCCGGTCGATCCATGCAATGATAACACCCGGGCGTTTCCTCCCGCCTTATACGAAACAGGAACCTCCCGAAACAGCCATGTCCGGTGAGGACCTGCGTCAGGCGGAAGGTGAGGACGCCGTGGCGCCTCTCAAGCCACTCCTCAAAGAGGGGTCTTACCGCCGCAATTGTGGCGTGCCCTGCGCTGGGTTGCGACAATCGCACTCTCCATGCCGCCATGAGATCCCGCCGGAGCTCTGTCCGCTGTGCCGTGATTTCTCGCGGCAGCGGAGTTACGCCCCGGCGTTTCGCCTCCTCGCGCCACTCCCAAACGTGCGCGAGGACCTTTGCCTCCAGATCCCACGGCGGCAATCCGGCAAGGAGGCTCGCCGCCTCGCAGGAGACCGTGCGGTATCCCCGTACCATCCGGATGGCCATGACCCTTTGGGACGCGTTCAACCGGCGGGCTGGCCGGAGCCTCAATGAACGCGCCCACACCGGTGCCCCGTAAAGGGCCATGGACCGCACGACCCCCGCGTAGAGCCTCCGGCAGGAGGCGTTTGGCCCCCCCAGGTTGGGCAAGAGCCGCTTCAAAGCAGCCCCGGCCCGCTGCAGTCTGGGAGCCAAACGTCGGAAATGCTCGACGAAGTTCCACCGGCTGTCGAGGACGAGTCCCAGGTACTTCATCGTCGACTCGACGCCGATGTGAACCCCTCCTACCGTTATTTGGGAACCCGACAGTGGCGCGTTCCGAGGACCATGAAAACACATGGCCTCGGACTTGTGCAAGGCCACTTCGAGTCCCAATTGCCGGATCCTCTCAGTGGGTGCAGACCCTAAGGTACATTTATTTTCCACGGTATGGTAATCTATTCGAGGGTTCCGTACCCAAAAGGTGGAAACAGGAACTAGGCTGACAATCAGCACTTATTGAACGTCAAAATTACATAAGATAGTCCCCCAAAACCCGCGTTCTTCACCACTTCCTAGTGTTTTAGCTGGGATGAAGTGGCGCAACAAATTCCCCAGCAGTACAGCTTTATACACGTCTGTCTGTCCGTCACAGGTAGGAAGTCGGGCTGTATTCTCTGAATCCTTGTGTTATTATGTTTAGCGTCTCATAGCAAATAATAAAGAAACATTTTTACAACAAAAAAAAAACACTACAAAGTGAAAAATTACTTTAATTTCGGAAGTCGGTGACAAGAAACGAAAACACAAAACCAAAGATACCGATTTCTGAAATTAGTTATTTTTCACTTTGTAGTGTTTTTTTGTGGAAATCGGTTGTTTTCTTTTTATTTTGTAAAAATGTTTTTTATTATCTGCTATTCATACGATTTGTTTCGATGACTCCAATAGATTGCACTTGGTATTGACGGTCTGATGATGCAACCAAGAGGTGATAGTGGAACTCTTCAGTGGCTCCTAGTAAACCTGACTTTGTTGACTTACTAACTAAATGAAGCATTACATACTAGACTAAAACGTAAAAAACAAAAATATGTACCTAGTTTAAAAAAAAAAAAAAAAACACGGTTTTATAATATCACGCACTAAAAATTATAAAGTAACTAGCTTTTGCCCGCGGCTTCGCTCGCGTGAATTTAGACTTTCACTATCAATTCGGGTTATAATTCAATCATGATCGGAAGACACGTGGCGCCATCTATTATCATAAGAACGTTATTGTTGTTTTCCTCGGGAACAGCACCTTTTTTCGGGATGAAAGGTACCCTATGTCCATTTCTGTACACCTGACAACGTATATGCAAAATTTCAGGACGATCGGTTCAGTGGTTGAGGCGTGAAAAGGTAACAAACAAACAAACAAACTTACTTTCGCATTTATAATATTAGTTAGGAAGTTAGGATAGTTAGGATTCATCATCGTCATCATCATTGACCTACAGCAGTCCACTGCTGGATATAGGCCTCTCCAATTGCACGCCAGAAGATCGTCGCTCCACCTAGCCTGAGGGCGTCCTACCTTACGTTTGCCGATTCAAGGTCTCTACTCAAGAACACGTCTACCCCAACGGTCATCGGTTCTACGGCTAATATGGCCGGCCCACTGCCACTTCAGCTTGCTTTTTCTGTGAGCTATGTCAACAACTTTGGTTCTCTGCCGGATCACCTCATAAAATAATTAAATTGACTTCTATTACTAGTTCTTCTTTTATTTTATATCCAATTACTAAATCAAAAAGCGAGGAGCGCTTTTTACTTGTGTGTACTTTTAATTACTAAATTTAAACACACATTTTATTTATTTATTGCACATCCCCCATTTTACAATAGACTAAGGGCCTCTTTCACCACCCTCAAGTAAAGTGTCAAGTAGGCTAACCGCCAGTTAAAGTCACCCGTAACTGCATGTGCGGATTTCACGACGTTCGAGTAGCACTGATCATAAGATTTAACTGACCCGTAACTTACTTGCCACGACATCTGCCGAATAGCGTATTTACTTTACAGTTAAAAGTTGTGCGTTGTCAAAAACGACAACGGGTAGGTACTTATCAGATATAGCAACGATTATTTTAAAAAGTATGAATAAAAATCGATTTATTTGACTTGATTGGTCACCAATTGGATGAATCAAAATATTCTACAGCGCAACGAGTACCTTGGATTCGAGTATTTAAATTCCGTGTTGATTATTTTATGGACTTAGAGGAAACAGTTTTTTTTTTTTTTTGCTTAATTTCGTCTATCAAGGTGTGCAATAAACCAAGTGCTTAACTTTATAAAACATAAAATAATCCCTAAATCGCAAAGCTGAGTGGTATTTTTTCATTATTCAAGTGATATTACTATTAACAAACAAACCAACACAAAAAAAACCCAAACAAAAAACAACTTAAAAAAAAAACTACCTAACTTCTAAACAATAGGAAACCATACCCTTGTGCACCCTGAAATCGATTTCTGTTACGTCATTAACTAATAAAAAATCAACCAATGACGTTTGACGAGTAACATTGACATATTATTGAACGAATGCAACGTATGATTCGTTACATCATTCACTTAACCAGTAAGTTGTTACTCGAAGCTTTATTTTCGTTTGTGAAACTGACAAAAGATACTCGTAACTTTTACTTGCCAATTAACGTTAACCGGGAAGTAACTAAACAACGCTTTACTTGGAGATGGTGAAAGAGGCCCAAGTGTTGGTTTTAGTTAGGAGTTGGGTTATTAATGTAAATAATTATGATTTTCTCTCATTGACTTAAAAATATAGTTTTCACTTTGTTGAGGGTCTCGTGGCTAAGTAATAACAGGCTCACTGTTCCATCGATCAGGTTAAGCTAGGTACCTATGCTTGCCGCGGTCGGTCCGTGGATGGGTGACCATCTTAACATACCGAAACCCCTCCGTGCCTCGGAAAGATCTTTGACAGTGGTTACGAATCGTCAGAAGCTCGAAAGTCTGACAACCAGACTTACCAAGACATTGTGTTACGCAGCAACTGGGTCGTGGAGGTCAGATAGCCAATCGCTCCACGTAAAATACGGGTATTCAGCTGCATCCGGGCAGACTGGAAGCCGACCCCAAAAACAGTTGAAAAAAGGGTTAACCAGATGATTTTTTCACTTTTTATGTGATGATTCTTTCACTATCTTACTAGTTATTTTCGATAGAATTGATTTTTGTTCTTTATTAGTGATCGATGGTTTTATTTTCGGTAGTAAAAACGCGACGAATGCTTAATGGAAGTCAGTAGAGGCAATATTTTTTGTTCAGTAGGCATGAGGTCCGAAAGTAGCACATAATTAACGACTTTTGACTTTCCTACCGTCTCACCTACAAAACTGAATCAATCTAGTTTTAATAAAAATTGCTTTGAACAAGAAACCTTAATACATTTTTGAAGTAGGTAGGTACCCACCAACTTTGCTCTGTTGACCGATAGAAATGAAATTGTCAACTTACCTAACAAACTTCTTTTATGCTTTGAGTCGGTATGTGAGTAGATTTTTAACCAACTTAAAGAAAACCGTGCGCGTCGGGTTTAGTAGTTGGGATGAATATTGACACATGCACTGTATTGATATTATTGACCGCATAAATAAGTTGTGATTTCCTAGTATTTCTCGGAAAAACGATGAAAAACAACGTTATTATTACTGTGGTTGGAATCGAAAATATCCCATTTATCAAAAACTATTACGTTCAAAAATAATTAAAATATTCTTATGGCAATTTATTCAAAATCAACCTTTCTCTCCAGCTATCTCGCGGTGGTACTCCTATGAACAAAGTGACAACTACCGTCAAAACCTACACATATGAGGTGCCAGCTGACCAGGACCCGACCACAGTGCCGATACCAGTCCATGCAGAACATCAGCATACCTACGTCAGCTCCGAACACAATAGGACCACGTAAGTAGCACTTTGGTAATTTTGGTGAAGCTGGTAAAATTACCAAACTTGCCAAATATAGCAAATATTGTGGTTACTGAGGTTTTAGAGATGCTTTGAGTAAGTTTTGGCAAGTTTGGTAATGTTGGTCAAATTACCAAACTTGTCAAAAATATCACATTTAGCGGCAAGCTCTGTGTGGAGAGCGTTTCTAATCATTTCCACTAGTTTAACCTGGTTTAATGAAAGACCAAAGTCCCCAAACTCATCAAAACCGTTATAATTTCAGCACTACGGCCGGTTCGCCAACTCCCGTAACGTTAGTGGCGCCCCCCCGCCCGGGAGGCTGCCAGCACTGCTCACACTGCAACACTTCCACCCGGGAGTACCGCACTGTCACTACCAGCGATGGTAAGAGTTTTTTCTTTCCAAAAAATATAATCTCGAGTATTTGTAGTGAAATAAAGTGACTGCTTAGATTTATTTACATACAAAATTGGGCTTTGGAGAGAGAGGTCCCGTTAAACTACCCCGAAAAAATTTAACTTGGTTTTTTATTGCGAAATATCTGCTGTTAACCTCGTTCTCTATTGTTTAAAATCGTTATCATCTGCAGCCTATTGAAGTTAATAACAGTAGTCTATTGCTGGACAGGCATCTCCAATCCAGTCATTTTACTGAACATGAGTCTTCGCTGATGCTTTTAACGTTCAATAGTATCAATAGTATTGTTACACTCAGGAAAAAGGCAAAAGTATTATTTTGTGATCGCAGTAGGTATGCTATTACTTATTGACTTATTTTCTTTCAAACAATGTTTCAGACCGCACTAACGAACGTATGGTGTACCCCGCGCCCGCCAACGAAACCAAGGTCATACCCGCGGAACCGCATAATGGACACGGCCCATATGTAAGTAAATATAAACAAGTATTTAAATTTTAAACTATTGGGTAATGTTAAGATTTATGAGCCAAGAAGATTAGAAATCGCATTCATAAATTATACTGTGTTTAATAATCCTCGTCCTAACCAAAAAGCTCGTTCGCGCGAATAGACAATCGCCGCTTTCATATGTCACTAATTTGTTCGGAAACCCGGAAGGCGCCCTCGTTGACGCAACCGCGAGTTCGGGTTCGTCGAACAATATGATCGCGACGATCACGTTGGTTAGGACGCGGCCTTAGAATCTCGAATAAGTAATTATTATGTAGGTAAATCTTAACTCACTATTACAGCCCTACTTGGATCTTTGTTGTGCTTTGTTTATGACAACATAATTCATACTTTTCAAATTAATTAAACCAACATTCACTTGATTGCTGTCTTAACGAAAAATTCTTCTGTACAGGGTCCATCATCGTACAAGTTCTCCGAGACAAGCTACTCTGCGCACAACACGACGCAGCGCTACCCCTCCCCCTCCCCCCTGCCGCACTCCCCACTCACCCCCCACCCCCCGCACTCCCTGCCCCACTCCCTGCACCCCGCGCCCTCCCCCTCCCCCGGCCCCTTCCCGCGCCCCTCCACCCCTTCGGCCGGCACTCAGCAGCCGCCCAAGAAGTTAGATGACCTGCTGGCTGACTTCCCTGAAGCTGTGAGTATCAGAGATTGATCTAAGTCTAGTAGCTAAATTAGTTTGGTACTATCGCAACGTACTGGTATTATTTACTTCGTGGGTAGAACCTACTAGAGCCCCTTGTGATGAGAACTCTTGGAAAAATAATACTACCATCATACGTACTAAAATAAATGCCGCTTCAGTCTTTACGTTGATGATTACAAATTAACAGCCACTAGGTAACCAATTTTAATAAGGTGGGTTGTTGGTATGCTTTACTAGAAAACGATTTCACCCATCAACATTTCGGCAGCAGTCAGCTTAGTTCAACCTTCTAAGCAATTAAATTGAACCGCTCAGTCGTTAAGCCAAGAAAAATAAAAGCTTGTAATAATAACCCTTACGTTTCCTCGCAGCGTTACCCAACTCAACCAGACGGCGTGGTCCGCCGCAACGTCCACGTGACGCACGAGAGCTCCACGCAGAGCTCCACACTCAACCGAGACGTGCGAGACACCCGGGACTCCGCCCCCAGTCCGCCAGCCAAGACCCCGCTGGTCGCCAACAGTCGCAACGTGGCCGGGCCTGCGGTGTACTACCCGCCCGGACATACGCCCTTCCAGAAGAAGGAGGGTGGCGGTTATCAGGCTAGCAGTGTGAGTGGCTTTTAAGTTATCTCCGAAACAAATTCAGAAGTTCTCATCATCATTCTCCTGCCCTTATTGCAATTTATTTGTGGTCAGCGCAACATGTCTTTTTCTTCCACACTTACTATCAGTCGTCATATCGGTAGTCATCCCCTTTCTAGCCATATCATCTTTCATACAGTCCATTTTTCCTTTCATTCATCCATCCCTCCATTTTTATAAATACATTGACATGAATATTTACTTTGTAAAATAGTATATTATTTTAATTATTGTGAATGTAAAGACTATGTAGATCATTGTTTTTTTTTATTTCGTAATTAGTTTTAATCACAGTCTCGCAGTTTGAGTAATTTATGCGGCCTACCCAAATGTCCTTCCTTTTCGTCGTTGAATCGTTGAGCTCCTTAAGTTTTGAGTTGAGCTGCACGATTACTGACAAATGCGTGCACTGACTGGACAGGTCCACTCATTTTGTGTGGTTTTTCCTCAAAAGACCATTTCAGACTCAAATCTACATGGTCTTCACATGATCTGACCAAGATTATGTCTGGACTTTAAAAGAGACTGTGACCTCTGAGTTTGTTTCGGCCTTTCTTCTCAGAGTAGTCAGATAGGAAACGCCGACCTCATCTAGTTTTAAAATATGATTGACCTGTAAAAGAGTTTTGTATTATCATAGTTTCTTTGGACTTCCCCTACTCGTATAGCAATCCACATTTAACTTCAGAAGATCTACTACCACCGTATACAAACCTAATATGATGGCTACAATAAGGTGCAGCGCAGACGGCACACTTCTTGTGCGATCGAGTCTGCGGCGCACAAAAAGTCTGCATGGCGCGCAAAAAGTCGGTCGCGGATTTTTCACAGACTCAACGCACACGACGCACATCTTCGATCATTCTGTCGGCAGAGCTGTAGGGACGTAGACGCTACGGAAATCGTGCAGAGATCGCGAAGTATTATTTTGTACATGAAGTACAGAAAAAGAAGAAGAAATAGAGAATTTTGGGTACATCCTATACTTTCGGAAAGATTACTGAAGGGACAGTTCCATACTACGTGCGTTATGTCCACCCCTAGCAAATGCAGATTGCCGACTACTTGTGTGTGAATGTGCGCCGCCGCCGTCTGCGTTAGCGCGGGTTGAAGCAAACGTTCAATTTTTTTCACACACTTTTTGTGCCGAGCGGCGCGGCGCGGCGCGGTGCGGTCTGCCCGAATTACACGGATTTTTTGTGCGCCGGACTATTTGCGCGTCGTGTGCGTTACTGCATATAATTGCATAGGTTCTATTTTCACAAACTAAAAAGTGCGTCACGGATAGTCTGTCGTCTGCGCTGCACCTAATAGTCCAAACGTGGACCAGTCACTCTAATCACCTCCTAGATAAATGATTACAGTTTGTAGACCTAAGAAAACATGAAAATGCTGTTTCACCCACAATTACACAAAAGTCACTTCTCACGACATTTACGCGTAGTGCAACCAAACGACATTTATGATTCATAAGCTTCATAAGTTCATAACACTGCAGCCCATACGTACCCAATATCCATTTTCCTCTGTATGAATTACTATAACTACTGTGTAAAGTGTTATAAACTGGTCTCGTGCAACTAATTCACTTCACCATACTACCATTTTATTGATATTCCTACATTTCCTTCTCCTCAGGCGATGGCACAAGGCGGCGGCGGCTACGCTTCAGCCCGCGGCATGTACGAGTACGAATCAGGCTCACGAAGCAAAGAAAAGCATTCTGAGACGAAAACAGCCGTCCCCATCTGCTTACCTCTCTGTTGCGCCATGCCATGCGTGATCATGTAAAAATCTTGGGCAAAAAAATTTCATGGGTATACCCAGATTCCATTCATACCAAACTACCCATTTTTTGTTATGTCTGGATGAATCTGGATAAGCCTATGGTCAATGTTGATATTATTTAGTGTTAAGCTTTGTACGAAATAATAATTATGGGTTTTAACAGCTATCGGAACATACAATTTTAGAATGACCTTGTATTCAAAATTCAAGGTCATTTTCATATAAAGCTCTCCATAATGACGTATGTACCCAATATATCTAAATTCACCTCGACCTTGGTAACCAGGTCAAGGTCATCAGTCGTCAAGGTCATCTTATGAGTAAATTTAAGTTATGACAGCTGTATTTCGGAACAATAAATGTCTTTTATTTATAATAAAATTTTAAGTAAAGTAAGGTGCAAGTATCTATACGCTTCTCCTAAGAAAGTGTATTAGAGCTTGCAAGAACGAATACTTCAACGAATCTCAGAAATAAAATGAAGGAAAACATTTACATTTTATTTATGTCAAATTATCAATAATATATTTATGAAAGTTTTTGGACAGTAACTGAAAATATTTCGACAAATAAATTGTTTATGTCTGTACTCAATTAAGCTGAAACTAACATGGTGCCATTAATGATATTTTTAACTATAAATAAATAAGTCGACTGCTGAGCGCATTAATCAATATTAGACAAATAATTAGGATTCCATTACAAAAATACTTATAGAAGTAAATCCTGTCAAAATACAGTTAAATCGATGGTGCTGCCATCTACCAACCAATCATGTGAAACCGATTTTTCTTATTATTGCGCTCAGTTCTATTGTGTATAGAGCGATACTGTAATTTTATTATTAATAAATTTTATTAACTGGACAATTAGTTTGATTTACGATCTGACTGTTGTGTCATATCGTAATGTAGGTTCATGGCATGGTATAATAATATACTTCGCCAGGTATAGCATTCCGAGACACAGTGGTCACGTGGGTGACACAAGCCTATGTCATCACCGCTGTGTTACCAGTAGTGTGTAATAATAACTCCCCAACTGCCTTAATTACCTGTGCGAATCCAATAAAACAACGAGGTTTTAACTAACAATTACGTTGGTATAGGTTTAAATTGAATTGTTTCGTTTGATTACAAATACGAAACGACAATTTAAATGCTTTAAATATATTTTTTAACAGTATGGTGACAGAAAATGTTTCCATAATTCATGTTTTGTTGCAATAAAGTGGCAACTGGATAGTGACGTAAGCATATGTCACTCCCGGAATGCCAGACCTTGTTTTTTTAGACCATGGTTCATGGCATGCGGCGTATTTCCCTTTCCGAGCGCGCGTAAACTGCGGTGATTGGTTGAATTAATTATCAACAGCCAATCCAAAAGTACTCTGTGGCCAATCCCATCACTTGACTTGCGTTGCAATAAATGGATAACTTGGAATCCCATTTTTCGCAAATATATCAAAAACTAAACGTCCTAGTTCAAAAATAATGAAATTTTCATCTCAAATCAAATTTCGCATAGAATGTAGGTATTGTACAATAAAGTTGTTATAAAAAACATAGTGAGCCGGGTATGAACATTCTGTCACCGTCAGGATGACTGGACCAAACGAGATATGTACATGAGACCATATGTAATGTTTAATACCTATTTACTACCTATAACGAAATATTTGCTACCTTTGCGGTAAGAAATATATCAAAGAAATAAAGTGGTCAGCCATTCTGACGTCAGGTTGGCTGACCACTTCCAAGTTCTCATAGTTTTAGCGTTGTATCAACCGCGTTGTTAATGTAGATAATTTACTAACTACCTGTTTGCTACCTTAACATATATTTTTTACACAACTTTAAGAAGCTCCTATAAAAAGTTATTAATATAAGCCATTAAAACGCCTGTACATCAATTATTTACGTCTTTTCGTCGCAGAATAATTGCTAACAATGTTTTTGCAGGCGCCTCGTGACTTATGAACAATTTTTTCTGGATTGTACACGGGACAGGGGTAATTTTAATGTAAGGTATTTTTTAAATTCGCCTGCACTTGACGTTGTTCCCTGAGCGAATCCTCTAATAAAGTCTCCTTCAAAATTAATTTCAAAGGTGTCGCGACATTCGACAATTTCTTTTTATAAACTCCACTGCCCCTCCTGCAGGAAAGTCTCCTTTCATCTAGTCTGTATCATATCATAACATAACAACATAACTTCACGCCCGTATTCCCCGAAGGGTTAAGAAGAGGTTTACATAAAGTACCTACCTACACCCACATTTCGCCAGTTATGTTTAAGTCCGGGCTGCTACTGACAAACCCCTGATGGAAAAACCCAATATCACTGCCCGACCTGGGAATCGAACCTAGCACCTCACGCTCATTAGTAGTGCTTGCGAGCATTAGACCAGCGAGGCAGTCAATTTGTTCCCCATGGGAATCGAACCCACGATCAGTAGCGCTGCAGCAATTTTGTCATGATCATCATCATCGCAAACTTAACAACTGTCGTCAGCCGTGTCGCCTTTAATGAAAGACCTTACCAGATAATATCTGTCTTGTAACCCAAAGGACATCGGAACACTCTGTCAAGCATATTCCCGAGTTGCATGTCAATATGCAACGATAAGCAATAAATATGCGGCGCACGCGCAGTGTGACACATGTCGCAAGAATTGTAGCATTATTATCGCCAAACGGTGGTGGAATACTAAATGAATGTAATATAATAAAATCGATAAGGGTTAGATAAAATAAAAACTTACAAAGTATCATTATAATAGAAAAATTGATTATGTATTCTAGCCACTTAAACTGTCTCAATTTATGTATTTCTTAGTTACATAGGATTAGATTTGGAATAGTTTCTTATTTTATTGGAATATTTTGGAGTTGGGATCGGCACCTATCTCATCTAGCACCAATATCACCAATATTTTTTCAAATAAGTACTACAATAATATAAATCTTTTCTAAAGGGAACAACTAAAAACATATAAAAAATAAAACCTGCCTGGAAAACACAGACACACACAGTCGGGTGAAAAATACGCGATAAAATTAAATGTTAGACCTCATTCTAAATAAAAGTAGGTTTAAAAAGGGGTCAAGAGCTAACCGTTAAGTTTCGCCATCGTCCTCGTAGGTGTCTGTTTCCAGAACTAACTTCGGCTAAATGAATTTAATCAACTTTACCCTGAGCGACAAACTCGGGTATACTACTACCAACTTTGAAGGGACCGCCAAATTAGCCCAGCTTGGCGAGCACTGGCTTACCCCGAGGTGATGGACCCCTGATGTCTGTTTAGAGGGTTAAACTGCTTGCAAAGGGGTGCGAAAACTTTGATTGCGCGATGCAAGAATTGTATTGTATTATATCTAGGTACTCCTAAGACAGTATTTTTCATAATTATTAAAACAGTGTAAAAAGGGTTCTAATTCAAATCGAAATAAAAAAGGGATTACAAAAACTTATTAGGTCCTTCGTTCTTTTTTTTTTTTAATCGTGCGTCAAGAAGTATGTCGTAAAAACTGGGCTGAGTTAATTATTAGCTACAAAAAAAATTCAACACTACGAAAAAATATCCAAAAATTATTTCACTCGCCGGGTCGCGAACTCATGACATGTAGTTATAAATCAAAACCGATCGACGCGACAAATCTTACGCTGTTTCTTTACTAAAACCTGTTGCCATTCAGTATCCCTGCCATATAAAATTATTTGAGGATGATTTGGGGAGAATGATTTGGGGACGGCAGCTGTTCATTCAAAAATGATAATGCTTAGTCAAGTAGTAAGTAGTTTCCCGGGCAATATCTAAGACGCTTTGGTATAGAAATTAACTTATAATAATGTCATAATTTTGGTTTGATCGTCATAAGGTGAAAACATTAGTGTGACTTAGGGCCCGTTGTTTGATCAGTAGTCAAACGTACTAATAGTTAAAATGCGTTAGTTAAACTAACAATTTGTTAAAAATGACAGAAGTATATTGTTTGACAAATGGTTAAGCTAACTACAGTTAAAAAAAAAATACAATTTGCTATGAAAGTTAACCATTCGCAGACAGAGTAGTTAAACTTTGACAGCTAATTATTGTCAAGTGACTAATTGTTAAATTGACTATTGGTCATGTTTAACTATGTATCAAACAACGGGCCCTTAGTGGCGAAACTAGAAGGTCGGTAGGAATAAATAAAACAAAAAAAAGATAAGTAGGTACCGACGATTTCAAATCCTCTTCCTTTTTTTTGATGTCGGTAAAAAAGGGGTCAATTCTCCCGGGGGAGAGTATAACTCGGAGGTAGTCATGCGCAGGTAGACCTGGCAAGGAGACGCCTTCTGAGAAGGGAATCGGACTGTCAACAGCAGACGGACGCGTCTGTGGGACTATGGGAATTTACTATCCTGTCGGAAGTACATCTGAATGACCGCCAATCAAGACCAGCTTAGCGGGAACTGGCTTCCCTCGAGTACACCGGACCCCGTTGAACATGCAATACGTTTGAGTAATATACTAAGTCGCGCGAAAACTTTGTTTGCGTGATGTAGGACCCTTTCGTGTTATTAAACTGTTAGATCATAATGTACGTTTTTCTGCTAGTAAACCCCATCGAAAGAATATATTTGTGTTTATGTTTTATTAAGGTCTACTATCAACAAGCGATACTTTTTGTTATTGAGCATCCGCACATCAACAAAAACACAAAAATAAATGCTTCGTGCGGGGATCGATCCTGCGCCCGTGTGGTTTCCAATGAGAGAAATTTTGGATTGAGTTGTGATCACAGAAATATAAAAATGTAATAGAATAGTAATTTTCATGAATCGCTTTAGTTGAAAACAGCCCAAATTATTCATGCCCATCAACTTAGTCATGAGCTAATAATTAAGTACCTACTTACTTCAAACTTTTAATTAGCTAGGTACCAGAATCCTCCTTCATAAGTTCATAGCACAACATCTCGCATACCCAAAGGCGTGAGCCCCTCATTTAATCAGTGATGCATAATTCCCATGTTACCGGACGGCCATATTGCCATCAGCCTAGGTAACTACCCACTAATCTTTCAAGTTTTAATTACCAAAACACTAAACAACTTAACATGTTGTCATTTAGTAGCCTTGACACAACCTAGACAATGCGCGTTGTGTCATAGCTAATTAATTACATCGTAATGTAGGTTCCTGTGATGCGGCGTATTTTCCTATAATATACTTACATATTCAATTCGAGATCAAGAACTTTTGATACGAAAAACAACATGCTGACAAATTAGTAAGCGTGTAACCTGCTGTGATTGGGTATTTTTTTTATTAACAGCCAATCCCATCACTTGTCTTACGTTTAATTTTGACGAGTCCGCACAGATAATGTACTTACATAATAGCAATAATATTACATAATAATATTGTTTTTTTAGACCATGCATAATAGTACAAGCGTCGTATTAATAATTTTCGTTCCAGAATCTGGAATTCCATTTTCGAGTTTTTCGCAAATATCTCAAAACTAGACGTCCTAGGTCAAAAATAATGAAATATTGATCTCCCCCTCGTATAACACCCCGCCTTCCTAGTACCTATGTTTCTATAAACTAGGTATTCCAAGGATGACTTACAGAGGTCAGTTTGCTGTTTCCTAGTTTACTTGTTTTTACAAAACTGGTCAATGCAAGTGTAGTTCAGCTGTAGAAATACTATTTTGTAAAATTATGACTACGAGCCGATTCCAAAATACGCTATAACGATAGATTTATTTCAAGTATTATAAACTACCAGCGCCCGTTGAACCCATAATTATTATATTTCTATGGATCCCGTAGTCAATCAACCCTTTAGGATAAACAATATTTAATTTTTGTTTTATGGTCATTTTAGATATATCTCCTTTGGGAGGTATAATATAATTATATTCTGTGCATAATATACCCATAACATGTGTAGATTTGCTAGCAAATTGTATTTGAACCTGTATATTGGACACCAAGATGAAATTCCAATAATTTTGAAATCGGTTCAGTAGACGTTCTGTGTTCGAGGAAACACAAACTCATCAATACATGTAGGTATCTACGTAGCCAGTTACATTAAACACGCTTTATCTGTACCACAAAACAGCCGTAGTCAGGTAAAAATCGAACACAGTATTTGTATCATCAGGCGGACTAGACAAAATCCCTTTTCTGTAAGCGTTAACGCCAACGAAAAAATCAAATTGTATGTAGTTGACATTTGCTTACCACGTGACATTACGTATCTTTTCCGCAGGTAATGTCATTGCCATACATTTTGACGTTTGCGTCTGGCGTTAACGCTATCAGAAAAGTTTTTGTCTAGGCCTACAGTATACCTAACTAGAACCTCATTTTAGAGGTGGTGTATTGAAACAGCACCCGAATTACGTAACACGCAAACTATCACAATCTGAATCATTTTGAAGCCTGTTGCTAATCCATTGCTTCATATGTTCGAAAAAATTGTCTGCTCAACAATTTAAATAACGCAATGAATGTTGTTGAACTGTCAAAATGAAACCCATTCCTACAGTTAGTGTGACGCAATTACCCCGCTGGTCCTTTCTCTAGTGCTACTTTTAACTGCTCCAAAATTACGAAGATTATAATATAAACATTTACTTTTTGTTTTTTACCTTCTTCTTTGACATCTTTACAATATTTGACATTATATACCTCCAATTCTTATTTCAACTCTTGGCTTACGTAAACAGGATTTTAATTCAGATGTGTTAAGTTGTAATGCCAATCATGTCATTTGGTTTAAATAGGCTTTTATTTTTATATAGATTCTTCTATATTTTGTGAATGTGAGAACGTTGTTGGCCTAACTTGTAGATTTGTAACCTTTATATATTTTGTCGAGTGCCTGTTAGTTGTTGATAGGTCTACGCTGTCCTCCCATACCTATCAACACTGTAATTTGAAACATTGTAAAAGCCCCTTATTTTTAAGAGTACCCGTGGAGTTTCTTTCCGGCTCTTCTCCATAGGAAACAAGCAATTGGAACCGTGCACCTAGCTTCTGACGTTTCATAAGTGCCCATGTTGGTTTTTGTGAAATATTTTTTTTTTGAATTTTTTTTATTGGTATTATAGTTCAGATTCGTCTGGCGACAATACCTACTCTGTTTACAACTACTCCAAGATCAGGCGAACCGGGTGATGGCAGTGCATTCACAGCAATATTCTCTGATAATAGCTGCCACATTCGTTTCAAATTCTTCTCAGCTCCACCTATTTGGCACAACTCAACAATCCAAGAGAACATAATATGCTGCATACAAGCTATTACAAAAGCATGTATGTAATTTGGTCGAGGTTTAGACCGTCTGTATTTAAAAAAAAAAAGTGTCGTGTACCAGCAAATGTGGTGCAGTTATGTATAAAATGCTTGTGTAGATGTCAATCAGATTCATTATCGAGGTGTAACCTCAGTGCATCAAATAAAACACAGAGGGGTAATAAAAACACAGTGATATATATATATATTTTCGTTTGTTTAGCAAAGTTTTTGGATCTCGTCCAACAAGGCAGTGATGGGGTCCGTCGCCGGCGCACTACCCTAGACAAGCTCCGCGTCGGCTTCACCCGCAGCACGCACGTAAGGCCTTCGTTTAGCGCCGACACCATGCGTGACACTGCGACGCCTGTGGCACTAGCCTCGGACACTCCGAACAACAGACAGGCACCTAGTGTCCGGCCCGCGACGAGCCGACCGCGGCGCTCGCGCACGTGGCCGGTGCGCTAGCCGCGGTATCTATACTTGAATATCACCACAATGTTGATACCTGTGTACTATTGCAACGCCACCATTAACACGCATCCCTTTCTCAGAACAACACAATTACACATAAACCTAACGGAAATAATTAAAAATAAAGAGTTTAACTTTTACAAAAACGTATTATTCAGCGAAAACATAAAAGCTCCCACTTTCGCATCACAATCGCCTTATAACACAACACATACAGTAGTCACCGCACAGCGGTTATCATTTGGCATCTTTGTAAACGTGATAACAAACTGCATGTAACAATATTCAACTATAGATACACAAAACTTGTCTTTTCATACAAGAAATGGTGAAAAATTTACCAAATTGTCATTCATACAGGCTGCTTGCTTTTTCGTTTAAAACATAATCAGAACTAGGAACTTTTTAATTTGATTAATATAATATTTGCAAATAGGTACTTTTATTTTGTTTTTGGTTCATTATAGAGTAACAGACCCTTAGATTTTACTTAGGGTCAGCGCACACAGTTATAATCGATGGACAGTTACAAAAGCGTTTATAAATGTGTACAAAGACGACGCTACAACAGTATCAAATGCAGTTACTATATAAAACTAGAGTTGTCAAACTTGTGGTACATTGCACTACGGAAGCTTACGTGCAACTCATATGTAAACTAAACTATATACAAAAGTCTGTTGTCGGTGGAGTAGTTCCTAAGGTCAGAGCGTACATACACACTGACAGATACGGTCAGCGCGATGCGGCCGGCGTATAACAGTGTGCGCTCACCTTTACATCAACAACAACAATTTGGTACAACTTTTCATATAGTAAATGTTTATATTTATAAAATTTAACATTCTCTTTCCCTTATCATTGATATTTCGACGCATGATAGATGCAATAATTATGTATAATATACAATTGGAACTCCTATTTAATTATTTATTAATTACCTAATTTTTTCTTTCTTTCATTTTAAAAATCACAAAAGGTAACGACAACTCATGAAACAGTCGGGAGATTATTATTTTAATCTTATTTGGGAACTCTATAACTATACAAGTTGTGGACCGGATCGTGAGCGTGGCCGCGTGTGGGTGGGCAGCACAGCCATCGCGAGGACGGCGCGGCCATCGCTCGTCCGTCACTCGGCGCTTTGATCACGCACAATATCTTTGACAATATCAAGTGAGCAACGCATGTACTATTAATTACAAAAATACCAAGAGCGTCCAACATATTGAGCACAATCAAAGCTTCAGTCTGCAGCTCCGCTCGCGAGCGTGGTGCGCGGGTCACTCGCGGGTCTCGACTGGGAATGTATGGCCGTCACAGTAACACGTCACGAGCCCGCGGCCGGCGGCAGACGCGCATACTATATAATATCACAACGCGCGGGCGACGCGGGACGACCCGCCCGCTACTAAATTTGTTAATCGGCCTTTACAAAATAAATATATGACTAGGCATGTGTCCGCCGGCCGGCCACTATAACTAACGTAAGGACACTTGGGTGCGGCGCGGCGCGGGCGGGCGACACGCGTTTGGCACTAGACGGTCAGTCGATGACCACGTAGGGCAGCGCCACGAGCGAGCCCAGCGCGGCGCACTCGTGCCACTCCGCGAACTTGGCGGCCGGCGCCGGGCGGCCCAGCGCGTCGCGCGCCTCGGGCGGCGCGGCCAGCGCGGCGTGCAGCGCGGCGTCGTCGGCCAGCGCCGCGCGCGCCAGCACGGGCGCGCACGCCAGCTGCGCGTAGCAGTACGGCACGGCGTCGGCCGCGGCGCGCGCGGCGCGCACGAGCGCGGCGCCGCCGGGCTGCTCTTTCGTGCGCGGCACGCTGCGGTGCTGCGGCGCGCACGCGCTGTGCGGCTCGGCGCACGCCGGCCCGGCGCGCGCGGCCTCGCCGAACGACGTCTCGTCTTCCGGCATCAGTATCGGCGCCTTCAGTCTCTCGCTGGGCTCGAGCGTCGGCACGCCGACCATCTCGGCTTCCACTTCGATCTCCTCTTTGACCGGTTCCCGCTCGATGTCGGGTTTCGCGTCGAGCTCGTCGTCTTCGTCTCGCTCGACGGGCTCGGGGTCCGGCTCCGGGTACGGCCTGAGCGGCGGGGGCTCCGGCGGCGGAGGCAGGTCGGGCGGCGGCGGCGCGAAGCTGGTCCACGGCAGATGCGTGCACAGCTCCACTCGCGCCAGATTCTTGGCGCAGTAATCGTCTGCGTAGTCGGAATACTTGTAGAGGGGCACGACGCTGGCGAACAGGCCGGGCCGGTCGGGGTCCTCGGCGGGCCGCACGGCGAACCGGTGCGGCAGCGCGGGCGCGCGCGTGCCGTTGACGCCGGGCACGTAGGCGTGGTGCAGCGCGTGCACGTGGCGCGGCCGCACGGCGCGCGCGGCGGCGGCGGGGCAGGCGGCGTCCAGCTGCTCGCCGCACGTGCACGCGTGCCACGCGCGCGCCTCCTCCAGCGGGGAGGGCGGCGGGGAGGGCGGCGCGCCCGGCGACGGCGGCCGCGGCGTGCTGCCGCCGTTCCGCAGGGGAGAGTCCACCTTCACGACTGCTGCGGAACATAATCGATTCGTGAGAGACATGAAACTATTTTGATTACTTATGCAAGCAGAAGAACAAAATGCCATAACCGACCCACAGCAGATATTACGCAGTAGTAATACGACAAGTTTACATCCAGCACAACATTCAATATCATTACATTTTCGTTTCCCATTACATTTCGGTTTTGGTAGTTAGGAAGACTAGAGGGCCTAGACAAAGTAACATTCAAAGTCAAAGTCAAAGTCAAATCATTTATTTCAAATAGGCACATAAAAGGCACTTTTGAACGTCAAAATTTACAAAAAAATAGAATTGATTCTAGTTGCCCCTTCCAAAAGGTAGTTTCGTATGGAGAAGAATGGGCAAGAAACTCCACCGTTACTCTTTTAAAATATTTTACAATATTATGTAAGTTCACATTAATTATGTAATCATATGTGAAGACGATGCACCTAGAATAAAATTACTATACCACAATAGGTAAAAAGAATTAAATATAATGCAAAGGCAGGTAAATTAATTATGTGATAGATACATGGTGCTCACATATTTACAAATATTGAAAAGTAGACGATGTTTCCAAAATTTCAACAAGTAATAATTTAGTGTGTGAGTTTAAGTAGTTAAGTACATAATGTAACAATCAATGTCATAAAAATTATAAATTATACAATCAAATTAGCAACCAGTTTGATTTTGTCTAGATTCGATTAGCAATGACACTGATAGAAAAGCCAAAAAATGTATGGGGTTGACAGAAGCCATCGAAATGTCTCGTGATCATAGGTCAACGAATAGAAATTAGCTAGACAATATTAATAGCATCCGATACTATGAAACGAATCGACAGCGTCTAACAATTTTTTAATAGAGATGCGTAGCCAAGTGGCACTTTTTGACAGGCATCATCGCTAGTTTTCAATTCATATGATGGAAACATTAGCGTTGCATTAGCGTTGCGTAACATTCACGTTAAGAGTGAATACCTGATCTTTGCTGCTCCTGGGAAACATCTAAATTACGAGCCCTCAATATCCCTCAAGGGATGCGCACTTAAAAGGGTCACCCAATTTAAATACTTGGGACACTATGTCACTGAGGACCTCAAAGACCAGGTAGATATTGATCGTGAGCGCAGGGCACTAGCAGCCAGGTGCAACATGTTGGCTCACAGATTCGCTCGTTGTAGTAACGAGGTCAAAATAACTCTGTTTAAAGCCTATTGTCAAGCGTTCTACACGGGCAGTTTGTGGGTCAACTGCACGCGGAGGGCTCTAGATGCTCTGCGTGTGCAATATAATAATGGCTTCAGAGTGCTGTTGAGGTTGCCCCGGTTCTGCAGCGCGTCTAGCATGTTTGCTGTAGCACGAACTGACGACTTTTATGCCATTGTGAGGAAAAAGACCGCATCCATAATAAGCAGAATGAGGGCTAGCAGCAACAGTATTGTGAAATCCCGAGCCGAACAACATGATGCACCAATATTAAAAAGCTTTGTCCGGTTGCACGTGCGGCAGTGATGAATTAGTAGATTGTTATACAAGGGTCGAAAGGAATCAATTCCCATACGAGGTATTTAGACGCCCGAGCGCAGCGAGGGCGGCTATAGTCCGAGTAGGAATTGATGACTTTCACCCGTGTTAAACACTCTACTTTTCATTTCGAATACAAGGAAAGTAAAAATAGTAGTTTTTCTAAAATATTAATTAATAATAATAATTTGAGACTCATTTTTAATCAAATACTAGTCTATAAAACTGATATTTTGAATTTCGATACAGCTTACAGAGTTTTTTTTTTCTTGTGGCTTCGCACGGTTTGTGCATTCAGCCAATGTCACGTTTAGTTTAATTATTACGAATAAAACAAAGCTAAGGAAGCTTACAGAGTTAGTATCCCGCCAAATGATAGTCCTTTTTAAATTTTAAATATGGAACACACCGCCGCACCGCCGCGGGCCGTCCCGCTTAAGGTGGATTCTCAGTTGTAGCCCGCCAAATTCAAATATAGTTTGGTTTTTTGTAAATTGCAGCTCTGTGTCAATTGTGTTTCTGGTGAGTCACTACAAATTGCAAAAAACATAAGTAAATTTGAATTTTAGCGCCTCCCCCTTAATGGGTATTTTTTTAATTAACACTGGCTGTTATGAATTCACTATTATGTAAAAACTTTCGTAGCCGACTACCTAACCAAATTTAGTTCTATTTTTTAAATTCATTCCCGCCCTAGAGAGGGAAGCAATTACTATGAGTTTTTCCCGCCCTAAGACGGGGAGCAGCGTCTTCCACCCGCTACTCGGATCAAACAAACACTACTTTCCGTGTATGAGAAATGAAAAATATATTGTTTAATAAATACTAACTCTTAGTTGATAAGTTTCTTACTAACCAATGGACCAATGTTGTCAAATTAAATAAATATATTATTATTATTAGCGAAAGCGATAGCGATTGTACCATACCAACCAATCGAAAACTAACAATAACACTTGTCAAAAAGTGCCACTTGCCTAGAAACCACTAAGGAAAGACTTAGTGCTCACTTTTGGTATATGAGGAACTCTCGTACAAAATTTCAAGCGTTTGGACCCAGCTGTTTAGGCTGTGCATTGTCTGTTATCGAATGAATTTAGATTTTTATTATGTAGACAAGCCGTGCGCCCGATGGGATGTCCCATCGGGAAAACTATGAACTTCCGCACAAACTTTCATCCCCTATTTAACCCGTTTAGGGGATGTTTTTCTAAAATCCTTCCTTAGTGCTAACTTTCCGTATACAGGATGGTAGGGACATCTACGCACAACCTGTTTCCATGGATTCAGTACATCATTCTTGACGCCCCTTTTTTTTGTTTTTTGGGTGGGAAATCATCAAATGACCTCTCCCGCTCTGGGCGGAGCGGAAGGGCGTGTCAAACTCTTAAACTCTCTCTGACTAAAACCCACCCGTGTTCATGTGTTCATCAAACATTTATAAAATCTTTGATCCTCGTTTCTGTAAAATATGAAAAACGTAGATGTGCCAATATATTACTAGGTGAGCGATATAGTTTCGCCATTTCCGTCCGTCCGTCTGTCCGCAGCTAAGCTCAAAGACTCTTATTACTAGAAAGCTGTAATTTGACATGGATATATACAAATTAGTCACGCAAAGTGGTAAAATAAAATCATGAACAAAAAACCGGCCAAGTGCGAGTCGGACTTGCGCACGAAGGGTTCCGTACCATTAACTATAAAAACGGCAAAAAAATTGCGTTTGTTGTATGGGAGCCACCCTTAAATATTTATTTTATTTTGTTTTTAGTATTTGTTGTTATAGCAGCAACAGAAATACATAATTTGTGAAAATTGCAACTGTCTAGCTATCGCGGTTCTTGAGATACAGCCTGGTGACAGACAGACGGACGGACAGACGGACGGACAGACAGCGAAGTCTTAGTAATAGGGCCCCGTTTTTACAATTTGGGTACGGAACCCTAAAAATTGTTCTCTACACGTAAAGTGGGGATGTATTTTTTTTCTTATTTGCACTGAGTTTATTGAAACTTAGATGTCCACTGCAGGAGTTAAGTATAATAACTAAAAGCTTCACCCAAATTGCGTCACATCACAACATCCGGTCTTCCGCCTTCTGCATCCAGTCTTTTCCAATCATCGTATTCCGATAATTGAAGATGTCTGGTGTTAACTTCATACAACTGCTTCAAGTCTCGGCTATGATAGCGATTGGATCTTCTCTCGTATCCCGTGGTAGCTCAGTAAGGTGGTGGTGGCTGATTGCTCAGGGTTCACCGAACGTAGATATAATTATCGCCACTGGTGAAGGCTTTTCTTATGCACCTACTTTTAAAATGCTATCTCTAATTCCCTATGAAACTTAGGTAGATTTAAAAACACAATGTTCTTTTTACTTCCAGGAGTACACAGTCCCACCCAGGACTACTCCAAAGTCTTCAGAGTCCAGTTCTTATTACTATGAGAGGGAAGAGAGGGATCTACCAGCCGTCACCTCGGGCACCCGCACTTATAACTATGAGTCTTCTGCCGCTTCTACACCAGGTATTGCCAATGTTTGTTTATTGATGTGTTTGTTTCAGGATTGCCCGAATAGTTTCGATCTCGAACTTAGGTCTTATTCATAAGCTTATGATACGGCTGTGCAAAGTCTTGAGGTCGAAACAAAAATCCAAATAAAACTGTACTAAATCGTGAATGTGCCTTACAAAAGTTCAGCTGATAAAGGCTCCTGGCTATCCCTGTCCAGATTTCCTCAAGATTTCTTTTCCTTCTCCAAAAGAAAGTAGGTAATGTCTACGAATAATCAGAATCTACCAGAAAGATGACATAACATCACCCTTCATAGCAGGACCACAGCACAGCTCACAATATTTAATTAAAAGAAAACAAGCATTCTTGATCTTTAAGAAGATTAATTTGTACTTATTTTTCCCGGTTTTAGACCTAAACTTGGCTAATACTACATTTGTTAATAAATCATGAAGTTCTATAATCTGTCCTCCATCTTCAACGTAGCTTTTTGACAAACATCTTTAAAAACTTCCAGGATACTCCAAAGTAAAGAGTTCCAAGGTCACAAAAGACTTGACACAGAACGTAGAAGAACTGGACTCACTCCTCGATGACCTGCAGAAAGACCAGGAGAGGCAACTGTACAAAAGTAAGAATCATGGTAAGATCTATAGGGTTTTGAGGAGTGCTACACAGATTATGTTCAAGAGGTTTACCTAAGTTAAAAGGAGGGTGACAAGAGTATAGGTTACTTAAATCTATAAAATGGTTACCTGTGGTTTAAGTCATGATTACCGTATGGCTATTATTCGGGGTGCCATCTAGTAAACGCCGGGTCCAGACTAGTGTAATGTGTTATGTAATGTAACGCGAATTCTGCGTGTGGGCGGCACTATGAGCATTACATGTAACCCTCAGGCCGGCGCTCGCGCTGATGCATCGGTCGTCGGTTTTTAGCGCACAAAGATTCTCAAGTTCTGTCCGTGACAACTTTGTGGAACAACTCAAACACTTACAGGGTTCGCGTTGAGTTTGTGCGCCGTCCACATTATTCACATTACTGTCTGGATGCAGTTTTAAAAGTCACCAATGACGGCGGAGGATGGTTTGACCACAGTTTGTCTGGTGCTCTTGAGGTGGTGATGGCAAACGTTTCCATATTGTTTGATGCTCATTGATTGACTGATGATCGTTATTAAGGAAGATATTGAAATAAACCGTTGCACTTGTTTTTCAGATGGTTATACATCTGATACGGCTGAGAGCACATCTTTCGACTACAGGAGGGGGTAAGCTGAAGCATATTTTAGAAACATTTAATTAATCATTGCTATTTTACTAGCTGAGCCAACAGACGTTGTCCTGTCCAAATTTAAATAGGTCATACAAAAATCCCAAGAAAAAAAGGACGTTCCTTATTTCCCGAATTTGAACTATTTTCTCGCAGATTCTATCGAATATTTAGATACTTACTTTAGTTAACCAGTCTATCGTCTTCCTAAATATTTTGACGTCGATTTCCAGCTATTGGCTATTTACATAATAGAGGTTCATAGCTGTCAGTATTTTACCAACACTGATACTGGTTACTGTCAGCCAGCTTTCATCATCCATCTCACTGCTGGGTGCCTTGCTCATGACTACGAGCTATTTCTTCTTTCTTTATTCCTTTCTTTCCATATCAGTCCAGGGTTAGTGTGGCGTTGTTAAACCAATCAAAAACCAACACTGAATTTGTAAAAAATCTGACCATAACCATTTTCTACTACCCGCAGCACTCCCGCCAAGGCTCCATCCAGTGGCTACTCAACCCTGAAGCGAGAGGAACGTGTCGAGTCCTCTTCCTGGGGCTCCAGTCCTCCGCCCCCCACAGTCACCAGGGCTGCAGAGTTCAGGCAAGAGATGTACAGGGAGGAGAAAACTGGTGAGTGGAACTTGATCATGCTTTCCTTGCCAAGCAAATATTAACGCTGTGGCTCTTTAAATAAAGTTCAAAATAAATATCCCTCCGTCTGTTAATCCTTTCCCTGCCAAATTCTTTGACTAATGAAGTTGTATTTATTTTTAACTTTATAACAACTTCGGCAAGGTTGATATTTCATTGCCACCCTGCCCGGAGCTTACACTGTCCGGGCGAAATTCCGGCGCAGCGTAATAATGTCCCCAATGAACGCTGTGCTTGTCCCCAGAGTCCCGCGTGGTGCCGCCCCCGCTGCCCGCCGCCGCCCCGCAGCTGCTGCCGCCCCCCGCGTGCTCGCACTGCCACCACCAGCCGCCCTCCACCGGCACGGTAAGTGAACTAACGTAACATTACACCACGCCTGCAATCCCCGAAGGCATAGGCAGGGTGTAGTACACCCTTATTTGGACAGTTCTGTTAAAGTCCCATGTGTACATTGGCTGTTTCAAGCTAACTAAACAAAATAAAGGCTCGTACACACTGGCGCGACGCGCTATCTGCCAATAGTTTTTACAGTGTTAGGGAGTTCCTGGAACGTAAAATCGCATGATGACTGATTGTTTCGTTATGCATGTAAAATTTGCACGCTTATATCTATTAAGCAAAACATGTCAGTTCACATTATTCATTACTTATTACCATCTTTTATACCATGTTTTTAGCAAATAAATGATATTTATATTTCTATTTCTATTTCTATTTCCCGACACTAACGAACCGCGTGTCGCGCGATGAGCGGCGCCTTTGTGTAGCGCTGTCGCGTCGCGCCTGTCTGCGGGAGCCTTAAGAGCTCACGTCTCAAGTGCGCTGTTATTTACCGAGACGTATTTTTTGCGCCGACCCGCACCCGTATTACGTAACACACTACCTACCACAATCTGAATCATTTTGACGCCTATTGCTAATCCATTTCTTCATAAGTTCGAAAAATCTGTCTACTCAACAACGTAAATAACGCAATGAATGTTGCTGAACTGTCAAAATGAAACCCATTCCTACTGTTAGTGTGTTACGTAATTACCCCGCTGATGTCTAGTTGGTATTGTTGATCGAAGATGAATAGATTTATAACGTATTTTTTTTTAACATGGATTTATAACATCCAAATGCCAGGCATTTACAATAGCCATAATATCTCACTCAACGCAGCTTATCACAGTCCATTACTGTATAAAGGCTTTAAACAAGATTTACCAAAACCAGTCTGTCTCAGCTACCTGTGTAAGCTCACTGATCCGTCATCACTGAGGAGTACGCCACGCTACGCTTACCGCTTCGTGGTTTGGAGCCCAAGAACTCATCGGCTTCAACGGCCATCGGTCCTAGCCGTTACGTATTCAGTTGAGCACGGCGCCGGTGACGGCGGCAGCACCAAAGGAATTTAAAAAAAAACATTGAATTTTTATTGATTTTCATAGTTCTCATATGGCGATGTTTACCCCCAAATATATTGGAAACTTGACACTGTAGGGTACCATAGGTATTACTTGACATTTTTTTAAGGACCGACCGAAGGTTCGGTTTCGGTTTCGGTTTCGGCTAGTTTCGGCCAAAGTTTCGGTTTCAGCCAATAATTGGCCGAACCTTCGGCCCCGCCGAAACTAGATGTTCGTGAATTGTCGCGCATCATTCGGCTAACTTCGAGTGAGTGAAGGTGATGCCAGTTGAGTTCGCTAGCCGGCGCTAGCGTGATCGTAAAAGTACTTGATTATCGTACAAAATATACTCATCTTTATTGAGACTGATAAATATTAATTATCACTGATAATTAATTATAATGGTAAGATAATTCTTTAAATACTAAGTTAAATACTAGATCTCATTAGAAAATAGCAACACAAGTTATCTAATCATTAAGTCTATTGTGATCATAAGTAATTAATGATGATTTTTGAAAAATTTCGACATATATGTTGGTTGTGTTTTTTTTTATTTAAATTGTTAATTTTTCAAATAAAGAACTATTTTTGTTACATATTTTAATTGTTGCATTTAATTTTTTTACACGTGTTATCTGTCTATAATATGCGTAAAAATGCAATAGATTTAACATGCTATAAAAATTCAAATAAGTTTCGGTTTCGGTTTCGGCCGAAACTAGGACCAAGACCGAAGGTTCGGTTTCGGTTTCGGTTTCGGCTGAAAATCCTGTTTCGGTCGGACACTACATTTTTTGTTTGTTTGTATAAGTGTCCCCCCTGTAGGTATACCTACCTACTACTTTCATCGTGCGCGGAAAACTTAAAAAAAAAAAAAATTTGCGGCCCGACGGGTGGATCTGGATATGCCAGCTTCCATAGAACAATGTTCGAACCCCATAGATCCAAATCCATTCAACCTTTTTAGCGAGAAAGCGTAACAAACAAACACACAAAAATTCAAATCTTTTTTCTTTATACCTACTATTAGTTATGAATCATATTTAAAAAAAAACTTATTGAAAAGCAACTAAGGGCGAATTTCACCAAACTTTTTTACCTAGATTATGTCATAACTTGAGAATAAATTTTGAATTTTTGTAAGTTTTTCCATACTAGAACTGTCAGACATCAATTTTATACAATGGATACAAGATATATTTATCTAATTTTGGTAAAATCAGCCTTTTATGTGTACCTACATCCACCTTTCTAATCATCTTCTTATCATGCATCCTAGAGGTAAGGACAAGCATAATTATTCCAATCTCGTCATGGGTTCGAAACCCAGCAACTGCAATTATTTTTGTTTATTTTCAATTTTTATTTTGTTACTTTAATTGAATTAATAAAAATATATGTCGCTATAAAGGCTTAATGATTACAAAATAATGAAAACGACAACTTTAATTTTTTGAACTCACTCCGACTGATCAATCATTTAAAACGTATTGGAGTTCTGCATCGCGCAATCAAAGTTTTCCCACTACTTTACATCTATACATTGACACTTCATTCGTATATCGGGGGTCAGTCGCCTCGAGGTAAGCCAGTACCCGCCAAGCTGGTCTACATTGGCGATCATTCAGATGTACCTCACCCGTAAGGGCGGTAAACATACGAGTACGGAATATTAAGTAATTGAAGTCAAAAGTCGCTCCTGGCAAAACAGGACAACATCACCTACGAGGAGGATTAACAAATCCACACGGTTAACTCGACCCCTTTTTTCGTGCTTTCGACACAGTTCTGTATTTTAACCCATTTAGGGCTTGCCCCACTAGCGGCACGGCAACGGATTTTTATGCAACGAATAGAAATATAACTTACTTCAGGCCGCGACTTCGTCCGCGGGAATTTTCCCCCCCGAAACCAACCCACCGCGTCGCATACATTCACCTGCCCGCGCTATTACTTCGTTTTCTGAGTATTTTTCTTTTTGGTCGGTTCCCAAGGGTTGTAGCGTGACGATAATAGCCTTTAAAGAATTGGGCTTTTCAAGAATTAGACCTTCTTAAAGAATTGGGCTATTAATTAAAGGAAAAGGAATTTTCTCAAATCTGACCGGTGGTTCCAGAGATTAGCGCGTTTAACAAACAAAAAAACAGACTCTTTAGCTTTGTTCTTAGTACAAGTAGATAGTATGACAATAAACTTGAAGTAGCGATCAAATTGAAAAAGGACGTCGTGGGAAATCGCGGTATCGGCGCTGCATGTAGTGCCGCCAGTGGGTGCAGACCCTTTTTTTTTTTTTTTTTTTTTTTGGGTGGGAAATCATCAAATGACCTCTCCCGCTCTGGGCGGAGCGGAAGGGCGTGTCAGACTCTTACTGACTAAAACCCACCCGTGTTCCTTCAGTTGCCTGTGCGCCAGGGCCACGGTAACTCTTTCGAACAATCCGCAGCCCCGGCAGGCATCGGTCCTATCGGACCCCGTCAGATTTGCTGACATCTCTTTGAGGCGCGCGTGGAACACGACGCGCCGTCGACCCGGGCCTGGTCCTTACCGGACGGCAAGCTGCCCATTGCTCGCCGTCCGCAAGCCCGCGCCTACGGTGGCCGGGAGTCGGCAATCGACTCCCGACGCCCAGGGTGTCTCCTCCTCCTGCGGCGGCTAGGGGCGCGAGGGCGCAGAGATTGCCTCTCCCTTTCGCGCTCCGCCTCCTCCTTCGCGAGCATTACTGCTTCGCAGAAGGAGGTGACGGCTTCCCATTCCCTCTCGCTCCGTACCATGGCCTGAACCAGGGCCGGACGCGAGAGGTCGCCGCCGCCGATCGCCGCCACGAGGACACGGCGGTGCTCCGCCCAAGCCGGGCAGACCTCCACCGTATGCTCCACCGTGTCCTCCGGTCGATCCATGCAATGATAACACCCGGGCGTTTCCTCCCGCCTTATACGAAACAGGAACCTCCCGAAACAGCCATGTCCGGTGAGGACCTGCGTCAGGCGGAAGGTGAGGACGCCGTGGCGCCTCTCAAGCCACTCCTCAAAGAGGGGTCTTACCGCCGCAATTGTGGCGTGCCCTGCGCTGGGTTGCGACAATCGCACTCTCCATGCCGCCATGAGATCCCGCCGGAGCTCTGTCCGCTGTGCCGTGATTTCTCGCGGCAGCGGAGTTACGCCCCGGCGTTTCGCCTCCTCGCGCCACTCCCAAACGTGCGCGAGGACCTTTGCCTCCAGATCCCACGGCGGCAATCCGGCAAGGAGGCTCGCCGCCTCGCAGGAGACCGTGCGGTATCCCCGTACCATCCGGATGGCCATGACCCTTTGGGACGCGTTCAACCGGCGGGCTGGCCGGAGCCTCAATGAACGCGCCCACACCGGTGCCCCGTAAAGGGCCATGGACCGCACGACCCCCGCGTAGAGCCTCCGGCAGGAGGCGTTTGGCCCCCCCAGGTTGGGCAAGAGCCGCTTCAAAGCAGCCCCGGCCCGCTGCAGTCTGGGAGCCAAACGTCGGAAATGCTCGACGAAGTTCCACCGGCTGTCGAGGACGAGTCCCAGGTACTTCATCGTCGACTCGACGCCGATGTGAACCCCTCCTACCGTTATTTGGGAACCCGACAGTGGCGCGTTCCGAGGACCATGAAAACACATGGCCTCGGACTTGTGCAAGGCCACTTCGAGTCCCAATTGCCGGATCCTCTCAGTGGGTGCAGACCCTAAGGTACATTTATTTTCCACGGTATGGTAATCTATTCGAGGGTTCCGTACCCAAAAGGTGGAAACAGGAACTAGGCTGACAATCAGCACTTATTGAACGTCAAAATTACATAAGATAGTCCCCCAAAACCCGCGTTCTTCACCACTTCCTAGTGTTTTAGCTGGGATGAAGTGGCGCAACAAATTCCCCAGCAGTACAGCTTTATACACGTCTGTCTGTCCGTCACAGGTAGGAAGTCGGGCTGTATTCTCTGAATCCTTGTGTTATTATGTTTAGCGTCTCATAGCAAATAATAAAGAAACATTTTTACAACAAAAAAAAAACACTACAAAGTGAAAAATTACTTTAATTTCGGAAGTCGGTGACAAGAAACGAAAACACAAAACCAAAGATACCGATTTCTGAAATTAGTTATTTTTCACTTTGTAGTGTTTTTTTGTGGAAATCGGTTGTTTTCTTTTTATTTTGTAAAAATGTTTTTTATTATCTGCTATTCATACGATTTGTTTCGATGACTCCAATAGATTGCACTTGGTATTGACGGTCTGATGATGCAACCAAGAGGTGATAGTGGAACTCTTCAGTGGCTCCTAGTAAACCTGACTTTGTTGACTTACTAACTAAATGAAGCATTAAATACTAGACTAAAACGTAAAAAACAAAAATATGTACCTAGTTTAAAAAAAAAAAAAAAAACACGGTTTTATAATATCACGCACTAAAAATTATAAAGTAACTAGCTTTTGCCCGCGGCTTCGCTCGCGTGAATTTAGACTTTCACTATCAATTCGGGTTATAATTCAATCATGATCGGAAGACACGTGGCGCCATCTATTATCATAAGAACGTTATTGTTGTTTTCCTCGGGAACAGCACCTTTTTTCGGGATGAAAGGTACCCTATGTCCATTTCTGTACACCTGACAACGTATATGCAAAATTTCAGGACGATCGGTTCAGTGGTTGAGGCGTGAAAAGGTAACAAACAAACAAACAAACTTACTTTCGCATTTATAATATTAGTTAGGAAGTTAGGATAGTTAGGATTCATCATCGTCATCATCATTGACCTACAGCAGTCCACTGCTGGATATAGGCCTCTCCAATTGCACGCCAGAAGATCGTCGCTCCACCTAGCCTGAGGGCGTCCTACCTTACGTTTGCCGATTCAAGGTCTCTACTCAAGAACACGTCTACCCCAACGGTCATCGGTTCTACGGCTAATATGGCCGGCCCACTGCCACTTCAGCTTGCTTTTTCTGTGAGCTATGTCAACAACTTTGGTTCTCTGCCGGATCACCTCATAAAATAATTAAATTGACTTCTATTACTAGTTCTTCTTTTATTTTATATCCAATTACTAAATCAAAAAGCGAGGAGCGCTTTTTACTTGTGTGTACTTTTAATTACTAAATTTAAACACACATTTTATTTATTTATTGCACATCCCCCATTTTACAATAGACTAAGGGCCTCTTTCACCACCCTCAAGTAAAGTGTCAAGTAGGCTAACCGCCAGTTAAAGTCACCCGTAACTGCATGTGCGGATTTCACGACGTTCGAGTAGCACTGATCATAAGATTTAACTGACCCGTAACTTACTTGCCACGACATCTGCCGAATAGCGTATTTACTTTACAGTTAAAAGTTGTGCGTTGTCAAAAACGACAACGGGTAGGTACTTATCAGATATAGCAACGATTATTTTAAAAAGTATGAATAAAAATCGATTTATTTGACTTGATTGGTCACCAATTGGATGAATCAAAATATTCTACAGCGCAACGAGTACCTTGGATTCGAGTATTTAAATTCCGTGTTGATTATTTTATGGACTTAGAGGAAACAGTTTTTTTTTTTTTTTGCTTAATTTCGTCTATCAAGGTGTGCAATAAACCAAGTGCTTAACTTTATAAAACATAAAATAATCCCTAAATCGCAAAGCTGAGTGGTATTTTTTCATTATTCAAGTGATATTACTATTAACAAACAAACCAACACAAAAAAAACCCAAACAAAAAACAACTTAAAAAAAAAACTACCTAACTTCTAAACAATAGGAAACCATACCCTTGTGCACCCTGAAATCGATTTCTGTTACGTCATTAACTAATAAAAAATCAACCAATGACGTTTGACGAGTAACATTGACATATTATTGAACGAATGCAACGTATGATTCGTTACATCATTCACTTAACCAGTAAGTTGTTACTCGAAGCTTTATTTTCGTTTGTGAAACTGACAAAAGATACTCGTAACTTTTACTTGCCAATTAACGTTAACCGGGAAGTAACTAAACAACGCTTTACTTGGAGATGGTGAAAGAGGCCCAAGTGTTGGTTTTAGTTAGGAGTTGGGTTATTAATGTAAATAATTATGATTTTCTCTCATTGACTTAAAAATATAGTTTTCACTTTGTTGAGGGTCTCGTGGCTAAGTAATAACAGGCTCACTGTTCCATCGATCAGGTTAAGCTAGGTACCTATGCTTGCCGCGGTCGGTCCGTGGATGGGTGACCATCTTAACATACCGAAACCCCTCCGTGCCTCGGAAAGATCTTTGACAGTGGTTACGAATCGTCAGAAGCTCGAAAGTCTGACAACCAGACTTACCAAGACATTGTGTTACGCAGCAACTGGGTCGTGGAGGTCAGATAGCCAATCGCTCCACGTAAAATACGGGTATTCAGCTGCATCCGGGCAGACTGGAAGCCGACCCCAAAAACAGTTGAAAAAAGGGTTAACCAGATGATTTTTTCACTTTTTATGTGATGATTCTTTCACTATCTTACTAGTTATTTTCGATAGAATTGATTTTTGTTCTTTATTAGTGATCGATGGTTTTATTTTCGGTAGTAAAAACGCGACGAATGCTTAATGGAAGTCAGTAGAGGCAATATTTTTTGTTCAGTAGGCATGAGGTCCGAAAGTAGCACATAATTAACGACTTTTGACTTTCCTACCGTCTCACCTACAAAACTGAATCAATCTAGTTTTAATAAAAATTGCTTTGAACAAGAAACCTTAATACATTTTTGAAGTAGGTAGGTACCCACCAACTTTGCTCTGTTGACCGATAGAAATGAAATTGTCAACTTACCTAACAAACTTCTTTTATGCTTTGAGTCGGTATGTGAGTAGATTTTTAACCAACTTAAAGAAAACCGTGCGCGTCGGGTTTAGTAGTTGGGATGAATATTGACACATGCACTGTATTGATATTATTGACCGCATAAATAAGTTGTGATTTCCTAGTATTTCTCGGAAAAACGATGAAAAACAACGTTATTATTACTGTGGTTGGAATCGAAAATATCCCATTTATCAAAAACTATTACGTTCAAAAATAATTAAAATATTCTTATGGCAATTTATTCAAAATCAACCTTTCTCTCCAGCTATCTCGCGGTGGTACTCCTATGAACAAAGTGACAACTACCGTCAAAACCTACACATATGAGGTGCCAGCTGACCAGGACCCGACCACAGTGCCGATACCAGTCCATGCAGAACATCAGCATACCTACGTCAGCTCCGAACACAATAGGACCACGTAAGTAGCACTTTGGTAATTTTGGTGAAGCTGGTAAAATTACCAAACTTGCCAAATATAGCAAATATTGTGGTTACTGAGGTTTTAGAGATGCTTTGAGTAAGTTTTGGCAAGTTTGGTAATGTTGGTCAAATTACCAAACTTGTCAAAAATATCACATTTAGCGGCAAGCTCTGTGTGGAGAGCGTTTCTAATCATTTCCACTAGTTTAACCTGGTTTAATGAAAGACCAAAGTCCCCAAACTCATCAAAACCGTTATAATTTCAGCACTACGGCCGGTTCGCCAACTCCCGTAACGTTAGTGGCGCCCCCCCGCCCGGGAGGCTGCCAGCACTGCTCACACTGCAACACTTCCACCCGGGAGTACCGCACTGTCACTACCAGCGATGGTAAGAGTTTTTTCTTTCCAAAAAATATAATCTCGAGTATTTGTAGTGAAATAAAGTGACTGCTTAGATTTATTTACATACAAAATTGGGCTTTGGAGAGAGAGGTCCCGTTAAACTACCCCGAAAAAATTTAACTTGGTTTTTTATTGCGAAATATCTGCTGTTAACCTCGTTCTCTATTGTTTAAAATCGTTATCATCTGCAGCCTATTGAAGTTAATAACAGTAGTCTATTGCTGGACAGGCATCTCCAATCCAGTCATTTTACTGAACATGAGTCTTCGCTGATGCTTTTAACGTTCAATAGTATTGTTACACTCAGGAAAAAGGCAAAAGTATTATTTTGTGATCGCAGTAGGTATGCTATTACTTATTGACTTATTTTCTTTCAAACAATGTTTCAGACCGCACTAACGAACGTATGGTGTACCCCGCGCCCGCCAACGAAACCAAGGTCATACCCGCGGAACCGCATAATGGACACGGCCCATATGTAAGTAAATATAAACAAGTATTTAAATTTTAAACTATTGGGTAATGTTAAGATTTATGAGCCAAGAAGATTAGAAATCGCATTCATAAATTATACTGTGTTTAATAATCCTCGTCCTAACCAAAAAGCTCGTTCGCGCGAATAGACAATCGCCGCTTTCATATGTCACTAATTTGTTCGGAAACCCGGAAGGCGCCCTCGTTGACGCAACCGCGAGTTCGGGTTCGTCGAACAATATGATCGCGACGATCACGTTGGTTAGGACGCGGCCTTAGAATCTCGAATAAGTAATTATTATGTAGGTAAATCTTAACTCACTATTACAGCCCTACTTGGATCTTTGTTGTGCTTTGTTTATGACAACATAATTCATACTTTTCAAATTAATTAAACCAACATTCACTTGATTGCTGTCTTAACGAAAAATTCTTCTGTACAGGGTCCATCATCGTACAAGTTCTCCGAGACAAGCTACTCTGCGCACAACACGACGCAGCGCTACCCCTCCCCCTCCCCCCTGCCACACTCCCCGCACACCGCCCACCCCCCGCACTCTCTGCCCCACTCCCTGCACCCCGCGCCCTCCCCCTCCCCCGGCCCCTTCCCGCGCCCCTCCACCCCTTCGGCCGGCACTCAGCAGCCGCCCAAGAAGTTAGATGACCTGCTGGCTGACTTCCCTGAAGCTGTGAGTATCAGAGATTGATCTAAGTCTAGTAGCTAAATTAGTTTGGTACTATCGCAACGTACTGGTATTATTTACTTCGTGGGTAGAACCTACTAGAGCCCCTTGTGATGAGAACTCTTGGAAAAATAATACTACCATCATACGTACTAAAATAAATGCCGCTTCAGTCTTTACGTTGATGATTACAAATTAACAGCCACTAGGTAACCAATTTTAATAAGGTGGGTTGTTGGTATGCTTTACTAGAAAACGATTTCACCCATCAACATTTCGGCAGCAGTCAGCTTAGTTCAACCTTCTAAGCAATTAAATTGAACCGCTCAGTCGTTAAGCCAAGAAAAATAAAAGCTTGTAATAATAACCCTTACGTTTCCTCGCAGCGTTACCCAACTCAACCAGACGGCGTGGTCCGCCGCAACGTCCACGTGACGCACGAGAGCTCCACGCAGAGCTCCACACTCAACCGAGACGTGCGAGACACCCGGGACTCCGCCCCCAGTCCGCCAGCCAAGACCCCGCTGGTCGCCAACAGTCGCAACGTGGCCGGGCCTGCGGTGTACTACCCGCCCGGACATACGCCCTTCCAGAAGAAGGAGGGTGGCGGTTATCAGGCTAGCAGTGTGAGTGGCTTTTAAGTTATCTCCGAAACAAATTCAGAAGTTCTCATCATCATTCTCCTGCCCTTATTGCAATTTATTTGTGGTCAGCGCAACATGTCTTTTTCTTCCACACTTACTATCAGTCGTCATATCGGTAGTCATCCCCTTTCTAGCCATATCATCTTTCATACAGTCCATTTTTCCTTTCATTCATCCATCCCTCCATTTTTATAAATACATTGACATGAATATTTACTTTGTAAAATAGTATATTATTTTAATTATTGTGAATGTAAAGACTATGTAGATCATTGTTTTTTTTTATTTCGTAATTAGTTTTAATCACAGTCTCGCAGTTTGAGTAATTTATGCGGCCTACCCAAATGTCCTTCCTTTTCGTCGTTGAATCGTTGAGCTCCTTAAGTTTTGAGTTGAGCTGCACGATTACTGACAAATGCGTGCACTGACTGGACAGGTCCACTCATTTTGTGTGGTTTTTCCTCAAAAGACCATTTCAGACTCAAATCTACATGGTCTTCACATGATCTGACCAAGATTATGTCTGGACTTTAAAAGAGACTGTGACCTCTGAGTTTGTTTCGGCCTTTCTTCTCAGAGTAGTCAGATAGGAAACGCCGACCTCATCTAGTTTTAAAATATGATTGACCTGTAAAAGAGTTTTGTATTATCATAGTTTCTTTGGACTTCCCCTACTCGTATAGCAATCCACATTTAACTTCAGAAGATCTACTACCACCGTATACAAACCTAATATGATGGCTACAATAAGGTGCAGCGCAGACGGCACACTTCTTGTGCGATCGAGTCTGCGGCGCACAAAAAGTCTGCATGGCGCGCAAAAAGTCGGTCGCGGATTTTTCACAGACTCAACGCACACGACGCACATCTTCGATCATTCTGTCGGCAGAGCTGTAGGGACGTAGACGCTACGGAAATCGTGCAGAGATCGCGAAGTATTATTTTGTACATGAAGTACAGAAAAAGAAGAAGAAATAGAGAATTTTGGGTACATCCTATACTTTCGGAAAGATTACTGAAGGGACAGTTCCATACTACGTGCGTTATGTCCACCCCTAGCAAATGCAGATTGCCGACTACTTGTGTGTGAATGTGCGCCGCCGCCGTCTGCGTTAGCGCGGGTTGAAGCAAACGTTCAATTTTTTTCACACACTTTTTGTGCCGAGCGGCGCGGCGCGGCGCGGTGCGGTCTGCCCGAATTACACGGATTTTTTGTGCGCCGGACTATTTGCGCGTCGTGTGCGTTACTGCATATAATTGCATAGGTTCTATTTTCACAAACTAAAAAGTGCGTCACGGATAGTCTGTCGTCTGCGCTGCACCTAATAGTCCAAACGTGGACCAGTCACTCTAATCACCTCCTAGATAAATGATTACAGTTTGTAGACCTAAGAAAACATGAAAATGCTGTTTCACCCACAATTACACAAAAGTCACTTCTCACGACATTTACGCGTAGTGCAACCAAACGACATTTATGATTCATAAGCTTCATAAGTTCATAACACTGCAGCCCATACGTACCCAATATCCATTTTCCTCTGTATGAATTACTATAACTACTGTGTAAAGTGTTATAAACTGGTCTCGTGCAACTAATTCACTTCACCATACTACCATTTTATTGATATTCCTACATTTCCTTCTCCTCAGGCGATGGCACAAGGCGGCGGCGGCTACGCTTCAGCCCGCGGCATGTACGAGTACGAATCAGGCTCACGAAGCAAAGAAAAGCATTCTGAGACGAAAACAGCCGTCCCCATCTGCTTACCTCTCTGTTGCGCCATGCCATGCGTGATCATGTAAAAATCTTGGGCAAAAAAATTTCATGGGTATACCCAGATTCCATTCATACCAAACTACCCATTTTTTGTTATGTCTGGATGAATCTGGATAAGCCTATGGTCAATGTTGATATTATTTAGTGTTAAGCTTTGTACGAAATAATAATTATGGGTTTTAACAGCTATCGGAACATACAATTTTAGAATGACCTTGTATTCAAAATTCAAGGTCATTTTCATATAAAGCTCTCCATAATGACGTATGTACCCAATATATCTAAATTCACCTCGACCTTGGTAACCAGGTCAAGGTCATCAGTCGTCAAGGTCATCTTATGAGTAAATTTAAGTTATGACAGCTGTATTTCGGAACAATAAATGTCTTTTATTTATAATAAAATTTTAAGTAAAGTAAGGTGCAAGTATCTATACGCTTCTCCTAAGAAAGTGTATTAGAGCTTGCAAGAACGAATACTTCAACGAATCTCAGAAATAAAATGAAGGAAAACATTTACATTTTATTTATGTCAAATTATCAATAATATATTTATGAAAGTTTTTGGACAGTAACTGAAAATATTTCGACAAATAAATTGTTTATGTCTGTACTCAATTAAGCTGAAACTAACATGGTGCCATTAATGATATTTTTAACTATAAATAAATAAGTCGACTGCTGAGCGCATTAATCAATATTAGACAAATAATTAGGATTCCATTACAAAAATACTTATAGAAGTAAATCCTGTCAAAATACAGTTAAATCGATGGTGCTGCCATCTACCAACCAATCATGTGAAACCGATTTTTCTTATTATTGCGCTCAGTTCTATTGTGTATAGAGCGATACTGTAATTTTATTATTAATAAATTTTATTAACTGGACAATTAGTTTGATTTACGATCTGACTGTTGTGTCATATCGTAATGTAGGTTCATGGCATGGTATAATAATATACTTCGCCAGGTATAGCATTCCGAGACACAGTGGTCACGTGGGTGACACAAGCCTATGTCATCACCGCTGTGTTACCAGTAGTGTGTAATAATAACTCCCCAACTGCCTTAATTACCTGTGCGAATCCAATAAAACAACGAGGTTTTAACTAACAATTACGTTGGTATAGGTTTAAATTGAATTGTTTCGTTTGATTACAAATACGAAACGACAATTTAAATGCTTTAAATATATTTTTTAACAGTATGGTGACAGAAAATGTTTCCATAATTCATGTTTTGTTGCAATAAAGTGGCAACTGGATAGTGACGTAAGCATATGTCACTCCCGGAATGCCAGACCTTGTTTTTTTAGACCATGGTTCATGGCATGCGGCGTATTTCCCTTTCCGAGCGCGCGTAAACTGCGGTGATTGGTTGAATTAATTATCAACAGCCAATCCAAAAGTACTCTGTGGCCAATCCCATCACTTGACTTGCGTTGCAATAAATGGATAACTTGGAATCCCATTTTTCGCAAATATATCAAAAACTAAACGTCCTAGTTCAAAAATAATGAAATTTTCATCTCAAATCAAATTTCGCATAGAATGTAGGTATTGTACAATAAAGTTGTTATAAAAAACATAGTGAGCCGGGTATGAACATTCTGTCACCGTCAGGATGACTGGACCAAACGAGATATGTACATGAGACCATATGTAATGTTTAATACCTATTTACTACCTATAACGAAATATTTGCTACCTTTGCGGTAAGAAATATATCAAAGAAATAAAGTGGTCAGCCATTCTGACGTCAGGTTGGCTGACCACTTCCAAGTTCTCATAGTTTTAGCGTTGTATCAACCGCGTTGTTAATGTAGATAATTTACTAACTACCTGTTTGCTACCTTAACATATATTTTTTACACAACTTTAAGAAGCTCCTATAAAAAGTTATTAATATAAGCCATTAAAACGCCTGTACATCAATTATTTACGTCTTTTCGTCGCAGAATAATTGCTAACAATGTTTTTGCAGGCGCCTCGTGACTTATGAACAATTTTTTCTGGATTGTACACGGGACAGGGGTAATTTTAATGTAAGGTATTTTTTAAATTCGCCTGCACTTGACGTTGTTCCCTGAGCGAATCCTCTAATAAAGTCTCCTTCAAAATTAATTTCAAAGGTGTCGCGACATTCGACAATTTCTTTTTATAAACTCTACTGCCCCTCCTGCAGGAAAGTCTCCTTTCATCTAGTCTGTATCATATCATAACATAACAACATAACTTCACGCCCGTATTCCCCGAAGGGTTAAGAAGAGGTTTACATAAAGTACCTACCTACACCCACATTTCGCCAGTTATGTTTAAGTCCGGGCTGCTACTGACAAACCCCTGATGGAAAAACCCAATAACACTGCCCGACCTGGGAATCGAACCTAGGACCTCACGCTCAGTAATAGTGCTTGCGAGCATTAGACCAGCGAGGCAGTCAATTTGTTCCCCATGGGAATCGAACCCACGACCAGTAGCGCTACAGCAATTTTGTCATGATCATCATCATCGCAAACTTAACAACTGTCGTCAGCCGTGTCGCCTTTAATGAAAGACCTTACCAGATAATATCTGTCTTGTAACCCAAAGGACATCGGAACACTCTGTCAAGCATATTCCCGAGTTGCATGTCAATATGCAACGATAAGCAATAAATATGCGGCGCACGCGCAGTGTGACACATGTCGCTAGAATTTATCGCCAAACGGTGGTGGAATACTAAATGAATGTAATATAATAAAATCGATAAGGGTTAGATGAAATAAAAACTTACAAAGTATCATTATAATAGAAAAATTGATTATGTATTCTAGCCACTTAAACTGTCTCAATTTATGTATTTCTTAGTTACATAGGATTAGATTTGGAATAGTTTCTTATTTTATTGGAATATTTTGGAGTTGGGATCGGCACCTATCTCATCTAGCACCAATATCACCAATATTTTTTGAAATATGTACTACAATACGTAATACAAAACTTTTCTAAGGGGATCAACAGTATAAATATAATATTAAAAATTATTATTATTTATTATTCATTATTAAAAAGTTTTACTATACAGTCGGGTGAAAAGTAAGCGATAAAATTAAATGTCAGACCTCATTCTAAATAAAAGTAGGTTTAAAAAGGGGTCAAGAGCTAACCGTTAAGTTTCGCCATCGTCCTCGTAGGTGTCTGTTTCCAGAACTAACTTCGGCTAAATAAATTTAATCAACTTTACCGTGAGCGACAAACTCGGGTATACTACTACCAACTTTGAAGGGACCGCCAAATTAGCCCAGCTTAGCGAGCACTGGCTTACCCCGAGGAGATGGACCCCTGATGTCTGTTTAGAGGGTTAAACTGCTTGCAAAGGGGTGCGAAAACTTTGATTGCGCGATGCAAGAATTGTATTGTATTCATATCTAGGTACTCCTAAGACAGTATTTTTCATAATTATTAAAACAGTCTAAAAGGGTTCTAATTCAAATCGAAATAAAAAAAAGGGTTTACAAAAACTTATTAGGTTCTTCGTACTTTTTTTTTTTTAATCGTGCGTCAAGAAGTATGTCGTAAAAACTGGGCTGAGTTAATTACTAGCTACAAAAAAAATTCAACACTACGAAAAAATATCCAAAAATTATTTCACTCAAAATATTTATTGTCGCGAACTCATGACATGTAGTTATGAATCAAAACCGATCGACGCGACAAATCTTACGCTGTTTCTTTACTAAAACCTGTTGCCATTCGGTATCCCTGCCATATAAAATTATTTGAGGATGATTTGGGGAGAATGATTTGGGGACGGCAGCTGATCATTCAAAAATGATAATGCTTAGTCAAGTAGTAAGTAGTTTCCCGGGCAATATCTAAGACGCTTTGGTATAGAAATTAACTTATAATAATGTCATAATTTTGGTTTGATCGTCATAAGGTGAAAACATTAGTGTGACTAAGGGCCCGTTGTTTGATCAGTAGTCAAACGTACTAATAGTTAAAATGCGTTAGTTAAACTAACAATTTGTTAAAAATGACAGAAGTATATTGTTTGACAAATGGTTAAGCTAACTACAGTTAAAAAAAATACAATTTGCTATGAAAGTTAACCATTCGCAGACAGAGTAGTTAAACTTTGACAGCTAATTATTGTCAAGTGACTAATTGTTAAATTGACTATTGGTCATGTTTAACTATGTATCAAACAACGGGCCCTTAGTGGCGAAACTAGAAGGTCGGTAGGAATAAATAAAACAAAAAAAAGATAAGTAGGTACCGACGATTTCAAATCCTCTTCCTTTTTTTTGATGTCGGTAAAAAAAGGGTCAATTCTCCCGGAGAGAGTATAACTCGGAGGTAGTTATGCGCAGGTAGACCTGGCAAGGAGACACCTTCTGAGAAGGGAATCGGACTGTCAACAGCAGACGGACGCGTCTGTGGGACTATGGGAATTTACTATCCTGTCGGAAGTACATCTGAATGACCGCCAATCAAGACCAGCTTGGCGGAACTGGCTTCCCTTGAGTACACCGGACCCCAATGTGCTTACAATACTTTTGAGTAGTATACTAAGATGTGCGAAAACTTTGTTTGCGCGATGTAGGATCCTTTTGTGTTACTAAACTGTGTTGGATCATAATGTACGTTTTTCTGCTAGTAAACCCCATCGAAAGAATATATTTGTGTTTATGTTTTATTAAGGTCTACTATCAACAAGCGATACTTTTTGTTATTGTGCATCCGCACATCAACAAAAACACAAAAATAAATGCTTCGTGCGGGGATCGATCCTGCGCCCGTGTGGTTTCCAACGAGAGAAATTTTGGATTGAGTTGTGATCACAGAAATATAAAAATGAAATAGAATAGTAATTTTCGTGAATCACTTTAGTTGAAAACAGCCCAAATTATTCATGCCCATCAACTTAGTCATGAGCTAATAATTAAGTACCTACTTACTTCAAACTTTTAATGAACTAGGTACCAGAATCCTCCTTCATAAGTTCATAGCACAACATCTCGCATATCCAAAGGCGTGATCCCCTCATTTAATAAGTGATGCATAATTCCCATGTTACCGGACGGCCATATTGCCATCAGCCTAGGTAACTACCCACTAATCTTTCAAGTTTTAATTACCAAAACACTAAACAACTTAACATGTTGTCATTTAGTAGCCTTGACACAATCTAGACAATGCGCGTTGTGTCATAGCTAATTAATTACATCGTAATGTAGGTTCCTGTGATGCGGCGTATTTTCCTATAATATACTTACATATTCAATTCGAGATCAAGAACTTTTGATACGAAAAACAACATGCTGACAAATTAGTAAGCGTGTAACCTGCTGTGATTGGGTAATTTTTTTATTAACAGCCAATCCCATCACTTGTCTTACGTTTAATTTTGACGAGTCCGCACAGATAATGTACTTACATAATAGCAATAATATTACATAATAATATTGTTTTTTTAGACCATGCATAATAGTACAAGCGTCGTATTAATAATTTTCGTTCCAGAATCTGGAATTCCATTTTCGAGTTTTTCGCAAATATCTCAAAACTAGACGTCCTAGGTCAAAAATAATGAAATATTGATCTCCCCCTCGTATAACACCCCGCCTTCCTAGTACCTATGTTTCTATAAACTAGGTATTCCAAGGATGACTTACAGAGGTCAGTTTGCTGTTTCCTAGTTTACTTGTTTTTACAAAACTGGTCAATGCAAGTGTAGTTCAGCTGTAGAAATACTATTTTGTAAAATTATGACTACGAGCCGATTCCAAAATACGCTATAACGATAGATTTATTTCAAGTATTATAAACTACCAGCGCCCGTTGAACCCATAATTATTATATTTCTATGGATCCCGTAGTCAATCAACCCTTTAGGATAAACAATATTAAATTTTTGTTTTATGGTCATTTTAGATATATCTCCTTTGGGAGGTATAATATAATTATATTCTGTGCATAATATACCCATGACATGTGTAGATTTGCTAGCAAATTGTATTTGAACCTGTATATTGGACACCAAGATGAAATTCCAATAATTTTGAAATCGGTTCAGTAGACGTTCTGTGTTCGAGGAAACACAAACTCATCAATACATGTAGGTATCTACGTAGCCAGTTACATTAAACACGCTTTATCTGTACCACAAAACAGCCGTAGTCAGGTAAAAATCGAACACAGTATTTGTATCATCAGGCGGACTAGACAAAATCCCTTTTCTGTAAGCGTTAACGCCAACGAAAAAATCAAATTGTATGTAGTTGACATTTGCTTACCACGTGACATTACGTATCTTTTCCGCAGGTAATGTCATTGCCATACATTTTGACGTTTGCGTCTGGCGTTAACGCTATCAGAAAAGTTTTTGTCTAGGCCTACAGTATACCTAACTAGAACCTCATTTTAGAGGTGGTGTATTGAAACAGCACCCGAATTACGTAACACGCAAACTATCACAATCTGAATCATTTTGAAGCCTATTGCTAATCCATTGCTTCATATGTTCGAAAAAATTGTCTGCTCAACAATTTAAATAACGCAATGAATGTTGTTGAACTGTCAAAATGAAACCCATTCCTACTGTTAGTGTGACGTAATTACCCCGCTGGTCCTTTCTCTAGTGCTACTTTTAACTGCTCCAAAATTACGAAGATTATAATATAAACATTTACTTTTTGTTTTTTACCTTCTTCTTTGACATCTTTTCAATATTTGACATTATATACCTCCAATTCTTATTTCAACTCTTGGCTTACGTAAACAGGATTTTAATTCAGATGTGTTAAGTTGTAATGGTAATCATGTCATTTGGTTTAAATAGGCTTTTATTTTTATATAGATTCTTCTATATTTTGTGAATGTGAGAACGTTGTTGGCCTAACTTGTAGATTTGTAACCTTTATATATTTTGTCGAGTGCCTGTTACTTGTTGATAGGTCTACGCTGTCCTCCCATACCTATCAACACTGTAATTTGAAACATTGTAAAAGCCCCTTATTTTTAAGAGTACCCGTGGAGTTTCTTTCCGGCTCTTCTCCATAGGAAACAAGCAATTGGAACCGTGCACCTAGCTTCTGACGTTTCATAAGTGCCTATGTTGGTTTTTGTGAAATATTTTTTTTTTTAATTTTTTTTATTGGTATTATAGTTCAGATTCGTCTGGCGACAATACCTACTCTGTTTACAACTACTCCAAGATCAGGCGAACCGGGTGATGGCAGTGCATTCACAGCAATATTCTCTGATAATAGCTGCCACATTCGTTTCAAATTCTTCTCAGCTCCACCTATTTGGTACAACTCAACAATCCAAGAGAACATAATATGCTGCATACAAGCTATTACAAAAGCATGTATGTAATTTGGTCGAGGTTTAGACCGTCTGTATTTAAAAAAAAAAAAGTGTCGTGTACCAGCAAATGTGGTGCAGTTATGTATAAAATGCTTGTGTAGATGTCAATCAGATTCATTATCGAGGTGTAACCTCAGTGCATCAAATAAAACACAGAGGGGTAATAAAAACACAGTGATATATATATATATTTTCGTTTGTTTAGCAAAGTTTTTGGATCTCGTCCAACAAGGCAGTGATGGGGTCCGTCGCCGGCGCACTACCCTAGACAAGCTCCGCGTCGGCTTCACCCGCAGCACGCACGTAAGGCCTTCGTTTAGCGCCGACACCATGCGTGACACTGCGACGCCTGTGGCACTAGCCTCGGACACTCCGAACAACAGACAGGCACCTAGTGTCCGGCCCGCGACGAGCCGACCGCGGCGCTCGCGCACGTGGCCGGTGCGCTAGCCGCGGTATCTATACTTGAATATCACCACAATGTTGATACCTGTGTACTATTGCAACGCCACCATTAACACGCATCCCTTTCTCAAAACAACACAATTACACATAAACCTAACGGAAATAATTAAAAATAAAGAGTTTAACTTTTACAAAAACGTATTATTCAGCGAAAACATAAAAGCTCCCACTTTCGCATCACAATCGCCTTATAACACAACACATACAGTAGTCACCGCACAGCGGTTATCATTTGGCATCTTTGTAAACGTGATAACAAACTGCATGTAACAATATTCAACTATAGATACACAAAACTTGTCTTTTCATACAAGAAATGGTGAAAAATTTACCAAATTGTCATTCATACAGGCTGCTTGCTTTTTCGTTTAAAACATAATCAGAACTAGGAACTTTTTAATTTGATTAATATAATATTTGCAAATAGGTACTTTTATTTTGTTTTTGGTTCATTATAGAGTAACAGACCCTTAGATTTTACTTAGGGTCAGCGCACACAGTTATAATCGATGGACAGTTACAAAAGCGTTTATAAATGTGTACAAAGACGACGCTACAACAGTATCAAATGCGAGTTACTATATAAAACTAGAGTTGTCGAACTTGTGGTACATTGCACTACGGAAGCTTACGTGCAACTCATATGTAAACTAAACTATATACAAAAGTCTGTTGTCGGTGGAGTAGTTCCTAAGGTCAGAGCGTACATACACACTGACAGATACGGTCAGCGCGATGCGGCCGGCGTATAACAGTGTGCGCTCACCTTTACATCAACAACAACAATTTGGTACAACTTTTCATATAGTAAATGTTTATATTTATAAAATTTAACATTCTCTTTCCCTTATCATTGATATTTCGACGCATGATAGATGCAATAATTATGTATAATATACAATTGGAACTCCTATTTAATTATTTATTAATTACCTAATTTTTTCTTTCTTTCATTTTAAAAATCACAAAAGGTAACGACAACTCATGAAACAGTCGGGAGATTATTATTTTAATCTTATTTGGGAACTCTATAACTATACAAGTTGTGGACCGGATCGAGAGCGTGGCCGCGTGTGGGTGGGCAGCACAGCCATCGCGAGGACGGCTCGGCCATCGCTCGTCCGTCACTCGGCGCTTTGATCACGCACAATATCTTTGACAATATCAAGTGAGCAACGCATGTACTATTAATTACAAAAATACCAAGAGCGTCCAACATATTGAGCACAATCAAAGCTTCAGTCTGCAGCTCCGCTCGCGAGCGTGGTGCGCGGGTCACTCGCGGGTCTCGACTGGGAATGTATGGCCGTCACAGTAACACGTCACGAGCCCGCGGCCGGCGGCAGACGCGCATACTATATAATATCACAACGCGCGGGCGACGCGGGACGACCCGCCCGCTACTAAATTTGTTAATCGGCCTTTACAAAATAAATATATGACTAGGCATGTGTCCGCCGGCCGGCCACTATAACTAACGTAAGGACACTTGGGTGCGGCGCGGCGCGGGCGGGCGACACGCGTTTGGCACTAGACGGTCAGTCGATGACCACGTAGGGCAGCGCCACGAGCGAGCCCAGCGCGGCGCACTCGTGCCACTCCGCGAACTTGGCGGCCGGCGCCGGGCGGCCCAGCGCGTCGCGCGCCTCGGGCGGCGCGGCCAGCGCGGCGTGCAGCGCGGCGTCGTCGGCCAGCGCCGCGCGCGCCAGCACGGGCGCGCACGCCAGCTGCGCGTAGCAGTACGGCACGGCGTCGGCCGCGGCGCGCGCGGCGCGCACGAGCGCGGCGCCGCCGGGCTGCTCTTTCGTGCGCGGCACGCTGCGGTGCTGCGGCGCGCACGCGCTGTGCGGCTCGGCGCACGCCGGCCCGGCGCGCGCGGCCTCGCCGAACGACGTCTCGTCTTCCGGCATCAGTATCGGCGCCTTCAGTCTCTCGCTGGGCTCGAGCGTCGGCACGCCGACCATCTCGGCTTCCACTTCGATCTCCTCTTTGACCGGTTCCCGCTCGATGTCGGGTTTCGCGTCGAGCTCGTCGTCTTCGTCTCGCTCGACAGGCTCGGGGTCCGGCTCCGGGTACGGCCTGAGCGGCGGGGGCTCCGGCGGCGGAGGCAGGTCGGGCGGCGGCGGCGCGAAGCTGGTCCACGGCAGATGCGTGCACAGCTCCACTCGCGCCAGATTCTTGGCGCAGTAATCGTCTGCGTAGTCGGAATACTTGTAGAGCGGCACGACGCTGGCGAACAGGCCGGGCCGGTCGGGGTCCTCGGCGGGCCGCACGGCGAACCGGTGCGGCAGCGCGGGCGCGCGCGTGCCGTTGACGCCGGGCACGTAGGCGTGGTGCAGCGCGTGCACGTGGCGCGGCCGCACGGCGCGCGCGGCGGCGGCGGGGCAGGCGGCGTCCAGCTGCTCGCCGCACGTGCACGCGTGCCACGCGCGCGCCTCCTCCAGCGGCGAGGGCGGCGGCGAGGGCGGCGCGCCCGGGGAGGGGGGGCGCGGCGTGCTGCCGCCGTTCCGTAGGGGAGACTCCACCTTCACGACTGCTGCGGAACATAATCGATTCGTGAGAGACATGAAACTATTTTGATTACATATGCAAGCAGAAGAACAAGATGCCACAACCGACCCACAGTAGATATGACGCAGTAGTAACACGACAAGTTTACACCCCGCACTACATTCAATATCATTACATTTTCGTTTACCATCCATTGCTAAAATTAAACCATGTCGATTGGTTTTGGTAATTAGGAAGACTAGAGGGCCTAGACAAAGTAACATTCGATTAGCGATGACACTGGTAGAAAAGCCAAAAAATTTATGGGGTTGACATAAGCTATCGAAATGTGTCGTGATCATAGGTCAACGAATAGAAATTAGCTAGACAATGTTAACATCATTCGATTCTATGAAACGAATCGACAGCGTCGAACAATTTTTTCCATAAAGATGCATAACCAAGTGGCACTTTTTGACAAACGTTATCGCTAGTTTTCAATTCATATGATGGAAACATTAGCGAAAGCGATAGCGATTGTACCATACCAACCAATCTAAAACTAAAAATAACACTTGTCAAAAAGTGCCACTTGTCTAGAAACCACTAAGGAAGGACTTAGTGCTCACTTTTGGTATATGAGGAACTCTCGTGAAAAATTTCAAGCGTTTAGACCCAGCGGTTTAGGCTATGCATTGTCTGTTAGGGAATGAATTTAGATTTTATTATGTAGACAAGCCGTGCGCCCGATGGGATCTCCCATCGGGAAAACTATGAACTTCCGCACAAACTTTCATCCCCTATTTAACCCCTTTAGGGAATGTTTTTCTAAAATCCTTCCTTAGTGCTAACTTTCCGTATACAGGGTGGTAGGACATCGACGTACAACCTGTTACCATGGATTCAGTACATCATTTTTAACGCCCCTGCGTTAAAAATTGCCGTCGGTTATTAACAAATTAAATAGCTGTTCCGTTTCAGCATTTAGACCCGTTTTGGCTCTTTTGTAGGAAACAGCTGTTTTTTTTTTTTTAAATTCTCCTATACATATATCTATATTCTGCCACCCAGAATAAGGAACTTGTGCAAAATTCGTGAAGAACCCTTGACATATAGTTAACTAGCTTTAGCCCGCGGTTTCGCCCGCATGGAGGTCGGAAATTATCCCACGGGAACGTACTACTGGGATAAAAAGTATCCTACATGTTAATCTAGGTTATTAACTATCTGTGTCCCAAATTCCATCCAAATCTGTTCAGTAGTTTTTGCGTGAAAGCGTAACAAACATCCATCCATTCATCCTCACACACTTTCACATTTATAATATTAGTAGGATATAAGTCTGAAATCGCCACATCGTTTTGAACCCGTGGTGATCAATGCTCATGCCTTCTCTGTTAAGAAGAGGCCTTTGTTGCCCAGCAGTGGGACAATAATGGGCTGGTATTATTAATATTATATGATTACGTACTGTCGGGCTCTATGAGCATGACATCCGGCGAGGCTGGCGACCGCGGTGAACCCGGCGACGCGGCCGGTTTACTGCCTCGGGACTGGATCTGTTCTAACAGCTCCTTCGTCGTTTTTACCTGAGGAATTGTGATAAGGATTTCAGTCTACAAATGTTCTTGGAAAGAGAATTTGAGTGGTGGGGATTTTGGGAGTCACTTCTACATTACAAAAATGTATAAATTAAGTATAAAAGTTATTCCAACATCAACGTGACATTGATTTGTTTCGGCTTTTTTAATACAACGAATAAACACAACATTGTGTTGTCGTTGGGGTCGTGGCCGAATAATAACAGCCGCACGAGTAGATCTTCAAGGTTAAACAACTGTTGTCGTGGTCGGTTCGTGGATGGGTGACCATCCATTACATACCGAGACTCCTCCGTGCCTCAAAACGCACGTTAAGCTGTTGGTCCTGGTTGTCATTCGTAGATCTTATAACAGTCGTTACGGGTCCTTAGAAGCCCGAAATTCTGACAACCAGTTTTATCAAGGGGTATTGTGTTACCCAGTAACTCAATGTTGAGGTCAGACAGGCAGTCGCTTCATGTAAAATACTGCTATTTAGCTGCATTCGGTTAGACTGGAAGTTGACTTCAATATTGTTGGGAAAAATCTAAGTAAATGTTGTGTTGTCCTGTTTCAATTATACGTAGTCGTAATATTGTGACAAAAATTCATAAATAATTAAAAAATAAAACGCCGCGCCGTTGCGCGCCGCCCACGATTAATAGAGATGGCAATGAACAAACAGCTAGCATACCTTCTTCCCGCCCGCGGGCGGCATCCTGTTGACGAGCGCGGCGTACGAGTCCAGCGCGTCGCGCCGCGCGCCGTTCCGCCGCCGCTCGTGCGCCGCGCCGTTGCGCGCCGCCCACGATTAATAGAGATGGCAATGAACAAACAGCTAGCATACCTTCTTCCCGCCCGCGGGCGGCATCCTGTTGACGAGCGCGGCGTACGAGTCCAGCGCGTCGCGCCGCGCGCCGTTCCGCCGCCGCTCGTGCGCCGCGCCGTTGCGCGCCGCCCACGATTAATAGAGATGGCAATGAACAAACAGCTAGCATACCTTCTTCCCGCCCGCGGGCGGCATCCTGTTGACGAGCGCGGCGTACGAGTCCAGCGCGTCGCGCCGCGCGCCGTTCCGCCGCCGCTCGTGCGCCGCGCCGTTGCGCGCCGCCCACGATTAATAGAGATGGCAATGAACAAACAGCTAGCATACCTTCTTCCCGCCCGCGGGCGGCATCCTGTTGACGAGCGCGGCGTACGAGTCCAGCGCGTCGCGCCGCGCGCCGTTCCGCCGCCGCTCGTGCGCCGCGCCGTTGCGCGCCGCCCACGATTAATAGAGATGGCAATGAACAAACAGCTAGCATACCTTCTTCCCGCCCGCGGGCGGCATCCTGTTGACGAGCGCGGCGTACGAGTCCAGCGCGTCGCGCCGCGCGCCGTTCCGCCGCCGCTCGTGCGCCGCGCCGTTGCGCGCCGCCCACGATTAATAGAGATGGCAATGAACAAACAGCTAGCATACCTTCTTCCCGCCCGCGGGCGGCATCCTGTTGACGAGCGCGGCGTACGAGTCCAGCGCGTCGCGCCGCGCGCCGTTCCGCCGCCGCTCGTGCGCCGCGCCGTTGCGCGCCGCCCACGATTAATAGAGATGGCAATGAACAAACAGCTAGCATACCTTCTTCCCGCCCGCGGGCGGCATCCTGTTGACGAGCGCGGCGTACGAGTCCAGCGCGTCGCGCCGCGCGCCGTTCCGCCGCCGCTCGTGCGCCGCGCCGTTGCGCGCCGCCCACGATTAATAGAGATGGCAATGAACAAACAGCTAGCATACCTTCTTCCCGCCCGCGGGCGGCATCCTGTTGACGAGCGCGGCGTACGAGTCCAGCGCGTCGCGCCGCGCGCCGTTCCGCCGCCGCTCGTGCGCCGCGCCGTTGCGCGCCGCCCACGATTAATAGAGATGGCAATGAACAAACAGCTAGCATACCTTCTTCCCGCCCGCGGGCGGCATCCTGTTGACGAGCGCGGCGTACGAGTCCAGCGCGTCGCGCCGCGCGCCGTTCCGCCGCCGCTCGTGCGCCGCGCCGTTGCGCGCCGCCCACGATTAATAGAGATGGCAATGAACAAACAGCTAGCATACCTTCTTCCCGCCCGCGGGCGGCATCCTGTTGACGAGCGCGGCGTACGAGTCCAGCGCGTCGCGCCGCGCGCCGTTCCGCCGCCGCTCGTGCGCCGCGCCGTTGCGCGCCGCCCACGATTAATAGAGATGGCAATGAACAAACAGCTAGCATACCTTCTTCCCGCCCGCGGGCGGCATCCTGTTGACGAGCGCGGCGTACGAGTCCAGCGCGTCGCGCCGCGCGCCGTTCCGCCGCCGCTCGTGCGCCGCGCCGTTGCGCGCCGCCCAGGCCGCGCCCGCCGCCGCGCCCGCGCACGCGCCCGCCGCTTCCGTGCCGGAGCCGGCGCGGCTGTGGCCTCTGCGCACACGGCGTGTCATGTTACAACATTAATTTGTAAATATGTTAATAATGTTTGTACTTTCTATTAGGAGGTCAACAGAAAAAACATTTTTATTTAAACCATCTAACAGTAATTCCAATCAGCCATGTTCCCACTGCTGGGACGCAGGTCTCCTCTCTGTGCGAGAGAATTAACCGTAATCCACCACGCAGGCCCAGTGCAGGTTGGTAGATGAGCGTTTTTCAAAAAAAGTGTACCTCTCACTTTTGGTCTGTCCCCTGTGTTTGAAGTCTAATAACTTGTAAAATTTATATGTGGTTAATTATTTTAATGAATGAAAAGCATTAAACACACTGTAAACTAGTTAAATTCATACAATAAATTTACTTATACTTTGCGTATGAATAAAAAATGACAATTTTGTACACCAAGGTGTCAGTTTTTGGCGTGTCCCCCACTCAAGTTCCTCGGTGTTAGAAACGATTTTGAAAACTTTTTGTACTAGGGTAGCATGACTTTTTGGTCATCGCTTGAAATACACTGTGTCGTCGATCGTAGCCGGTAGTTTGTAATTAAAGTCTTGTGCTCATTTCAATACAATTTGATTTCGAAAAGTACCATAAAAAATGGTACAAACCGGACATGTAGGTTTTGTCACGGCTAAAACTGCCATTTGAAAATATATTAGACTATTTTAGTTTTTGAAATGCAATTCCACATCATAAACGTCACCGAACGCCATTTTAAATAAGCTAGTTCTCATTATACTTTACTAGTAAATTTACGTGTTTTATGTGCGCGCAACGGCCGTCAAGATTTCTTCTGTCGGGTTTGACACACATTATCGACTTCATTCAGGTATGTTTACATAAGTTAACTGTTTTCAGATGATGAACAATATCCTCAACTAACGTTATATATACATTTGATACTAAACGTAGGTAAATGTTTTCGTTATAATATAATTTTGAATAGAAAATGGCAAGAGAACGTCACGTCGGATTTGCGACGTTTTGCCCCGTGACCTACAGGCTGACCAGCAAAGTCGCAAAACCGACACAAGAAGGCTAAGACTACATGTAGGGTTTTTAGTCCAGTCACTATAAGGATTACTAACCTCGGAAGATAATTAAAGATAAAAGCTAAGTATTTATAAACTTGTAATTTTAAAACCGTTTTTTTATTATGTTATTATTTCCTCGAAATAAGTAAGTATTACCAAACGAGTATTTAATTTACGAAAAAATTAAATTACATTCTTCCTGATGTTACCGATTTTCTTGAAGATTTGATAGCTTAATATTTCTTGCTCTCATTACTTTCTTTGTTTTGTTTCAGATTAAACTACACTCTAAGTTACTAAAACCAAACCATCACATCAAAGCGCTGCAACATGGTTATATTTTATGATATTGATAAAATACTATCAAAAAATTATTTTCAGCAGTATTATAAAAATAATTATAAGTGGCCCTGGCCTGTAACTCACTTTGTCATTACTGAAAATTGCTATGGATGTCGACAGGAGCTGGATACGAATGTTGCACGAAGACCGAAACATTTCATATCACCCATGAGTAGAACTGACATTTTTTACTTATTAAACACTTCATATTTTTGGTGCAGTGATTACAATCTATCTGTATATGATCATTTTCCTGACGACGAATGTAGTATTTGTTGGGCTGATTTTTTTTACTGATTTTTGTTTTGAATCAGAACTTAATATTTGGAAAGGTTTTGATTTTTAAATTTTTATTAGAATTAGAATTATATTCTAGGCGACGACGGTTACCTTAAGGGCCCTTTTTTTTTTTTTTTTGTAAGCAATATCTATACAGGGTGGTCAGGACATCGACACGTAACCTGTTACCATGGATTCAGTACATGATTTTGTTCCCACCTGCGTTGAAACATTTTTAGGCGGTTATAAAAAATAAAATTGCTACTCCATACATTTTGACTGTGTAGGTATTGCACTATTGTAGGAAACAGCAGATTTTTCATATAATAACCGACAAAAAATAAATTACGCAGGACCGTCAAAAATCGTGTACTAAATCCATGTTAACAGGTTGCGCGTCGATGTCCCTGCCACCCTGTATATTTTTAAAAAATTTGCAAAACTTGTGTATACATAATATAGTACAATACCTGCCTAATTTTTGTGAACCAACTGTTTGTTGTTTGAATTTGTAATACTTTAAAGATTTTATTTTATATTTTTTATATATTTTTTATTAAGAATTACGATTATAACGACGGTTACCTCTAGTGCCACTTTTTGGTGAGACGGATGTATCTCAAAACAATAGGTAACAAAATAAGATTGTGACAACAAGGTATGAAAACTTGATCTCAGATTTAGGCTTTATGTCAATTTATTTGTGTTTTTGTAATATTATATTATTATGATTGAAGTAAAATGTTACTTTTAATATTTAATAGAGTGAAAAATAAGTGCCTAAATTATGACTGTGATAGGTAATTAGTACTCGTAGTGCATGTAACTCTGACCAATTTTGGTTTAAATTAATGTGTCTTGTCATTCTATGATTATGATTAAGTACAAAGTACGTCTTATACTGCTTAATTTTGTTAATTACGAAATAAGAAATTCCTAAAAAGACTGATCATATAATAAACATTGAAAATGTATATTTTATTCTTGATTTTATTTTAACCACGTAAATTTTTTGTTTTATTTTTGCGCTGGTGTAAGCTCAGCCTTAGAAAAATTGGTCTATGGGTTTTGCGACTGTCCCCCGTTTTGCGACGAAGAATTTCTTAGTTTTAACCAATTATTAATATCAAGGGGTATAAATAATTTGAATGCATTATTCAGAATGATTTTGATGTTCCGGCATACAATATTTACTTTGGGGATTAAACTACATTTCATTACGATATCGTAAAAGTAACGGTTACTTTGGCATCAGCTGTGACAAAACCGAGCTTAAAACTAGAATTATTCGTAATTTATAGATTTGGTGATTAAATTGACCTATTTAAAAGAAAATATTTATGATAATCTTCCTAACTCAATCAAAATCATTTGTGTAAATCATCGTAGTTAGTAGAAAAGTTAGCTTTTAAGACAGTTGCAAAACTGACATTTATTTCCACAGTGCCAGTTTAATTTGATGATTTCTCGTATTATTGATTAATCTGCAAGCAATTAAATATCATTTTCATATACTATCATATATCTTAATAATATCTGAATCAAAAAATTATCCAAAATTTGATATTTAAAATATTATCATAAATTCAGACATGGTACACTTTTTTTTGAAAACGCTCAGATGTCACATGTCTTCGAATTTTTGGTTCCAGGACATACCAGTTCTTCACATTTTCCTTCACCATTTTTGAGAACAGTGGTCATGAAATAATTTACATAAAGTAAAGCACCTGTCAAGGTTCGAACCTACGACCTCCAACTCGTAAATCGCGGCCATTACCACTGGGCCACCAATAGGTACTCTCTTTAGTACACACATACTTATTACACTTGTACATGTTTATAATATACTGCCCTCTTACAGCAAATTATGAACATGCATTACACTATCCGAGAACTTGATCGAAATTATGCGAATACGAGAGCGCAAAAGAGCACTTCGGTTAGCTTCGTGCAACTTCGGCTCGCTTCGTGCAACTTCGGCTCACCCCGGGCGACTTCCTCTTCGCGATCGTTGTCGGTTTTTGCGCCCGAGTCTTAAACCTGCACTACACTACTCGAGAAGTTGATTGAAGTTAAACGTATACAAGAGTTTACAATGGCACTTCACTTTGCTTCGTGAAACCTCGGCTCGCCTCGGGTGACTTCCGATCGTTGTCGATTTTTGCGCCCGAGTTAAAGGACTCGAAGCGTCCAGTAGTTCTTAACATGAGTGTAGTCACGTATTTAACTTCGGTCAATTTCGACCAGTACTTCGACGAAGCACCGAGTAGTGTATTGCAGGTTATAGAATCACATTTGAAACACAAATGTTTTAAAGTTTGACCGATACCGCGGCGAAGCGGGGGGCGGGTCGTCGTGAGCGTTGACGAATAAGCAGCCAGGGGGCCTAGAAAAAATCCCTTTTCTGTAAGCGTTAACGCCAACGGAAATTCAAATTGTATGGAGTTGACATTTGCTTACCACGTGACATTACGTATCTTTTCCGCAGGTAATGTCATTGCCATACATTTTGACGTTAGCTTCTGGCGTTATCGCTATCAGAAAAGTTTCTGTCGAGGCCTACTGCACTGCCCTCGGAGAGCCGCGCACGTACCTTAGGCGCGGTACTGCGTTATCGGTCAAACTATAACACGTTGACTGGGAAACGTTAAGGAGAATCTTATAAGACAGGCACAAGGTACGCTGCTTACCTTTTTTTCTTAGGTTTTTTATCTCTTTTCGCTTTCTTTTCGTCGAACAGAGGTTCCGGCGAAGGTGGCCTTTTTACGGCTGAAATAAAAAATAAAAAAGTCAATTATTTTATGGCATTAATAACAATGAGAATGCAAATAATAGTTTAAAATGTAAACTCCACTGAACAATGCCGTGCTTATGATAGTTATATTAAGTCACTTTATTGTCGATATTGAGATAAGTATATATTTGGAATGTAGAGATTGAGATCTACATTTCATTTCTAAAGCTTATTTGATTTTCTATGTCACATTTTCAAATTTTAAATATACAGAAATGTAGATCTCAATCTCTACATTCCAAATATGTACTTAAACTCAATATCGACAGAAAAAATTCACTTACGTTACTGTAATTATCAGAAGCACGGCAGTAATAAATTTAATAAAAAAAAAGCCGAAATAGAGCAATATTATGTTTTTCCTTTCGGCTTGTCTTTTATTTTTAGAGCGACAGTGTTTTGTACACCTCTGCTCACCTCTTCGGAGAAAGCAAGCGAGATGCTATGTTGTTATCTTAACCCTTACATATTGTTTATATTCTCTTATCAATATCAATAACACACGTCGTTATCACTATGATTGCTTACATATAGATAACGTAATAACTGGTCAACAAAATAAATCAAATCAAAATATTTTATTTCACATAAACCTACATGGGCACTTATGAAACGTCAGAAGCTAGGTGCACGGTTCCAATTGGTTGTTTCCTATGGAGAAGAGTCGGTAGAAACTCCACGGTTACTGTTTTAAAAATAAGGGGCTTTTACAATGTCCAAATGACGTATTGTATATCTGAAGTACCACACTTCAATAATGGTAATGTAAATCCCCGTAGTTTTAAAATAGAAAGCGGGACTTTTTCTCGCGCTGTTAATAGAGTGTTACCAAGTTTTTCGAATCATTTCTACCAGTTTTCTTATGGTCAACCACACACTTCCATACTGAGTTAGTGGGTGTGCCTTTCCACCAGATTCCAGATGTACAAGGTAAGCTAAACAGTGAAGCTAATCTATGAAACTGTATATTTCGACCAAAAAATTGTGTAGCGGAGAGACTAAGAAGTGCTTTGCGAGTATGTCAAATTTTTCACCAGAGTTTAGCCAAGCTACGGTATGAAATTCAAACAATCCTATTGGTTGATATCAAACACAATCTTTCGCTACGCAGCTTAGCACATCTCTGGTGAAAGGGCAGCCTAAGACCTTTAACTAGTCAAGCCCGAGGTGGCCCGCTAGAGGGCCAAAACAATAGATAATCAATTGTCTCATTAACAATGCTTGATGAGTTCATTAAAATCCGCAAGGACATCTTCTGTGTTAGGTCAACCCGGACAGACTGGTTTTATTAACTGTCAATACATGACAAGAAGTCTTGTGTGCTCATATACATTTGAGTTAAAAATTATGTACAGTACAACTATTTTCTTAATGTCCCTCGGTAATCATCGCATGTTTATTATTTATTGTTTGCAAACAATAGTTAGTTCTGAATTCAAATGATTATACACGATAAATCTAATAATTGATGGACATGGAAATTAGCATTCGTTTGTTTTCGGAAATGCGATGATTCCCGAGGGACATTAAGAAAATAGTTGTACTGTATTATATTTATAAACGTGTCCCTAAAGGTTCATTAGAAAATCAGCGTCAGACAGCATCTGTCTGGCATTAATGCTGAAATGAACATTTTTGGAGCAGACAACTGTTTTTAAAACATTTCACACTTTTTATTTGTATTTTGTAGTTCGTGTTTCATGAACTGTTACCAAATAAATGTTATTCTTTATATTTTCTGTAGTTTTGAAGTGATGCCTATTCGATAAGTAGCGATTTCAGTACTCACGCGGCGTGAGCGGTGTATGTGTGTTGGCTAACAGCGCGGGCGCAGGCGGCAGGCCCGGCGCGGCCAGCACTGGCGCCGGCTCGTCGTCCACCAGGATCACATCCTGAGAGTCCGACTCGTAGCCGCCCCATGCTGGAAAGTTATCAAACAATATAGTATTAGGTTCAAAGAACTATTTTATTTTTTCATAACACTTTTTGAAACAGCACCCTCATTACCTAACACACTATCAATCACAATCTGAATCATTTTGAAGCCTATTGCTAATCCATTGCTTCATGTGTTCGAAAATTGCCTGCCCACAACGTAAATAACGCAATGAATGTTGTTGAACGGTCAAAATGAAACCCATTACTACTGGTAGTGTGTTACGTAACTACCCCGCTGGTCTTACTCTGCCGTTCTTAGGTCTCTAAGAACGGCAGAGGAAGACCAGCGGGGTAGTGGCTACTCATGGAGAAATCTGACATCATATTTTGGTAACACAACATTCGTGCATTTGCCTTTGAATATGTCAGATACCATATTTCCTAATGAAATGCGTGGGTTTAACAGATTCGAGAAAGGTATCTTTTTCTTGTTTACATGTTCAGTCTACAATGTTCCCACTGCTGGGACTCAGACCACCTCTCTGTGAGAGTGAATGGTCAACCACGCGGGCCCAGTGCGGCATCGTGAATCGTTTCTTTCAATTCATATAACGCTCATTTGGAGAAACATTGACGTAACTGCTGCTTTTAAAATTTTACAGAAGAGTAATTTAGAGTCTTGTTTTTTTTTTTGTAAGTAATATTTTACCGTCTCGTTCTGAAATGTTGATAAATCCGAAAACCATATTAAATATTTCACGCCTCTGCTCCTCTGAAAATTTTTTCGAGCACAATATATATCGGCAACTCATTTTTGGGAAAAATACATTTACGTCGATGTTTCTCCAAATGAGCGATATATGGTAGTATCCTCACGTTATTTCCTTCATCATTTTAATAACGTAGGTCTGCTGTATGATTATTATTTAAAATTAGCTACGTAAAAACATTTTAAAGTAAATACTGACCCGGTCTGGATGGTGGTCGCGGACTGTTCACCGCTGGGCTCACCACTTGCTGTAATATCAAACAGACATACTTTACTACAAAGAATATGTTCCATAGTAAAAATATATATTAATCTGGGCAAAGATTTCTGGTCGTAAGATGTTCAGAGGTTGCGCGAGCAATATTCAGAGAACCACATCTTATTCTCAATCATTTATTAAGACGTCCACTGCTGGACATAGACCTCCCCCAAGAACCGCCACTTCGACCGGTTCTATACTAACCACATCCAGCTGATTCCTGCAGCCTTCACCGGGTCATCGGTCCACGTTGGAAGCGTTCCAACGCTACGTCATCCGGTACGCGGGTCACCACTCCAGAATCTCATATAAATTATGATTTTGAAAGACGACTTTATACACTGTCTTCCTTATAATATACTAGCGACTCGCCGCGGCTTCGCACGGGTGCAATGTAGATATTAATGCGGTGTGCGTGTGGAGTTATTAATAATATTATTATTATGATTAGACTATACTACAGGATATCTTTATATACAATGTTTACAGCTGTTTTTACCTGCTGCTACTGTGCTGTGTGTACCTTGAATTTGACTACCCAAAGTACCCAATGATACCCAAAAGTGGTCTATATCGACCACCATTTTTCAATCTGTGATATTTTCTAAGATTTTAATGATATGCTGTAAAGGGCAATTTTGATGTACATTGAAATGCACAACGTATCTAAAGTTTTTAATTAGATGAGGAATAATACTGTATTGTTTAAAATAGCTTCGTAAATAACCCATAATGTTTTTGTAGTAAGTAAAAGGTAAAAATGGTTACTGTGGGCTATCCTTAGGAGATAAACATATACCATCGCGGACTTTTCTGTAGACCTTTTTAAGATCAAAATGCGATTCGCGACTGTAGGAATGATATATTTACTGAACAATAATCAGAATTTGTTCCATCTAAAAATTTTCATATGTAATCAGAAAAATTCTTAGGTGGAACAAATCACAAAAATTTGACAATTGATATGAAATTGATGATTATTATTCAGTAAATATATTATCATTGCTAAAACAGAGCTGCAATTTGCAATAAACCAAAAAAAAAAATGAATTTGGCGGACTACAGCTGAGGATTCACCTTAAACAGCTTAACAACGTGTCCCCCTGGATCTCAAAACTGGGTTTCTTTAGCAACAGACTTATTTCCGTTGTACCTAGGAATCCCCTATATTTCAGCTAGCAAGACCAATTCTTTTGTGTACCCCAGGGGTCGGCAACCTGCGGCTAGCGAGCCACATGCGGCTCTTTGGATGTGAAGCTGCGGTTCTTTAGTTCCATACGCAAATATTATTTATTTTTATACCATATATATATTATCTAATTTGTTGTGAAAAAACACCACTTATACATATATGATAAATAGATTAGCTTTTTTTATAAAAAATCTTTATTTATGCAAGTACTATTTATTGTTGGCAAGAGAAAAAAAATGTGGCTCTTTAAAAGCTTTGAAATTTGGTAAATTGTAATTTTTGACTCTTCCGACTCAAAAGGTTGCCGACCCCTGGTGTAGCCTATTTGCGTTATCCATGTCGATAAGACCAATTTGGGAAGACCGATTCAGATGTTATTTTGTGCTTGAATTCAAGTTACATATCAAAATTAAGTTGTCCAAAGTCGTTCTTTGACTCTTCTACGATATTAAGTATCAAAGGATTCACTCAAACGTATGAAACTCGTGAATAACGTACCCGGGAGAGCGCTGGCGACGTAAGAGGGGTGCCGCCGAGACGACTCCGCACCGCAGTCCGCTCTGCCGAAGACCGGTTTGAACCTGAGGATTGAAGATAATTATCATTTAGATGTAGTGAGAAAGGGGAGTTGATAAGATGTGTCTAGAAAGGGAGAAGATTTTGTTAAAGTTGTTGCATTTAATACTATGTATTAGCATAATGCGTTACTTATTCCACTATTAAGAGGGCGCACACCGGTCCACTAGCGCCACTCCTTTAAAATAATATTATCTCGTGACTGAGAAGGAATTTTGAATAACGGCTCAATAAGCACCCTCAGTAAGTGTGTCTAGAATTTTCTAATACCTTTTATAAACTTTCATATTGAGACACGAAGCAACAAAATTCGATCTAAAGAAAAGCAGTCACATTCCTCTAGATCGTATTTTGTTGCTTCGTGTCTCAATATGAAAGTTTATAAAAGGTATTAGAAAATTCTAGACACACTTACTGAGGGTGCTTATTGATGCCGTTATTCAAAATTCCTTCTCAGTCCCGAGATAATAATTTTTTAAAGGAGTAGCGCTAGTGGACCCGTGTGCGCCCTCTTAAGTGCAGCACTTTTTTTTTTAGTTTCTGGGAATACTCAAAGTTATACAGATTTTATAGGTCACATTCGGTAATGCAAACAATATTAGGATAATCAGCCTACAATATTCCCACTGCTGGGACACAGGCCTCCTCTTGGTGAGGGAGAAGATGTCACATGTCTTCGAATTTTTGGTTTTAGGACATGCCAGTTCCTTCACGATGTTTTCCTTCACCATTTTGAGAGTAGTGGTGATGAAATAATTTACACAAAGTAAAGCGCCTGTGAGGGTTCACCTACAACTCGGTAGGTCGAGGCCAATACTACTGCTCGGTATTTCCTTGGTGTCACTACAAACTAAGTACTTTATTGTTGTTACGTCAAAACAAAACAACAATAAAATACTTATTTCTGAATTCAAATTATTATCCTAACTAATATTATAAATGCGAAAGTAAGTTTGTTTATTTGTTTGTTACCTTTTCACGCCTAAACCACTGAACCGATCATCCTGGAATTTTTGCATATACGTTGTCAGATGTACAGAAACGGACATCAGGTACCTTTCATCCTAAAAAAAAAGTACTGTTCCCGAGGAAAACAACAATAACGTTCTTATGATAATAGATGGCGCCACGTTTCTTTCGAATCATGATTGAATTATAACCCGAATTGATAGTCAAAGTCTAAATTAACGCGAGCGAAGCCGCGGGCAAAAGCTAGTACACGATAAATCTAATAATTGATGGACATGGAAATTAGCATTCGTTTGTATTCGGAAATGCGATGATTCCCGAGGGACGCTAAGAAAATAGTTATACTGTACAATGTTTTCTATAACCACCATTTTGTGGTAAGATCAGAAAGTACTTTTCACAGACAAATTGACTAACTTAACCAGGTAACAACTATTGTCTCATTTATCTATTTTCCATTTCCAAACCGCCATGGCATTGACAAAAACATAAAATTACATAAGTCTACAATGAGTCTGTGTTTCATAAGTGCCACTGGCAATACTAATTGCGATCGAATTGTTGAATCACGACTGTGTAGCAACCGGTTGCGAAACGATTTGGTGTACGAAAGCTATGCGGTGTGTCGGGGTTTCAGATGGCTCCAGTAGATGGCGTTTTTGGCAAAAACGGCTGAAATTAATTTCGCCATAAATCTAGACAAGTTAAAATATTAGTTTTGTTTTTTTTATATTGGGGTTTGACAAGCCAAGTTGCAGGTTGCAGTGACCTTTTGCCATTTTGTGTCGGGAAAATTGTAGGCTTTTCTGAACAATTACTTAAGAGGATGGTTCGCATACATACAGCCGCTGCCGCTGTGGTCAATAACACACTTACTAAGAATAGTGATATTGATAAGTGCAATTACTTCAATGATCATTTATTATTATAGAAAGAAAGAAAGAAAGAAAAATAGTTTATTCTGCACAAACAAAACGCACCTAACAAATGAACGACATTAATTTAGAGACATACAAAATAGCCAAAAGCTTCGTATTCATTTTACAAAAGTTTCATAATTACAATAATAACACAACATAACACAATACAACATAACATAATATTACATATTAGTATAATATTAGGTTTTTTTATTTTTTTATTATATTAGTTTCGTTTATTTATTCATTTTAGTTTTATTACTATTTTAGGGAGCTTTAAAGATATCAGAGAATGTTGTTGAAGTGATTTAATCATGGCATTAAACGACTAACCTAAATATTTAATGGAGGCATAATAGACTAAAAAAAATTTTTTTTTTTTTTTGATAAATAAAGCATATTACAGTGTATTTGAATATTTGCAGGATAAACTATAGGATTTATATTCATACTTCAATCTTAAACTAGTTTTATTAATCCGATTCTTAATTTTATTTTGTTTAGTTTACATTTTTTTTGTGTTTTCTTTCTATGTACTTTGCATGCCGAAAGGTAAAATACGGTGATACCAAGACTGTGTTACACAAATATTACATGAAAGTAAAACATCTGCATATTGTTTACTCATATTTGCAAATAAATGATTTTGAATTAGACTATACTAATTTAATCTCAAAACCTTGTTATCAAATTGACCAGCATTCAATTAAAACAGACTCCATTCCCAGTACCTTTAGTAGCATTAGGAAAACCAAGAGCCAGAGTTGAAGGTGAAAGTCAAATCTGGTGAGTCTGGTCAACACACAACAAACTTAATTGGTTTATAGGACAATTAGTTATCCCGGAGACCGGCAGGCGACGCGGTTAACTGCCATATTTATTTACTAGCTTTTTCCCGCGGTTTCGCCCGCGTGGCGGTCGAAAATTATCCCACGGGAACACACTACCGGGATAAAAGTATCCTACATGTTAATTCAGGTTATAAACTATCTGTGTTCCAAATTCCATCCAAATCCGTTCAGTAGTTTTTGCGTGCAAGAGTAACAAACATCCATCCATCCATCCATCCTCACAAACTTTCACATTTATAATATTAGTAGGATAGGATTTTGAGTACTTTTGATCCTCACACACTCTAACAAGTATCGTCAGTCTATAAACCCAATTACTTGACGGCGTGTACGGTCACTAAAAATGATAAGTAACCAGGGTCGTTGAATATAGTTGAAGTTTAGCAAGAAACCGATGGACTATTTCAAATAAAAATTAATTTAATTAATAGAAAACAAACAGTTAATTTATCAAATTCAATTTCATTGAAAAACATTCATCGGTTTCTTACTAAAATTCAACTGTATCCAACGACCTGTATTTACCTCTTTTGCTGACTGAACGTACCTGTGTGTGCGGGCGATGCCACGGTGGGTATGACGAGGTCCCGCCATCTCTTCACCAGCACCTTGGCGCGGCGCGCGAGGCTCGGGTCAGTCGTCTTCCGTCGCAGCTCATTCACGTGTTTGCCCAGTCGGGTGGTCTGGAAATATTAAGAACGAAACATTATTTCTCTGTTCTCCTGTCATTGTTTCCGGAAACGTACTTGTGAATGCCAATTTGTAGTGCCACTCATCAATTGAAAGCTGTAATTTGATTGTCTGAATATTTAAACCCGAAATTCAAATTTTAATTAACCTTATAGATGTTTTTCATTTGACAGTTGAGGTTAATTTTATAACTTAAATTTTAGCAAAAGTTGTAGATTGTTTACATGCTTAACAAATAATTTTGGGACAGATTATAAGCTTGCAGATTGTAAGCTGAAGTTGTATTGGTATGGCTATAAGGGCTGTTTGGCGAAAATAAATTATAGCGAGTAAAAAATGAAAGGTGCATTCAGAAAAAAAGATATATATTTTTGGCTGCCTCAGGCTGAGGCATCTAACATATAAAAAAATAATTTGAGGCGCATGCCTCGCTCCATCTGGATCATAGGTTCTCAACGTGGGCAGTAACGCCCCTCGTAGGTGATTGAGACTTTCAGAGGGGGGGATATATACCTTGATATCTCATTGCCCCCTTAATTTTCTACGCACAGAGGGCGGGGCAGGTTTAAAAAATATAATGAATCTAAAATAGAAAGTTAAGTATAAAAATTGGGGGGCTCTAGAAAAACTAAATAAACTCGAAGTGGGCGGTGGGAAAAATAAGGTTGAGAACCTGTGGTCTGGATACATACATATTTTTAGATTTGTGGATTTTTCAGCTTCTAAGTTAGTACAATTGCAAATCTCTTTGCTTAACACGGTGTGAGGACATTTTCTCACGACCATTTCGATTATTATGATATTTTAGCAAGTCATTTGTGGAATAACAAGATAATTATGATTGAGGACTTGAAATGCTTAACTACCTCACACGACAGAGCATTAATATAAGTAATTTATCATCATAACATTTAAATCTATTCACTAAGGTCGTTAACTTTATTATTATGTATTTTGTTTAATTATTGTATGTGAGACCTATAATTACCTAAACAACACATTAATTAGGAAATTGTTTAATTATCTTTTACCATTAACAGTAAAAAAATAATCAGGGAACATTCCTGGAACTGACAATTTTAATTGGCGATAAGACCGCCTTGTGTCACCCTATGTAAAATTTCTACATTTATATCTGTAACTAGCTGCTGCCCGTGGCTTCGCCCGCGTGGATGTCGGAAATTATCCAACGGGACCGTGCTGCCGGTACAAAAAGTAGCCTATGTTACTCCTTATAACATCAGCTATATGCCAGTGAAAGTTCCGTCAAAATCGGTCCACTCGTTTCGGAGATTACCCGGAACAAATAGACAGACAGAAAAAAATTTTTTATTTTGTTTTAAGTCCCGTATATACTTTCATTTGCATTTAGTAAAAAGCTGTTATTTTGACATTATAAACAGACACTTCAATTTTATTTATTTGTATAGATTTTTATGGTGTACATAATAAGGAGTATTCTATTCTATTCTAGTTGAGGATAACTTTTAGGAAAATGTGGTGGTTGGAGCTTGTTATTTTTTTTGTTTTTGTAGAATGCATTAACCCTTTCAAAAGGAGGACACTGTTACTTGGAGCATTTAGCATGGTATTGCCAGCAGTAGAATCTTCCGCTCTGCCCTTATGACAGTATTTAGGTAATAATAATCAAATCAATTATAACATAACATCACGCATGTATTCCCCGAAGGCAGAGGTTAGGCAGAGGTGTACCTACCGTACCGTCAAACGGGGTGAATAGATGTGCAGGGGTGAATTGGAACGAAACTTTAAAACGGATTTTAACATTGAAATAATATAGTTTGTTGCCAAAAAGGACTCTTAATGTGTTTACTGTATTATAATTAACGATTAAGCGCTCTTGTTGGCAACAAACTATATTATTTCAATGTTTAAATCCCTTTTAAAGGTTCGTTCCGATTCACCCCTGCATCTCTACTCACCCCGTTTGACGGTACACCCACATTTCGCCAGTAAATATATAATATCTCTATTCCTTTCTATAATATAATAAAGCTGAAGAGTTTGTTTGTTTCAACGCGCTTATCTCTGGAAACTACTGTTCGGATATGAAAAAATCTTTTTGCATTTGATAGCCCAATTCTTAAGGAAGGTTATACTTGTCTGGGTCGCGGATTGTTCGAAAGAGTCACCTGGCGTACAGGCAACTGAAGGAACACGGGTGGGTTTTAGTCGGTAAAAGTCTGACACGCCCTTCCGCTCCGCCCAGAGTGGGAGAGGTCATTTGATGATTTCTCAAAAAAAAAAAGGCTATTTAGCATCATGCTACGACCCTTAGGCGCCGAGCTAAAAGGAAAGATCAGAAAGAACGCGAAGCCAAATTGAAATAGTAGCCGGGCGGGCAATGCGATGCGACGCAATTGGTCGGGGAACAAGAAATTTCACGCGGACGAAGTCGCGGGCAAAAGGTAGTAATTTTTATAATCGGATCGGTACTTGTTTGCCTTACAAACAAACAATTTTACCTCTTTATTACTATTTTAGATGATTCTTTAAAATATTATAATGTCTTACCTCCAGCAGCTCTTTTGTGATATTGATTCTCTCCAATACGGAAATAATTTCGTTGACAGTATGCATGTCGACAACCTGAAAAAGTTAATAATAATTATAAGTAAGTTTCTGAACACATTATAGGCTTCCGCCAACAGGCGCGACGCGACTCTAGTAGCAAATTTTCTATGAGAACTTTACAAGTCGCGTCTGTATGCGGGAGCCTTAAAAAATATTCAGCTATTACAATGGCACATCGAGATTTAGAAAAAGCGGCCAATTGCGAGTCGGACTCGCACACGAAGGGTTCCGTACCACCGTATAATATTATCACTGAATATAAAAATTAAAAATAAACACGTTTCTTGTATGGGCCTTTAAAACTCTATTTAGTTTTTATTATTTGTTGTTATAGCAGCCATAGTAATACATACTCTGTAAAAATTTCTAGTATCTACCTATTACGGTTCAAAAGACATAGCCCTGTGACAGACGGACGGACAGCGGAGCCTTAGTAATAGGATCCCGTTGGCACCCTTTGGGTACGGAACACTAAAACGTTCGGCTTTATAGAGCGCCGTCTCTGCCACTGATTCCTGGGTATGCGACAGTTCTTCCAGTTTTTTTTTATTTATGCGATTTTTTTTTCTAAGTCTCGATATTAAGCAACACTTCGTTCTTCCCTATTCGTGAACACTCTGGTCAAAGTTCTTTACCACGTTTTGGTCGTGGGCTGACATTTTGGGCATTAGGTCATAATCATAATCATTTATTTGTCAGAATATGGTACATTATATGGTCTAAGATTAGTCTGTGGTCACCCAAAGTTCACAAATTTTAGCACCGGGTCAGTGGTTGGGGTGGCGAAACTCGCGAATATCGATATTTTATCTTGCCCGGTTTTAATTTCGTCCACGGGCTCCAAGGCTATAACCGGTAAAACGTATTTTTAGAATGGAAATACCTACTTTTAGATGACCTAATCTACATTAATCAATAGACTTTTCCGAAGTTATTCAGATTAAAAAAACACGTCTACATTTCCATTAGGATGCTTGTGACTCAGCTTCCTAAGAATTTGACTATAACTTGGGGATTGCAATTCAGTCATAAAAGACTTTAAAAATAACGAAGGTAGTATTTGGAATTGCCTTTTTTTAAGCATTTTCTTCACTATATTTTTCTGTATGGTGTGTACCGGAATACTACCGGTAGTAAATACGAAATGGTCTACCATGATATGACATATTACGAGCCCATGAACACCTCACACTTCTTAGCATATGAAATGTCTTGCATAAAAAGAATAGAAAAATGTCGTGAGGAAAGTTTTGAGGACGAATGTGTACGGCTATAAGAGTAGGGGAAGACCTAAGAAACGTTGGATGGACTGTGTGAAAGATGATATGGGTAGAAAGGGGGTGACTACCGAGAGAGAAGACGACTAATAGAGAAGTATGAAAAAAAAAGTGCTGTTGCGCCGACCACAAATAAATTGGAAAAAATGCTGGGGAATGATGACACAATTGAACACCGGGAATCTTGAAAGTGCATAAAGATAGGTCCTCAAAACTTACGACAAGGGATCCTATAACTTAGGCAACAAATTGATGAAGGTAAGACAACCAAGCCTGCAGCAACCAATGCCTGACTTATTTAAATGGACTTATAGAGGTATGAGGAACAGGGTGTGTAGTTCATTCATACCTCCGTAGAAAAGGGAGGATCCTCTGACCAGTCGGGTGACGTGTCTGGTAGGCAACTGCCCGACGATTCATGTCGGGACGTTATATATATGCTAGTTGCGCAGTAAACTCTGCTTGCGCGATGCAGGATTTTGCGTAACGTCAGTGTGACGCGAAGCTCGCATGTGGCGTTGTAGATGCCGCTACAGACTTATGAATATGCACCACCACCTACACAAAGGACAGAGCCGTCCAGGTAGCTCCTACTGGTCAGACAAATTTTGAGTTGTCTATTGACACTAAAAGAAGAAAATATAGCCAAATGGTTAAGAGCTTGGCAAGGACCAACGACGCTTATATTAGAAACAATCAATCAGTTAAATCCGTATTCTTCTTCTACGTATCGCTGGCACGAATGTGTTTCAACTTTTACATACATACTACATAAACTCACGCCTTCTTCCCATGGGGGTAGGAAGAAACTACGGAACGTCACCTGCTAAGATCCTTACATACTCCTTTGGCCTCGTTTACGTTCATACATCTGGTCATACACGCACGCCGGTTGCGAGTACTACGCACCTATCCTTTCTGAAGAACATCACCAATAAAGTCACTATATGTCCTCCTAGGGCGTCTCCTCCCGCCGTTTCTACTCACATCTGCCTTGTAAATACCTTTTTTTAGTCGCCTTCCATTCATCCTCTCAACATGACCAAACCATCTTAGCATACTCTTTTCAATTTTTTGTCACTGCATCCTCTTTTAAACCGCACCGTTACCTTATCACATCATTACTTATCAAAGTTTGTTGGCCCACAACTGCGCCACTTCCAAATCTGTATTGAGAAGAGTTAATATCCACATATGCAAATACTTCTAAGTTCAGAAATATTAATGGGTAAACAGCACAATCTTTATTTACAATTGATCTACTTAATGCGACTGATAAATGTTGTGTAAGAGCCATTGAAAGCAAAGATAACTTAGACAATAGGATTCTGTAAAAAGTGTTAAGTGATTTTATTTCTGTAAGTAGGTTTGTACAAACACTTTTACAACTCAATTATATTTTAAAAACTAGATGAGGTCGGCGTTTCCTATCTGAATACTCTGAGAAAAAAAGGCTGAAACAAACTCAAGAGGTCACAGTCTCTTTTAAAGTCCAGACATAATCTTGGTCAGATCATGTGAAGACCATGTAGATTTGTGTCTGAAATGGTCTTTTGAGGAAAAACCACACAGATTGAGTGGACCTGTCCAGTCAGCGCACGCATTTGTCTGTAATCGTACAGCTACTGTTACTGCTTGACTATAATGCAAGAGAGACTGTGCTTATCATTTTTAGCCAATCAATTCATTCAATGCTGGCCCTAAAGCTGTCAAAAGACTATGGCAATGTTTGGTCGCGAAGAATTTCCGTTTTATTACGAGGCATATTTTTATGAACAATGCTGATTAACCGACCCTAGAAGATAGAGTATCAGTATAGTGGGGGAGACTTTTATATATATATATTTTTAGAGGATACTTAAATAGATCCAGACAGGGTCCATAATTGATTCGATGTTTTAACATACCAACTGTTATTATGTACACATTATGGAATGCAATAAAGTATTGAGATTTGGTAATAAATAATTCAGTTTCCCCATAGAACAAGGAATATTTTGATAAGCTTCATACATTTTTGAAATATGTATAGGTATTAAAAATTAAATAAAAATATACTTGGAAATGATAAAGAAAATACGTACAATGTATAAAATTCCGGCAAAAATGCACTATTTTTTAGTTTGGTTCATGGTATTTCTTAGCTTCGCGATTTTACGACGTTCCGCAATCAATGGTAGAAAAAAATAACTATCGACCATTTCCTATGATAGCGGCTCGCGCGCAGCGTTTTATGTGATTCATAAAGCCATAACTCATAAGTTACAAGTTCGATTCTTAGGCATTAAAAATTTCGATAATTTTGTTATAATTATTTTACATAATTATTTTTTGCATGAGTTTAAAATTACTTTCGAGAATAAAGTTTTTTTTATAAAAGTATTAATTTAAATATATGAATGCGAATGAACCCCAAATAATTGCTAATTAACTACATTACCGAATTGGAACACCAATGGTAGCGTATGTATGTAAATAAATAAATAATTCTCATTTTTCCTTCCAAAAAAATATGATTGAACACTCTATTACAATGATTGCTCATCTTTTTGTGAACCAGTAATTAATAAATAATTCCTATTTTGGGGTCCCAAAAAATACTAAATAGCCAAGTAAGTGAGACCAACTTGGATGGAGCGCTCGCCGCCCGCTATCACGGCACCGCTCGCTCGGCTCGCGCGCGTTTATATTACGCTAGCCTAACCTAAGCCACTTGGTAAGGGGGGGCCCCCTAGCTTAGTTACTGCTACCAATTCGGCTCCCACGTGGTTGGTAATAGTTCTAACCTAACCCGTTTGTCCGGAGTACCCTAGCTTGGCTAATGCGACCAGAGAGTTAAAGCACATTTATTTTAAAAAAAAGTGTTCATCATTAGAAGCCCAATATTTTTTCGAGTTAATAATGCGTTAATGCGTTTGTCATTAGGTCAATAAATTTTTAGAGGAGCAGTTAAAATAAATAAATATTTGATATTTCCCATAAAAAACATCGTTGATTAATTTTATCATAATTATTACAGAATATTATTTTTAACCCCCGACGCAAAAAGAGGGGTGTTATAAGTTTGACCACTGTGTGTGCGTGTGGATGCGGTTTTTTTTATTTGAAAGCAGATTTCTTAGCAGTGGTTCTTAGAAAGGTTTTATCAAAATTGGTTCAGCCGTTTCAAGGTCATCCGCTCTTTTTTGTGTTTTACGGGGGTTTTTGAATTTTACCTATTATTGCATGAGAATAAAATTAGCATCAGCGATATAAAACATACTAAAACTTTAAATAATAAAAAATAATCTATACATACTTAGAAATCAAGAACAATGGTTAGTTAGAGCAGTGCTTCAGGTTTCAGTGTGCACAAGTCTTTTAAAGAAAATCGATTTCCAGGTCAAGGCAGAATTGAAAATTCTAAACATTACTAGGTTATATTAATAAAGCAATGAAAAGAGCATTTCTTAAATGATTTGCCTAGTTTTGGTGAAGTTCAATAGGAGCAAGAATTTTTTTGTGCCCCAACCTACTGCTGCTTGAGGGTATTTGATTTGGCACCCAAAGAATTGGTCTCGGTGGATATAACTGACCGCAAAAAACTGTAGGTATTACGAATATAGACTCTGGCAAGGGCTGGTGTTAATAAGGACAAGAAAAAGAAAAAGTATCAGCAGTAGTAGCCAGATGCTATGTATGAAACTAAATTGGGAGTCATCACATCATTATCTGCCTAGGCTTTTCCTGTTGGGGGTTGGCTTGCAGTCTAACTAAATGCATCAGTTGAAATTCAATTAAGAGTAAGACTTGAAAGATCCATACTAATATTACAAATTTGAAAGTAACTGTCCGTATGTTACCTTTTCACGCCTAAACCACTGAACGGATTTCGATAAAATTTGGCAAGGTGATAGATGGCATCCTAGGGAAGGACATAGGCTTGTCTCGGTAGCACGTTCCCGTGGGATAATTTCCGAGATCCAAGCGGGCGAAGCCGCGGACAGAAGCTAGTTATTTATAAAAGTAGTGAAATTCGTGAGGGATTGAATTAACATTGGATTATGAAGGGAAGTCTTTTACATATATGAGTTAACGTGAATGAATGTTTCACGGCTAGAAATTAAGGTTTCAAGTGAGGATCTACAGTATGTTATCTAAAAATCTAGATATGATGAGGACTTAGGGCTTGGGGGAGGCTAAAATCAGTCATGGACTGTAATAGCCTGAGCATATAAATTTTTGCCATGCTTCATAACTTATCTACCTGTGAATATTTTAACCAATCAGCTCAAACCAGTCATAACTTATTCATTTATCACCCAATTCAAGAGCTTACTAATTTCTACATAAAAAAACAAGTTATAACAAAATAAAACAAAAATTAAGTGGAACAGTTATATGATGACATTTATTCTAGCTTTCTCTAATTAGTTGCTAGACTTAGATTGCTTTGCCGTGCAGTATGCAGCCTATTGCAGACCATAGGACATTAGTTGGTTCTAAAATAGGTGGTAGGGAATGACTGAATCATTAAGGTTCTCATTGCATAGCATCATTTGCTGATCTTGTAGTTAAGTATAGGCAAAAAAAAAACTTTAAGAATACAAAAGACTACTGAAAAAGAATACTGGGGGTGATGCCTGATAGAATTGTATGAAAAGACACACAGTACTTTCTAAATAAATGAAGGGCAGAAAAATTACAGAATCAAAGTTGCTAAATTAGGTCCAATTAGATTTAATGATGTTTCTCTAACCAGCCGGTCACTTAAGACTAATGCTTGAACTAAGCATTTTATCCTAAATGGGCCATACTTGGTCCGCACATTGGGAAATCAGGTGTTTAACATGCACAAACAACAATTAAGGGACATCGCTTTGATATAAAATCAAAGGAAATCATGAGGTATTTATCACATTCAATGAATACAATTTCCTTGTTCGACTTTATAATTAAGTATTTTGATGGGAGGAGTAGAATTCCAAGCCTTTTTTATCAAGAATAAGATAATGAGTATCTATTGTATAAATTGCTAGTAGTTTATACAATAGATTGCCTCTATTGTCAGGAGTGTTGGGATTAATCTAGCTTACTTGAGGAAGGCCTATGTCCAGTAGGGATAGCTTTCGACATAGGTAGTCAAAGACTTGTCTGAAAATGTTTGTAATTTTTTTTTTTTACTTGCAATATTTTTGCCATTAAAAATGATTCAGATGGTGAATTAACGCATAAATAAAAGGTATTATTCACATATAAGTTATAAATATAAGAGGTCATTTACCTTATAATCTAATGAATAATAATGTGTTGCCAGCCTGACAATGAAAAGTATCATATTTGATACAGGACTTTTTGATGCGATGACATCTTGGGCACAGATGGGATAGTGTGTTTGTGTACCAATGGCTAGGGGCGACAAAACTTTGTAGACTGTGTAGAGCAGGAAGGAAAGGCAAAAATAACCATATTGTGTGTGCACCAGCGTTTGGTATAGGATTTCTTTATGGTAGTCTGGTACTGAACATGGGGATGCCTCAATAAGGACTAGTTAATGAAAAAGAAAAAAACTTTTACACAAGTTTACCAAAACGATTTCAAATTAGAATTAGAAAATGTTACTTATGCAATTGGTAGTTTATTTAGTTTTACAAAGTACAACAGGTAGCATGAGTTTTCAAGAAATACGACATTGTGAAAGACCCTTGGAGGCGAAGATGGCGAGGTGAACTAGACTGTTTCTTGAGGAATTGGTCTACAACAGCAAATTGCCGTGAGAAGTAGAAAAAGAGGACAGAGGCTTTGCCCAGCAGTGGAATAGTATGGACTGCTGATGATAAACATTGGAATTGACAGCTAGTTTATTGATCAGCTCCTTGATCAAGTTTTTATTGTATAAAAAAATTTTAAACGTCCATAATAAATATGTCATGTCTCTTAAAATAATGTTTTGTAACCAATCAGCACTACAGAGAGTATATTTGAGCAGATGTTTTATTCTGAACATTAAAACCTCAATGGACTACTATAGATAGATAGATACAAATACTCTTAATTACATACAGTCAACTGTGGCATCTTTACTTTCCATCAGCAACTTTACCCATAAGTACTGTATTTACATATCTATCGATTACTAAAAATCTGTTGCCACCATTCAATATAAAAAAGTAGAAAAATCTACTGTTTTTGTAACAGATATTTATAATCAAATTAATCGAGAGATATTCAAGTACAGTACTAATAGGTAAAGTTGTGCATGGAAAGTAAAGATGCCAGTTGACGGTACTTCATAAAAATTACAGATATACATGTAGAAATTTTACAAGGGTTGACACAGGGCAGTGTTATCGCTAACAGCTATATACTTTTTGAATGTTACACTATAAAGTAGAAAGAAAGCAGCTGTAAAATCAGAAAGTAGAGAATGATAGGTACAATCTTTAAGAAACTTTTGGCAACCAGAAAGTCGCTAACAATTTTTTTGGCAACTATAAATGACTTCTTTCATTTGAACCTAGTATGATCCCTTTGCAGTTATATATTAAAATTTGACTGCAGACAATGTATACCTTTAGTTAAAAGTTGGACAAAATAGCAATGATTGAGCAGTCAAATATAGACTGATAATAAGGCTAAAAGCAATAAACTTTTTGAAGTGGTAGAATTTTATATTTAAGGGGGATGCACTAAGGTAGTCTGCGCAATTCAAATTTTCTTACGTTTTTTGCAATTTTCAAGTGAGTATCAGGTTATATGTTAATATACCTATGTTTTGCGGCTATAACAAATATTTATTTATAGAATTATAATCATAAAAATCATCAATACATCTCTCTAAGTTCATATTACCCTATTGAATGACTATTCCATGAAATCATGACATTTGAGGCCAATTCTCACTTAAGGAGTTGTATTGCTGATTCTAATGATTATAATTATGTGAAGCCATATTTGTTACGGCTGCGAATCATATTATAATCAATATACAACCTGACACTGACCTGGAATTTGGAAAAAAATAACCAAAGTAAATTTGAATTTCGCGGCCTACCTTAGCGCATCCCCCTTAAAGTAGAAAGAAGAATCTTAAAGTAGATTGAGAATCTTTATGAAACTTCTGGCGATCAGAAAGTCCTTTAAGCACTTGAGAACATTTTTTCTAAGCATTGCAAGTTAAGCCAACTATAAAATTACTTCTTTGATTCGAACCTAGCATGTTCCCATTGAATTTATAATTCAAATATGACTGCCTGCGGCCAAAGCTATACCTTTACTACAAATAAGACAAAATAACAATGATTAAGCAGTAAAATATAGACTGAAAATTAGGCTAAAAGTTATATAGGTTGTTTGCCATCGAGTGGTTTATAAATAACCAGAACATACCCAGTATTTAGTAATAAAATATGAAAGCAACATTGTTACTAACTAAAAAGTGTTTATAAGTACACAATAAGTACTTGTTTCATATGAAACTTAGTAGTAAATGCTGCCTCATTTCATTTGTCAACTTGTATGTATATCATATTTCTCAGAAACTTGATAGCAATTCTTATATCTGGAATTATTTTGCAGTAAGTTCTCAGTACGACAGCATTGCAGCGTATAACAATTTGCTGATGCTTGTAAAAAATGAACGATCAATGGGAACATTCTGGGTAACATTCTTATTCTGCCGACCCCATAAGTAAAGGGTCATTATTTATGTCTTTGTCATGGAGAGTGATGGTTTAAATGTAATCAGAGTATATTTCTGAAAAAAGAACATTAAAATTTATAGTTGGTATCTGTTTCAGCGAGATGATAATTATGTTAACCAATCAGCTGTTGATTTTATATAACCTCATTTGTAAAACTTTTTGAGGGTTAAGCTTAAGCACTTAGTTTGTACCCTGTACAGCTTGATAAGTATCAATGGGTATCTTTCACAGGGTTCATAATGATCAAAGAAGGGTGGTTGGCTGCATCACATTATATCGACTTTAATACAACCTTTAGCATAACATTCCCTCTCAATTCGAATATTAATAGTAAGCATCAACTTTAGCGGAGAGTATGTACATGGAAATAACCTCACAAATCCCAACATTTGGGCAGCTATTTGCATGGCAACCCTATCAAGACCAAACAAGGAAAGAAAGTTTTCACAATCAAAATGAGATAAGTAGCAGAATTAAAATAATCACACCACAATGATAACAACTTAGGAGATAATATCAAAGTTCTAAAACACCTGTCAAAACACTGGCCACTTGCCTCAACAATCAATCCACCTGCTGCCAGGCAGGCCTTAGCAACAGTCAGAGGCAAAGAAACTAACACGGGTGTGCTAAATAATCGCTAAAATACCGACCAATTACTTATTGCACAACCAGCAAACAAGAACAGGCCGTCAAATACAGACTACAAAGAAGGTAAGTGTGTGATGCGGAGCAGCATACGGCACGCGGAGCGCCTGGTGCCACCACACCGCCTGTAGCTACGTTTGTACTCACGTAAGGTCAATCAGTACAAAAAAACACATATTTGCAGCAGCCCAGTCGCTTAGTCACATCAACGGAGAAGATAAACGGGAAAGGTCGCGCGTGGCACAATTCCATACTTTCACATTGCAAAATTTTTGGCACTAGGGACGGAGGGACGGGGCGGCGGGCTGGCGACGTCAGTGGCCCCTCTAACTCGCACGCTCACGTATCCACACGGTCCGTTTCCGCTCCGCGATCCGCACTATATTCCGATTTATTGTTTGGACGGTTATCAACACATCTCGTGATCTTAGCACAGCACAAGGCACTCCCGAGACAACCTCGCGAGTGTCCGAATCGCAACATCGAATCGGGTGTCATGGGCTCGTGGACCGTTTCGTATCTCGTCTAGTTTATCGGACTTACGATCATCAAAACTCTGAAACTTACATTGTAATTGTTATCCAACGCATTCAGAAGTCGATTACTTAGTTCATGAGCGTTATTACTCATTTATAAACGAAAATATTTAACTAAATACGACGAACGTGTCTTCGGCTGCGTCGTAATGGCGGACCGACGACTACGTATGCCCGTGCCAGGGCATTTTAGCCGAATAATTCAACTGATATCTACCGAGGCGACGCACTCTCGTGTTTTTCCGTTTCTTTTGACGGAATAAGTTTATTTTGACACTGTCGGCCACTAGATGGCGGAACGTGCTTGAAAAAAAATATCAATTCCCTTCTCTTTTCTGCAAATAATATTTTTGGATTAAATTCAGTATTTTTTTTTGTCGCCAATACAAATTATTTTATTTGTCGAAAATGGTTGAATAATTAATTAACCGTTTATTAAACAGTAATAACGTTGCAACATTACACTGTCATTTTATAACATTTTTGATTATGGTAAGTAATGTAACTAAAGTTCGCAAAAAATACCGATAGAGGACGCTGTCCCAAATAAAAAGAATTAAAAGGATGAAGGATTTTACACCTGTTAGTTTACTGTGATGCCAGTACAAAAAACGTTTTACTTTTTAACGTTTTTCATTTTTTTTTAAGTTCTTTAGCATTGTAAATACCGTAATATAGGGTAAAAGACTAGAAGTTTCACTTTATTTGAATGCTCTCTGGAATAAAATATGATGTTATTACATATACGTTACCTGAGATAGTGTTAGTAAAAGTAGAAAATTTATGTACTATATAACTTTTTTCTATGTAAAGACGAACTTATTTTGCTGAAAAGAAAGCCACAGAAAAGTTTTATAACACAATAAACGCAGATATCATGAGTGTGCAGTGCAGTAAACATTAAGAGTTCGAAGTCCTAACCTTCCTGTAGAGAAATAGTGTTCGGCAGGGCAGCGTCCTCGGACCATTATTATTTATATTTGACATAAATGTCATATACCTTTTCCCCCTTTGGGAAAACGCTAGAAAGATAGATACATAAATGACCTACTACGACAAATACTTCATCCAATGATATTATTTACATATTGTTATCTTTAAATAACTTAATAAATGTGTTAATAAACAATGCTGTGATAATTACATTAACAATGCAACTTATTAGTGGCACGACAGTAATAATTAAATTAAAATTCTTCAAAAAACCAAAATCATGCTCTTTTACAAACGGATATGCTTGAGAGACAGGATATAAATTACAATAGTCAAACTGTAGGAAAAGTGCATGTAAAAATGTTGTGAAATTTACATTTTTCCATTTTTCGGGATTTTAATAAATTTGGCAGCCAGCTAAAGTGGAAAGCATAGGCAGAGGACATCAGCGTAATTATGCTGCATAATTTATCAAAAAAAGATAATCTGCCGACAATACCATGACTAAAGCTACGGTTTCGTAGACGTGCGGTTTCGTCATAAATTATGATGACGTTGCGTTATGAAAATCTATCATTTTCACCAGTATTTGACATAAATGTGACAAAAACGTTCTGTATTATGACTGCCGTTATTACGAGACCATTTACCGCTTTTGAATGCTACGGCTACATTGACGCTATAAAGCGAACTAAGCTTCTGCTACGGCTACGTTTTACCGATAAAGCAAACTACAATTCAAGCGCTCTCTATCGCACACCGCTCGACGTCTCGCTGTGCAACAGAGAGCGCGCTAAGGGTAGTTCACATTATCGCAACAGTGTAGCCCTAGCATTAGCTGATAAGTTAAGATATCGTTTTTTTTTTGTAGTTTTTTTAAATGAACTTTTGCATTTATGTTAAAATGTACATATATGCGTTTCCTCACAACCTGTCAACTGATTTTTTTACCTACATTCTTTAGTAATTGAATATATCTATTATATTCTACTCTAATACAGTCGAGTTTCAATAGAAAAGGCCAGCATAGACTGGGTTTTCTACCACTGATGTGCGGCCTACTGTCCCTTCTTAAAATGACACATGAAGCTTTAGAAAAATGTCGACTTTGTAGATCATCTTCTCTTTAACTCATTCATGTGTGATAGTTTCCATATAAAACTCCACGTGCCATACAAACGGCCGTGTACTCTAGCAAAAAATGCTGTTTTTAGGGTTCCGTACCCAAAGGTTGCCAACGGAACCATATTACTAAGCCTCCGCTGTCCGTCCGTCCGTCTGTCCGTCAGCGGGCTATATGTCATGAAACGTAATAAGCAGACAGTTGAACTATTCACAGAGTGTGTACTTCTATTGCTGATGTAACAACAAAGTAATAAAAATAAATTAATGTTAAAAATTAAAGGGGGTCGCCATATAAGAAACTTGTTTAAAAAAACATGCAGTGTAAATATTGTACGGTGGTACGGAACCGTGTACGAGTCCAACTCGCACACGGCTGGTTTTTTAAAATGTCATTGCGAATAAATTATTAGAATTTGAAAAGATCAAAGTATTGAAAAGCTCGAAGTGATGAATTGGAATGAACTGGAACGCGATTATAGTGTTGCCACATGACAAAATAACTTCTCCCCAAGTATATTGTGTTTTTTATTATACTTTTTATGAGAGTAAACTGACAAGCTTCACTAGTGGTGCTAAAAAGTTTGGTGTTCAAATACTATAATATGAAATAACTCGATTATAAATGAATAATTTATAAATTATTCAAGTGAACCTAAACGTTGTTGCTTCTGTGCTCCATGTTCGGATGTACAATTAAAGCATACATAAAATTACTTTCCTCGTGATAGGAAATCGAATAAACAGGAACTGTATTTAAACTAAAGTACTTTCGGTTTTAATTTTGCTATTTTATGTGACCATCGTACGGTCATGACTTCACAATATAATTACCAGAAAACTTTAAAAAAATCCAGTTTATCTAGTAATTTTTCAAATCCGCTACATAATAAGCAACTCGTGCTGATTTCCAGGTTTTTGAACAAAAAAATTGTGTTGACAACACTCCGGGGACTATTTCTCTGTTTTATGGCAATACTGGTGAGCCCTTCAAAAGTGTCATTTTTCGATTTGTGCGAAGTCGTGTGTCGCGTTATTTATCATGGCATAGAAAATATTTGCATTTACAATCGCGAATCGTTTATGAATACCTTGATTTTAATCAATGTTTACGAACGCTTAACTTTAACGGTGTCATGTAAATAGACCGTGGATTCGTAAAGTTGTTTGGGGTGTTGAATGGGGGTAATATTAGTGCAATTGTGTTTTGTGCAGTGAGAGTTTACGATGGATCGTCGGTGTTCCCAGTCCGTCCGGACACTAGTGTTCGACGATTCGGACTCTGATCCGCCTAAAGTCGGACAGAAGAAGGATCTTGCGTCGGCTGGAGCGCCATTGTCGTTGAACCAGAGTGCTGAAGGTCGGTGAAATTATCAATATTATGGTTGGCAATATGTGTGAAATGGGCGACTGGAGCGCGGTTTCGTAGTGTTTTCAAGGTTTATCTGCTGTCAATTTAATTGCGAGGGCGTGAATGAACGGCTGATGCTCATTGGCGGAGCATATTTGTGCGCCAAAGTAAAAAACTACAAGTTATTGTTATTATCAATGACGCCTACCCCGCGATCGTGTTATGTATGATTGCGAAACGTATAATTGCATTACAATGACCCAGATGATAATTTCTCTGATAACAAGACAAAAGTTGCATTTTTTATGACCATGGCAAATGCTTAGCTATTTGAAATGCAAATTCTGTAAAAAAGTGAACTATAAATTTTCTATCCATAATTTGAACATAATGCTTATCTACTATAAATCGGTGATTACAGAAATTGCATACAGCCTTGAACAATTTTATAACACTTTTAATTCACAACATCTGAGCCAGTTTCGTGCAATATTTAATTAATGGAACATAGTGCTAATGCTAAAGTACCTACTTGCTAAACTAATAAATAAAAATAATCATCAGGTTTTCAACATAATTATTAAACTGTTCAGTCAAGCGAAATTGGACTGTTAATTGACTATGAAAATTGAATGCTTACAAAAAAACTAAACATTTAAAAGCATGCACATTTCTTTATCAAAATAATACATTGATTATAATGTGAAGTAAGTTTTGTACACTTTGTATCTTTTTAAATTAATCAACAGCATGGTCTTCTCATGGGGTCAACAAATAGTTTTAATCTTAACCCCTTAAAACTTACTAAGCTGCCAGTATTTGCTTACCTATAAAAACTTGCAATCTTCGGTAAATAACTGACCCTGGTTTCTGATTTATTAATCAATAAAATTTTGGTCACACAAAATAAATAATCAAAAGTCATTTATTCAAATTAGGCTGAGAATCAGCACTATCTGAATGTTAGCATTACATAATTCTGTATCTATTTTACTGTAAATAATAAAATAAATAAATAAAATAAATAATAAAATAAATAATTCAGTCCCCTAAAACGGCCGCCCTTCACCACCTACTAGTGCTTTGGCTGGGAAGTCTGAAATGGCGCAACAAACTCAGGGGTCAAAGTGTCTTTTCAAGTCTAGACATAATCTTGGTCAGATCATGTGAGGACCATGTAGATTAGTGTCGAATCAATTTGATCACATGTTCCAGACAATAACATGTTCTTTTGTATATGAAAATAAGTTATTAAATTATGCATAAAGGTGTTCTTCTTGCCCATGTTTGGATAAATTATATTCACACAAGTGTTCTTGAAAAATCCAATAAATATTTTTGACACAATTACCTAACAAAACATGGTTCGCAGTATATTTTATTTAATATGAAATGCTTTATTGCACATGTGTTAGTAATTGTGTTAATATTTTACCTTGTGTTATATCGATACTAGCTGTGCCCGCGTATTCATCCGCCTCGCTCAGCTCCTAAGGGTCATAGCATGATGTTAAATAGCCTATAACCTTCCCCAAGAATTGGGCTATCAAATATAAAAAATATTTTTAAAATCCGACTGTTTCAGAGATTAGAATGTTAAAAAAAATAAACAAATAAACAAACTCTTCAGTTTTATTAAATTTGTATAGATAGGTACTACAGAGTATTTCCTGTTTTTGACCGAGTGAGCGCGAAGCGTCTCCATTTCAGCTTGGGCGAAAATGCTTTCGTATACCAGATGTCCGGCGGATAGCTGTTTTCCACTACAGGTCGTATTTCTCAACCGATTGTCGTGAAATTTTGTGAGCAGGTTCAATAATTATATGGAATTATTTTGACGATTCTATATGGCGTAAAAAAAACATAGTTTAGCCATTTGGCGTTCTTTGCGCACGCTTTTTATTTTAAGGTGCGTGGTGAACATTTATTTAGTATTAAGCTATGCAAAGACGGACTCGCGAAGTCTACAGCTCGCAGAGCCACTAGTTTACTTAAGTATGACTATCATTGTATTAAAATGTTGTTACTAAAAATCCTTCATCATCTTATGAGATCTGCGACTCAAGATATAAAAATAAAGCTTTCGTTCAAATTAGCGACTTAGCCTACCTTAGCTTACCTAACTTAGATTGGGGTTGCCATCGTCTAAAATAAAAAAGCCTGCCTGCACTCTTATCAGCTCTTATTAGGCCAGACATTTTGCCCTAAAAGCCGGACTTTACCTTCTTTAATAGCCAAACATCACTTTTATACCGAATGAATTCAAACGAAAATTAAAGTTATTGTTGTTGAGGAAATGTTATTACAGCATAGAAGAGTTTCTCAAAGATAATAGTAGTCGAACTAAGACGTGATTGTATTTTAATGACTTTATGTACTCCAACATTTTATCATGACATTACACCTTAATGAATTGTATTGACATACTCGTACATTTCCTTGAATTGAATTTATATTGTATAATTATTTTGAATGATAGTGAATTAGATTATTATAATTAATATTATGACTGATAATGTTGGGACCAGTATGGAATGTATTCTTTGTTTTTTTCCTAGCTTTGTGTTACATTTATTGTGAAAACTATTGTTCGACACAAATGTAAATTTGTTGAGAATAAATAAATAATAAAAGAAAAAACCCGTGCGAACCAAGAATAGCCATTGTCCCCCATTCCCGCCTCGTCCTTAACATGTTGCCCCTTGCGTAGCTTGCGTTGCGTTCGTTCTGCAGGCGCTGCGTGCAACGCGTTACACTAACAAAAAGCCTAACAGAAGCCGTACAGGTTGGACATATAAATATTTAGCTGGACACGACCTAAAAAAGCCACACATGTCATGCTAAAGCCGGACAGATGGCAACCCTACCTGGGATAGAACAGTAAACTATACTTACCAAAACAAAAAATAAAAACACTAAAATATTATTCTACTTAATTTCAAGTCAATTATAGATTCAATTGATTAATATCAAACCCTTCTTTTAGTCCTGTTCCATTGTTACTGGTTAAGATGAACAGTTTTCTGTATTTCCTCTTCGGCAAACATGTAATGTTTATATATGTTTTGCCCATCCATAAAAAGCAAACCTTCTATAAATAAACATTGTCAGTATTACTTACTTACATTGAATGTTACATTGTTATTCTATGTAACATAAGGAAATGAGGATAGTCTTTACTGCAAAATAAAATAAACAAATACTTTTAGGGTAGTATTGCTATTACGAACATTGACAGAATCATATATTTAAAAAAGTCATTATATTAATAGCATACCTATCATATATCATTTTAATTGATTGATTCTTTTCTTTTTCACTATTTATTTGTCATGTTCCGTTTTGAAATTACAACAATATCAATGGCGATGGCTTTGTAGGGCACTTCTACCAAATGAAACCATATTTATACCAAAAATCATCAGTCTTGCTCATGCCATGGTAGAAATTTAACCAGCATGCTAGCAATTTCAAGGGGCTAAGGATGACATTCACAGACCGCGACTTGACTTTACTTTGATAAGTAAAGTTATCATTTCATACAAATATGAACCTTATTTTTATACTGATCATATTCATAATCGTATGAAACGCTTACATTTTACATGACTTAGCAAAATACAGACAAAGTGAGGTCTGTGCATCTCGCCCTAGTTGCTCAAATTGCGCCCGACGTTCATTTAAATATTGCCACTCATCGAGACTATTTGCATGCACCCCTATTTTATCTACCTGACATTATTATTAGTTAAGTACAAGTTAAGTATTTTTGCAATCCCTGCCGAGAAATTTATTCATAACATTTTCTTAGATCCAAAGACCTACTATTAGGATATATCCTCTTCAATTGTATATGATAATATTATCACAATTAATTAAGTCACTCACTTCAATTCTAAGTACATAATGTTTATAAAAATTATAAAAAAATAGAGTGAGTCATTATATCTTGGAAGTAGTGAAATGTAGTAGCTGATTATTATTATTTTGATACAGATTAAAACTCATTCTATCAGTGACCCTCCGTTTCTAGCGTAAGCGTTCGTCGAACGTATTCACTGCGTTGAAGCGACGTTATTTTTTGTGCGATCCTGTCTACGTGACGCAAACTTAGCGTCTGCACAACGTCAAAAGCGATAGCCAGATTATTGAAAAGTGCAGTAGGACTACCAAAAAAAAACCGACGAATGCGTACCTCCTCATTTTTTTGAAGTCAGTAAAAAAAACTCTTCGCTCTTCCGTACTGGCAAAGTATCGGTTTTGAACGTTAACATCTCCAAATCAGGCGTGATGCGACTTTAAGATATTCTCATTCCAACTCAAACTCAAAGCATTTATTTCAAATAAACCATTTACAGGCACTTTTGAATTATCAAAGAGTCAGTCAGTCAGAAAGTTGTAAGCTAGTTGCCCATTCCAATAAGTAGATCTCTATGGAGAAGAACGGGCAAGAAACTCCAAACTCCTCCATTTTATATGAAGTCCCCCGCGATCCTAGAGACAGCGGCGACTTTTTATTCACGGAGTCGCGCGACAAGTCGCGAACTTGCGACTGTGTGGGGAACATCAGAAATCGGGCACAAGCAGCCAGTTATTTCTAATTTCTATGTTTTCATTAACATAATTATCATTAATTTTATAGTAGGTACATAACAAAAATGTTATACGAACATAAAATAAAATATGGAAACAATGCATTTCACCTAATTTCATGCGAATAATAATTAATATGGTAATTAATTAATTATTGCGTGTAAGGCGCGGTCTCATTGGGCGAAGTCCGTTGAGAACTAGTTGGTATTATGTTTTAATTAATGACGTAAGAATTTACACCCTTGGCTACGCATTGACCCGAAAACATATTAAAGTAGAAGTACATTACAATAACTTTAACTCACGCCTTTCTCGCAGAAACTTGAGATCGCCACGTGCTACGATCCATGCTACTTGTGATCATTCACTTTAATATCTCACAGGTTTGTATACCACGCAATAGAAAAGAAAAGAAAGAAAGAAAAATATTTTATTTGGGACACGCACAAGAAATACAAAGAGTAAAAAAAAAATACACGCTGTTTTGAAAAAAGAAATACTAGTCACGTCATAAACTTCTTCAAAAATACGGCAGTCGTGAGGACTCGGGAGCTTCACTGCTTTCCTTGACCTGCATAAATACGCAATTGCTACTTGCCCCAGTTGCCCCCTACCAATGCCATAGATATGCCATGGTGTTTCTTTAATAATCGAGGACAATCTAAAGACCACATAGACCTGACAGACGCGAATTCGCCTTGCTTGGGACACTTGAACATTTAGGAGGTACAAACCTCACGATTTGGTTGCCAACAAGTCTGTTTACTTTCCGAAACGGTACCGTAAAATATAATTATAATAAAGAGCGTTACCGCCCACCACTAAAATTATATCTTCCTCATCAAACCATACATTAAGTTCTTCATAATTATTTAAGAATGGCCATTGCAGAAAGTAGGACTAAAGTTAAAGATGTACACTAGGTTAGTAGTCCATCAAAGTTATAATTCAAATCGTGTGAGAACGGAACCATTGACCAAAAAGAACGTCTCACTATAAATTCCATACAAAATTACTTGTATGTATGTGAATAGTAAAATACCGTTTACATGATAATGACAACGAAAATAAGCTGGCGGTTTTCCCAAAGTCGTTTAATTGGAAATGTTCATGGTTTTTGCCTTGATTTTTCTAATGACTTTCCTGCAACTTTGTAGGTAAGGAATGTTAGCCATGCGGCTATCACGCATATTAGGTATATGCTCGGTATTGTACTATATTATTACTGTCCTCCCATACCTATCTACACTGTAATTTGAAACATTGTAAAAGCCCGTTATTTTTAAAAGAGTAACCGTGAAGTTTCTTGCCGGCTCTTCTCCATAGGAAACGACCAATTGGAACCGTGCACCTAGCTTCTGACGTTTCATAAGTGCCCATGTAGGTTTATGTGAAATAAAATATTTTGATTTGATTAGGCAATAATTAAACTCTGGTAGAGTTGTTTTTCTTTTTAATATTCTTTTTAGGTTTCCGTGCCTCAAAAGAAAAAGATGGTGCCCTTATAGGATCACTTCGCTATCTGTCCAACCGTCTGTCTGTCTGTCAAGACCCGTTTTCTCAGGAACGCGTGGAGGTATCAAGTTATAATTAATATCAAATATGAAGCTCTACGGTCCCTTGGAGCTCTGAAAAAATCAAGCTTCTAAGTCAACGCAATAAAAAAATACAGCATTTTCTGCGTAATATTTTGATACTCGTAAATAAATCAAAACCTATCGGGTACTTTTCCGTTGACCTAGAATGATGAAATTTGGTAGTCCTACCACATTTGCGATAGCAAACTTACATTTGCAGTTGGAGAATTAACTGTGACGTATATTGATGTATGGGAGATCATTTTCTCAACTACAAAGTTGTTTGTTCTTGGGATAAATTCTTCCCAACTACGGAACCCTTCATTGTTTGGGGCTTTAATCCACCACGCGGGCCCATTGCGGGTTGGTGGATGTCATATGTTTTCGAATTTTTGGTTCTAGGACATGCGATGTTTTCCTTCACCGTTTTGAGAGCAGTGGTGATGAAATAATTTACACAAAGTAAAGTGCCTGCCTGGGTTTGAACCTACGTCCTACAACTCGTTAGTCGCAGCCGTTTCCACTGGACCACCACTGCCCTTGTTTACATTGTCATTAAAATATTGTTAGATTTCGCTAAGATGCTTCCACAACGATACTACAAACCCTAGACACCTTTAAGGATAATGCATTTTACGTTGTTTTTCTTTTATATAGATAGAAATGGAGTTAACGAGGGTACTCGTTAACTCCATTTAGTTATGCACTTGTACATTCTGACGACTCAGCAAAAAGTGTTCAGCTACAGCTAAATTATCAATGATACGGTGAAGGGCCATACCTTTCCTTGCATTAATCATAAAGGGACCTCATAGCAGCCGTATCTTTCGTTTGGTATCCCTGTCTATTAAAGTGGTGATGACGTATTGTGCTCAAACATTTTAATAGCATGGTTAACTAATTAGTGTTAGGAGACATGCTGTTGCTCCAACGCCTACGACTAGGCTTATAGACTCATTTCTCGTTGTCTGGTACGAAAAAGGCCCGCGGGATGTTAACGAAATTTACATGTTTTGTGGTGTTTAGCGCAGTTCTTTTCTTTTACATAGTGCGACTATAAGATAATCAAATCTCAAAGTAGATTTCATTACGTAGAATTTCGTTGTTCTCAAAAAAGAAGTTTCGAGTTGCTGCAATATTATTTTCACTGGAAATATTTTGTACTGGGTGTCTTAGACATGGGGAGATTACTTTTTGATAATAACGTTATTCTAATGTCAAATGTCGTCCTTCGCGGCTCTGGCACTCTTCAAAGCGATCTCTAACAATCCCATGTCTTCAGTTTCTGATTTTGTAATTTAACATGTATGTGTAAATATATTTGTAAATATTGTATGCATCAACAAAAGTAATTTTTTTTTAGACACAGTTTAGCTTTTTTTTTTTTTTTTTTTTTTTTTTTTTTTGTACCTACCGTTTTCGCACCTGAATTCAACACCTTGCCAGTTCTTTTCACGACTTCCATGGATCCTTTTACGCAATTTTGTTTTTCGCGTTTTTCACCACCCACTAATTGCTTAGGTTGAATTAATCCTAAAGTACAAGTAATTACTTAAGTAACACGACTTTGAAAAACTTCTGAATAACCTGGAGTTATCATTTCATTTAGAATCTTCTACATGGTTTCAAATATCTTGCATGTTTTTAAAGTACGGATCTCTAAAATCGAACAGTAATATAAATACGTAGTTGCACAGTCAGTGGCTTCCATTTTACTTAGTAAAAACATTGTCTGTTCAGGTTACCGTGAATCAGACCGTGTGCTTTGTTACTGTTGTCAGCTTTTGTCTTTCATTCTCGAATGGCGTCGTGTTGTCCGTGTGAGAGCTCTGGTTTTCACTAAAAGACCCGCTTAGTCGCTTTATTTGAATGGTGAGAGTGATTAGAGCCACTTTAGGATCAGGCAAATTCAAAATCGCGTTTTTTTGGAGGTCAAACGTAAGACAACCCTAAAAACACTGACCCTTCAAACACTTCTTATTGTTTAAACTAGAAAGAAGAAGCAGTAAATACAACTTCTCAGCAACACGTCATTCAGACCAATTAGACCCAATTTAGGGTCAAGGCACATTTGAATCGAAGCCTCAAGTTCACGTCGAAAGGCCAGAGAAAATCACAGGAAGGCTCGAGTCACGATTTCTCGAAACATCGTGCGAAGCAGCGCTACATTGAATAGCTTCAAAGTGTGCTCCAACAAAAACTCAACAACCTATTTAAAATAATTGCACCGTAAACCATTGAATTTTCGCAAATGTTCTTTTACCCATGAAATATGCTGGTTCTGCATTATTACACAGCCTTTGCAAACAATGCAGGATGTCTGGGGTCAGAATTTGCATTTTTAATAAATTCTATTACGCGTTGCCGGTCCTTCTATCCGTTGAATCTAGAATTTGGGTCGGCGTTTATATACATTTGGTAAAAAAAAAATCGCTAAAGCCAAATTATCGTCAATATTTACGTGACCTTAGGACCCCAATTTGTGCGGTGTCATCGCAAAAAATCTTTTTAATTCATACATTTCTATTAGCAGTCATCTCAGTGTTTATATCCTTGTGTCATCTTTCACACAAAACATATTTTCTTTGGTCTATCTCTTTCATCCCGACCATCTCTCTGACATACTAATTTATTTAAGGGGGAAGCGCCAGGGTAGCCCGCAAAATTCAAATTTTCTTACGTTTTTTGCAATTTGTGGGTCAGTATCGGGTTGTATGTTGATCTAAATATTGTTCGCGGCCGTAACAAATATGTATTTATAGAATTATAATCACAAAAATCATCAATACATCTCATATAAGTTCATATTACCCTATTGAACGACTATTTAATAAAATCTTGACCTTTGAGGCCAATGACAATGCTGATTCTAATGATTATAATTCTGTAAAGCCATATTTGTTACGGCCGCGAATCATATTTTAATCAACATGCAACCTGACACTGACCTGCAAATTGCAAAAAACGTAAGAAAATTTAAATTTCGTGGGCTACCTTGTCGCACCCCCCTAACACTTTTCAAAAATAGTGGTTGATTGAATACTAAATCTAGATCGATTATATTTTTTTTGGCTTTATGGCGTGTTTATACTTCGAGGATGACAAATACAGTATTATCAATGGTTTTACCCTCAGAAAGACCATGAATATAAAGTGTTTGATTTGGATAGTTTTCCCTAAACACACCAAGTCGATACGAATTTAAACGCGGTTTATAACATTTATTCGTATTCCGTCCGCGCTGGGGGCGAGAGGTTCCCGTTCTGAGGTAACTACCCTCTTCTGCAATATTAATAATAATACTTCCATAGTACTTATAGATAACCAGTCTACTTTAGCTACCCAAACAGAATTCCAGTATCTTTGTTTCCATATCCTGGAATAATCCTACACTAACTGGGGGTTGTCCTTGGGTGCACTTGCATAGTGCGTACAGGTATGATCGTCGGTTCGTGCCTCATTTCATTCAAAGCCTCTAACGGGCCTCTGCGAGTTGGCTTCGGCTTCTGCTACGGCTTCCAAAGGTCTGGGACTCCAGGGTCCCGAGAAATGTCAAGCTCAAAAGAAGAAAATTTTCAGGCTTTAAATTGAACTTTTTTTTTTGTAATATTAACGGTTTGTAACTTGGTTTTGGATTAGGTTTTCGTTGGTTGTAGTAGTTTTTTTTTTTTGTGGAGTTCTGGGTATTGTTTTTGTGAAAGAGGGGCGAATTTTTGGGCAGCTTTTTTGAATTGTCGTCGTCAAAAAGAGTCTACTAAATCTTGATTAGGTTTTGGGCTCGAAAAAAGCTGGATTTGGATGAATGTGCCGATGGGTGACTTCTGCTCCTCTGGTCTACATCTGGCTAGGGAAGACTACCTTGAGCTAACTTTTTAACGTGTGAAATTTTTTCTATAGTCAGGTGTAGGAAAATTTCCAAACGTTATAAAAATGTTAGCTCTCGATTGAAGACCATGTAACAGCAAAAGCACAAGAACTGAGATCTCGCAAGAAAACGCGGCCTCCACTTTATCATACGTAATTCAGTACCTATTCGTCCTACATTCCAAACTCAAGGGAAATTAAACGTATCTACATTGCCACCATCTTACTTAATCGATACCTGTTCTAGATACAAATCGATATACCGTGTCAACATGTACAGTCAGTTGCGCAACCGTTAGACCCCTTCTTCGCACACATTTTTTTTGCCCTAATTTCTACGATTTATTTGCCGTATACCATACAACCGGTGGTTTGCCGTGTCGTATCGACGGTGTACTATAGGGTTGCTACCTTTTTTTGGGACGAATAAAGTATTTTTTCATTTCGGTAGATTGAAAATAAGTACAGCATAAAAAAGAGTACTTATTTATCTTTAAAAACATTTTTCGTTACTTTTCGTAACATTCAACAAATATTGTCTTTGTTGAAGAAAGTTACAGCCTCTTTGCAATCAAACTTTTAATTGAAATATTTGATCAGCTCGTTTTTAATTAAGTTTCGGGAAGCTTTGTTCCTTTCGTCTCTCGTTACATTTATACGGGAGAAAAAGCCAGTAACAGTCAGAGTTACTTAAATAGAGTATTTTAGCGTACTTTATTGGTGTCATAGATTATAAAGTACACCTACACGAAAAAGAGGACAATAGTCTATTTTAGAGTACGGGTGGTAACCCTAGTGTAGTATCAATATACTACAAAACCATGATTTTAGAGGAGGCGAAAAAATCGTTTCATTTCTATAGTTTTTAACGTTTGAGTCCAAAAAGTTTTTTTTATTATTCTTATTTCTAGAATACGCTTGTGATGGTGATAATGATTTCAGACCTTATGTCTTTGAAATACGAGGTCTTTCATATTTTACCTACGAATATGAAATAAAGTGAAAATCGCTTAAATGTTATTTATTAGGTATTGATACTTCACCGTCGATATACAAGTTCTGCGGTGTGGCTAGTGCGCCGTACCTAAAAGAAACCGTGCCGTGTACAGTCGTCAGCAGGTCAAGCTACACGAAACTGTCAAATTTCTCCAAACGATTTTAAACCTTAAAATGTTGATACTTAAGTTCAAAATCGAATGAGAAAATCTGACAGTTTGAGGTAACTTGGATGTGCTGGCGAGTGTACAACGGGTCTTAGAAGCATTTCCTGCGATACGATCTTCCGATTTGTAATAAAAAAAACGATTATCATTATCATTAACATTTTTATTATTTTAACCTCGTTTGGATGTAAGATATTATCTAATAATATAAATAAATAAACATGATAATGATTTGTGCCTATATTTTTATCACTTTGCAAATATTTATTTAACATAACATACATAATATCACGACTGTATTCCGCGAATGCATAGGCAGAGGTGCACCTATTACAGGGTACAGTCACGATCATAAAAATGTATACAGTTGGCTAAATTCTAAAGCGATTTTCTCCTTAATTTTATGTTGTTACGAACATAGAATTTTCGAACCCATAGGTTTATGTAATATGTAATATGTCGCATTTCAACATTGCATTCGTTATTTGATGAAAAAATCGCTATTGAATGTTGCCAAGTGTTGACATATGAGGCATTCAATAATTATTTTTGTGTTCGGTATTACTGATGGCCCAGCAGTGGTATCGGCCCAGACTTACGAGTTGTAAGGTCGTGGATTCGAACTCAGGCAGGCGCTTTACTTTTAAATAATTTCATCACCACTGCTCTCAAAACGGTGAAGGAAAACATCGTGAGGAAACCGGCATGTCCTAGAACCAAAAATTCGAAGACATGTGACATCTACCAACCCGCACTGGGCCCGCATGGTGGATTACAGCCCATTCCCTCTTAAAGAGAGGAGGCCTGTGTCCCAGCAGTGGGAACATTATAGGCTGATTAGGTTGGGCATTATAGACTGATTTCTTAAAACTAAAAATTCGAAGATTCATGTGAAATTGACTTACAACAGCCCGCACGGGGCCCGCGTGCCGGATTAAGGCTCCCGAAGACATGCGAGACGCGACTCTTGTAGAACAATATCCATGAAGTTTTCATAGAAATTGTTCTACTAGAATCGCGTCGCGTCTATTTGCGGGAACCTTTATTTTGCAATAGGTACAGTTAACATTAATAAACACAGATACCAATGTAGGCGATTGTATACTTTGATTGCACAAGTGCACCAAGTACGTGGAATGATGTCATGTTGTTACTTGAAAGTTAAAACTATGTAAGTAATGTTATATAGGTACTTATAAGTACAGGTGGTAGGTAGTGCGAATTTTTGAACGACCAATTATTTATAATAATGCATTTTTACCTTTTGATAATAAGTACTACTGACTATGTATTCATTTGATTGTATTTGATATTTTTTAGAGTTCCGTATCCAAAGGGTAAAAACGGAACCCTATTACTAAGACTTCGCTGTCTGTCCGTCCGTCTGTCTGAACAAATATGTATTTAAAGAATTATAATCATAAAAATCATCAATACAAGTCCCAAAGTTCATATTACCATATTGAATGACAATTTTATGAAATCATGACATTTAAGGCCAATTCTAACAGGAGTTGTATTGCTGATTCTAAAGATTATAATTCTGTAAAGCTATATTTGTTACAGTCGCAAATCATATTTTAACCAACATACAACCTGACACTGACCTGCAAATTGCAAAAAAAGTAAGAAAATTTGAATTTCGCATCCCCCATAAACAGTACTTAACATACACACTGTTCGATACGCTTCCGTTCCGAATCGAACGTCAATCAATGTTATCGACGGAGTCCATTAAACGCTGTTCACAAATCCAAAACCCGAAAATTATGTCGTTTTTAACCGAATCGATGACAGCTTATAGTCCCGCCGGCTGTATACTGTCGGGGACTAGGCAAATCAGGTAACCGAAAAGTGTCATTTTCGATTCGGAAGCCTGTCGAATGGTTGTGAATCTGGCCCTTAAAGTCTGGAATCGCATACGTGCAGAGGACAAGCATGGTAACCAATGCAACGAGCTTCGATCATCACCCTTGCTCATTTGCCCTCTCTGTATGACTCTGAGGAAGGTCTTTGCCCTGCTATTGAAAAAAACAACCCGTTATCAAATAAATTATGACGTTAATTACAACCTAAAAAAAAAACAACATTCTTTGTCTTATTTACTGATAGTACAACTAGATATGAACGAAAAGTAAATCTCTTCAAAACATTTTGACATTAACATTAAACATTTGCGCCCGCTGTATCTTATCGAACAAACGTATCGATAATATTACTCGGACAATGTTTGTTCGAGTGTATTCGATAACGATAAAAACAATGGAAACGAATCGGAACTGTGTTTGTATCGATATAATTATCTATATCTGTAGTCAAGAGTCTACTATGTATACCTACGCTTTATTGTTGACGCTTTTAATGTGCACGTCTTTCTATATCGTTCTCACATGTATAATTTCAACATGAATGATGTAACCAATTTTTTTTTGTAACTATTATGTTGATTTAAAAGAGTGTCCATGGAGTTTCTTGCCCGTTCTTCTCCATAGGTACCTATTACGCTTTGGAATGGGCAACTAGCTTCATTTTTCTGACTGACCGACCCCTTCTTCTTTAGGGGTTTTGGTTTCCGCACTTAGTCCTTCAAGTGGACCATTGTGCGTCTGACCGACCCCTTGACAATTCAAAAGTGCCTGTAGTTGGTTTATTTGAAATAAATGGTTTGAGTTTGAGTTTGAAGCAGTTCCGAAATAACATGAGAGTTGTCGCAGTTCTATCCTACCTTTGTAATTCTGCTAGCTGACTTCATTCAAAGATACTGAGTATCTGCTGACACCAGCGGGCTTATTGCGTAAAACTTTTCAGTAGCAATGGAACGTCGAGGAGAACGTCAAATCATGTGAACGTCGAGGCAATCCAGCTTCTCGACCACACAAACATAGAAGACTAAAAAGAACAAAACCGTTCGAACTAGTGTTTAGTGTTAGTGAATAGTGTAAAGTACAAAAGTGCCGAACAAACACAAGAACAAAGTGTATTCGCCTTGATAGAGACAATAAGAAAAGTGCTATTGGACACATTCTTAGTAAAGACAATTTAATAGCTTTGGTTATAATTAAATTACTTATTAGTCTATTTATAAGGCTAGATTGTAATAAGATTTGGGTCCATCCTATTTTTGAACCATAGGACAAGAGAAAAAAATAAAAATAAAGTAGCAATGGATTTCATTTTGACAGTTCAACAAAATTCATTGCGTTATTGATGTTGTTGAGCAGATACATTTTCGAACGTATAATGCAATGGATTAGCAATATACATACTTCAAAATGATTCAGATTTTGATTGATAGTATGTTACGCAATTAGGGTGCTGATTGGTGGAGAAACAGTCAGTAGTAGGTACCTATCCTCAATATGCTAAAATCACTTCAAGAAATCATAAATGTCAAAGCATAATTAATCACAATCTCTAAATTTATCAATACTTAATATTATCAGACCACAATGATGCCGGTTCTAATTAATTAATTCCGATGCTATCAATTTCAGAGATTGATTAATGACTAATAATGGAATTACCTCTTTTACATTGTTTAAGGAAAAATAATCAAAATCGGTCAAAGCCTTGATCACTTGTTTTGTTATTTAACCCCTTCGTTCTTAAGGTGAATCCTCAGTTGTAGCAAACCAAATTCAAGTCTTTGGTATTTTGCAAATTGCAGCTCTGTGTTACGTCGTATGTTAATCTAAATGCGATTTCGGACTGTAGGAATGATGTATTCACTGAATAATAATCATAAATTTCATATCAATCGTCAAACTTTGGAAATTTGTTCCACCTAAGCATTTAAATATGCAATATTCTGAAAAATTCGTCGTTAATCCCCAGGATTAGTACTCCTCCATACATAGCTATTCACAACTATTCGACAGGCTTTATTTCCGGTTACCTGATTTGTCTTGCCCCCGACAGCAATTAGCTGTCGGTAGAATAGCGGCAGTCTATTAGATTTAAACTGTTAAAATGTTCGTTTAGAGCGTTTAGAGGACTCCTTCGATAAAATTGGTGTTCGATTCGGCACGGAAGCGTATCGAAATGTTTTGAATAGCTAAGCAGTGTTCTTTTAACACCAATCTCACAAGCGTTAGTTAACTGCACCTCAAACTACTGACTTGGAGTCCGTCCAAGGATCTTGGAGTACGTCCAAGGATCTTAGAGGAGTCCAATCTTTCTTATGGTGCTGAATTTCAACACCTCACATTTTACTCAACCGCATCCTCAATCAATCCAAAACCGACACAACAAACTCTATATATCACCAACAAGAATGTGGAAAACATCAATAAACGTATGCCCAAATAAGTTCAAGACACGACACATAAATTCCTCAGCTAACGACAGCTTGCCTAATGGCCATGACTTGGTTAGTAGTTCAGCGCCCTTCACGCAGCATTGTGCCTGATTGATTGTGATTTATCAGCTAACAGTCACATGTGAGTTACGATTAGGGCCGCCATGTTGGAGGGCAGAAATTGGAGAAAGATGAAAGATATGTCGAGGTGGAAATGCAAATTAAAACGGCTTGTGGATCTGCTGTAAGACTTTTAATCAAAAGTGATCCAAAGGGACTCCACTTGAATGGATACCACCCAAAGATGGCTTTGCAGATTCAGAAAATGTCTGTCTTAATAACTATGGATATAATCACGCACAAGCATGTCAGAATCTGCAATTAGAAGTGAGTAAGTGCTCGGCAATTTTACATGGCGAAGATTTTTTGCATATTTGCTATTCTGAAGATATCTTGTGGTCTAGTACCTTAGCATGTACTATCATATCAAGACAGAATATGTCACAGACTTTGGCCAGTCTCCCATACAATATTCTACGAAATTCGTGACACATGTCACTGCGAGACAACCCTATTCTCGCTAGAATGATTGTCTATTATCGCATGAAATCAGTTACGCAGATGCTTATCGTTGCTGTATATGATACATGTTTACTGCACCTACTTGACCGTTTAGTGATGGTTAGAGTGTTTGTTTATATGTGGAGTTAGCAAGTTTATTTTACTTGAAAATACATGATCAGTTATATCTTTAGTCGTGTTTCGAAAATATTTTTCTTCAGTTTTCAATTCATGCCGAGTTAATGCTGTATATTATTTTCAAACAATCATGACATGACTACTCCATATTGTTCTTCTGTTGTCATGCTCAAATGGAGATCTTTCTATAGAAAAATCAATGGCCCAATGCTCAGGAAACAGCTTACCTCATCGTTTGTAGCTTACCATATGTTCTTATACCGATGAGCTAATATCCTGTCATTATATTATAGTGCTTGTTTAAATTCAATATGCATATTTGTCTACATATCCACATGGTTGCTTACCTGTATGGGACAAGTGCAGACATTCTGGCTCATGGTTACAATGCAAATCCGTGTGGGAGATTTGTTACTAATCAGTAAAGTCTAAGAGAAAGCCAGGAAAGCAATGTATCGCAGTGCACTGCTCCAAAAAAGGCTTTCCCTAAATGGGATACACAATGCACATACAAATACAAAACCAACTTGATGAAGTGCCACATTTTGTTACAAAATGTTAAATAAACCCACCGCGACAATTCCTTATGGATGTTAAGATTGAAGAAATGTAGCATTCAGTCTTAATGTAAGTGCATAACTCCTACAAAGTAACTGCATATCCAAATTGATCTTACAGAGTCAGTTGAATATTCTCGTGTACCATAATAAATCTCCAAATATCTTATATTATTACAGTGGCTTGTTTATTTGCTTTGCATGCATCTCTTGGCAGATATAGTGTAGTGTTTACGAGTGCTAAAGTAATGAGCTAGCCATAATACTGGCTGCGAAGCGGACCTTGGCACGAAGTCAAGGTATTCTGCGGTTGAATGTGCTATCTTAAGGATTATGTGGTGTTGTAAGATGAGCTGGACTGGCCTGCCGGTCTTCTTTGCAAAAATCTCACCTTAAAGACTTGGGTGAAACAAGCTGTCAGTCCACCTCGTGCTAGGTATGAATTCTGTAGCGGCATGTACAACGTCACATGCGAGCTACGTGTCACACTGACATCACGCAACATCCTACATCGCGCAAGCAGAGTTTACCGCGCAACTAGGTATCTATACAACGTCCCGTCATCAAATGTCGGGCAGTTGCCCACCAGACCCGACACCCCTCTGGACGGAGGATCCTCCCTTTTCTATGGAGGTTTGAGTTAACTTTACACCCTGTTCCTCATACCTCTATTAATAACTCTATTGACAGCTCACTACAAGCTCACTTTATCTTAGTTTTCAAGGGGAGACTTTTACAGAATAGATGAGCTGAAGTAAGGAAGCTGACTCGAAGCATTGATGAATGCATACCAATACTATAAATTCGAAAGTAACTCTGTCTGTATGTTATCTTTCACGCTTAAACCACTGAACGGATTTTGATAAAATTTGGCAAGGAGATAGATGGCATCCTGGGCAAGGACAGAGGCTACTTTTTGTCCCGGTAGCACCTTCCTTTGGAATAATTTCTGCCATCCACGCGAGCGAAGCCGCGGGCAGAAGCTAATAATTTGATAATTTTGAAGCCTTCAGTTTTTCGGTAGTTTATCATAAATATAAGCAAATTATGCCATGACCGCCTCCGCGCTAAAACTTCATTTTCGCTTAACGTTCTTTCTGATTTTTTTCTTTTTGCTCGGCTCCTAAGGCTCATAGCGTGATGTTAAATACCCTATAGCCTTCCTCAAGAATTGGGCTATCAAATGCAAAAAGAATTTTTCAAATCTACAAACAAACAAACAAATGTTACCTCTTTGTAGTATTCGTTCTAGTATAGATGAGTTACAACATTGAAACATTGTAAAAGCCCCTTATTTTTAAAAGAGTAACCGTGGAGTTTCTTGCCGGCTCTTCTCCATAGGAAACAACCAATTGGAACCGTGCACCTAGCTTCTGACGTTTTATAAGTGCCCATGTAAGTTTATGTGAAATAAAATATTTTGATTTTGATTTTTGACAACAAGCCGTGTGCTCGATGGAAATCCCATCGCCAAAAATGGCGAACTTCCATAATTGAATTTTCAGGCTCTGTTGTCTGTCATGCTACGGCTACATTGTGGCGATAACGCGAACTAAAATTTGCGCGCTCTCTCTCGCAAACCACTCCACGTCTCGCTACAACAAACAGAACGAGGAAGACGGAACTTTACTAATTTCGATCACACATTTAATTAATCTTTCATGCTAATCATTACAAAAACAACAATAACCTAGCATTACCAACTATTTAGCAATCATCACATTAGTCATCAATATAATTGCTTGGTAGGCGTGCGACCCAGATTTCTTTGAGCGATTGCTCTCCATTGATTGAAAGGAATAGTTTCCAATCGCGGCATATAACGGGGTCGTGACAGACAACTTTCATCTGACGTTGCTTCCTTTACAATGTTTAATTCAACGTTTTCTGCACCGTGGTATATCGGAGCACGTTTTTAGTTATATCGTCAGAACGTGCGTTGCGAAAATCTAGAAAAATGTATGTGCCATGGTTCCGAAATACGTTTATCCTTCCTGTGCTGGTTATTTGAAAGTTTCTTGCGAAACTGCCTCGTGCTCTGGTTGTAACTAATGTAAAATCGTTTCTGAGTGTTCTGAGTTCTTCAATCTTGAACTTTCCATCCATGAGTCAAGTAGTTGAGCCCGTTTAAGAAGCAGTTCTTCTGGGATGTTTGTCTACCAGAACTATTTCTACATTCTTCTCTTCTTTCTGGTGTCCTGAAATACTATTTATTCGTAGCTTACGCACCAGTCTCCCACAGTATAATTAAAACAATTATGTATTGTTCTTAATAATTTGAAAATGTACTTAAATTATGTATATTGTGGTGAGAAATAAATAATTATTATTATTATTCTACAACATTCGTTGCGATTTTTAAACTGCGAAATAAAATCGCAAACGAAAATAATTTTTCAAGCGAATTCTTGAGCGTTTTTTTACCGCAGTGCGCTGACTCGTAGTATATTGGTATTGTTCACAGATTTTCGATTATTATCCGCAATGATTAAAATTCGTATTGCGCGCTTATGTTCCGGTTTCAAAGGGCGAAATTTTGGGCAATTTTGAGACCATACCAACTATCTTTGTATCTGAAGCTAGAGCCGTATCAGCGGTCCCCACTTTCCATCTAATTATTCCTTTACGTCATCCTTTATTTGGTAACTGAAGATAGACGTTATTACGTATTTTAATATATCGCACCTTTAAAGACAAACCGTTACTAAACTAAAATATTAAATTTTACACAGGACATTAAATAAAAAAAATGCACGTCTTTTTGCAATACAACTTATGTTATAATGTAAATAAATACCCATCATTGTGACCTCAAAAGATGGCTCAAAGCACTATAATCTTAAATTCTATTGCAAAAAGCCGTGTATTTCTTTTTATTTAAGCGCCCTGTGTAAAATTTTATATTTTCGTTTAGTAACGGTTTGTCTTTAAAGGTGCGATATATTCCTACTGTATCCTTTACAATTTGCATTCTCATGTCTGATATAGAATTTAAAGCTGCAAGAGCTTTGCACCAAGTTTCTGTCCACACAGTCCCTGTACGTGACATATTATAATACATAGGTATATGTTGGTCAGCTCAGCAACAAGTTAACTAAGCTTCAGGTACTTCAGGCTTACATGTACCTAGTTTGTGTGACGTCACAGACCGACGGACTTTATTACTTATACTAATCTCAGCAAGGACTTACACAACATTGTAGGTTTATGAAACTCGTGTTTTACTTTAAACTGTTGCGTTAGAGTGAGCGGATTTTGTCCTGAACTAGTTTTGCTTGCATTTCAGTACCTACATAAAAAAGAAAGGAAAAGAAAAATAAAAATTATCTGCACAAACAAAACGCACATTACAAAAAAAAAAAGCATAAAATACACACATACAAAGTACCCAAAAGCCTGGTATTCAAGCAATAAAAGTTTGACAATTTTGTCCATTGCGTGATGTCAGGGACCAAAGATAATACACATTGCTCTGTGTTGCGACACTATTAAGGCTCCTTAAAAACAGGCGCGACACGTAACGTGAATCGCACGCGACACAAAGGCACCGCTCGTCGCGCAACAGGCGGTGCCTATGTGTCGCGCCTGTTTGAAGGAGTCTTTACATTTATGTATTTGTCAAGTAGGAGGAATTCTTATGGAGTGTTGTGAAACAAATCTATTCCTGGGCGGTAGGGAAGCACTTGTAGGACTACTTTACGTTAGCTGTTAAAAAACTTTGTATTTCTACTATACTTTTCAACGACAACAGAAATAGAAAATACTTCTCAATGTACAGTTGACCGAACGTCAGTGATTCTTTTGAATACGGAGCTTCAAAAGAATCACTGACGTTCGGTCAACTGTACATTGAGAGAAGTACGCTAGCTCCGACTGCCCGTTGGTCTCGTAGTCGCAAGCGCGACTGTTGAGCGCGGGGTTCTGGGTTCGATCCCCAGGTCGGGCAAAGTGTTGTTATTGGGTTTTTCCTAAGGAATTTCTTAGGCTCCAAAGAGCCTATAATTTCACTTCTAAACAAAGTATTTTTTTTTAGAATTTCTACTGCTAAAGGACATAATGAGATGTACTTAAAAAGATCAGTAGAGTCCTGTCCTGCACCTTTCGATAGCTTCCCTTAGTCATATCATAGTTTGCTCCAGTCTTTCTCAAACCATTTCACCAATTTTAACTTTCACTCCAAGCTATAAAGTTAAAAACGGCTTGCATACTTTATATAAATAGTGTGTTTAAAGACCAAGCTATCGTGTCCTGGTATCTATCAGTATAAGACCTACACCCTGATTGCGTAACACACTATCTATCACAATCTGAATCATTTTGAAGCCTATTGTTAATCCATTCCTTCAAACGTTCGAAAAAAAAATCCGCTCAACAACGTAAATAACGCAATGAATGTTGTTGAACTGTCAAAATGAAAGCCATTCCTACTGTTAGTGTGTTACCCAATTACCCCGCTGTTAAGAGGATTCAGTCGTTTTAATATCAAAGCCAATTTTAGTATCTTCTATTACTACGACTCATTTTGTTCAGAGTAATATTGTTGTGAAAAAAAAAAAAACATCAGATTATGATAATGTATTCATGTTTATATCAACATAGCATGTCTTTGCTGTGGCCTGACTGTTTAAATCAAAAATCAAAAGTCATTTATTCAAACTTTGCTGAGAATCGGCACTTTTTGAACGTCAAAATTACATCCTCCGACACGCCCGCCCTTCACCACTTCCTAGTGGTTTGCTGGGGAGAAGAAGTTAGAAGAAAAGGATTCTATACAATAGTAAATAATTAATTAACATTACGAAACACAAAACATTGAATTAATTTATTTGCCATATTATTTGTCAGCTAGCACAAATAACTCGCATTGTCGATTGGAATATGTTTTCAAGGGATATATTGTATTTTTCGATCAGCAGTCCTCGTAGTAAGCGTGGTGATTCTGGCAGTATCTCATTATCATTGACCGAGCGAGCGCGAAGCGTTTCCGTTTCAACTTGGGCAAAAATGCTTTCCTTTATCCGGATGTCCGGCGGATGCCCGACTGTTCTCTACAGGTCGAATTTCTCAACCGATTCTCGTGAAATTTCGTGAGACGGTTCGATAAATTATATGGTTTTTATCGAAGAATCAGTTTAAAAAATAATTCAAAATGGCGGAGATATGGGGTTTGTAAAAGTAAAAACAAACATATTTCAGGCATTTTGCGCTCGTTGCGTTTTTTTGTTTTAAGGTGCGCGGTGAACATTTATTCAGTTTTAAGCTGTGCAAAAACAGACTTGTCATAATTATCCACAGCCTGACTTCACTTACTGCTGCGGGAATAGAGGCCCCTCTTTAAATAGGCGATATCTAAATGAATCAACAGTCTCGCCGCAGCGCCGAATGTAGAAAACCCAGCAGCCCGCTTTTAATTAGGCAGTAGCGCTTAGTGTCAGCGAAAATGGGCACTAGCTCTTGAGTATTCAATTAATGGTCCACTGCGGAACCCTATCTATGATTACCATCTTGAGTAAAAACTTCTCTACAAAAAGAAATCAACCGACTTACTCAAATGACTTTAATTTCGGAAGTCGGTGTTTTTGGTTTCGTGTTTTCGTTTTTTGCCACCGACTTCCGAAACTAAAGTAATTTTTCACTTTATAGTGTTTTTTTTGGAAGTCAGTTGTTTTTTTTGTAAAAAAGGTTTTATGTTTTACTTTTTAGTTGTGGTACCTAACCCACACAAATTCGTATACTACTTGATATGTAAATAACAGTGACAGAAAGTTATTAAAACATCATTAATATATACTAAGTGGAAAAAATATGCATAAGAATGCGTATTTATAAGCGTGTTTTTTTTTTTTGTAAGGATAACTCAAAAACTACTGGTCAGATATTGATCAAATTTATATGGGACCACATGAGAAGCACCAGCTTTTAAACAAAAAAAGAGTCATCAAAATCGGTTCACCTAGAAAAAAGTTCAGAGGTAACACAAATAAAAATAAAAAAAATAAAAATTGAGAACCTCCTCCTTTTTTTGAATTCGGTTAAAAAGCACAATGAGGTTTTTATGCAAAATTGAATTTTATGGCAGTGCGGTATGTCCTTGGCTTTACTTCAGCACTTACGGAACTAGTCGTGAAAGTAGCTACAAAAATATCTATTACAAAAATCTAAGCAATCAATTTAATAACCTTTAACCCTACAATAACTGAATGCAATACAAATCGAACTATTGTTGATACACAAAAGATTTGGCAGCGTTTTCAATGTCGCCCCGAAACCGTGACGTGGGTGTTACGTAACGCGTTACGTAACGTTTCGGTCAGCGTCTGTATGGGGAGTTTATATTGTTGATGAGGTCAGGTACGCTGCTTGTGTTTGCGTAGGCGAGAGAAGGTTAAGATTGTGTATTAGATGTGGGTACCTAGTGAAAGATATAGTGTGCTATTAATAAGAATTAGGTATGTGTGTTTTATCCAGCGCTGTAACACTTTTTTTTTTTAATGTCGCTGCATCGTTCTGAGGTAGGGGCCTTTTGGCCTCGCACAGGACTTTCTGTTGTTATTTTCATTTTACTTTTGTTTCTATTTTATTATTTTTTGTTTTTATGGGTGTGTTAAGTTTAGTTTCTGATAATCCTGTGCGAGTTCCAATAAATACTTTTTCTTTCTTTCTTTCCTTCTACTCAGTCTATATGGACTCTGAGTGAATATTAACTTATGTGTCAGAAGGATGGACATAACAGAGATAATTATTAGAGTTTTCTTTTTTAGACATGTCCTTGAATGGCTCCTCTTCTGGCGTTCTTTCTCACAGCCGCCTTATAAAAGGCTCAATAATGGAGTATTTCGTGGTCTGTTGCTAAGGTCTCAGCTCACTGGTCCGTATCGCCATGGATTATTCACGCTTGCACTCCGTGATCTATGGAGAGCAGCGTTTTTTGTCAAAGTTATATCTTTTTTGTTTTTGTATCACGATACGCGTCAGTGAATTGTGACGTTAAGGATGTATTTTATTATTCCTTTGTTTCTGGAGTGATGTTAGAGCCTGTCTGGATCGGTTTTATCTTGGGTTCCAAGTTTCTCAACTGTCTGACTGTGATTGTAGCTAAGATATTCCCATCTCTTTGAAAATCTGCTCTTAAAATATCCAGAAAACTTGTGTAGCTTGCGAAATTTTGGCAAAGTTGTTATCAAAATCTCACAATTACTCTCACCTGATGACGTCAATAACTAACCTTCCTATCTTATAGTAAAGTAGCGCATGATGCAATAGCAGGAAAACAGTTTCCAAAATAAGCTAGATATGTCCGCACATTCTTAAGTCTTTTCAAACTGACTATTGTGTCGGTTGGCACGGTATCGTCTGTGTCCATGCTCCGTGTTTCATTTCCGTGTAAGCCAAATATTTGTGTATCTCGCAGATATTTGTTCCGAGGTTGAATTGTTTTATGTAAAGGTTTAGTTTGTGTCATGCATGTAGAGAGAATGTATTAAGGCTCCTTCAAACAGGTGCGACACGCCAAGCGACACAAAGGTACCGCCTGTCGCGCGAAGAGCGGTGCTTTTGAGTCGGGTGCGATTCGCGTCGCGTGTCGCACCTATTTGTAGGAGCCTTTATCGTGTAGCAACTGAAGTAGCGAAGCATGTTAACATCTTTTGAGCCGCTAACCGTCATCGGCGTCATCTAAATATGGGGCCTATTTAATTAAACCGACTAGTGACAATTCATTAATATCACATGTTTTTTTTTTCATAGTTTTAGTGTTTTCTTAAGCAGCACCTTATAAATGTGTAATTTTTGAGAAATATGTCGCATTTTCAGTTATTGTAGACCCCTGGTCCTTGATCATTAAAACATTCTATGTTAGCCATTGTGATTAGATGACCAAAGTTACTTATAGCCAATCATTTCAACGGTTTCAAAAACCTCTTAAAAATAAGACGAGATAATATGTAGTCTTAGTCTAGAACTACACTTTCCTTCGATTTAAACAAAGGATTTAAAAGCCATTTTCTTCATAACGCAACTCAGACAGGACATTGGCTTCCCCCACATGGCCTACTTTCTATAAATGCTTCCCCTTTCCCTGTATCTAACATGGCGTGTTCAGAACACAATTTGAATAGCATTGCATAAATATACTCCGTTGTATTTGTCGAAATTGCCGTTTAAGTCGAATTTTTAAGAACGAGTAACATTCTTGACTAAAATACCTGCATAAATGCTTTTTCTGGAAACTAAAAATTTTGTTGTTGTTTTTAGGGTTCCGAGTTGTCTGAACTTAAAAGAAAAACGGAACCGTTATAAGATTACTTTTTGGTTCGTATGTCGGGGGCGTTTCATGATCTGCTGGACGGTGGGCAATCCGAGATCTAAATGAAGATTCTCATTGCGGACATCGAAGAAGGCTCCCGAAACCTTTCTAAGGAAACGCTTCTGAAGGGTCTGTATTCTATGGAAATGATGTGGCTTAGCGTGTGCGAAGACGATGCAACCGCAGATCATGATGGGACGGATGAGCGCGGAGTAAATGCGCAATTTGCACTTGAGTGTCAATTTGCTCCGTCGGTCAATATAAATTGGAGCCTACTGAGAGCGAAAGAGGCGTGCGAACGAGCCGCCTTTATGTGCTCCCTGAAGGTAAGGTGCTGGTCAAGGATCACACCTAGGTATTTAGCTTACTTCTCCCAAGGGATCGGCTTGCCATACATAGTGATCGCAATGGATTAAAGTGATCTAGTGTCTCGGTACCCTTATGTGAATCGTCTTGACTTTTATTGAAAACATCGATGTATTTGCATAGTATTACAATAAGGGGATACTGTATGTCCTTATGAGAAAGATTTGTATAGGATTTAAATATTGCATAAACGATATACGTTTACGATTCCATGTTTGATATTCAGGAACTGTGTAAACAGGGGACTTCAATATTGCGCACGCTTACAAAATAAGTATCAATTTATGTATTTTTGCGACTTGAGAAACAGGATTATTTGATCTGAAAATTCTGCTAGCTTGAAACGAGACTATGGCATTTGGTTGGTCATATTTGTCGAAGATAGTTGGACCTGATTCGTCACGCTATGGGTGCCTGAAGATGGGTGAAGACGCTGAGGCAGACAGGCCTTTGAACGCTGCTGCTGGGGTGATTGGCACAAATGGCAACAGAGAAGTGTGGACGACTATGAGGAAGTCCTTGACTGTGGTAATAGGCTAACAGAATCGTATGTGGTATGATTCATCATCGTAGACACCATCAGGTGAAATAGTGGTACACACGGCTACATATTATGCTATACTTTTCCAGTATTAGCTGACCTCTCATTGTATGGAAATCCTATACAGTGCGAGATCAGCTTATACTGGAAAAAATATAGCTTGATATGTAGCCGTGTGTACAACGCGAGTGTACCTAACTACACATTATAAAGTCGCTTTTCGCGTCTGTCTGTGACCGCGTTGTTCTTGCAAACTACGCAACGGATTTTGATGTGGTTTCTCCATCATGTACGGTGGGCAACTGCCCGACTATTGATGTCGGGCGGGACATTGTATATATGCTAGTTACGCGGTAAACTCTGCTTGCGCGATGCAGGACTTTGCGTGACGACAGTGTGACGCGTAGCTTGCATGTGGGTTGTAGATGCCGTTACAAATTTATTCCGGATGTTTTGTGTGTATATTAAACTTACATATAATTAAATAAATCTCCATATTTTGTCAAGTCGTATAAACTGTGCGGGGCAGGGGGCGGGGGTCCAAAAAACAAATTATATCTGCTTCATTAAAATACAGTATCAATAAAATAACGTTAGTAAACAAATCAGAGCGAGTCGTTTTATCAGAGATTTTTTTATTTACTGTACCTACGATTGGATATAAAGTGGGGTCACACAGTTGTAAATAATAAACAATCAGAATTATTTAGTAGATTATTTGCTATGGGCTTGATTAAGTCTACAAAGTGAAGTTACAATTTGTTTTGTTTGTACATTTTGTTTGATTTGGATTTGTACTCACAAAAAAACTCAATATGTCTATGACTGCCTTTTTCGGTCTAGTGGTAGCATGAGCTTCTGCTGACCATGAGGTCATGGGTTCGATGTCCGGGTTGGGCAGTGTTACTGGGTTTTCCCATCTGATATTTTCTCAATAGCAGCCCAGAGTTTGGATTTGTCCCCGGTTGATGCCAATAGGCTCGCCCCCTATTACATGGGACTTTAACGTAACTAGCGAAATGTGGGTTTATTGTAGGTACACCTCTGCCTTATCGTGTATGTTGTAACTTCAAATATGTAGATCTTGCTCCAGTTTTTCAAAATTGGCATCGACTTTATCCGTAACAGGGCGACCAGAGCGAGCTGCATCTTTGACATCAAAATTACCGGATTTAAAACGCTTGAACTAAATTTGTGCTACTCTTATTGACACTGCGTTAAGTCCATAAACGCAGATTTTTTTTTTCGCGGCTTTGTCGCTTTTTTCCCTTTTTTTTATTTCTTCGTTAGATTCACTCATTTTGGCGGCTTACAATGTCATCTATTTAATGGTATTAACACCAGCCAGATACAAACAGTATAGCCAAAGAGATTTTACTACAACTTTTATACCTATAAAATACGTAAAATCTTATTCCCCGACCAAAAAACCAACCACTAAAACCTTCTGAATAAATTCTCTAAATGATGGTGAAAACCGCATTAAAATCTGTTGCGTAGTTTAGAAGAACAAGGCGGTCACACAGACAAACGAAAAGCAACTTTAATTTATAATTTAATTAAACGTATTTTATCATGTAGACGTTTTTTGTAAGATGCCATGATGGTCAGATTTGTCTCTTTGGAAACTAAATTCATTACGTTGCCCGTTCTTTGGGAAATTACTAGATTATTCTAGTCCGTAAGATAATTGTATTTATTAATACTGAAGATAATATAATCAGGAGAAGACTGTCGAAGGTCAGGGACGGAATAAATAGCACTGCTCCGGGCACTTCTAGACAAGTTTTCTTTACTAGTTCATTTATTATTCTCAAGATTTTCTTTGTAAACTAATGTAAGCCAAGCCAATAACTTACCACCTTTTGCACATAGTTTAGAGCCTATCTGCCTAACCTTTTCTGAACAATGTTGGGGTCGGCTTCCAGTCTAACCGGATGCAGCTAATGACCAGTATTTTACATGAAGCGACTGCTTATCTGACCTCCACAACCCAGTTACTGGGAAACACGATACCCCTTTGGTTAGACTGGTTGTCAGAATTTTGGGTATCTGACTACCCGTAACTATTGTCAAAGATTTACAAATGACAGCCGGGACCTACGGCTTTCCGAGACACGGAAGGGTCTCGATATGTAATGGACGGTCACCCATCCACGAACCGACCGCGGCAAGCGTAGCTTAAGCTTCGACCGACTCGTGCGGCTTTTAATATTTAGCCACATGATTTAGAGTACATTTTATAAATATATCCAATTTTTATAAATAATATTCGGCCTGTAAAATGTCCTCATAAACAGTCTCATATATTTTTCTGAAAATTTTAATGCTGACATTATAATATCGTTGCAGGAATGCGCAGGAGTTTACATAATTATATGTATTATAGAATACATTGCGATATTCTTAGCGTGTCCTAAGTAATTGTTAAATGTTCTATTATACGTTTGTTGAGGTTCTAAGAAATTCATTGTCTGTCTTAGAAAATATGGCAGTTCATTAATGGGTACGATAAAATTAATTGTCCATTGATTGTGAACGTATTGAAACACTTGTTTTAGTTGAAAGGAAACTCGTTCACTATTTAGATTAACGAATTGTTATTGACGTATTATTGAATCACATAACAAAACATCACGCCTGTATTTCCCGGAGGGTTACGCAGAGGTGTAAATATAGTACACACACATTTCGCAGATATGTTCAAGTCCCATGTACTAAAAAGGGAAATATTTTTCTTATCATCATCTTCATCATTTCTGTAGCCTATTCCTAACTATGTTGGGGTTGGCTTCCAATCTAACCGGATGCAGCCGAATACCAGTATTTTACATGGAGCGACTGCCTATCGAACCTCCACAACCCAGTGACTGGGTAACACGATACCCCTTGGGTACCGTGGTACCCACTGGTTGTCAGACTTTCGGGCCGACACGACCCGTACGTAACGACTATCATAGATGTGCCCTGAATTCTTTCTTTTATATCATATTAGCTTCTGCCTGAAATGTCTGAAATTGTCCAACGGGAATGTGCTACCGGGACAAAAAGTAGCCTATGTCCTTTCCCAGGATGCCATCTATCTCCTTGCCAAATTTTATCGAAATCCGTTCAGTGGTTTAAGCGTAAAAAGGTAACATACAGACAGAGTTACTTTCAAACTTATAATATTAGTATGGGTTTTTACTGATTTGCCAGAACTATTTTTATATGTATAGAGATAATGATAAACTCCTAGTCTAAACATTGACTATTTATGTTTTGTTCAGTTTGTAATATTTGCAATTTTGCTCCGAATATGACCTCAAATAAATCCGTGGGTGCTCCAGATATTTGCTTGATATTTTGCCAGCGTATTTGTTCAGATTTATAACTCAACCTTGGCGGAAATTCTTTCCATTGTTTTCATATTTTGAACATGTGAGTAAGCATTGTATAAATGCTGTTTCTTGTCGTCAGCAGTTTTGAGTTCATGTAATATGTATGAAGGGGCTCGTGGCTTAATAAAAACTGCCGCACGGGTCGACCAATCGGGTTAAGCTACGCTTGCCGTACTCGGTCCGTAGATGGGTGACCATCTTTACATACCGAGACCTCTCCGTGTCTTGGAAACCACATTAAGCCGTTGATCCCTGGGTGACATTCGTGGATGACAGTCGTTACGGGCTTTCAGAAGCCCGAAAGTGACAACCAGTCTTACCAAGGGATATCCGTATTACCCAGTAACTGGGCTGTGGAGGTCAGATAGGCAGTCGCTCGATGTAAAATACTGGTATTCAGCTGCATCCAGTTAGACTGGAAGCCGATCCTAATGTAGTTAGGAAAGACTAGGCAGATGATGTAAACGTATTAGGCATCGAATGCACTGGAGAATGCCATTAGAGGAACAGCCAACTGTGTGTAGGAGCCCTTAGGTTTTAGTAAGTACTTTTGAAAAAGGGGGTTTTCTGGAAGCATTTGATTTATTATTTGGCTTACCAGTGTATTATTCTTTACTTAGATTGACTGAAGTAAACAGTTGAAAATGCTGTCGCAGAGCCAACGCTGGCATTTTGCCGCTGTAATTAAAATACCCGTAAATGTGTTATTTCAAACAATAATTTTTACAAGTGTTTTTCAACGTAATACAATATTCCAATGATTTTAAAGTCACAGTTTTAGGTGACATTTTATGAATTTATTTATTCTTGTACTTATCATATCAAAAAGCGTCATAAAAAATGCTAAAAGTATCATCGCAATTTTTTACAACATTCAATTTTATTTATTTAACTAGCTGCGCCCATCGGTTTCACCCGCACAAATCTCGAGCTTTTAATTTTTTTAAATTTTCTGCGCAAGTTTCTTAATACATTTTTTCCGTACGAACCTTCTGCAAAGTATTAGAAAACTTTAAGAAAAAAAGATGGTTGAAATCGTTAAAGTCGTTCTCAAGTTATGGCGTGACCAAGGGAAATATGGATTCATTTTTACATATATAGATTATCTAGTCGGGTACTAGCTCACAGTAAAACTATTTTATTTCGACATACGACGTTCTTCATCCACTTACGACACTTCTACGCGGAGGTTTCCAATTCAAAAGAACTTTCTTTTACTTCTCGTCCTTATTTATAGTTTTTCAAAGTTTCCCCAAGAAAACTTAAAGTAGCTATTACAACTACAAAGTATATTTCAAGTAACATTATCTATGGCTCGTTACTATACCCTGCAATTTGGTGTCCAATAAATGTTTTATTAGTGGAATGGAACCGTGTAATCTAGTGTGCTAATTGGACGTTTCCCGACGTTTCTTGGCTTTCACGTGTAATTTTGAAAGCTGAAAATATACAGTAGGTAGACTCAACAAAAGAGATAAGTAATCAGGGTCGCTGGATATAGTTGAAGTAATTAAATTAAATTTTATTCGAACATTACGATTTTGCTGTTTGCAGGGAATTGTTAAAGCAATATGAGGGAGCAGAATAAACAGGACATAAACGGGTTTTGATAGACGTAATATTATCTGCTTGTGGAATGTTTCTTTATTACCACTGTAACATGTTTTTTTTGTTAGTCGTAGTATCTCAGGTACTAACTTAAATAAACGTAAAAAAAAATAAGCAAAGAATCAGCACTTACACTCATTCGAAGAAGACTTGGTGGCGCAACAAACACTCTATAATCAACAGTTGTTTTTAAAATAAATTCAGACATGTAATAAAAAAAATACGGTTAAGTAGTCTAGTCAAACTATTTTATCATCAGAATTAAAATTGCGACGGTCTATGTCATATAAAAATGAACAATATATCAATAAAAATTATCTTCATAATATAATTTGAGTGCTGGAAAACACGACGTATACAAACGTATGTTACAGTTACGACTTTAAAGGAGTCTGCCCACTACATCTTATCATAGGCACCGTGATAATAGGCAGTCATGGGGACTGCCAACAGAAGTGTAAACCCCAAAATGTACACAGGCCGCTGCGCGTCGTTAGTCTGGCGCAACATGTTACATTTACATGTCGGTGACGCTAGCATGTCGGTGACGCTAGTATGTCGGTGACGGAACCCATAAGTTTTGCCCCTACCAAAAATCGTTCGCAGCGGCTTTTTCGCGGAGTTATCACTTTAAAAACATTATTTGTATTGAAAAAACCGTTCCGTCACCGACCAACACGGAGCGTCAACAGCTGTCGGCAAGCATATTTCTAGCGAGCGGATATGATACGATGTTGATACTGTCTAGTGGGCATAGTAGTCCTCGTCAAGTTTCTTTCCGTGCCTGGAGGTCTTCTCCCTAGGTTCGGCCGAAGTTACGGACGAATACTAGTCCGTATCACCTACGGACATAAAATTAGTTTGGCAGCCGTCCTAAGAATGAATGACACCACGATTTGATAGTTGTCTTTACTCCCGATACTCTTCGTTGACGGAGTTAGAGTAGGCTCCCTGATACGTTCATAGCACGGTCATGTTATGGTACGGTGTAGTGGGCAGACTCCTTGGAGTAAAAGCTAGAAAAATTAAACAGTTGGAAACGTGCCCAGTTACCCGCGTGCTAAGTATTTTGATACGTAGGCACGTGAGTTTAGGTATGCACGCCAGCGTACATTATATATTTTAGTTTATTAATATTTGGTCCAGCCCATTTGAGATAACGCTAGGAATTCCAGACTCTTAACGTCTTCGGACTCAGGAGATATTTATTTACTGCGCAATATACACACCGGGTTATGACTAGGCTAAACTCGAGAATACAATACCCTGTTATAGCACAGCAAGTAGTGACATTTAACCTACTAGATAATATGACCCAATCATTTTTGAAGGCATTGTCACCGTATTCTGATGATTTCAACATGACAGGTTGCTCTTATTCTGGGTAACCAATCGAGGAATTCGGCCAGCTGATTTAGTAATCAAAGCACTTGGATCGGCCTTCGGAATACCGGTGTCAGGTTTTGACAGATAATAAACTCAAACTCAACTCAAACTCAAAGCATTTATTTTAATTAAACCATTTACAGGCACTTTTGAATTGTCAAAGAGTCGGTCAGTTAGTCAGAAAGTTGAAGCTAGTTGCCCATTCCAAAACGTAGATCTCTATTGAGAAGAACGGGCAAGAAACTCCAAGGACACTCTTTTTAAATCAAGATATTACAAAATCCTGGGTACATTATTCTTGTTGCTTCTATATGTGAGAAAAATGAATAATCGTCGGCTTCCTAACTTCAGTTCAGTATGACAGAGCGATCTCCGTCCTAGATACGCAGGTGGCTCTGAAGGTAAATGGATTTACCCGTGGACCCTCACCACGGTTAAAAGTCTAGCCAGAGTTAGAACAAAAAGTAGATTTGATTCATACTATGTTTTTTAGAAGGCGAATCCACACTAATATTATAAATTCGAAAGTAACTCTGTCTGTATGTTACCTGTTCACGCCTAAACCACTGAACGGATTTCTATAAAATTTGCCAAGGAGGTTGATGGCATCCTGGGGAAGGACACAGGCTACTTTTTAAAGTTCCGTACCGAAAGGGTAAAACGGGATCTTAATACTAAGACTCCGCTGTCCGTCCTGTATGTCCGTCTGTCACCAGGCTGTATCTCATGAACCGTGATAATCATACAGTTGAAATTTTCACAGATGATGTATTTCTGTTGCCGCTATAACAAAAAATACTAAAAAACAGAATAAAATAAATACTTAAGGGGGCTCCCATACAACAGACATGATTTTTTTGCCGTTTTTATAGATAATGGTACGGATCCCTTCGTGTGCGAGTCCAACTCGCACTTGGTCGGTTTTTTTGTCCAGGTAGCATGTTCCTGCGGGATATTTTCCGACGTCCACGCGACCGAAGGCGCGGGCAAAAGCAAGTTGTTTATATGTATAAGAAACTCCATTCTGCTGTTTTGTCTATATTTTATTTAGTTCGCATAATATTATGACTGTGTAGTGCAAAATAATAGATAAACCCTTTTACTCACACATCATTCTGAAGTCATTAGACGTTTATGTTAGAACTGATGTAATCTAAAAGATATTCTATGCCATCGTGATAAAGTCTATTCTGCAACGTTCATAACGCTTTAATGATACGATTATTATTTTATAATTCCTGCGATAAAATCTCAGGAACACTCTAATTAGTTGATAACTCATATTGTGTATGATTTATAACTCTGTCCGTTAAGATAACTATTTTAAATGACTGTTGCGGTCTCATTTACCAGCACTTGTGAGCAGATACACGGCGATCTATCGCTAGGTCATGAATTTTGCAAATAAGTAAGTTTTCTGGATTATGTGACGGCTAATCCTTTCGTCAACACGTGATTCTACTTCCCCAGTTTGATAGTAGATAGTCATCATTATTCCCCTGCTGTCATCCCGATTTATTTGGAGTCATCAGCAGAGTAGCATAAATAATCAGCCTATAATGTTCCCACTGCTGGGACACAGGCCTTCTCTCTGTGAGAGGGAGTGGGCTATAATTCACTACGCGGACCCAGTGCGGGTGGGTGGATGTCACATGTCTTCGAATTTTTGGTTCTAGGATATGCCGGTTTCCTCACGATGTTTTCCTTCGACGTTTTGAGAGCAGTGGTGATGAAATTAAGTACACAAAGGAAAGTGCCTGTCTGGGTTCGAACTCACGACCTACAACTCGTAAGTCGGGGCCGATACCACTGGTCCACCACTGCTCTCATCAGCGTCAGCAGAGTAAATGGGGAAAAAGAACGGAGCAGCAATCAGTGCCAATCGAAATAATAAACTACTTAATAATTATTATCACTAATTGTGAGTCATAATTATGTAGATTCGATCGTAAACTAAAACTCTTTTAATTACCAGGTCAATGCTACTGTACCGTAACTTAATTATTTTAAGCAAAACATCAATTTGCCACTAGATTACGCTCAAATCTTAATCGATTTTGTTTATCTTGCAGAGAGACGAAGATCGGAAATGGAAACGGTTTTCATCTCCGAATCTGAGTCTAATTTCCGGAATGTATCCAACTTTTAATGCAGTGTCGTGGAAACTAGTGTATTTATGTATTCAAGGATTCAAAATAAAACAGCGGACTTAAAAAAAAAAAAAACACATTTATTTCAGGTTCTCCCATATTACAATCACAAGTACTTATTACAATTACAAACACGAGATAAATACAAATCACAATATAAAAATGAATACAGTGTCATCAAATAATAAATACAATGTCAAATGAAAAAAAATTAAAAGCAATAATTTTTTTTTTAAATTAGCTGGAAATTAATAATATAAAATACAAATAAAAATAAAAGTTAGGACAAATTTTTTGATAAAAATAATAACATATGGCAATGCCATAGGCATTTTCTACCAGTCAACCTGTGGTATCTCATCTCATACTTACCAACCCGCACTGGGCTTGCGTGGTGGATTACGGCCCACTCCTTCTCGCAGAGAGGAGGCCTGTGTCCCAGCAGTGGGAACATTATAGGCTGATTATGACTTACCAGCCTGTAAATTTTGCAGGCTTGCAAACAAACGACTGTAAGGTAATCGTAATCACCAATCGTGGCAAACGAAATGGTGATTGCAGATAGTTTCCACATCTTGTATTAGAAGGACTGCTTATTAGCTTTGGCAAAATGCCATCGGTTGCCGACAATACGCATTAAATCTCCATGAAAAAAATTCGTCCTGCAAAGGATTATGTCCTGAGTATGTCTTTGGGTGCCTAACTGCCAGGAGGCAGTAGAATATATATGATATAATATATGATGGCTGCCGTAACCTCCTACGGCAGCCATCATCTTCCTCCCCTTGTCCCATGTTACTTGGGGTCGGCGCAACTCTTTTAGAGTTCCGTAGTCAACAAGGAATCGTTATAGTTTTGCCATGTCCGTCTGTCCGTCCGTCTGCAGCTTAACTCAGAGACCCTTAGTACTAGAAAGCTATAATTTTGGATATACATATTAATGACGCTGACAAAGTGGTAAAAATTTTTTTTGGGGTACCTCCTGTACACGTAAAGTAGGGATGTATTTTTTTCTCGTCTACCTCATGGGGTGGGGTATCTTTGGATAGGCCATTCAAAAATATTACAGGTCTTTGAAAACCATTTCTCAGTTCAGGGATCCGTTTGTGTAAAATTAAGCTTTAAATTCCAATATTTTGTTAGAATGAAGTGTCCACCCTGCCAGCTAAATAGTTGCTTTTGGATATGTGAGAAAAGTCACGGCAGTACTATATATAATAAAAATTAAAAGGAAACCCGTCCCAGCTAAGACGGCTTTACAAGTTTACGAGTAATAGTCGACCAACTTACATTTGCAGTTGGAACGTATGGGAGAACATGTTTTTCAACTACAATGTTAAGTTTGTTCTTGGGATAAATTCATCCCAACTATGGAACCCTTCATTGTGCGTGGTCAGACACGCACTTGGCCGGTTCTTTTTTTTCTTCTATTCTCCCCTGGCTGCCCTCACTTTATCATTAATTACTTCTTTCATATCATCCCTCACACAATCTGTCCATCTTTTCTTTAGTCATCCTCTCCCTCTCCATCCATCGACATCTATATTTATTACTCTTTTAGTTAATAGCTACGTACGCCACCCACGGAAAAGCGAGCTGCTGTCGTATTTCTAAGCCAAAATAACTGACTAATTTGAATCATAGTCTTTTTATTTTTATCCTCATCTATTTCTAGTTTATTACAACATTAGCTTCTGCCCGCGAATTCGTCGGCGTGAATATTGCGGCCGCCGACGCACCGCATCGCATCGCGTCACCCGCCTGCGCTTTTACTTCGTTTTCGCTTAACGTTCTTTTTGACTTTTTTTCGTTTTACTCGGCTTCTAATGGTCGTAGCGTGATGTTAAATAGCCTATAACCTTCCTTAAGAATTGGGCTATCAAACCCGACTGGTAGTTCCAAAGATTAGCGCGTGCCAACAAACGAACTCTTCAGCTTTATTATCTAATATATAAAAATGTCACAGTGTTTGTTATCGAACTCCTCCGAAACGGCTTGACCGATTTTTATGAATTTTTTTGTGTATATTTAGTAGGTCTGAGAATAGATTCTAAAGTATATTTCATAGCGCTGCAGGTGAAACCGCGGGGCGCAGCTAGTACTTATTAGTATAGATTTCGTAAAAGCCGCTTATTATTTCAAGTCTGTCCACAAATATCTATCTAAGTCATCGGCTCTAATCGTGTTGGCGTATTGGCGTATCTGATCAAACGTTTGACCATACGGCGCCGAATCGGGAGATCTTGGTTGAAGTCGTGCTTAGGATAAGAAACGCTTGAAATTAAATGTTTTGTGTACAAAGGGATTGTTTTAGTATACTTATCATCATCATCATCATGATCATCATGTACCTGCCTTTTCCCAACTATTTTTGAGGTAGACTTCTAATCAAACTGGATGCAGCTGAATAGGAGTATTTTACGTGGAGCGGCTGCTTATCTGACCTTCACAATCCAGTTGCTCGGTAATATGATACCCCTTGTTAAGACTGCATGTCACTTTCGTGCTTCTGACGACCCGTAATGACTGTCAAAGATCCACGAATGACAGCTGGGACCAACAGCTTAACGTGCTTTCCGAGGCAAGGAGGGGTCTCAGTATGTAAAGATGTGAACCCATCCACGGACCGACCGCGGCGAGCGTAGCTTAACCTGATTGGTCGACCCGTGCGGCTGTTATTACTTAGCCAAGAGCCGCTCTTTTGATATGTTTATCATCATTTTCTTTTTATTTTGTCGAAAATACAATTTGACCTACATGTAGTACAAGATATAACTGTTGTCGCGGAACAAATGTCATCTGACCTTCGGCCAATCTGACCTGTATTCTAAGGTTAAACCAGTTGTCAACGATTTCGGAGTAGTGACAACTGAATCGACGGATTAGAATCTCTATGATAGATCAGTCAACAGCTTAATATAACCTATAGACAAAATTCCTACATGATTAGTGCGAGTCGCATGTATAATGAAACCTGCCAGGAGGTTGATATAGATCTTTTTACTACCAGTGTGCCTAAATTAAAGAAGGCTCTTTGCAATCACTTCTTCGACAAAATAACATAGCCCTTGCATTATATATGAACTAGCTTTTGCCCGCGGCTTCGCTCGCGTTAATTTAGACTTTACTATCAAATCGGGTTATAATTCAATCATGATTCGAAAGACACGTGGCGCCATCTATTATCAAAAGAACATAATCGTTGTTTTCCTCGGGAACAGTACTTCTTTGCGGGATGAAGGGTACCCTATGTCCGTTTCTGTACACCTGAAGACGTATATGCAAAATTTCAGGATGATCGGTTCAGTAGTTTAGGCGTGAAAAGGTAACAAACAAACAAACAAACTTACTTTCGCATTTATAATATTAGTTAGGATAGGATATACAGACCGCGAAAGTAACGCTGTCTGCTACTTAGTACCTATATAGTTAATTGTTAGTCTACGTGTGAAAACTTGTAATTGGCCATCATCATGTTAAAACTCTGTAACCATTGTGTCTGATTAGCTGTAAGTTTTCCAAAAATAATAAAATAAAATATCATATTTAACTGATGCAGAGAGACGGACGTCATATAAATTTAAAGGGACCGTGTACAGTCACATAATGGCTATGCTTTTTACTGTACCAAGATATAATGAAAGAAGATATTTAACAGAATATGCTCTTCAAAACCGAACTGTAGATTCGATAGTATAAGTACGTGTCCTTGTAATTTCCTCTTAAACCTGAATTATTGCAACAAATAATCAACTCCAGACAGTCTTGCGCGAATCATAAACAATATAAACGGATGTTAATTAACAAACAAAGCACAGCTTTATCGTTGTATATAGCAGAGATAACTGTTGAACTCATAGCACGGATTTGTACATATTATCATGTTTAATATCAGCTGTGACACACCCCTGCCGCGCCTTGAATTTATTTTGCTGTTGGCTCTTGTACTTGTCTGTTAGCCTGGTACTTTTTTATGCTAAGCCGTCATTTGGACCTCCCGCCCTCCCTCCCCTCCCCTTACTCCTTATTAAAAGTGACATAAACGCCCTTTTGCTAAACAAAAGTTCCTTTTAGATGGATGCGGTTTGTAATAAATATTATTGTCCTTAACAGCAGCTGATACCAAATAAAAAACCACGACACGCTTTCAAAAGTGATGTGAGGCCGGTTTCGTAAACATGTGTGCACTTAGTGAGGTGTAGTTTGGTTGTAAATGTGTGCGCGTGAGCATGTATGCACAGAGCAAGGTGTAGTTTGGCATGCTTCGCTGTTTTTGATTTTTTATTTGATCTGAGATCAGCACTGACAATTTTTTTTTTGTTTTGTAAAAAATAAGATGTAACCCTTATTGTAAGTCACTGTTCTCTACATGCAAGGCGAGGACTAGGCCGGTCTTCTTGGGGTAAAAATTTTAAATCCTGCCTATGCCTAGGAAAACATAAATCTCAGAGAACAAGCCTTAATTGCAAACAACCATGCTTCTTTGACCTCACCAGCTCGATACATCTGTCTAGCAGGGGGACACATTATGATGCTACAAATATTCCTAGCTCGCAGCTCTGTAGGTTTCTTCTTTCTTATAAGGCGCTTCAGAGACTTTCCAGCACAGCAGTTAATTTTTTTTCCTCTATCTGTTTAGCCTGTAATGTCCTGCTGCTGAACAAAGACCTGCCTTTCCCTTTTCAATACACGTCTGTCCACTGCGGACCAGTTCTTTCGGTAAGAGTGAAGATTATTTTACCAGTGAAAACAAACAATGAGATATTAGTGAGAATACAATTCACTTATCACGTTAGACGACTAGCGTAATAAATTTTAATTAACACTACGTAATTGGGCGTAATTTTGGACGCCATTGCAGTCATTAATCATATACGTCTCATCCAGACTATATTTTAATAATATTGGTCTAACAATGTCTAGATTCTAGATGCTGGACCTATTTTAATCTGATTGCGGGATCGCAAAATGTTTTATCAAAATGCAGAAATTATTTTATACATTAAAGAACATGATATTGCTGTTAAGATATTTTTGTCAAGGCTGGCTGTTAAAGGCTCCTTCAAACAGGCGCGACACGCGACGCGAATCGCGATCGACTTAAAGGCCGGTGCCTGCGATTCGGGCCGCGTGTCGCGCCTATTTGTAGGAGCTTTAGTGCGCCCTACTGCTTCGCTTTTGCTTTTCCATATCAACCCGCAAACATTCTGTCTTTTCCTGCCCTTACCCCAGATTATTATAGAACATGCAGCGATGCATGATCTTCTTAAATACATCTCTATCAGCCGACATCAGTTTTCACTCAATCCAACCATCGTTTCCTTTGTCCTCTCTCTGTTATTTTTAAAACCTTCCACATCCTCAAAACTTTTCTCACGATGCGTTTTCTACTGATCACAGGGCGGGGGTATGAACTACTAACCCACTCATTCCATTTCACTGTCTCAGGCGATAAGGGGGGTACCCATTTGACATTTATTACTAGAATTGGACGTTTGAGTAAATGACTGTGCAATATTTCATTCCTTTACGACTTTAGGGGGGACCAGGGCCAGCTGTCTCGACATTAGATAGCGACAAAAATCTGTCGCTAAGTCGTATCGATGACAAATTCCTTTAATAGATTTTCATCCTTATGCTTCGGAAATAAAGTTGAAAATCTATTAAAGGAATTTGACATCGATACGACTTAGCGACAGATTTTCGCTATCTAATGTCGAGACTGCCGGCCCAGTACACAATTATATGCTTCCTTGCTAGGGTTGTGAAGAAAAATGGGAGTCTGAGGGTAGGTATTCATTATACTGGGAGGGGACAAAAACTTTAAGTATCTTTCTTTTGCCATCTAACCCATTAATGTTTAAATGCCTGTCTTGTCTTTTGTAAAGTCTTTCTAATCTGCACTGATCGCATCCAGAACCCTGATTGCGTAACACACTATCTATCACATTTTGAAGCCTATTGCTAATCCATTGCTTCGTATGTCGAAAAATGTATCTGCGCAACAACGTAAATAACGCAATGAATGTTGTTGAACTGTCAAAATGAAAGCTATTCCTACTGCTAGTGTCTTACGCAATCACCCCGCAGGTTATTATGCATAGGCATTGATATTTGAATAGGAGGGGCTCTTGGAACTACAGCCGCACGGGTTGTTCTTCCAGGTTAAGCAACGTTTGCCGAGGTCGATCTGTGGATGGGTGATAATTTTTACATACCCCTCCTTGCCTCGGAAAGCATGTTAAGCCGTTGGTCCCGGCTGTCATTTATAGATCCTTGACAGTCGTTAAGAGTAGTCAGAAACCCGAAACTGACAACAAGTCTCATGGTACACAGTAACTGGGTTGTGGAGGTCAGATAGGCAGCCGGTCCTTGTAAAATACTGGTATTCAGCTGCGTCCGGTCAGACTGGAAGCTGACCCTAACATTGTTGGCGATGATGATAGATGATTATATTTGAATAGGTCTTGTTTCTTGTGCCCAGAGTCGGTTGATGATAATACCGTTAATTCGTGGAATGTGAGTACCGGACATGAGTTCTCACCATTTAAACTCTAACTCAAACTCAAAGCATTTATTTCAAATAAACCAATTACAGGCACCTTTGAATTGTCAAGGGGTCGGTCAGTCAGAAAAAATGAAGCTACTCGTAGTTGCCCATTCCGAAGCGTAGTAGGTACCTATGGAGAAGAACGGGCAAGAAACTCAATGGACACTTTTAAATCAAAATATGGTTACAAAATATTGGTTACATCATTCATGTTAAAATTATGCATATGAGAACGAAGCAGAACGTTAAAAGCGTCCGTAATAAAGAGACAAAAACAATTCAAATATTACATTAAATTTGAATAAGCCGTGGCAGCTAAGAGATGACCAGTCCCTACTGATGGTGCCCGTTCACGAACATGACATATGGATCAGCACCATTCAGCTCAACCATTTTGAAGGGAACTTAATGATCCAATACACACGCCACCACCAGCGAGACATTTGAGTGAGCATGACATACTCTCAGCCGCCAGGGCACATTCAAGTCAATGAAAGACAAAACTAGTAAATGGTAGCTTTATAGTTTCATCCTACAGAGTGCATCTTTAAAAACAGATAAAGCAAGACATCTGTCACCCTTACTTCTAGGCGTCTAGACGCACACGCAACAAAGTGATTCATTGATATACCTAGTCTTTAAGATAAAGTGCAAGTAAACAAGTCGGTGGCTTGAACTCGTTTAAGGGCGCGTTTGCAAATCGGACAAAATTATGCTGTTTTTCGGTACATTTTGGGACAAAAATAAACCGAATCGAATATAACTAATAACTACCACATATAGACTGATTCCTCATCTTCAAAATTATAGTAAGATTTTTGTTCAAAATTATAGTTTTTATATTGAAAAAACGATTTTTCGTTGCCTTTTTCCACAGAATTAACGATACCAGGTTGAGTTTAGGTACATTTTTTGTTCTATAATCAACATATTTTAGGATTTCTAAAAATACTACAAGTAGGCAGATATATTCAATTCTAAACCTTGGAAAAAAAATTGTTTAAAAATGTCACAAATAGTCGCAAAAAAAATAAAAATCGAAACATACTTTTTCACCTATTTTGCTATTACGGATGAATCTTAACGCAATCGATTAAGGGTTATTTTATTTTTGGTCCCTGTTTTGATTTATTGCACAAACATTTCGAAAAATGTCTCAGTCCGCGCTCGGCCGCCGTGGTGAGAGGACCCTTTATTGCCTGTTTGCAGCGGCTCGTGTGGGAAAAGATCGCTGTACAGACACAAAATATTCGATAAACCAAATTTGATACTTTTGACAAGGTAAGATAATTTTGTATTCACAGATTTTTATTATAATATTTTATTTCGGTAAAAGTAAGTACGGTTTATAAATGCCTATTCGTATGGGACTTGATGAAGTGACCTGAAGGTGTATTTAGGTGACTGCTACTGGAACTCCTCGGCGAGTAGAACAAGGTGTGCCGAGTTTGGGCTCGTTTTGTAAGTTACGATGAGACCTTACCTCCGGGCTTGATGGAGTGACCTGAAGGTGTACCTCGGTGACTGCTACTGGAACTCCTCGATAAGTAGAACTAGGTGTGCCGAGTTTGGGCTCGTTTTGTAAGTTACGATGAGACCTTACCTCCGGGCTTGATGGAGTGACCTGAAGGTGTACCTCGGTGACTGCTACTGGTACTCCTCGACAAGTAGAACTAGGTATGCCGAGTTTGGGGTCGTTTTGTAAGTTACGATGAGACCTTACCTCCGGGCTTGATGGAGTGACCTGAAGGTGTACCTCGGTGACTGCTACTGGAACTCCTCGAAGAGTAGAACTAGGTATGCTGAGATTGGACTCGTTTTGTAAGTTATGATGAGACCTTACCTCCGGGCTTGATGGAGTGACCTGAAGGTGTACCTCGGTGACTGCTACTGGAACTCCTCGATAAGTAGAACTAGGTGTGCCGAGTTTGGGCTCGTTTTGTAAGTTACGATGAGACCTTACCTCCGGGCTTGATGGAGTGACCTGAAGGTGTACCTCGGTGACTGCTACTGGTACTCCTCGACAAGTAGAACTAGGTATGCCGAGTTTGGGGTCGTTTTGTAAGTTACGATGAGACCTTACCTCCGGGCTTGATGGAGTGACCTGAAGGTGTACCTCGGTGACTGCTACTGGAACTCCTCGAAGAGTAGAACTAGGTATGCTGAGATTGGACTCGTTTTGTAAGTTATGATGAGACCTTACCTCCGGGCTTGATGGAGTGACCTGAAGGTGTACCTCGGTGACTGCTACTGGAACTCCTCGACAAGTAGAACTAGGTATGCCGAGTTTGGGCTCATTTTGTAAGTTATGATGAGACCTTACCTCCGAGCTTGATGGAGTGACCTGAAGGTGTACCTCGGTGACTGCTACTGGAACTCCTCGAAGAGTAGAACTAGGTATGCTGAGATTGGACTCGTTTTGTAAGTTATGATGAGACCTTACCTCCGGGCTTGATGGAGTGACCTGAAGGTGTACCTCGGTGACTGCTACTGGAACTCCTCGAAGAGTAGAACTAGGTATGCCGAGTTTGGGCTCATTTTGTAAGTTATGATGAGACCTTACCTCCGGGCTTGATGGAGTGACCTGAAGGTGTACCTCGGTGACTGCTACTGGAACTCCTCGAAGAGTAGAACTAGGTATGCTGAGATTGGACTCGTTTTGTAAGTTATGATGAGACCTTACCTCCGGGCTTTATGGAGTGACCTGAAGGTGTACCTCGGTGACTGCTACTGGAACTCCTCGAAGAGTAGAACTAGGTATGCCGAGTTTGGGCTCATTTTGTAAGTTATGATGAGACCTTACCTCCGGGCTTGATGGAGTGACCTGAAGGTGTACCTCGGTGACTGCTACTGGAACTCCTCGAAGAGTAGAACTAGGTATGCTGAGATTGGACTCGTTTTGTAAGTTATGATGAGACCTTACCTCCGGGCTTGATGGAGTGACCTGAAGGTGTACCTCGGTGACTGCTACTGGAACTCCTCGAAGAGTAGAACTAGGTATGCCGAGTTTGGGCTCATTTTGTAAGTTATGATGAGACCTTACCTCCGGGCTTGATGGAGTGACCTGAAGGTGTACCTCGGTGACTGCTACTGGAACTCCTCGAAGAGTAGAACTAGGTATGCTGAGATTGGACTCGTTTTGTAAGTTATGATGAGACCTTACCTCCGGGCTTGATGGAGTGACCTGAAGGTGTACCTTGGTGACTGCTACTAGAATTCCTCGACAAATAGAACTAGGTATGCCGAGTTTGGGTTCGTTTTTTAAGTTATGATGAGACCTTACCTCCGGGCTTGATGGAGTGACCTGAAGGTGTACCTCGGTGACTGCTACTGGAACTCCTCGACAAGTAGAACTAGGTGTGCCGAGTTTGGGCTCGTTTTGTAAGTTATGATAAGACCTTACCTCCGGACTTGATTGTTTATAATAAAGTGCATATTGAATAACTTTCATAACTCAATTGTTGTTTTAGATGCCGAGATATAAGACATTTGGCAAAACCTCTCGAAAAAGAGTTCGTGCTTGTAGACAAAACTTAGAAAAACGAAGACGGTTAGTATTTGTTTATTAAAACGTCAAAATCATAATTTGGAACCATTATTGTCATAAGTTCTTTTCTTTACAGAGTTTCTGAAGGTAGTCGCAATTCTCGTGATTCATCTGCGGTGTATCCAGAAGGATATGATCAAACGAGTTGTAGTACTTCCAATGAAAACAACTTCGCGACGTCTAACGTAAGTTATTAATAATTATACATATGAAATTACTAACTTTTGTGTTGTTTTCACTTTATTACATTATTTTGCACAATAAATAACAACTCTAACAAAAATTGTTTTCTTTTTAGACCTCCAAATATGAAGAAATAAAACCGTTCCAAGTTTCAGGAAGAAGAATCATAGAACTGGCTTATTTTATGCAACAACTTCAAGAAATTGGAAATCATAGTTCGATGTTCAATTGTAATTTAAGTACTGTTGCACTAATAAATGAAAAAAGGATTGGACTTAGCTCAACTTTTTATATGAAGTGCCAAATGTGTGGTGCTAAATTTATGTTGAAATCTTCCAACGATTCGGAATATAAAATGGACGTGAACGAGGAAGTCGTGGCCGGTATAATGACTATTGGTGCTGGGGTTACGCAGCTAAATACTGTTCTGTGTCATGTAAATATGCCACCAATATCAGTACGATTGTACCAATCTAAGCACGACATAATTAGTCAATGGTGGAAAAAAACTGCGCAGCACTATATGGTCGAGGCTGGTAAGGAAGAAAAGGATCATGCTTTATCTATTGGGAGCTCTAATGATGATGGAATGGCAATGATACCTGTAACGGGTGATGCATGTTGGTCCAAGCATTCGTATGGAACTAATTATAGTGCCTCTTCTGGAGTTGGTGCAATTGTAGGAATACACTCAAAGAAAGTTCTATACTACGGAGTGAAAAATAAGGTCTGTAATATTTGTTCACGAGCAGAAACAAAAGGAGCACACCCACCGAAACATACTTGTTTCAAAAATTTTCAAGGTCCTTCTACTGCGATGGAAGCAGTTATAATAACGGAGGGGTTTAAAAAATCTTTAGCTATGCATGGACTTATTTACAACCAGTACGTTGCCGATGGTGATTCAAGCACATATGCTAGTATCCGGAATGCAAGGCCATATGTTAACGTAACAGTGGGTAAAATTGAATGCAAAAATCATTTATTGCGAAATTACTGCAAGGGCCTGTTATCAATTTCTAACAATACTGCTTACCACATACGTGCCAGAAAAATCCTAAAAGAAAATTATTTACGGATACGTTGGGGCATTGATAGCAGCGTCAAATATTGGACCAGTAAGGACATTGCTTTCGAAGAAAAAGTACGACACATTAAAAATGACATAATGAATGGTCCCTACCATATATTTGGTGATCACTCCAAATGCGCATCGTATTTTTGTACCGAAGACATTAAAAAACGTAATGTGAATATGGTACCAGAATTAACAGCATACGGCGTCTTTCAAAAAGTTGAAGATTTGGCCCAGCGTCTTTCATTGCATTCATACAGTTTTGTGTACAATGAAACGAATAATGCGGTGGAAAGTTTTAATGCACGAGTTGCAAAGTTTATAGGAGGTAAAAGAGTAAACTTTTCCCAGCGGGGGTCCTATCTTGCTCGTTGTGCTGCAGCCGTTGTTTCTTATAACACGGGTGTGCTACAGTCGGCCGTACACAAATTTATTTTTGACACAGAGGCTAATCCCGAAATAGTCCACCTCGAAGAAATGCGTCAAAAAAGAAATGAAATAAGACTAGAGAGAAAAATAAAAAAGAAAAAAATTATCAGGCCTACAATATCTAAGCAAGATGCCTATTATGGTGAAAATTGCCAAAAAGTTGACATGGATGAGGAAGAATATAACGAAGCCAAAATAAAATTTTTGAAGGCATTAGAACTTTCGGAGGTTGCAAAGCACAATTTAGAAAAAGATACAATATTACAGAGCGGAAGTCCATTATGGTTAGAAACGCGAAGAAAGCTTCTAACAGCGTCCTGGTTCGCGACAGTCTGCAAACGTCGCCCAACAACAGAATGTGGTCCGCTAATCAAACAAATATTGTATGGGAAAGATCTTAGCAATGTGCCGTCTATAAAACATGGCAGAAGTAATGAAGAGACTGCGCTTCGAGAGCTGGAAAAGGCTTTGAATACCCGTATAGAACAGTGCGGGTTATTCATAGACGAAGAATTTCCATTTCTAGGAGCAACCCCAGATGGAAAATGTGAGCTAGGCATTATAGAAATCAAATGTCCATCTTCGGCATATTTGATGGAGCCGAACGACGCCATCAAACTTAAAAAAGTTGATTTTTGGTTGCCTACAGCTAATAATTTATTCGTAATAAATAAGAAACATAAATGGTATTACCAAATCCAAGGGCAGCTGCGTATAACTAGGCAAGACACTTGTGTGTTTGCTATTTGGACTGGCCCTGGTAAAATAAAGTACCAGTGCATAGAAAACGATCCACAATTTTGGAAGGAGAAAATGGAAACATATTTAGTTAGGTTTTACAAAAATTGTCTCCTCCCAGAATTGATTGACCCAAGACAGGCGAGAAATATGGAGCTAAGAGCACATTCTTCACATACTCAAGCAAATATTCTGAAAATAAAGAATTGATTACGTGTAATTTGTTGTTTTAATAATCATCAAAGTATACCACCAGGTCACTCCATCAAGTCCGGAGGTAAGGTCTCATCATAACTTACAAAACGAGTCCAATCTCAGCATACCTTGTTCTACTTGTCGAGGAGTTCCAATAGAAGTCACCGAGGTACCTACACCTTCAGGTCACTCCATCAAGCCCGGAGGTAAGGTCTCATCATAACTTACAAAATGAGCTCAAACTCGGCACACCTAGTTCTACTTATCGAGGAGTTCCAGTAGCAGTCACCGAGGTACACCTTCCGGTCACTCCATCAAGCCCGGAGGTAAGGTCTCATCATAACTTACAAAACGAGCCCAAACTCGGCAAACCTAGTTCTACTTATCGAGGAGTTCCAGTAGCAGTCACCGAGGTACACCTTCAGGTCACTCAATCAAGCCCGGAGGTAAGGTCTCATCATAACTTACAAAACGAGCCCAAACTCGGCACACCTAGTTCTTCTTGTCTCGACAAGTAGAACTACAGAGCTCCAGTAGCAGTCACCGAGGTAGACCTTCAGGTCACTCCATCAAGCCCGGAGGTAAGGTCTCATCATAACTTACAAAATGAGCCCAAACTCGGCATACCTAGTTCTACTTGTCGAGGAGTTCCAGTAGCAGTCACCGAGGTACACCTTCAGGTCACTCCATCAAGCCCGGAGGTAAGGTCTCATCATAACTTACAAAACGAGTCCAATCTCAGCATACCTAGTTCTACTCTTCGAGGAGTTCCAGTAACAGTCACCGAGGTACACCTTCAGGTCACTCCATCAAGCCCGGAGGTAAGGTCTCATCATAACTTACAAAACGAGTCCAATCTCAGCATACCTAGTTCTACTCTTCGAGGAGTTCCAGTAGCAGTCACCGAGGTACACCTTCAGGTCACTCCATCAAGCCCGGAGGTAAGGTCTCATCATAACTTACAAAATGAGCCCAAACTCGGCATACCTAGTTCTACTCTTCGAGGAGTTCCAGTAGCAGTCACCGAGGTACACCTTCAGGTCACTTCTTCAAGCCCGGAGGTAAGGTCTCATCATAACTTACAAAACGAGTCCAATCTCAGCATACCTAGTTCTACTCTTCGAGGAGTTCCAGTAGCAGTCACCGAGGTACACCTTCAGGTCACTCCATCAAGCCCGGAGGTAAGGTCTCATCATAACTTACAAAATGAGCCCAAACTCGGCATACCTAGTTCTACTTGTCGAGGAGTTCCAGTAGCAGTCACCGAGGTACACCTTCAGGTCACTCCATCAAGCCCGGAGGTAAGGTCTCATCATAACTTACAAAACGAGTCCAATCTCAGCATACCTAGTTCTACTCTTCGAGGAGTTCCAGTAGCAGTCACCGAGGTACACCTTCAGGTCACTCCATCAAGCCCGGAGGTAAGGTCTCATCATAACTTACAAAATGAGCCCAAACTCGGCATACCTAGTTCTACTTGTCGAGGAGTTCCAGTAGCAGTCACCGAGGTACACCTTCAGGTCACTCCATCAAGCCCGGAGGTAAGGTCTCATCGTAACTTACAAAACGAGCCCAAACTCGGCATACCTAGTTCTACTTGTCGAGGAGTACCAGTAGCAGTCACCGAGGTACACCTTCAGGTCACTCAATCAAGCCCGGAGGTAAGGTCTCATCATAACTTACAAAACGAGCCCAAACTCGGCACACCTAGTTCTTCTTGTCTCGACAAGTAGAACTACAGAGCTCCAGTAGCAGTCACCGAGGTAGACCTTCAGGTCACTCCATCAAGTCCGAAGGTTAGTAAAAAAGGTACGAAATATTTTTTGTAGGTACCTATGTATTATAAAGAAATAAGAAAAAAAAAAAAAACTTCCATAGTATCAAAATTAGTTCACTTGACTACTATTCCCGCAGCTAACCGTACGTACACTTGTGTGTGTGAGCCGTGTCAATGTAGTAATTCGATTCTATACCTATCAATTTTGCGAACGCGTCCTTAAGGCTCCTACAAAAACAGGCGCGACACAAAAGCATCGCCTGTCGCGCGACGAGCGGTGCCTCTGTCTCGCGTGTAGGGATTGCAATCCCGCAGCTCATTCAATCCCGCGGGATTGATATGCGGGATTACTCAATCTCGCGTGGGATCCCGCGGGATCCCGCATCTTTGAAATTATTTTGTAAAATCAAATTGAAACTACAGATTTTGTGTAAAAATCAACTTTTATTAAACATTGCTTACGTTAAGGAACAGAAATTATTTATTTTCTATTAATTAAGTATTAGTAATTAATAATCTGTTTTCTTAGATACATCTTCAAATTTTTCGCATAGCTATATTTTTAATTTGCGGGGTCCGCGGATCCGCGCTTTGAAGGTGCGGGATCCAGCAGATTAATAAAAGCTGCGGAATCCCGCGGGAATGCGTGATCCCGTTTTGCGGGATTGCAATCCCTATTCGCGTGCCATTCGCGTCGCGTGTCGCGTCTGTTTGAAGAAGCCTTTACTCTGCTTTCAGACAGACAGTGCAGTTTACAACGGTCACTTTTGTTGGATGAACATCAACATTCAAAACGAATATGGGAAATTGAACATAGATATGCAACCTTCACGGTCACTGCAACAAACAGCGGTCAGATGAAGACAAAAAAAGGTCATATTGTTCTCAAGGTGAAGCCCTGACATAACTGGCAAATTTTATTCTGCAACTGAATTGCGCCGTGGAAAACTCACTTCGATTTGCCTTTATTTATATTTTAAAAAAAAAAACTTTAAACATTACATTTTTATTCAACATCTGCGGGTTGATTTTAAAACAGTCGTAAATTTTTTTGTTGAAGAATATAATATGACAGTTTGACATATTTTCCATACAAAAGCTGTCAAACTGCTATATTTATACCTCAAAGAAAATTTATCTGAGTATTCTAAAATTAGCCCTAAAAGTGTTAAAAAAAACCTGTCACGTAGCCTGTCACCTTTTCAAACTGTCATAACGTAAACACTCTTTACATATTTATAGGTGTTGTTTTCTTTTCGAGTTCACTTTCAGTACTTAAGTATACATTATACGGAGAATGTTCATAAGTGCAGGCGTGATTGAAATCCATAATAAATCATTGTTCTCACATATAGAAGCAACAAGAATAATGTACCCAGGATTTTGTAATATTCTGATTTAAAAAGAGTGTCCTTGGAGTTTCTTGCCCCTTCTTCTCCATAGAGATCTACGTTTTGGAATGGGCAACTAGCTTCAACTTTCTGACTAACTGACCGACTCGTTGACAGTTCAAAAGTGCCTGTAAATGGTTTAATTGAAATAAATGCTTTGAGATTGAATGATTAGGCCAATATGTTGAGTGTAAAAACATCTGTAAACGATTGGTAGAGTCTAGGTTACTTAAAAGATAAGGTAAGTAACTGCCCTTGTTAGTATCGTAGAATGACAATACTCAATTTAGTTCGGTATTTCAAAGGAAGTGTAATAAATAAATAAGAAAATATAATGTACGAAGTCGCGGTAAGGGTCCGTTTCCACGTACCACAACACATCGCAGCGATAAATTGTGGGTACCCAGTGGTTACGTGTGAATAGTGTCGCTGCAGCTTCTTGCAGTAACCACAACATTTCATGTCGTTGCGTCGACGCGACATTGTCTTTGCGAAGTGGCGATGGCGGGCCGGTAGTGCGCGGTCTCGCTTGTGGAATTGCGTTCTGGCTAAGACGGCGACGTGACCTTAATGTGGTCGGTATCGCCCACATGGTCGATTTTGAAGGCCCAATGTGGTCTATTCATTTTCATACAACAGTGACTAAACTATTCATTTTCGTACAAATTAGCGCCCGACCACGTGTTGTCGTTGTGGTCGGGCCCCTTCAGAGAAAAATCACAACTTCACATTGACATATTTTGTTGGTGTTCAATTTTCTTGGATGAAGTACGGCAATCCGTATAAAAATATAGTAATACGGGAGGTTTAAAAACACACACTTTCAATAATAGCGTATATTTTTTTAAATATTTAACTACTTGACCGTCGGAGAATTCGAAAATGAAACATTTAGCATTCTTATAGTCTGGGAAACACTACCCAAGATATTCTGACGGTCTTTTAACTTCATACAGAATTATCAGAGAAACTGTGAAGCAGGGCCCTTAACCTGGTTTGTTTTAGACTGATAATTGGCAACGGCGGCATCTCGGGTGAAGGAGGAATTTGCTACCTTGATGATTTTTTGGTCTTGACATCAGCATGTTGAGGCAGATTTTGGCATACATTTGGTTGAACAAGTAAGTAATACTGAGGGGCTCGTGGCTAAATAATAACAGCTGCACGGGTCGATCGAAGGTTAAGCTACGCTTGCTGCGGTCGGTTCGTGGATAGGTGACCATCCATTACATATCGAGACACCTTCGTGCTTCGGAAAGCATTAGGCCGTTGGTCCCGGCTGTCATTCGTAGATCTTTGTCAGTCGTTACGGATAGTCAGAAGCCCAAAAGTCTGACAACCAATCCTACCAAGGGGTATATTGTTACCCAGAAACTGGGTTGTGGAGGTCAGACAGACAGTCGCCCCTTGTAAAATACTAGTAAGCAGCTGCATCCGGTTAGACTGGAAGTTAACCCCAATATAGTTGCGAAAAGGCTAAATAGTCAGATGATTATAATGACCTGCCTAACTCGTATATGAAAGTCTATTGAGTAAACTGTTAAATCTGTTAAACTGTTAATATACAGGGTTATTTGTAACTCGACGTATTCCTTGCAGGATGTCGTAGTAGGTTTAAAATACAACAAATTAAGCCACTAAATGTTCTACCGAAATTCAGTAGTTTCTGAGTTAATTAGATTTTTAGTTTTATAATGAAAAATCCAATTTAAAAATGATTTACGGCGTGACTATACTGGAATTTAAGTTATTATCATAGCTGATGCCGTAGCAGATCTTTGTTAATAATTAAAAGTTCAATAATGCCTAAAAATTTGGCAAAGATCACTAATTAAACATTTTATCCTCCTTAATTTTTATTTTTATCAGTCAAGAATTACGAAAAAATACTGGATTTCGGTAGAACATTTGGTGGCTTAATTTGTTGCATTTTAATCCTACTATGACGTCGTGCAAGGAATACGTCGAGTTACAAATAACCCTGTATATAAAAATTACGTGTCACGTTGTTTGTCCGCGATGGACTCCTAAACTACTGAACAGATTTTAAATTTGATTTGCACACCGTGTGCAATTTGATCCAACTTGAAAGATAGGGTAGCTTTACATCTCAATTTATAGTCGCAATATTATTTTATTGCAAATTATTTGTCTATTATTTGACAGTCACAATTATGTGTTAGCTCCAAACGATTATAACAGATGGCGATATCTGTTGACTGGATTGAGTAAGTATTCAATAGATGGCGCCATGTTAAAAATACAAACGTTTCATATAAGCTATATGAAACGACTATATTCATTTCTTTTTTCTTTTTTTTTCATAATTTATAAAGAGAAAAGATTGTTTGTATTGAATAGGCTCTGAAACTACTGAACCGATTTCAAAAATTATTTCACTATTGGAAGGCTACACTATCTCCGGGTGACATAGGCTATATTATATTATGCTTTGCTACCCGGGCGAAGCCGGGGCGGGTCGCTAGTAAGATATAATAAAGATCTGTAATACTAAATATTATATAAATAGTTGGTATATAAATAGTTTTCACCTACAACACAACAGTGAGTAAACCACCCTAATTTCGTAACAAACTATCTATTACAATCTGAATCATTTTGAAGCCTATTGCTAATCCATTGCTTCATATGTTCGAAAACTTGTCTGCTCAACAACGTAAATAACGCAATGAATGTTGTTGAACTGTCAAAATGTCTACTGTTAGTGTGTTACGCAATTACCCCGGTGGCCTTGACCGACAATTTCGACTTGATATTTATGTCAATCTTGTTTGGGGAAATGGGGCTATTTATATCTTAATAGATACGTTTATTTTCATCAATACAGTAGGACACTTAAGGATCCGTAAACTATGTCTTTCTAGAAAGTCCTCTCCCGGCGTTTCCACTCACATCTGCCTTGTAAATACCTTTTGTTAGTCGCCTTTCTTTCATCCTCTCAACATAACCAAACCATCTAACCATCAAAAATATCTATTACCAATTTAATGTTTGCAAGCTAAATAAAGTATACAAGATGTATATACGTTTATATTAATATCGTTTGCTTAACATCTTTACAATGACGTGCCTACCTACGTAAAGGCTCTCGCACACAGGCCGCGGCGCGACTAGTAGATCAATTTCTATGAAAACTTGAAAACTTCATGGAATTTTTTCTACCAGAAGCGTGTCGCACAGTCGCGACGCGCCTGACTGCGGGAGCCTTAATTCTAATACAATCCGCTTATAATGTTCCCATGCTGGGACTCGAACCTCACTGTCACACCTGCTTTCAAGTCCTATGTGCTTGTTGCGAATGTTTGACAGTAATAACAAGAAAGTAATCAGTTCTGTTTGCGTGTTATGCATCAACGCCAACGTCTTCATTTAGCTTTACCGATTTAATAGATAAAAAAAGACACATCCAAATCGGTTCACCCAGAAAAGTTCTGAGCTAACACACATAAAAAAAGTACAGTCGAATTCAGAACCTCCTCTTTTTTTTTTTTTTTTTTTTTTGAAGTCTGTTAAAAAAGAACACTAACTGTAACTAACAGGCGAAATGTGGGTTAATATAGGTACAACCCCTGCCTGAGGGCCTACCGCTCGGTAGGGTTCTCGGCAGCGTGCGCTCTGGCCGGCACCCCTCCTTGGGAGCTCGAGGCATGGGTGCTGACCAGAGTGTACGAGTGGACGGCGCGGCGCAAGGCGCTAGGGGAGCTCCCCGCCGCAGAAGAGCGGGAGGCCGTGCGGCAAGAGGCGAGGGACGCTATCGTCCTTCATTGGACGGAGGACCTCGCCTCTGCCACTTTTGGCCGCCGAACCCTGGACGCGCTCGGGCCAGTCCTGAAGGATTGGCTCGAGCGGTCCCATGGTTTCCTCTCTTTCCGTCTGGTGCAGGTGTTGTCCGGGCATGGATGCTTCGGATCGCACCTGCATCGGATCCAAAGGGAGGAGACCCCGTCGTGCCACGACTGTGGCGCGGCGGTGGACACGGCACAGCACACCTTAGAGGTGTGCCCTGCCTGGTCCGAGCTGCGCCATTCCCTGGTTGCAGCGGTCGGGCAGGACCTCTCGCTTCCCGGCGTCGTCAGCGCCATGCTGGGGAGCGAGGGGGCCTGGGCAGCGGTCGCCTCCTTCTGCGAGGAAGTGATGTCGCAGAAGGAGGAGGCGGAGCGCGTGCGGGAGGACGACCCTCTCGCGGCGCCGCTCCGAAGGCGGAGGAGGGGTCGAAGAAGACGTCAGTATGACAGTCATCTCCGACTCCTCCCAGGTGGAGGCCAGCAGGCAACGGGTGCGGGGGCACCCTTGCCTGTATTGCACAGGCCTCCACCAGTGTCGGATGGGAATGGCCAGGTGTTCCCGGCCATTCCCGTAGCCCCCCATCTTGGGGGGCATGCGGGGCCCGCCAGCTAGGCGGGCACGCGCCGGGAGGGTCGTGGACGTAAAGGCTGTGCCAGTTTCCCATGGCCCTCCCATAACGGCATTGAGGGAACACCGCTGGGTTTTTTAGTGGGTATACCGGCACTCTGCCGGGGAGTCCCACATACCCCTCCCGTCCCCCGACGGGAGGGTATGCGTAATGCATTTTTCCCAGCGGGAAAAAAAAAAAAAAAAAAAAGGTACAACCCCTGCCTACCCCTGTGGGAATTACAGGCTTAAGTCTGTAACACATAACGTCATTATTGTGTTATGTAGAAAAATAAATAGTATCAACTTCGGATACGCTCATTTGTCGATCGAACTGATTCAGTTCAGTAACAATAGAAAAGTAATTGTGTCTTATTAGTTATTAATGACACTTAAGCTCATAATACAAGCGAAATTCGTGCTCAATTTTGCTTCTATTCGAATATCTATTAATTGTCTTACCAGCGTTCAGCTTTGTTGTTCAGGATTTGGATGACTGGATAATTTTTTTAAATGGTATTAAAGGTCCATATAGAAGCATAATAAATTATGGGATTTTTGTCTAATAGTATTATGTTTGTTGTTACAGATGCGACCAAAACTTCTCGACTGTCGAACCTTGTGCGCATGCGCAGGTCCGCGCTCGGGAAGTCCGCACCCACGCTCTCTATTCACGTCGTGAGTATATTTTTTTTATATTTACTGATAACCGGAATTCTAAACTAAAGATTATCATTACCATTATCGAATCCCAACCCTACAAGCAGCGTCGTACATCACTGGCTGAACGAGCTGTCACTTGGCAGTGACAGAAGCGTCACTTCCCGCGCTTTTGAATTACCGGGCGAATTCGATTTTGGATCGGAGCGAATAATTAGTGAAAATGTAATGTGTGAAAGTTATGGTAACTAACACGAATTTTATTATTCTATCTAACATTACTGTTGAACGACCTATGACAACCCATTGTTGGATATGGTAGCCCCTTATCAAAAAGAAAGATGATACTGTATTTATGCAGAATAGAAAGCATTGTGTCTTCGCGATGGACAGGTTACTAGGGGCTGCGATCACTCTTGTAATGGTGACAGGGCTGGCTACAGAAATATAAGCGACACGCGACAGCGCGACGTGGCTTTAGTCGAACAATTTCTATAAAAACTTCGTAGAAATTGTTCCATCAGAATTGCGTCGCGTCGTCGCGTCGCGCCTGCTTGCGGGAGCCTTAATAGTAAGCTCCTTATAAGTTCACTTTCAAAGCCGCGGTGGGCGTACTGACTCATAACTTATGATCTTGTAACTGGTGTCTAGTAAGCTTCTATTAATTGACATCTGTTAACAAGAAGACACGGTATTTGTTTTGGTAACCTTCGTATGTTTCCTAATGAACAAATCTTATCAAAGAAACAAAAAAACTTACTGGAAAAGCGTTTGTGTGATTTTTGGTAAAGAGTTGGGACAACTTTCCGGCCATAGGTGCTATAAAAATAATTGAGCAAATAGTAAATGGTAGAAATGGTACACGTTTATATCGATCAACAGGACCTTATCAAATACACAATGTAATGGCTTGGATACCACGATTAATAACCCCTGTTGGGTCTTTTTTGCTTCATTTCATTTATTTATTCATTAACAATTAACATTGTGTTGAACATTACATATTACATAAAATTATCACATGCAAAAAAAAAAACAATACATTTAAAAGACTAATTAAAATTAAAGTGAAAAGTTAGTTCAAAAGTCAAATTAATTTAAAATATGTCAACAAATAAATACAATGTCAAATTAATAGTAGATAATATGCAAAATTCTATGTCAGAAAAAAATAAAAAAAATAATTGAGAGTATAACTTCATCAAGGTCCTAATAGTTCATCTTCTAATAGTTCATTAACACCTAGTACACACAATAGGTTTAATACACGTTAATGTAAGGGCGGTATAGAACAGCCCTGCCCCTGACCACTGTCTTACTGTGTAGACACGGACTTCCCTTGTGTTCACCAGACGATGGTAAGCAGTGGCTTCAACGAACTACGATGAGCAATCCTTCTGGCAAGCTTGGTGCTCATTGTTCCATTAGGATTAGTAAAAAGAAAGAATAACGTTTATTTGGCAACAGTTCGTGAACACAAATTTAAATTAAAATGTTTTTAGCACAGCAGTGTGTGGCTCACCGTTGCGCCAAAAAGGTCAATTTTAGCATTGATGCCAGTCAGATGCTGTCTGACTCTTATTTTCTAATGAACCTTTAGGGACAAGTAACGGATAAGTAACAAACAGTTTTATCATATCTAATACAATAATAGGTAAAATGAAATAAATCTCGACACAAAAAAGAGGTGATGACCTTGAAACGGCTGAACCGCTTTTGATAAAACATGTCTAAGAACCACCGCTAGAAAACCTGCTTTCAAAAAAAATAAAACCGCATCCAAATCAGTTCACCCGTTTAAGAGCTACGGTGCCACAGACAGCCACACAGAGACACACACACATAGCGGTCAAACTTATAACACCCCTCTTTTTGCGTCGGGGTTTAAAGAAGTATATAGTGTGTAAAAGTACAAAACAAAGCAACAAATAAATGAATGAATTTAATATTGGATATATTTTTGAATTGAACATCAAAAACCCGTATCAATATTTTCTAGCCAACGAATCCAAGTCTTTAGGAAGAAAGCGATGCTCAACAACCACCCACTTAAAGTTTTCTTTGAAGTCAACAATTTAGCTTCTACTATTTCTAGGAACAATTTCACTACACTCTAGCGTGGGCCGACAAACACATAATTACTTGGTAATGAGAACGTAAACTAGTTGTAGGCGTTTGAGGACTCATTGATGATCAAACTGTAATTTAATGCCTTGGGCACGATAATGTAGATGGAACACCTTTGACATCTTACTTGAAGATAGTTCTCAAAAATTCAGTTGACAAGGGAGATTGGATGAATAAAACGTGCTGCGCCGACCCCAAAGTAACATGGGACAAGAGCAGGAAGATGAGTTCTCTAAATATCAAAACCTTCCCACTTAGTGCCAGAGCTGGTCAAATCAAGTCCAAATGTTCATGCATATTGGGTATATGAATTCGGGTATTATTGTGCCGATTGTTGTACAAGGTGTAACGACCAATGGTCTTATAGACAAGATCATCGATCAACGCCTCAGGTCCATCGTTTACGACGCTACTTAAAAGTATAAATACATCCATAAACTGACGCCTTCTTCCCATGGGGATAGGCAGAAACTACAGAACGCAACCTGCTACGATCTTTACATACTCCTTTTGCCTACTTTACGTTTATGCATCTGGTCATACACGCACGCCGGTTGCGAGTACTACGCACCTGACCTTTCTGAAGAACATCACCAATAAGGTCACTATATGTCCTCCTAGGTCGTTCCCTCCCGGCGTTTCTACTTAAAAAGTAACGTGTTACTAACTCCATTGAAATACTAGTGCTGTGAGCTGACATTCTGGCTTCTCATTGGTGATTTGAATTTGTAACATGTTACTTTTAAGTGCCGTCGTGGACGATCGGCCTCGGGGTCATATTGGGGGCTATGTAAATGGCTTCTTGGTTGCAACCTCTGTGTGGCGGGTATAGTCAGAAGATTTCTGATTCTGGGAGCCCATACACCGCTAGCTTTAAGACCGAATTCCCTATGCTGTTGATGCAAGATTACACATGGAAATGAGAATGGAATGAATGGAGACTGACTCCTTAGTCTCGTGATCGCAAACTCTACAGCGGAGCATGAAGTCCTGGGTTCGATTCCCAGATTGGGCATAGTGTTATCGGGTTTTCCTATCAGGAATTTCTCAGTAGCAGCCTGTAGTCTGGTTTTGTGCCCGGTTTATGGCAATTGGGACTTAAACATAACTGGCGAAATGTGGGTGTTCTATAGGTACACCTCTGCTTTAACCCTTCGGGGATTGCAGGCGTGACGTTATATTATGTGTACATGGAAATGTTAAACATGATGTAGTTAACGAAAAAACGTATAATACTATAACAGTAGATAGAAGTAGTAACATGCATGATGGTGTATTCGCAGAAGGAGACGTGTGCGGTGTCTCGGAGGCCGTCGAGGCTGCCTCCGCCGCCCCCGCACCACCGGCTTTCACTAGTGGTGAGGACTGACTTAGTTATAATGTAGCTTATGAGTGGGCTTATAACGTTGCAATTGAGTGTTAGTTTAAGAGCGCCAACAAATGAGAATCAGCATTTAAAAACAGATCACGCGAAAAAAGTTTACCCTTCTTTGCATTTGGGTAAAAAACAAGGTATTAACGAATTACGAGGAAACACACAAAGAGCGAAAAACCTTGCTGTTTAGCAGTTCCACCGTTTTTGTTGTTTTTTATGTAGCTCAATGTTTCCTAATTAGCTTATAGGTACTCGATTCAACTACGAAGAAGTTCTAAATTCTATTGGATACCAAAAAGGTGTTGCTGTCTTCATTGATATGAGCCTTTTTTTTGGTCCAACTTCTATTTTGAACACTATAAGCCATAGAGATAATATTGCCAACGACAACAATACAAGCATAATAGCTAAAACGATATTCTAAGAAGAGATAGCGAAAGTAGTCGGTAAAAGCTTTCGTGAGTCTAACTAATAGTGACTTATGGATTCACGAAAATGGTTAATCGATATCCGTAGCCATTTCTAGGAAGTTCACGATGACTAAGTGGATTACAACTTTTCTATCTCATCTGATGCTTCTATACCGAAGGTTTAACGCCAACTCCTGATTTTTAAAAGATGGTCTCAATTATATATAAGGCTATGAGAGCCAGAGTGGCATAACTACTTAAAGAATAGTTTTCAGTAGTATGGAAAAAACAGAAGCCCTGATTTCAAATAATTTATAAATTAACTAATTTATATACTAAATTAAAAAAAAAAAAAAACTAATTTGTAGGCCACTGTGGCGCTATGACTTTTACCGTTTCGAGCAGTTTTTTCTGAAATAAAAACAGTATTGAAAAAATTACAGTTAGGCCACTCTGGCTCTCATGGCCTCATATATCAACTTCGATTGCTTGTTTTTATTTAAATCAGCCAATCAAAGAAGTTAATTATATAAATAATGATAGAATACTTTCTGATCAAAGATTGCCCACAACGCGAAGATCACAAGAACATTGTTTATTGACTTCAAGTAATCTCAATAAGATTACAATAAAAGTATGAATTCCATATTTGTCAGAGATGTGACAAAGATAAAACATGAGTCATTGAGTCAAGTTATTATTTATGAATAACACTTTTGCTTGGAAAGTATTTTCATTGAGATGAATCGAGACATTTATGCTCTTGGCTGTGTTTTTGTTCTTCAACGTCCTTACTTGTAGATTCACATAACAAGTTAAGCGTCCTTCAATCAAGGCAGAATCTTTTTTCTCACCTACGCAGATATGTACAGTCAAGAAGCCAAAATGTTAAACAATTTTCAAACACAATCCGTTCCCAAATAGCGCGTGCGCATCAAGGCGCATCGAGGCGCATATCACTTTTTCAAACTGTCGTTTTCATTTAAAATGTTGACTTTTCGTAATCGGCAAAATAATGAGGTGTAATTAAAAAAATAATCTTAAGGTGTTTAACATTTGAAGCACAAAACCGGTCGAAGTGACGGTGCTTGGGGGAGGCCTATGTCCAGTAATGGACGTCTTTCGGCTGGAATGATGGTGATAATGATGATGTTTAGCATTTTCATTTCTGTACATTCAAATTCAAGCGAAATTCATTATATTATTTTGTAATAAGTAGCTATATTATACTGTAGTTTCTATAATAAAATGTGATCATTTTCATCCACTATAGTTTTACAAACTACATTAAACCTTCTACATAGCTTAAGTTCACCTAAAACGCGGACTTCTGAAATGCGAGCTAAGAGTATTATCAGAGGACCTTCCAGAATATGTGAAGGATACGTTCTAACGTATTTTCGAGAATGTTCGTACAGAAACGAAGGTTTTTAATTCACTAGAGCGGCATTACTCCCGCACTGGAATAAATCTTAATTTGTTTCGTCCCCACTCACTAGACAGAGGTTATAAAAGGACGAATAAAGTTCCTTGCTCTTTTTCTATGTAGGCATAGTACACGGAATAGAAAAAAAAAGGACTTCGCGCCACTCGTATCGAAAGTGAAGCACTGTAGGTATGCCGGACCGTTTGTACAAACATGCCTCACGCACACATTTACATCATAAGATGCCACCACGGCGACATTGTAGGTACAGTTTACGTTAAGTAATAGAATAAAATAATACCTTCTTGTGTTGTGAAATGGTGTAAAAATAATTGTACATACCAGAAAAAGTGTCAAGGAATAACATGTATAACATATCACGGAATAACATCACGCACACATAGATCTGCACGGTGCTTCACTTTCGATATGCGTGGCGCGGAGTCCTTTTTTTTCTAGTCCGTGGTTCAGTACTTAGAATTTGTGTAATCTATTTCAAAGAGTCAATATCTGTCACTAAGATATAATTAAATGTTAGAGAAAAGGCATGTTCTTAGAACAATATGAACATTAATGTTGATGGAAGAAGCAGGAAAGTGAGACGAAAGAAAAGATGTTGGGACTCTTTATTGTTTGAAGAAGGATATAATAGGAAAAGGGGGTTAATGATAAGTTGACGACTGATAGAGAAGAATGGAACAGAAAAACATATTCAACATAAGAATAGTAGTGAAGGCAGAAGACGAAGACGGGCCATAAAATATTTCGGAATCGCCCGATTTTATTTTGAATGACCTTACAAAACAGAAGCTCTTCAGAAAGATTTAACAGGTAGAAATAATCTTTTTATTCATAACCTTCACAGTGAAACGAATGTATCTGACATTCTCAGCGTTGTAGAGGAACGTGACATTGCGGGCAATATGCAGGAGAGCTTGACTCACTCACGTAACTAATATTCCGCTCGGAATACCTTGAAAATGTATGCTTTAGGGTTTATTACACCAGGCGGTATCTACTCAGTTTCTCTAAGACTTGCAAGTTGCTATTACACCGAATTCGCAAGGCGTACATCGTCGTTGAATCATCGTTAATGGCAAAACTTTCGAAACTCCAGAAATGTGCCGTAGCTCTTCAGGCGATTATTAGTTCGACAAAATTCAAGAACAAAAAATATGGTTCAAGGAGTATTTGCTTTTACGGGAAATATTATCAAATATACAAATACTGAGTGTTTTGGAACTATCAGACTTAAGAAACTCCCTTAGTAGGAGCTGCTGAATTTGCATATCTGTTGAGATTAGTTACTCCATTTATTCAAAAGGAACGCGCTGACTAAACGGTCTTACTCTTATTATAAAATAAAATACCTCCCTACATACTCCAACTCAATGAAACGAAATTTAAATCTTGTATAAAACGCACACTATGCAGCCAAGCATATTATAAGTTGGGGGATTACATCGCTGACAAAGATGCTTGGCTCAACGCTGGTACTGCTCCACAGGGGCGCATAGATTAATTGATTAGCAATCGAAAATATTGTTGGAGCTGCTGAAGATTGTAAAAACTATCTTTGCATTGTATAAATTCAATCTTTTAGTAATGTGTTATTGTGCTTAGCACATATGTGAGCACTATGTACCTATTATAAAGCTACCGTTTTCTGGGTTCGGCTTTCATTGACTTGAATGTGCCCTGGCGGCTGAGAGTATGTCATGCTCACTGAAATGTCTCGCAGGTGGTGGCGTGTGTGTTGGATCATTAAGTTCCCTTCAAAATTGAGCATTGAGCTGAATGGTGCTGATCCATACGTCATGTTCGTGAACGGGCGCCGTCAGTTGGGACTGGTCATCTCTTAGCTGCCACGGGTTAATTAATTTTCTGAATTGTTATTTTGTATTTTATATATATTTTTATTTTTATTACGGACGCTTTTAACGTTCACGTCTTTCTAGATCGTTCTCAAATGTATAATTTCAACATGAATGATGTAACGAATTTTTTGTAACATTATTTTGATTTAAAAGAGTGTCCGTGGAATTTCTTTCCCGTTCATCTCCATAACTAACTACTACGCTTTGGAATGGGCAACTAGCTTCATCTTTCTGACTGACTGACCTCTTGCTAATTCAAAACTGCCTGTAACTGGTTTATTTGAAATAAATGCTTGAGTGTGATTTGACAGACTGTAAGTGCGGCCGAACCCAGTCTAACTAAGACCGAACCCAAACTAACGGTCTAACTAAGACCGAACCCAAACTAACGGTCTAACTAAGACCGAACCCAAAGTAACGGTGTAACTAAGACCGAACCCAGTCTAACGGTCTAACTAAAAACGAACCCAGTCTAACGGTCTAACTAAGACCGAACCCAAACTAACGGTCTAACTAAGACCGAACCCAAAGTAACGCTGTAACTAAGACCGAACCCAGTCTAACGGTCTAACTAAGAACGAACCCAGTCTAACTCAGACCGAATAACAGGCTTACTTTTGCTACTTTAGTTAACAGACAGTCTTACTAAGAAAGACTTGATACTGCGTGGTGTAATAAGCCTTTAAGATCTAAAGAAAGAAAGAAAGAAAATACGTTTATTTAGCACAGACTACAAAGCACACAACACAACATATACCTACAAGTAAAAAAGAAAAATAAAACAAACAAATAAAAAGTGTAAAGTGATATCCAAGGAGATATAAAGCTTTAGAACACAGTGGCATTTGAAAGGCTAAATGAAAATCTAAGACCTGGTACTTAATCTAAAAGATAGAGACACGAAAGATAAGATGGAGATTGAATAGATCTTGTGGAAGATTAGGATCTTCCAAGCTATTAATAAAACCCTTCAGTTATGTAAGTTGGAATTTAATCAGAATCTGTTCAATCAGTAGGTTTTATCTTTGCAAGATAAAGCTACTAATTGAAACTCCATAAATGTCGCGGGCGATTCTGATGTCATTTATAATGTCATTCTAAGGTTGTTCTCGTGATTTTTTAAACATTTTTCTCTCTTTTTATGTAAGAATTATAGTTTGCCCGCGGCTTCGCCAGCGTGGATGTCGGAAAATATCCCACGGGAACGTACGACCGGGATTTAAAGTACCCTATGTGTTTATCCAGGTTTCCGACATCTTCAACAATCATCGTCATATTTCAGCCTGTTTAAACAAAACCTTAATGAATTATACACCTCGTAAACCTTTCACATGAATCACTCCGTCCTTTGGTGAAAACCGTATGAAAATCGTTCGGTAGTTTTTGAGTTTATCGCGTTCAGATAGATAGATAGATAGATAGACAGACGCGGCGGGGGACTTCGTTTTCTGATATGTAGTGATGGACTGATGACCTGGTGAAGGTCACGGCAAGGCCTTAGATGTAAGAAGCCAAAAGCTGTTGCAGATGTATTTGGTCCTAGATGACTGACCAACTGACCAACAGTCTGAGGCCAGGCTACAATATGGTTTATGACGAATCCTACTAATATTATAAATGTGAAAGTTTGTGAGGATGGATGGATGGATGGATGGATGGATGAATGGATGGATGGATGTTTAATACTCTTTCACGCAAAAACAACTTAACGGATTTGGATGAAATTTGTAACACAGATAGTTTATAACCTGGATTAACATGTAGGATACTTTTTATCTCGGTGGTACGTTTCCGTGGAATAAATTTCCGACCTCCACGCGGGCGAAGCCGCGGGCATAACCTAGTATTCAATAGAACCGTAGGTCAAGGTCTGGAAGTCGACATCTTTCTGCTGAAATATTAAGGATCATGATGATTTATTATACTTCTAATTGAAGTCTTAGTAAGACGTTAGATAATGTGGGTCTTAATCCTTGTAATAGCGATTTGTCACGACATATTACTGCTAACAATCATTACTCATAAAACATAATAATAAATAAACATTATCTTTATAGGTATCAATTTAACGGATCTCTTACTTCACCGCAATGACACCAGATGTCCTTGCAATAACCGCATTACCACGTAATAGAAAACTTATCACGCCCACAATTACAACTTGATACTGTTAGTATATCTCTAATTGTAGTATTGTTTTGGCAGTTGACGGCACGGTTGGCACAGTGGTTAAGCGATTGACTGCTGTGCTGCGTGTCGCGCGTTCGATTCCCGCACGGTGCAAATATTTGTATGACCTACAATTAGTTGTTCCGGGTCTGGCTGTTTGTGTATGTGAGTTTGAATACAATACAGGACAAATTACTAGCGTGGGACAACGTTTAAAAAAAAAAAGCTTGATACTGTTAGTATATCTCTAAATGTAGTAGATATATTTTTGGCATTTATTTTTGCTGTATCTAACCCACAAACAGTTAACACCTATTTTTGTAAGTTTACCATTATTCTTTTTCTTTCTTCTCTTGTATGCTTCTCTACTTGTATTTAATGAGGGTAGTAATAACTACCATGACCTGTCATCACTGTTGTCGCGACTGGTCAACGTATTGGCGATCTCAGACTATTAAAGTCCAATTTTTCTCATTGCTTGTCAATAATGAAGATGATGTCATTGATAAAGTGGTTAGCTAGACCAGCACCCCACAATCTGATACTTCAGATACCGGTCCCCAATTCAAGGGCCACTATTAATATGGTTTCATCATCTAAAGCCTCATTTCTTTTACGCCATTCTTCCATAGTTACCAAATTGGGCCAGGTTTTCCCGTTTTACTCAATTATGTCGTCGATCCACCCTGTCATCAGTCATCCTGCAGTTGTTTACCTAATATCAATTATGTTATTTACGCACTAATATGTTCACATTACATGTGACCTGCACCTAATTGCTAATCCATTGCTTCATATGTTCGAAAAATTTCTTTGCTCAACGACACGACGTAAATAACTCAATGAAAGTTGTTGAATTGTCAAAATTAAAGCCATTGCTACTGTTAGTGTGTTACGCAATTACGCCGGCGTTTTGTATCTCAGGCTCCATGAACAGAATACAGATGTTTTCAGACTAGCGTTCCTAGATTTGTCGTTTCGTCTCAGGGTCGACGTGTTGGAAACATAGGACAGGACATGTGTGCTGAGACCGTGACAAGTGATGGTCACATCAAAACACGATCGCCCAGATTCCTGCCTCAGTTTTACTGACCCTGATAAACAAGAATTGTTCTTTTTAAGATCTGACAATCAAAATGCATTTAGCGGGGTAATTACGTAACACACTATCAGTAGGAATGGGTTTCAGTTTGACAGTTCAACAACATTCATTGCGTTATTTACGTTGTTGAGCAGACAAATTTTTCGAACTTAAGAAGCAAGGGATTAGCAATAGGCTTCAAAATGATTCAGATTCTGATTGATAGTGTGTCACACAATTAGGGTGGTGGTCTATTTGGCGGGTTATTCAATATGTTTTGCCTGTCTATTAAGATACTCGACGCTAGCAAGATGACAAGCAAATAATACATTGTTTTTTCCATTCCCATACGAAAATGCTAATTGTGCACCAGTATATAAGGTTCTTTATCTAGTATTGACATGGTTGTATTGAAAAAGTGTCCTAGATACCTTATAAGGTGAAGCATATATGCCGCCTACATTATCTTGTGCATTACAATTAAAAACTTGACGCTTTATGGCTCTATCGAACTGTATTTGACCTACCACCGCTATTTCTCCTGAAGTCCCAAGTTCTTAAATTCTAGGGAAAAAATTGGATACTCAACAGAATGACCGAATAAGTTTTTTCCAGTTAAAAAGTGATAAAATCAAAATCAAAAGTAATTTATTCTCATACTAGGCTGATAATCGGCACTTTTTGAACGTCAAAATTATATAAGACAGTCCAAGTGCTTTAGCTGGAAAGAAGTGGCGCAAAAAGTCCTCAACAAAAAAAAAAGACAAAAACAAATAGTCTATAGATAAGTCCTATTAAAGACTATAGAAAATTCATTGCTTTGGCAATCTGTTCGCTTCCGCTAAAGACAATGACATCGGAAAAGATTTTGTCTATGAATATGACTGTCTACTATGACGGCCTTGTCCTCTCAATGTCTAACAACAGTCAGTTTGCAATGGAGGGTATTCATAAAGAACTACAGACTACTAACTAATCTGTAATTTTAATGGTGTACATAATAACGAGTATTCTATTCTATTCTATTCTACGCCACAAGTTGGCGCCACTTTGATAAGGTCTTCTATTTCGACAATGAATATAAAATACATGATGCCGTTGATGATTCGTTTATCATTTAGTCAAGACTAAAGAAAATATAAGCGCTTTGACAGTTTTGACAGGTGTCCGGACCTGACGTCTCAGTGCTGCCATCTAGTGAACGTTGTTTCTTAAAACTCTCATTTCTACCTTAATTAAACTTCACATCATAACATCCTTGAAGTAAATAACAGTAATCGTACATTGTTACAACAGAAAATCGTTTCTACAATGGACGTTGTTATGCAACTGACGTAATCTCTGATTACATGACGGTTAAGGTCAAGCGTACTTGAGGAAATGCTCTTAATTACTGCTTCGTTAACTCCGTAATAAAATGAAAGTTATTAAGAAATCGTTTGACGTAACACTTGTAAATTGGGTTTATGGCGAAAGGATGTAAACATTGGAGTCATTTGATTTGGTTTGGTGAGTTCGGAAGTTGGAAACTGAGTTTCGCTGTCCTACTTTCCAAACCTTTTGGAATGTTTGTTTCTCATTTGATAAAAAGACTATTGACAATTGAGACATTACGACATGATTTAAAGTCATATTGCGACTTCTTCTCTACACACACACACACACACACACACACACACACACACACACACACACACACACACACACACACACACACACACACACACACACACACACACACACACACACACACACACACACACACACACACACGCACACACACACACACACACACACACACACACACACACACACACACACACACACACACACACACACACACACACACACACACACACACACACACACACACACACACACACACACACACACACACACACACACACACACACACACACACACACACACACACACACACACACACACACACGCGCGCGTACAGACTACCTACATTATTGTCTCTCCTTCTCCCTTTAAATCCATCCAAAGGTTGTCTGTAAAAAATCGCTTGTAATGATAAGACCGCCCATTGTGTAACCCTATGTAAAATTTATGTTTTTGTATCTGTAATTCATATGGTATGGTGTACATAATATAGAGTACTAGCTTTTGCCCGCGGCTTCGTTCGCGTTAATTTAGAATTTGACAATTAATTCGGGTGGTTCAGGGAATTATAGTTAGGAGGATGAAAAACCGGTCTACCGACACTCTAGACTCACAAAATGAATTAGGTATTTAAATAAAAAATAAAAAAGCTCTTAACATACCACTAAAGTTTCTATAATAATACAATTCAATCATGATCCGAAAGACACGTGGCGCCATCTATTATCATAAGAATGTTATTGTTGTTTTCCTCGGGAACAGTACTTTTTTTCGGGATAAAAGGTACCCTATGTCCGTTTCTGTAGACCTGACAACGAATATGCAAAATTTCAGGATGATCGGTTCAGTGGTTTAGGCGTGAAAAGGTAACAAATAAACACACTTTCGCATTTATAATATTAGTTAGGATTCTATTCTATTACAGGGTCAATACAATTATCTGGGAATAGCTCCTATGCCGTATTAAAAATATGACCCATTTTGTAAGGTATTAGAGAATATATAAGGGTAGAAGGATTGAATGTCCTTGATGCGACAAATGTACATTTAAGAATGTTGGGCAGCTGAGATCTCCATGGTAACTCCATAAAAAGCCATGAACTTGAGAATCTCACCATACCGTATCTAAACAAACTAGTTTCGCATTGAGCGCATGGCCAACAAAGCGTACTCTAGCAATAAAAATGTATACGTCACTTTCTTCAGCATATAAATCGAGAATAACGTAAGCAGAAAGACTACATTATGTCCCACACATCATAAGACGGGATCCCTCCAAAATTAGCACCAATAAAAATATTCTGTGCAACATAAATATATTTTTGTATACTTATCGCGTGGTTGTCGACTATTATTTCAAGATGGTACACATTTTATTCAGTGTTACGTGTAGTGCGCTTGGGAACTAAAATAAACAAGTATGTAATACCGGTAATGCTCAGACGATGTGTTGTAGTTATATCTAGACTCATTTGACAAATGCGTCTGGCTGGATTCCGTAAATATGAGTCTTCGGGTATTTATTTAGGATACTCTTGAACCGTTAGTGTTTTAAGAATAGAGGAAGACTAAAGAAACGCTGAATGAATTTTGTGAAATGATAAGCCTCGAAATGGGGGTGAATACGGAGATGATGGTTAACAGAGGTGAATGGAAGAAGAAGAAACGCTGCGCCGATCTGGCGAGCCCTAGTAAATTAGTACAAGCAAGATGATGAGCGGTACAACACCATACAGGTCGTTTGATTGGCCACATCGATCGATGCAAGAGGCTCACGGAAGTATATACTTGATTAACAAAGTTTATTGTGCGTTCAAGTTTGCCTAACAAAGACCATTGTTAACAAGCCAATAGGTTCAAGTAAAAAATACTTTAATTACATTATCAAACGCAATACGGGGCCTTAAATGGAACCGTAAGAAAAAACCCTATGGCGCGGCGGCGATTGCGTTGCGATTTAGGAGCGCAAAAAACTTTGGTTCTTACGAAAATAATGTTACACTTAATTCGATGAATTCTATTGAAACTTCTCTTATTGTTGAAATATTTTGCAAAAGAACTTGAGGTCTTGCTTGAATGCAAAGCCAAGCTACGCAATTTTTTTATGAAGATGGAGTAAATGTGATAAGTATTGTCAATCATTTGGCTTTAATAGGTCTGTGACGCCGTGGAAGTGGCAAAGTTTTGGGAACAAAATTTGAGAAAACTCGTGCCAGCGACACGAAGAAGAATAGCTCTGTAGGTGCAAAGCCTTCATTTGCAATTACACTCAAGACCAAAGTGAATATTGGTTTTTTCCATCACCATTTTGTCTCTTGATTTTTGGTTGGGGTGCTCGTGGCTAAATAATAACAGCCACACGGGTGGATCGAAGGTTCAGCAACGCTTGCTGCGGTCGGGTTCTGGCTATGTAATGGATTAGTTACTAATTGAGACCTCTCCGTGCCTCGGAAAGCACGTTAAGCCGTTGCTCCCGGCTGTCATTCGTGCATCTTTGACAGTCGTTGCGGGTAGTCAAGTGCCCGAAAGTCTGACATCCAGTCTTACCAAGGGTATCGTGTTACCCAGTAACTTGGTTGTGGAGGTCAGATAGGCAGTCGCTCCATTTAAAATACTGGCATTCAGCTGCATCCGGTTAGACATGGAAGCCGTCCTCAAAATACTTGCGAAAAGGCTAGGCAGATTGATTTTGTCTCCTGTTTCTTATTATATTGTGTCACTACATTTTTCAAACCGTAGATGTATGATAAGTCAAGTGACCTCTGTATTTGTGCACTTTACCAGTCGTCGCCATGCACTATCAAGCGGTTGTCAGTTCGTTACAAGACTGTAGATCTCGATTTAGCGAATCATAGACGTCACAATGCTTATTTAGTTTGTATTATTCAGTACGAAAGCTTCTGAATGTCTGCCAGGTGATATTTTAGATTTAGCACTTGTTGATTTATAAATATTGTGGAGAAAACGATTATAGCCACCCGTTATCACTAAATCGTAGTATATGAGCAGCTGAGCACGACCGACTCAAGCGTTCTACTGTTTAGATACTTTATCAAATGATGTGTCTATTGAAATTGTTATGTGGGTCTGTCACATCGAGGGTTTTCATGAAAATTCACTCCACCATTTGGCGCCAATTTGACAAGAGCTCTTCCATTTCGACAATTAATATAAAATGTATGATGACGTTCATCATTCGTTTCATTCATTCGTTCTTCATTCAGTCTCGTCTAAAGAAAATATAGGCGGTTTGACACTTTTGACAGGTGCCCGGACCTGACGTCTTAGTGCTGCCACCTAGTGAACGTCATTTCAGAAAACCCTCATTCTCTTATTACATACAATTTTCGACGTTGAGATTAGATCGAAATTAGGTTTTGTTGCACATTCCATAATAGTCGTACTTGAACAAGAATTTTCCCAGAGGTGTTTATACTGTATATTGCATGACAGCACTTTTTACTTATGGCTTCGCATATGACCATTTTATCTATTCTCCAAGATGATGCACATCTGATTCATACATTTTCTTTAAAGTCCGTAATAAACATGCAAGGTTCTTCTTCATCCGGTTGTTAGTCATAACTAGTCTCATAAACAATCAATCTGCCTAGCCTTTTCCCAACTATATCGTGGTCGGCTTCTAGTCTAACCGGATGGAGCGGAATACCAGTATTTTACATGGAGCGACTGCCTATCTGACCTCCACAGCCCAGTAACTTGATAACACGATACTCCTTGGTAGGACTAATTGTCAGACTTTCGGGCTTCTAACGACACGTAACAATTGTCAAAGATCCACAAACGACAGCCGGGATCTACGGCTTAACGTGCTTTCCGAGACACGGAGGGGTCATAGAATGTAAAGATGATCACCCATCCACGGATTAACCGCGGCAAGCGTAGCTTAACCTTAAATCGACCAGTGCGGCTGTTATTATTTAGCCACAAGTATTACTTGTTCTACCAAATGTATGCCAAAATCTGCCTCAACATGCTGACGTTAAGACCAAAAATCATCAAGGTAGCAATTTCTTGTTTCACCCGAGATGCCGCCGTTGCCAATTATCAGTCTAAGACAAACCAGGCTTCGGCCTTGATAAACAGTTTCTCTGATAATTCCGTATGAAGTTAAAAGACCGTCAGAATGTCTTAGGTAGTGTCTCCCCTCGGAGAAGGGGGCGTCGGAGAGGCAACCGCCTTGGCGCCTAATACGCCTTAACCCGCTTACCAATCAAGGCAGGTGGACCTTTGAGGTCGCGGGCGCACAGAGTGGGGACTTTGTCCGCCCACCGAGTGACTTCAGGGAAGACGGTGGCACAGTGGTCACGTACTGTCATGCATAGCAAGGCTCAGGGGAGGCCCCTTTACAGGCTCCCCAGGGATGTGCCTTACAGGTGTTGCACAGGGCGGGTTCCGGAATTGGTATTTTAAGAGGAACCGGCACCCCCTCTGTGTGCTGATGGTGATCACCTGGCTGGATTTAGTGAGCTAAAAATCCCACACTCCCCAACCTCCCTCACCGGAGGACGGGTGCCTTTTGAAGGATTCTTCGTGAAAACAAAAAAGAAAAGGTGGTGTCTCCCATCATTTAGCCACGAGCTCGTCTCATAAGCAATACGAACATATTTAATGCAGACGTGATGGCATTGCGAATCGATTATAAGACCATTCATTTAACCTTTGATTGAACAATCAATTAGTATACTGTATTAATTTCTATTAATTCTACGTCAGTATAGTTTACGAACAATTGTTTGCTTTATTTGTTTGCTATTGTTTATTGAATGGCCAAATTAATAACAGAGTAGTACCCAAGGGATGGAAAAAAGAGCATAGGACGGCAAAAGAAACGTTGGGAAGACGAAGTCAAAAGAGTAGTTGGTCCAGAGTGGATTCAGAGGGCAAGAGATAGAAATATATGGAAATCTGTAGACGAGGCCTTTGTTGAAGGACAAGCTGTTTTTAAAAGAGTGCACCTAACGTCGATATTTAAAGAAAATAATTTTGAGTAGGAATAATATTGAAATATTAAAATACACTAGGACCAGCAATAAAGGCTTATTTTATTTATTGAATGGCCCAGTTGTGTAGAAGGACCATTTTTAAGATTAATCGCTGTCTTTTTGGATCTCTTTAAGCTATCATGTGAGACTATTTTATTTCATGTGGGTCTAGCAAAAAGGAATGTTATTTATAATTACAAATCATGAGGTCACTCTGTGGCAAAAACCTAGTCTTTTTAACAGTTTTGGATGGCAGTCGTTTTTTATGATACAAGATTCGATAAAAGTTTAGAGAAACCAAAACAAAGTCTAAACCCAATGATGCATTGATAATAGCATCTAAAGATGACGTTACAGACAAAAGGTTGTGGTTGCATGCAAGTTAAAAGCAAACCACGCAACTAATTGAATTCCTTCACAAAGTTCACCCTAGGAATAGACAAAGGAAATGCTTTTAAAGTAAATAAAGCTCATGGGCGACGAGCCAGAACCTAATTCCACATATAATTAACGCACAATTGTGTTCATTAAAACGTTGACTTTATTACTGACTGTCTCTGAAGCTGGTATAGTCCCTAGAGTCCAATATTGCGACATAAATGAGTATAGGCTGACCTATTCTTAGCGTCCAGTAACTTTATAACCCTTTCAGACTTGGTTTAATGAAGTGTGAGATATAAAGGAGATGTCGCATGGAAGCTTCGAGGTTCTTAGTAGTTTTATATACAAACAAACGTCAGATATCGGTGTAGAGTTATGATGGAACCTTTAGTTGTCACCTGCAATTAATTTAAAGAAAACTCTGAATTCCTCGTGGTCCTTCGGGAACGCGTATGTCCTGCAGTGGATATCTTTCGACTGAAATGATAAGATTGTAGGAGCATAAACATGAAAGAAAGAAAGAAAATACGTTTATTTGCGGTAAAACTGACACAAAGATAGACACACAGATACAAAAAAGAACAAGTTGGGGGAAAATATGTGTCACATCCATGCAAAACGGCAATCGCTCAGCATAATGCTACGACCCTATGCGAGACAGAGCCCCAGCGCTGGTTTTCAGCGAGAGCCGGCGTTGACGTGATGGCGTCAACCAGTACAGCATACGAAAATATAAAAATAAACAAACATCTTTATCATCTTTCAACTGGAAGACGTCCACTACTGAATATAGGGTCCCTCAAAACATCGATCAGCCCTGTCCAGCAGTGGACTTCTTTCGGCGGAAATGATGATGATCAGCCCTGCGCTTCTCGCATTATAAAAGTGTAATAACGTTTCTTTTTAATAACTGTTTTGTGTTAGATACTGACCTAATGTAATAATATGCCACTCAAGCGGTCTGATTTTGTATTAAACTCTGAATAGTTAAATATGAGCTCTAATTCCCAGTCAGTTAGCAGTTAATTTAACGTTCAACATGGCAGCTAAACTGTTCTGTTAACTTTAAAGTTGATTAAGGAATGGACGTTGCTACCGTTTGAGATCTTTCTGGAAAATAGTTCGTGTATAAACCGTATTAAGTCAGAATTTCTTTTCAGAAGAAGGATGCAGAGTCGACAAACTAGAGATTTCATCAAAGTTATTTAAATGCAAGAAAATTGTCTGAGACAAGTTTTTAACATCTAAGAATATTGCAAAACATTTTTAAGTTAAATACAATGCAAAAGCAGAATCATAAAAACTCTTACTACTGGTATTTTACATCAATATTACGATATGAAATTAAAGTTTTACAACCGTTTCCATCTGCGACCGTGGACGCAGTAAAGGGGTTCGTATCGTCGGAAAATGTAAAAAGTTAAATAAGTCCAGGACTCGAGTTAAAGGCAGTAAAACTAATCCAATTCCAGGAGTTTTCTCGGTATCTAAATGAGTGTTTATTTTTAACTTACTAAAGGTAGATAGAGACGATTTTCCTATATTTCGCTACATTAGAGGAGCATACAAGGGAAGGAGCTCGTGGCAAATAAACAACTGCACGGTCCGATCGATCACGGTTAAACTACGCAGGCCGCGGTCGGTCCGTGGATGGTGACCATCCCTTCCATACCGAGACCTCTCCGTGCCTCAGAAACGGTCCTGGCTATCATTCGTAGACCATTGTCAGTCATTAGGGGTAGTTAGAAGCCCGAAAGTCTGACAACCAGTCTAAGCAAACATCGCGAAGTCTTTATTAATGCAAAAATAAAGAGTACTTCATCGATCTACACATACAAAAACATTTCATTTAATCAATCTAAATAGACATTTTGTTTAATTTCAATAGGGTAATAAAATATATTTTTTTAAATACCTCGATCCCTATACTCTTTCGATGTGTGTAGAGTGCTATTATGAATTTTTGGCGCCTGAATGACATTGACAGGGGGGCGTTGGTAGTAAACATTTGCCTAATTTGTCACACATATTGTATTGGCAAAACAAAATGGCGGCATTAGTACCGATTTTGGCCACGCGCCAATAGCTTGCCTTCCTCCGCAGCCAGATATATCTTGTCAGTATCTGCAAGTTAATTCTGCCCATGAAGATCTCTTTGGTTATGTGGATCATCATCATCACTAGATTGAAAACATCTAGTAATGATTTTCTGGCCAAACGTTTTCTCTACAAGCTTTTCACTAAAGCCAAATGTCTTGCCAAAACCCGTAAATTATACAGTAGAAGTAACCATTTCCAACGATCATGTCATATTATTATCTCATTACCGCTGCGAGTTTTCCATTAATGACAGTCAGATGAACCGTATTGTCATCGTCTTAAGCTCGTTAAGTGGGGCCGCGTCACGACCCGTATAATAGCCCACTTAGGATTGCTTACATACAAACTTAACAGGGCTGTCGAGATGAGTGATTTATTGAAATCTTTACTTTTGAGGAGACATCTGTTTTGGTTTGGGCAAAGCTTTTAGGTTATGTTTACTCTTAAATCATTTTCCGATTTTGTGCCCGAGAGGCATGTCGTTGGGTATCTGCCTCGTCCTAATGCTAGGTTCCTATAAACAAAAACGAATTGTTTCGCTTACCAATGGTAGCAAATTTTTATTACCAAACTGCGCATACAGATTCTTAAGCTAATTTTACCTTTGATAACTACTTCCATATGGGAGGGGAGGTTCTACTATGCAAAGCCCATGAGGCCATTGCTTCATTATTGGTAAAGATACAAGAGTCTTAATTTTAACCAATAACGGTCCTTAAATTATAGGAACCGGCCATTATATGCTCTAGAGTTTGGTCTATCAAGCTCTGTACTGGGTTATCTTGTCTAAGCTTTTGATCTTTTTCGTCTTGTACATATTTCTGACCATACTTTTCTTTCTCCCATTTATTTTAAGGTTGCTCTTTTTGTCCGTCTCAACTAACGTCTGTGCCCGGTTTAATATCATCAAGGTAACTGATAATATAAATCATTGTATACTTGTGACTAATAAAGCATCAGAAATTAATAATATTAAAGTCATCATCGTCATTCTCCTGCCCTTGTGCCATTTATTTGTGGTCGACGCAACATGTCATTTTCTTCCATACTTTTCAATCAGTCGGCATCTCGGTAGTCACCTCCTTTCTAGCCATATCATCTTTCACACAGTCCTTCCATTGTTTCTTTGGCTTTCTCTTACTCTTATAGCCCTCCACATTTATACTCAAAACTTTCCTCACGACGTTTTAAAATAATACCAAAATTATAATGCTCATATTGCCCATATTGCCAAGTCAAAGCTGTCCTTGGCCTATTCTTTAATTCTTGCAGTTATATTATTACGAATTTATTTAATTCGTTACTGATAGATTAAGAGAAACTAGAAGATTATTAAAGAGTTCTCATGATATTTATGAGAAACTGGTATAACATCTAAGTAAATAACTATGAAAGCGAAACTAGAAAATTGTGTAGAAATCCAACTTGTTGACTTGTCGACGACCAGTTTTCTAAACAAATCGTGCTTTGTGACAAGAATATTGTTAAAAGGTTGAAGGTGAAGATTTATAAAACGAGGCGTAAATAGTAGAAGAGCTGTTTTTTAAGGAGCTCATCTGGTGAAATACCACCATCACAATCTTTTACTGCTACAAATTAGCAGAGTTCAAGTTTGTAGAGTACAGATGACGATAAAATTACAGGTATATGAGCTGTCTCTGGGATGCCAATGCTCCTGCGATAAAGAAAAATAGGTTTATTTGTCACAGAAACACGTGCATACAAAAAGATAAGTTAACTCGAATGTTAAAGAAAACATTACAAACAAAATAGGTCTATAATCACGAGTATAGATCAGAAATTGTCGACACTTGAACATTGTGACTGCGACAAGAAGGCTTTCTCTAAGCATGACGCTGTGCCACAGCACAGCGCTGATTTTCAGTGGTCACTCGATTTTTCTGGTATTGCAGATGTCCAGAGGCGGCCGTGACCACTTACCATCAGTAAGCAGATAGACTCCGCAACTTCAGATTACTAGGGAAAGTACTATCACTAAGCAATGGGGGCTATCGTTTTTGTGCTCACCAGTTGGCGCCACTGGCGAGTAAGGTCCTATTGCAGTACTTTTATTTGATGTTTTGGATATGTTTAAGTACACATAAATTCATATTATAATTATTTTATTACATTTTAAAACTTCTAATGAATATTTAGATTATAATGTTCCTAAATTTGGCAAGCATGAAGCAGACAAATCTTATTCTTCCTTCAAGTGCTGCGAAATTAGATACTAACTTTTTACTTAAAATCTTAAGCCATAATTAATCAAGAATGGCACAACCATTACAACAATTATGAATCATTCGTTAAAATCCGTGATAAAAATCCCGCAAACAGTGAACGTTCTATACATATTTTGACATCTAGAGACTTTACTAGCACACACTAACACTAGCGTCTCTAGCGGCGAACTCAAACCCGATAGCCCTCATTGATGATACTTCTTTAACCTAAATACAACCCTAACCTAAACCTAAATACATTGATCAGCTGTGGAACATCCTGGGATGTTTCCACAGCAGATATAGATTCGTAGCGAATTCAAAACTATACATAGAAATTTTTGAAAAAATAAAAATGTGCTACGAGGTCTCAGAACGATTCTAATGCCGAAAATATAGTTTTTAGAATTTTGTCTGTTTGTCTGAATGCTTCCAGCGAGCGTCACGCAAAGATTACCAGATAGATTCTGTTCCAATTTTGCATGGATATTTCAGTCTGTTCATTCTGTGTATGCTATAAATAATCACGCTATTTGCTATGGGGGATGAGCAATATTGCATTATGTTTGAATTCTTCTAAGTATAGCTTATCGCAAATTGTAAAAGGACGAGCCAAAACGCTAGAATATTGCAGATAGTTTCAGATTTAACTTTTCAAATGATTATCATCACGCTATACCTTTAAGGTGCTAAATAGTCAATCAGGACATAATCCATACTAATATTATAAATTCGTAATAACCTCTGTCTGTATGTTACCTTTTCACGCCTATAGCACTGAACGGATTTCGATAAAATTGGGAAGGAGATAGATGGCATCCTGGGGAAGGACATAGCTACTTTATGTCCCGGTAGCATGTTCCCGTGAGCTAATTTCCGATATCCACGCGGGCGAAGCCGCGGGCTGAAGCTAGTATAATATATAAGAATGACTATTTTTGTTGGTTACATTCAAAATAAGTTTGTTTTCAATCTAAAAACATAACCCTATCGTAATGACATCCATTGTTTATCTGCTTGTGTGTTGTTATCTTTAAAAATATTCCATTTGGACATTATTGATTGAAGATGACGAGTTTTTTAAAACTGGTTTGTTTGTTTTGATGTCGAAAGTTAGTTTCTTTTTTGGTATTTAATTGGATGACGGATTTTGATAGATATGCTTTTTGGTGGGTGGAATGGAAAGGGATCTAATGGACTTTTAGTTATTTGTGGTAAGTATTGATGGGTGCTGAAGAAGACGGATGAAAAAAGATTGCATGCAGCGGAGATGAGAATGTTGAATGGATGTGTGGAGTGACGAAAATTGATAAAGTAAGAAATTTATATAAGGGGAAGTTTGAAAATGGCGCCAGTGAGAGAACAGTTGAAAGGACATCGTTTGGCTTGGTATGGGCGTGTGATGAGGAAGGAGGAAACGGAATGTGTCTAAAAGAGTGATGAATAAAAATGTTGATAGATGGAGAGGGAGAGGAAGGCCAAATAAAAGATGGATGGATTGTGTGAGGAATGATATTGAAGAGAAGGGAGTGAATGAAAGCGTGATGGTTGACAGGGGAGAGTGGAAGGAGACAACGGGTTGCGTTGACCCTAAGTAACATGGAACACGGGCAGGAAGATTATGACCAAAGTAATTTCCCGTAGAAGATGAGGATGGTCTAAATGATGGTCTCTTTGTACTAATCGGGTGTTGATGGGGCTGTTCCGCTTCTGTAGCGCATCAGGGATGTTAGCTGAAGCGCGTGTTGATTGCTTCTACGCTATGATGCGAAAAAGATGCGCTTCTCTGGTGCGCCGGGTGTGGGCCAGCCCCAACATTATACTGCGGTGTGTCGCGAGCAAACTGGACTGCTTGTATGTGCATCGCTGCTGCAAGCTTTTTACTTCGGTGTTGAGCTTGTGGCAGGGGTTCTCATTGACATATATGACAGGGTTAGGTTAAGTTTAGTAACTTAGTTGTTAAGAAATATGGTTACTAACATATTTGAGTCCATTGTCACTTGTTGATTAAATTAAATTAAATTAATAAGCGTGGTGAATATGCCAATGTATTGTCAACTGTAAATGGCCTGGTATTATGATTTTGAGTATAGATAATTCTCATAAAATTATCATTTAAATTCAAACAGCATATCTTATTACAATACTACTGTGGAACACCTGACATAATCAGGCAATTTACATGTCACTAACTTTGCATATTATCATACCATCTTCTATCTCGACATTAATCGTGGTGGTACAACAAAAAAAAAAAAAATATACGGAATTATAACAAACTTCACGAGTTCCTTTATAAAAACAATAACAAATATCCGTGGCGAACTGTTATGGCCATGCCTTGGTGACTCATGGAGTCAAAGATCTGTCAAGGTGAAACTTTGGGCAAAAAGTTGTATGTGTACGTACCTACTTGCTGGAACTTTGTTTTACTATTGTTATAGAAAATTGGTACTTTGTTTTTTACCCAACTACGGCGAAGCAAAAAGGAGGTTATAATTTTGACCAGTATAAAATGTATGTTCATCTGTTCGCTCATAACTTCTAAACTATTTGTCATAATTTGACAAATGAGGTATCGTTGGAAGCGTCTTGTTCGTCTGCTGGTTATAGGCAATGTGAGGTCACAAAAAATGGCCAACATGGCAGCTTATAGCGAATGAAAAGTGCTGCCGGAGCAAAAAATGTTAATAAGTCGAGTGTAGTATCTAATGAAAGGTTCAGGTTTTATAAATCAATCAATCAAAATATTTTATTTCACATAAACCTACATGGGCACTCATGAAACGTCAGAAGCTAGGTGCACGGTTCCAATTGGTTGTTTCCAACGGAGAATAGCCGGCAAGAAACTCCACAAAAAGTTTGAGACTTTAAAAATCTGAGTCACTAATTAATTTTACATACAAAGACTTTAGATTTCATGGTATTAGCTATGAAGAAGTCACGAGGTAAAATTACAAACTACGAAATATTGTAATTAGCACAACATTTACCACCTGAGCTTCAGGCAACGCTACGTTGTTAATAATATCTTCGGATTAAGGCTCGTGCAGACTGGCGCGACGCGACGCCCGACGCAAAGGCACAGCGTGTCGCGCGGCGAGTGGCGCCTTTGTGTAGCGCTGTCGCGTCGCGCCTGTTTGTGGGAGCCTTTAATTAAGATTATCGGGAGTATAGCGGACAGCTGCTGTGTATATATATTTTACTAAGAGATAAGTTAGTAATTATTTGCTTTATCTCGAGACCTATTTCCGCTACCGTTAATTAGAAACATCTCGATGTTCTATAGGTATTAATGAACGAAGATTGCAGTTTGTGGGGTGATAGATAATGCAGATATATTAAAGGTGCACTTTGATCTGCAATCTGTATGCGTCTCGGTTAAAAGGTTATTGTAAATGTTCTCGAATATCAAAGAGCAATTAATGAAAGGTCGGTCTTAATTAAAAGGGTCAGAAGAAGCATCATGATTAATCAGTGTGCAACTAAGCGATTATTTTACCGAAATAAGTAATTAATCGGCCGTGGGGTCCGAGTGCTCATGGTTTGTTCAATGAAATCTCCAAACGGCTGGTTGACATTTCCCGTGACCCAAGGACTGGCTTCTACCACACTTCTATCTTGGCCAGAGTCTAAGCATTGCCAGACAACGTGGCAATGCCGCCAATCTCTTGAATATGAAGTGCTACGGGGTAAAACCAAATAAAAGTGATTTCTGTTGAATTACTTGTATTACTGCCTACCTCGGGACTTCCTTTAAGGCTCCTACATACAGGAGCGACACGCGACGCGAATCGCGCGCGACATAAAGGCACCGCACGTCACGCGACGAGGGGCGCCTTTGTGTCGCGCTATCGCGTCGCGCCTGTCTGTGGGAGCCTTTATTGTACTATAATACAGTTAAGGAAGTGCCGAGGTAGGCAGTAATACAAGTCATTTAACAGAAATCACTTTTATTTGGTTTTACTCCGTAACACTCCAAGTACATTACCAATCGACAGCGATGCAGAGGAATTTTTGACGCCATTTTTATTTTTGTTTTATTTTCAGTTCAGTTCGAATATTATATTTTTATTTGATTAATTCATTAGGTATACATTTTTATTTATGTACATTTTATTTTATGTACATTTTATTTTAATTCTGTATAAACCTATTCATTTGCTATTGAAATAAGTGATTGCCAAACTATTAATATTCCAAGCCTTGGTTGTAAAGTTAAATCAATGTCACCTGTTTAATAAGGACTGAAAAATGTTATGAAACCACGGAGTCTGACTTCCGGATGTAACAGTTTTATCAAATCAAATCAAATTTATTCGTAAATGTAGGTTTTAGTACAATAGGATGTTATAATAAGATGGTCTGTTCGCTACATTTTACTAGAGAGCATACAAATACGGTAAAACGGTACAAACGGTTTTTATTTTTTTATAATATAATAATAATATTTATTTACGTGTAGTTGTAGTAGTTTGTTGCAAGTAATTCTTTATTGTTGTAATAAAAGCTAAAGCACCATATGGATGCAGGAACTAATCATGCATGAGTATCCATGACCTTTTTAGTGAAATCATGGTCCGCGAATTAGTATCCACTGGTTTTTAGGATTCCGTAGTCAACAAGGAACCCTTATAGTTTCACCATGTCCGTCCGTCCGTCTGTCCGCAGCTTAGCTCAGAGATTAAGACCCACTTGCACCGTTAATCACTAAACACGGTTAAGTGCTAAACGAGTTTTAATCATTATTCTGTCTCTGTCATCTTCTAACATTTGACAGAAACAGAATTGTTGTTGTTGTTGAAAGCTGTAATTTGGCATAAATATACATATTAGTGACGCCGACAATGTGGTGAAACAAAATCTTAAAAAAAAAAAAATCTTTTCAGGGTACCTCCTCTACACGGAAAGTGGGGATGTTTTCATTTTCCACGACTATCCCATTATGTGGAGTGTCGTTGGATAGGTATTTCAAAAATATTGCAGGTTTGTCCAATCAATTTTTCGATTAAGGGATACATTTGTGAAATATTAAGCTTTAAAGTGCTAATTTTTGTAAGTCGTGACCCGCCCTGCCACCTAAATGGTTATTTTTGAATATGTGAATAAACTCACGGTAGTAGTGTATATAACGAAGTTAAAAGGAAAACTATCACAGCTAAGTAGGCTTTACAAGTTAACAAGTAATTGTCGACCAACTTACATTTGCAGTTGGAACGTATTGGAGAACATGTTTGTCAACTACAATGTTAAGTTTGTTCTTAGGATAAATTCAGCCAACTACGGAACCCTTCAATGTGCGTGGTCCAACCCACACTTGGCCGGTTTTATTTGAACAAAGAAGGCCATGAAGAAAACTGGAGATAAAAGATATGGACCCTCACAATGATAAAAAAAACAAATTAGCCATAACACCTATGAACCAAGTAACTCATTCATTAGTTCATGAATCATTTGGTTTGTAGATCATTTAATAATAAATAATTATAATAAAACTTTATTTCGGGTGGCATAGACTCATAGAAACCTTAACCTCGCACATTTGCCATGACTCGCCACACCTATACAAGACTTGACCCCCTTATTCTGAAAGGGACAGTCAAATCGTACAGCTATTGCGTTCAGAATGCCGTTGTTGCTACCCCGTATACGGGCCAGCAGGGAAGCTGCTTTTTTGCGCATGATGGCCTGGAAACCATCAGTGCAGGCTTCAGCAAACATCCCAGACGCGCTGCACCGCCACGGCAGACCCAACAACATCCTGAACGCATTATTGTACTGAGTGCGCAGGGCTCTGTAGGCTCGCTGCGTATATCTCACTCAGAGGCCGCTTGACTAGAAGGACTGGCAATAAGCTTTGAATAGCTTAACCTTCACTTCTCTCGTGCATTGTGCGAACCTGCGTGTGAGCATATTAGCTCTCATCGCCAGAGCCCACCGCTCCCGTTCCATATCCTCATCGTCCATGAGGGCACCTGTCATCAGATATTTAAAAGCTTGTACCTGCTTTAGGGCTATTGCATTGAGAAATACAGGAGGCACATGGGTAGGCAGTTGTTTGCCTGATTTAAATACTAAAATTTCACTGCCACCCATGCGCCTCCGCGTACTTGTCTCAAATAGGCACATGTTTCCTTAGCCCACTTATAGCCGTCTTTAAAATCGTTACGGGTAGTTAAACGCCAGAAAGTCTAAAAACCAGTCTTACTAAGGGGTATCGTAATACCCAGTAACAGACAGATAGGATAGATACAATCTACACTTGCTCTACGAAGATTTGCTAGTGGCACCGAGTTGCGCCACTTCGCGCAGACCAAGCCATGGCGTCTCCGTCAAAGATGGCGCACCGACGCCTCTGATGTCTGTCTTCGAGTATGCACTCCCGCGCCGTTTTGTGGATATAAATGAGCAGTTGCTCCGTATAAAATACGGGTATTTAGCTGTATCCGGTTAGACTGGAAGGTGACCCCACCATTGGGGCATTGGGACAAGGCTAGGCTACGATGGCGTGAATCTAGGTTTTCGCTCAAGGGAGGGCAAATGCCAAAACTCAATAATGCGCCTCCCCTTTTTGAGGATGACTACAACTTATCTATATCTTAGTATACTTTATACATACAAAGTAGTCAAAGCCTCATACGAGGCAGTCAAAAGAAAATACGTAGAATTTCCTACCTGCATAATTATCTCAAGTTTTCAAGCAATAATGTCCTTTCTTTGGTATTGTTCGTCGAATCGTTGAGCTCCTTAAGTTCTGAGTTGAGCTGCACGATTACTGACAAATCGTGCACTGACTGGACAGGTTTACACAATCTGTGTGGTTCTTTACTCAAAAGACCATTTCAGACACCAATCTACATGGTATTCACGTGATCTGACCAAGATTATGTCTGCACTTTAAAAGAGACTGTGACCTCTGAGTTTGTTTCGGCCTTTCTTCTCAGAGTAGTCAGATGGGAAACGCCAACCACATCTATGTTATTTAAAAAAATATGATTGACGTGTAAAAGTGTTTGTACAAACTTACCTACTGAAATAAAATCATTTACAATAAAACCATGCTGAAGTAAATTACAAAGTAAAAAACAACTCTTAACTAACAAAGATGGATGTTATTATCTTTTGAACTAAAACTGAGCTCAGATGTTATTTTAAAACATCTCCTTTGAAGCGTTACAAATTTCGCCGACCTCCACTTGCAAAGTTTGCCTCTATATTGTGATTCCATTTGTTTCACAGAGTGACCTTTACAAGTTTCATAAGTAAATACAAAATTTAAAGCTAACATTTTGTGGGATTCAATCTTGAGTGTTATTTTTGCAATTTACATATTTGCTTTCTGGGACTCTAGGCCCTGCAGTTTCGACATTAGATAGCGACAAAAATCCGTCGCTAAGTCGTATCGTTGTCAAATTCCTTTAATAGATTTTCAACTTTATTTCGAAAGCATAAGGTTGAAAATCTATTGAAGAAATTTGACATCGATTGGACTTAACGACTGATTTTTGTCGCTATCTATGTCGAGACTGCCGGCCCAGGGCCTGCAGTCTCGACATTAGATAGCGACAAAAATCTGTCGCTAAGTCGTAACGTTGTCAAATTCCTTTAATAGATTTTCAACCTTAGGGTTTGGAAATAAAGTTGAAAATCTATTAAAGGAATTTGACATCGATACGACTTAGCGACAGATTTTTGTCGCTATCTATGTCGAGACTGCCGGCCCAGGGCCTGGATTGTAATTTGCTTGATAAACACAAAATGTGAATTGCCCATACGTACTGATATACCGTACGCACTTTACGTACTGCACTTATGATGGCCGTTTTGCGTGATTGTGACGCATATTTTCACCCAACTTGTTCTTTTTTTTGTGTGTTTTTTTTTTCTGCGTCATGTTTACCGCAAATAAACGTATTTTCATTCTTTTCTTTCACTTTAGAAATCTGAATACCTATTGTTTGTTCAATCAATAAATCAATCATTTCTTTTGTTAAACATAGGTTTGTTTGATATGATGACAGTAAAATTTATAATATTCATATTAAAATAGCTTGATTGATTTGGTGGATGTTAGTGAATGGAAATGTATAAATTCTCATGGTTACAAGAGATACTCTTGCGACTTTTATAATACTAAAAATTCTATAAAGTTCATCAATCTATCCCGAAAGAGGCAGATGCCAATCTGCCTCTTTTTAACTTTTTCAGCTTTAACAATGTAAGCGCCCAAAAATATGTTTTTTATGACATCATTACAAATCTTTGGGTTAGACAGTGCTAGACTGACTACATAGATTGATCACTTATCGGCGGCCTATCTAGAGGAAAGGCCATTGTACTCTTAGGCAAAACTAGTTTGATTTGATCGTATGCGTGCAAAAAAAACTAGTTTTTTTTTGTGGCATCGCACATTTTGTACAGAAGGTTCATTAAATAACAACGAGTTAAGAAGAAATTATTTGAACAGCTTTAGTATACAGGATGTTTTTTTGAGACGGGGCAGTAAGGGCACGTACAATAATTGTATGTGCCCTTACTGCCCGTCTGCACAACTATTGTGCCTTTAATGCCCCGCCTCAAAAAAGTAGGTTTTAGCCAAATCATCAAAGGTGCCATAAAGGCCACATCAAATATAAGCTTTATCCGCCTTTTAAAAAATCTAATCTCTAAGAAAGAAAGAGAAACATGAATTAAAAACGCTTATCTAACGGCTTAAAGGATGATTATAATCTTTATTTTTGATTTGACATCTCATTATGTGTATACGGTTGCCGGTAAGTCTTCAATGAAATGAAACTTCTGTAGCTATTTATAAAAATATTTTTTCAAGCTCTCAAGGAGCTCTCAAGGCCAGAATTTATGGTAGCCCCGTTATGTCTTCACGTGATGATATAAAAAAAACATAAAAGTATCGATTATATGGTTGATAGGTCGTTAATGATAATGATACATTTGCGTTTTTTTTTTTGGGTTGTAGCCAAGTAGGTGAAATTTAATTTGAGCGTTTCTCTGTGGATAACATCGCAAATACGAGATATTTTTAACGGCTCATTAAAAGAGGCTTCCAATGAAAAGCTTTAATGAAGCGATAGTGGCGTAAAAGGCGAGGGCGGCCATCTTTTCTTTCTGAGTATTATGGCCAACCATTATTGATATGAGATTCGCCTGCAGTTTAAGTGATCACCAATTAATCTCCAGTTTCCGAAACCTATCAGTCTTGATGAGAAGTGATAACGGATTAAATTGGAAAGGCTTCCGGAAACCAGCGGGGTAATAGCGTAACACACTAACAGTAGGAACGGCATTCATTATGACAGTTCAGCAACATTCATTACGTTATTTACGTTGTTGAGTAGACAATTTTTTCGAACATATGAAGCAATGGATTAGCAATAGGCTTTAAAATGATTCAGATTGTGGTAGATAGTGTGTAACGCAGTCAGGGTGCTGGGCTTGATTGGTTTTTTTTACCACCAGGCGTCTTTATGGGACACGTAAATACGACGTGAACAACATTTTTTCTTATCATAATTACTGATGACTAGTAGAATCCCGGCTTCCCGGTCTGTCTATCCTCATTGTGAGCATGATTGAAAAGCTTGTTGTTTCATTCTACACAATATTTTAAAAAAATAATCAAGAGTGAGGACGCGATAACATCGAACGAAAATTGGCGCGCGGAGATTTCACAAAACTTGTTCCAAGAAATACGTGTTTTTGAAAAAGCCTTACAAGCTTTTTTTTTGTCTTTTAGAATCTCCATTACATGTGCGAGGTTTCTATAACATGTTTTGTTTTTACTTTTTCAATGTATGAGTACATTATGAACGGCCAAAGTTCAGATAACATTTGTGCAAAAAAGCAGACTTTCGTCTTTACTGAATTTGTTTCTTAAAAAAAGTTTATTTTTTATTAAATAGAAACCTAGATATAAACCACAAGATATCTATGTGTTCAAATAATCAGGACGAAAATTTGTTATAACACCATAATAACGTACGAGCGTTTGTATGGAAATATTGACGGGTAGGCCGCTCTTAAGTCCGCCGTAGTACGGTAATTTTTACTTGTGCATCAAGTTTCAATAAATAAAACCTTGTTCTCTTCTCTCTCCAGGTCGGGTCAGGCCGCTGCAGTTCCCCGGGCACTGGGCCACTGTCACCAGCCGAGGGACCACGCTGGCCACACGTGCACCATCCACATCCACTGCACCATGCCCTTCTGTCATCCAGTGTCAAACGAGGGAAGGAGCTGTGAGTATCTGGGAGGAATTCCAACTTGTCCTTGCCAGTTGGAATGAATGGAAGAAAACCAGTCATCATCTACCTATTCTTCATATCTCCTATATGAAGAATAAGTAGATGATGACTGGTTTTTTAAATAAAAGCCTTCTCTTTTTGAGTTATTTGGGATTATGATCGGTTTTTGTAATTGGAGGGTGCAATAATTTAAAAGAATTTCTTAGGAAATTATCAGTCTGTTAGCTGCCAAGCCAGGCACATAGCCCAGACGCTATTGGTGGTATAACTTTCAAAAATGTTTGTCTGGTGGTTTATGCTTTATAGTAAAAGGCTCTATACGTCTAATCTCCAATTGCAAAATCCGATCATTCTTCAAGGGAACTGAAAAGGACCTCAGAAAGTCTTACTGCTGGGTGACACCAGAAGTCTCGACATCTACATGTGAAAACAAAATGTGTCAATTTTACAGAACTTGTAACCAACTTACAACAAAATCTTGGAACTATTTCTTTGTGTACTTTCTCTTTTCTGTAAACTATTCTGTTTCATGTACGGCAACATTGGACAAACTTCTGGCTCAGGTTATTTCTCTATAGGATCAGTAGATGACCATTTTACCCATTTCAATAGTTACGTCAATTTATTATAATTTTCTTCATATCCACAGAATTTTAAGACAAGCTCTAGGCTTTTAGTGAAACGTTCGTGAAAAACCATTTTTGCATGATACCGAATCATTTTTTGTTCATATTTTTAATTTGAGACTTCAAGTCCATCAGGCACGTTCCGACAGCATAAATATCTTTGATATCAATACCTTCCTATTTGTAGTGGCGCGGACGGTTCAAACTATTTATATCTCGAAATAGCAATACACACATTACATACTTAGTTTAATTTTAGCACCATTATTATCAGTCTCTGTGGTCACCAAACCGTTTGTCCAGAGTTCTTTAGGAAGAAGGGAGCGTCCTTAAATCGACCACAACAATGTTTGGATAAGATCGATTTTCGTATAAGCTTTTCTCACCAAACTCATTTCAATTTCTGCCACAATTTTTGCATTTTTAAAGACTATCTGCAGAAAACTGTACAGCCAAGCTGTGACAAGACAGAAGTCACGGATTTTGTCATATTACTCAATAAAATTCGTGGCCCATGTCACTGTTGCTACAGCTAGTCCTGTAGTGCTATTCCATAAAAATCTCACCCTAAAATACGCTTGAAGTGAGCTGTCAATTTCTAGCATCATGTAGGATGACAGATCACTTCAAGCACACTTATCAAATTCTTCTTGGTGAGGTTTTTACAGAATTGACAATCTGTAGATGGTCTTTTGTCACAGCATTTAAAAAAATCTAAATGGGTAACAGAATTGTCTAATGTCTCTGTTGTATTGCCTACATGTCTAACCGAATTAGAACTAAGGATATGTAAGTATACATATTCTTTTATTTACTTTAATTAGCGTCATGTTTCGTTATTAGTTCTCATTAGGAATCATCATCTGTAATGAAGACGTGTGTGGAATAATCATAAATGCGATGTTTAGCTAGACTGCAATCAGTAAGAATATCAAAGAGTTTTAAGTTTCCATTGAAAATACAACACAACCAAAAATACAATATTTTGTGTTTAGGAATTGACTCAAAATTGGACAAAAGCTTGTATTACTGGAAGTCCAAACTCTCCCAATATATTCACGTAGTTGATTCGTGGTCTCTTAGACTACACCAGGAAACTGAAGAAAGTAAAATGAAAGCTTAATTAAAAAAATATACCTACAGCTTTAAGAAATTGTGGTCCTTTCAGCCGCCCAACAAAACTCACACTATTTGAAGAATTGAAATCTAAAAAGATGTTTCTGAAAGCGTAATGGTGGGCAAGAAAGTCTTTCTTGGTTACAGAGTTATAGCTTAAGTTCCGAAGAACGTTGCTATATTGAAACTTATTCATTACCACATGCTGTTAGGGCGTTTAGCATTTACGCCACATGATCGCATCTTTAGTGCACAAGCTCGAAATACCACTCATACGCAATTAAGGACCAGTTTCTCGAACGAAAATTATCGCAAAATTGGCGTGCGTAAACTGCTGCGAGTCGCTGTTGATAATTCATTCAACCAATCACAGTAGTTTACGCGCACTTAACAATTTTTCACATAAATTTTGCGATAATTTGACCGTAAGCATATTAAACTGAGGCGTTTGTCAAGTGAGCACAGTCTTCTTCGTATTTCATCCATTCAACAGGTTTACTCTAAAAAATAATTCCGATCCTATGCTACAACGTTACATTCCGTCATTATACGAATCTAACGCTAATATTGGCTAATATTAATTAATTATTACCTGAACCGAACAACATTGGAACTGAAATTAATTAATTATCTTCTATGCGACAGCATAATTAATTGACTTGCGTAGGTAACAAATGCTTTGTCATTAGTAATTTCAGTCCAATTTCGCAATATTTCTGGGTTGAGTACTTACCAAGGGGTTTCGTGTTACCCAGTAACTGGGTTGTGGAGGTCAGATAGGCAGTTTCTCCATGTAAAATATAGGTGTTCAGCTGTATCCGGTTAGACTGGAAGCCGACCCCAACATAGTTGGGAAAAGGCTAGGCAGATTGATTGATTTACTTACATACATAATATTTTTTATAAGAGTTGGTAAATGCATCACTTGAGAACGGCAGGACTGATTCTTTTTATTTTTTAATGTTCGCAATTATTTGAATAAGGTTGTTATGGAAATGTTGCCAGGAAAATGGAAAATTCGGGCAAAACGAAAATTGTTTTTTCCTTGGATTTAATTTGGGCAGGATAACGTCTGTCGGGTCAGCTAGTTTTTATGTTTTTTTTTTTAATGTTTTCTTTTCACCATAGTATATTTCGTATTCATAAATCTCGCTCTTACACACCTTTCAGATCGAAATTAGTTTCAAGAGTAACCTTTCATCTATTTTCTGTTTTATATTCTTATAATAAATGTGTAGTACCTAGTAATACTAATGTATGTTTGTTTGTGTACAGCGATGGTCGCAGGTGGTCGGTGGCGTCGCTTCCATCCTCGGGCTACGGGACCACTCCAGGAAGCTCTAGTCTATCAGTAAGTCTATAATATTTCATGTTTATACTGTCGATTTTTGGGAAAAGTTTTTTTTTTTTTGCAAATGTGGTTTTTCTAGTCTTGTAGCTATTCTAATGTACTTCAGTTAGTCCAGAAGAGTTTTTTAATAATTAACTATACGAAACTGTATCGATAGTCATCATAAAAAAAATTAGATTAAAGTTTTCTAGTAACAGTAGCATTTTTTCAAAATCTGTGAATGCAGTTTTACAATTACTTAAAAAGGTAAGGACAGTCTCTTAAAAACGTTTTCCTGTGGCTATTTGGGTTTATAACGGTTAAGGTGCCCTTATTGTTAAACCTGCCCTTATTGCCCCGTCTCAAAACTTCACCCTGTATAGACTAGTAATAAATTTTTTTTGCTCAATTACGCTGTAACTGCTGGACGGATTTTGATCAGATCTATCCAAATGCGGCAGTCACGGTCAGATCAAGGACTATACTTATTAAGATCCTTCCGGCGTGGGAGAGCATGCTTATCTACCTGTCTGGATGTCATCATTATGAATAACCATGAGTCATGACAGAATGTTTCGGGTAGTCAAATGCCTGTCGAACTGACAACTGAACATAATAAGCATATTGTGGAGAGCAGAAAATATCAACCGTCACCTCAATCCATCGATCATTTCTTTTGCCCCTCCCTACTTTTATAGCCATATTCATACTCAAAACTTCCCTCACTACTAACACGTCCCTCATTCCTCCACATCAAGTGCTCATACCATGACAACAGATTTCCATACAATATGCTAACATAAATGACTATTATATTCCACATAATATCGGTAACATATATGCACCAATTCCGTGAACAATGAATCACTGTCGTCCAACTCTGAAACTAATTACCGAACTCGACATAGTGACACAGAACGGCACGTGTGACACAGAATAGATAGGTATACAGAAGGCCGGCTGCATACAACGAGCGCAAACGCACGCACTCAGACACGTATTTACACTACAACTATTTTCTTAATGTCCCTCGGCAAACTTTGTGTTTCGTCAGTCGTCGGATTTCTACCAGTTGCCTTTGCACTTAGTGCAGACCGGACGCTCTCAATCGACTTGGAAGTATACAGAGTTGTTAATACTCTTTTAACTTCATGTAATTTACTAATAGAAATCCGATGAAACACGAAGTTTGCCGAGGGACATTAAGAAAATAGTTGTACTGTACGCACAGCGAGTGTGGCATTTGTTTGGCATATTTAGAGGGGCTCGTGACTAAATTATAACAGCCGCACGGGTCGATTGCAGTCTAAGGTACGCTTGCTGCGGCCGGTTCGTGGATGGGTGACCATCCATTTCTTAAAGAGATCCCTCCGTGCCTCGGAAAGCACGTTAAGCCCTTGGTCCCGGCTGTCATTTGTAGATTTTTGACAGTCTTTTCCGGTAGTAAGAAGCTCAAAAGTCTGATAACCAGTCTTATCAAAGGGTAACGTGTTACCCAGGAACTGTGTTGTGGAGGTCAGAGTGCCTATCTGGAAAATACTGGTATTCAGCTGCATCCCCTTGAAGCCGACTCCAAAATAGGTGGAGAAAGACTAGGCAGGCAGATTGAGTTGGAGATCGCCATGCTACGCGTCTGTGTCTGTTTTCGCCCATTGTGTGGTGCGCCTTCTGTCCTACGTATTCTGTGACATTCAGACATGTGCCGACTAATTCGTGTTTGCAAAATAATTCCGGGAAATAGCCAGAAAAGAGGCATTCTTTTATTATTTGTACGCTTTCTCTAATGAAAGACAAAATATAGATTATTCTTTGCTTAGGAGATTTATTATTTTTGCCTCATCATTGTGATCTTTGCCTCTTTCTCATTATGTTGGACTGGCCAGATGTGGCGGAATCAAAGCGTTTAATGGAGAGACTTTATCTTCAATAGGTACGCAATAGATCGCAAAGGCACCGGTGTAAATATCCTATTTTCTTTTCATTACCCTCCTTCTGGCGCAGTCGGGTACAAACACGGAGAAGTCTTAATTAATTCGCTGTCCACTGACATATAGGACAGGCTAATTGCATTTAACTTACCCTTTCTCGAACAGACTAAGTTTGGAAATCGATCTGCACTATAAATATTTAGCATCAATGAAACTAAAATATCTTGGGTGTGGAGGTCAGATAGGCGCAGTCGCTCCATGTAAAATACTGGTATTCAGCCAGATCCGGTTAGACTGGAAGCTGACCACGACATAGTTGGGACAAGGCTACGCAGATTGATTGAATGTTTTTTTTTAACTAAAATATCTAACTCCAATAAGATACTTTTTCCGACTTTCGCGTAGCTTATCACATCTGGCAGACAATCTCATACAAATTCTGTTCGAAGTTAAGTTTATCTGGGAGAAACTGCTTGTCTGGAATCTGCGAAATAGACCCTGACTCCTTCCTTGCAAAAGTTTTTTGGAAAGTCAACTGTAATGAAACTGCAAACAAACCTTTCTCCCTCCATTGACCATTTGCTATATGAATGAGTTCTATTAGGTAGGGTGGTCATCGCCAGGCGCCCTTCACAGCTTTTCTGCTTCATTAGGCGACTAAATGACTGAATCGGATAACCGGCCTAGGGTCCCTTACGGCTCCTTCAAACATGCACGACACGCGATGCAAATCGCGCGCGAAACACGCGGTGCCTTCGTGCCGCGTGCGATTCGCGCCTGTTTGTAGGAGCCTTTATAAATAAGGGTCAATATTAAAACCGTTTAGGCTTCCATACATTAGTAATTTAGTATACAGTCGATGAAGTTCCTTCCCTTAAGTTACTGCAGAATTTTAGTAGGCCGCCATTTTTAAACCCCTACGCAAAAAGAGGAGTGTTATAAGTTTGACCGCTATGTGTGTGTCTGTGGCACCGTAGCTCTTAAACGGGTGAACCGAATGCGGTTTTATTTTATTTAAAAGCAGGTTTTTCAGCAGGTTCTTAGACATGTTTTATCTAAATCGTTTCAGCCGTTTCAAAGTCATCAGATCTTTTTTGTGTCGGCCGTTTTTTTTTAATTTGACCTATTATAGTTTTATTTTTGGCTTGTATACGTTTTATTTGAAAGTCGTTACGGGTATTCGGAAGCCCAAGTCTAAGAACCAGTCTTACCAAGGGTATCGTGTTACCCGTAAATGGGTTGTGGAGGTCTGATAGGCAGTCCGCCATAATAGGCTCCAAGTAACATACTGGTATTCTGCTGCATCCGGTAAGACTGGAAGCCGAGCTGGGGGCTAGGCAAATGATGTGTTGAATTTTTCTAAAATATTTTATATAAGCTTTGTACCTGTGACCAGCAATTCATATTTACAATGCCTAAAGAATAATTTCAGTTTTGCACACGGATTTTGTTTTTATTGCAATCTGCTTAAAACCGTCGGCAGATGTAAGCATAAAGGTACGAGTTCGTAGCCGACGGCATGCAGCAGCAGCAGACGACGTGTCGCTGCGACACTACTGGTTTCTATGTTATTTCTATGAAAACGACGTCTCGCTGGCTACGAAAGGTATTTCATAGAAATGCATAGAAACCAGTAGTGTCGCAGCGACACGTCGTCTGCTGCTGCTGCATGCAGTCGGCTACGAACTCGGACCTTAAGGTGGAATGTGCCGGACGTCTATGACTGTGTGATTTAGCAGTTAAAATATTAAAGTAATTTTATTACTAGTTTTTCTACTTTCTAGCGTCACGAAGTTTCTTGCCCGTTCTTCTCCATAGGTACCTACTACGCTTTGGAATGGGCAATCAGCTTCATCTTTCTGACTGACCGACCCTTTGACAATTCAAAAGTGCCTGTAATTGGTTTATTTGAAATAAATGCTTTGAGTTTGAAATATGTAAGAATAGTAGTCTACTTTTATATAATTTAACCTAATTTTATGATTGTATGTGTAATTACTAGTATTGACCGATAACGTTTATGTGTGGTGCAAACTGTACATATAAGTTGGTTATTAAATAAATTAATTAAAATAAAATAAAACTCATGTAGTCAAAATATTAGCCAGTCAGCATAGTTATAGCGGGGCTGATTGCCAGATGAAACGGATGGAAGTACATTTTCATATATCTCCACTCGCTTTTGTTATGCCTCGTATAATAAGGACCTTATATAAAATCGGGAGTCGAGAACTAACGGATGATTTCCACCATACGGCTCGCATCGCATCAGATCGGAACGGATTTTACAATCTTTAAACGATATTAAATCGTGTACACAGTATTTAAAGGCTTACCAAGCCACGCACAGCAGCTTGACCACGGGCGTCTTCCATGACACGCGATCTTAGCCGAAAGTATGCTGCGACACGCAATCGGCTCCGTTCACATGTCGTCGTATCTTTCTTATCGTCTTCTGTGTTTTATGATTATTTTCTTATTCTTCTAATGCAATAGCCAACAATATTCTTCAACTTGAACCATTTTCAAAAATTAGAACACGTCAATACGGTAGGAATTAAACTATTTGTCTAGGCGCAGTAACTGATACGTTTCCAAGGGACGGTACGGAGCCGATCTGTCGCCGCATCCGTTCGTATCCTTTCCGATCCGATGCGACAAGAGCCGTTTGGTGGAAAATATCCTTAAAACTACTTGAAAGTTTTCTGTTAACAAGAATCTGTACCTAACTTAATTTTTTTGTTGAACCGTAATAAAAAGAAATAGATGCTAACTCATATTTGTTGACAAAACTAATTGACACACTTAATGTGAGTTATATTAACACACTTTATGATCCTAAAATTAAATCTAAATTATCATCAGTTGAATATTTGTTGCCAAAACGACATCCTATCAACGGAATCAACACCTTAATCTCTCCGAAATAGAGTTCATTATCTTTTAGCACAGATATGTCATAGACAATTTGAAACATGTCCAAGACGTTTAAGATACGTTGTTGATCGATAAATCACTGTTATATCTAAAGAAATGCTCAGATATGTTTCCCGACGTATTGTTTATGAAATATCCTAGATGGATGGTACACATTTATTACAAAAGAAACACAATTTGATGACACATGAATGATAATCAGACTCGAAATAATTTAGTATGACAGATAGGCTTGAAGGCAAATGTTAGAATGATAACCAGCGACCTACAGCGGCTATAGTGCTAGATAGAGATAGAGAAGTGAGATCAGAATACCAGCGGGCCCTATCAGAATACCAGCGGGCCCTATCAGAATACCAGCGGGCCCTATCAGAATACCAGCGCTGCGGTACTTACTTTTTTTAAATATTGCAGCATTATGCTGAGATAGGAGCCTTTTTGGCCTCGCACAGGTTTTTTACTTGTTTATTGTTGTTTTTATTTTTATTATTGTTAATTTTGTTAGTTTTAAATGCTCCTTTTTTATTTTAATTTTTTTACTCTTTGTATTTCCTGTGCGTGTCCCAAATAAAATATTTTTCTTTCTTTCTATCAATAGGTGGGATTTCATCTGTTAGTCTAACTTCTCTATTCGCAGTGATAAGAAAGTTTTGGCACTGATATCGTCACAATGCGGATGCAGCAGTGCGATGTCTAGTGTGTTCTTTTTTAACCGACTTCAAAAAAAGGAGGAGGTTCTCAATTCGAATGTATTTAAAAAAAAAAATGTTAGTTACCTCAGAAATTTTTTCTAGGTATATCGATTTTAATGATTATTTTTTTTAATGGTGAATTTGGTGCTTCTCATGTGGTCCCATAAAAATTTGATCCAAATCTGACCAGTAGTTTTTGAGTTATCCTACGACACATCGAGCATCATCCAGTTATATTGAGTGAGAGCATATTTGTGTGTGTAATATTGACGTTTTATTATTATTATTATTATTTTACAAAATTCCAATTTTTATTTAAATTATGATTGTGTTGTATTGTTAATCAATTTAATATTTTTTATTTTTTTATTCTGATGATTATTTTATTTGCAATTTTGATTTTAATTCTGATGTTTATTTGTTTTTTGACTTAATTCTAATTTTAAATCTTGATTATTTTGAATCCCAATATTTATTTTTATTTTTTATGTTTTATTTTTCAAGTGTTTTAATTTTTTAATGCTGAATTGTAATTTTAATGTAATTTTAATTTATAACGCATGTTTTGTCTGTTCTTTTTCTATGGACCATGGTCTGAAAATAAAGTATATTATTATATTATTAATAATGCGTATATTTTTCCACTAAACACGTCATAAAGATGATGTTTTAATAACTTCCTGTCACTGTTATTTACATATCAAGTGAATACGAATTTGTGTGGGGTAGGTACTACAACAAAATAGTGACAAATGAAAACAATATTCCTAAAAAAAAAAAAAAACAACCATCTTCCAAAAAGAAACACTTAAGTGAAAAATTCCTTTAATATTTTTTTTTTTTTGATTTTCGTTGCTTTTTTGGAATAACCTACTAACAATATAACTCTGTCTTTACTGTCGCGCAGTCGGATAAAAAGAAAAGTAGAACATGCTGGGCTCTGCCCCCAGCATGTTCTACTAGCTTGAGTCTTTGAGCCATAGGCTAACGCCACGGACTAGAAAAAAAAGAAGGACTCCGCACCACGCGTATCGAAAGTGAAGTACTACAAGTTTTCCGGACCGTTTGTACAAACATGGCTCACGCACACATTTACATAATAAGGTGCCAGCCATTACGCGGCACTACGGCGTCTTCTAGGTACTGTTTACGTCAAGTAATAGAATAAAGCCTTCTTGTGTTGTGAAATGGTGTAAAAATTATTCTACATCCCAAAAACAGTGTCAAGAAATAACATATCACAAGTAAGACACTTATTTACACACACACACGAACACACACACATAGATCGGTACGGTGCTTCACTTTCAATATGCTTGCCGCGGAGTCCTTCTCTTTTTTCGAGTCCGTGGCTAACCCCTGTTCACTTGGGGTGTCACAAAGAACAGGCATTTTTGGAAATATGTTTTGCAGTCAGGAACTCAGGACAGAATTTATAAACCAGCCAAACCTGCAGTTTTCTAAGTTGCAAAAGCATTTCAAAGTCACTTTTAAATCTTTAATAACACCACGTACGAACAACACATGTTTTAAAATAAAATAAATATAAAAACAAATCTATTGTCTCAAGAAGATCGTGTCCAAACGCAGTCAAATTGATCCGGCCGTTAGTATTCACTGCGCGGACGAGGAAACTCTTGCGCATACTTACTAGTGCATGTTACGAATGAAGCCTTTTGTTTACCAACTTAAGATTTTATGGCGGTACAGTCAACTGCACATCAGAGTGGTAACAATTTGACATTCACAGCACCTTTGTGTCGCAGGACTAAGGGCGATTTTCGTAGTGCATGTTATTAGCATGCAGGCTACTTTAAATATATGATTATTATTTTAATATTGTGAATGTGAAGACTATGTGGGTCATTGTTGCTCTTTTTTTTTTCTCCTCAATACATTTTAATCATGGTCTGGCAGTTTGAGTAATATTTGTGGCCTACCCAAATGTCTTTTCTTTGGTATTGTTCGTCGAATCGTTGAGCTCTTTAAGTTCTGAGTTGAGCTGCACGATTACTGAGAAATGCGTGCACTGACTGGACAGGTCCACTCAATCTGTGTGATTTTTTCCTCAAAAGACCATTTCAGACACAAATCTACATGGTCTTCACATGATCTGACCAAGATTATGTCTGGACTTTAAAAGAGACTGTGACCTCTGAGTTTGTTTCGGCCTTTCTTCTCAGAGTAGTGAGATAGAAAACGCCGACCTCATCTAGTTTTAAAAATATGATTGACGTGTAAAAGTGTTTGTTCAAACCTACTCGCAGAAATAAAATCATTTATCATTTATCAAGTGTTACCACTGTTGTGCGGAATGTACAAACTTTATACATGTTATGTGAAACGGTTGATATGTCGTCATTAGACTTGATTGGTAACAGTCAGAAAATGTTCCATCATTTGGATTTCTGGTTATTTGAAGAGCGAATACTCGTTGAACATACAAGCTTCTTGTTAAAAAGCTGTGTTTATTGGTATAGCATACAAGGTATGGTAGGCCTCTATTCTCTGTTTTGTCTCTCGTTGGTTCTCGTAAAAGATAACTAAGCCACGAATAAGATATTCAACTGCAGATGAGAAGAACCATCTGATGGTGTTCAAACTCTTTCCCTTAAATTTGTATATGTATGTATATTATATCTAACGTAAGTATATATTATAGTAAATATGTGTACCTATTTTAATTATAACTAGCTTCTGCCCCCGGCTTCGCCCGCGTGGATGTCGTAAATCATCCCACGGGAACTTGCTACCTGGACAAAAAGTAGCCTATGTCCTTCCCCAGGATGCTATCTATCTCCTTTCCAAATTTTATCGAAATCCGTGCAGTGGTTTAGGCGTGAAAAGGTTACATACGGACAGAGTTACTTTCGAATTTATAATATTTGTATGAATTTACGTACTTGTGTACCTATTTTATTTATAATTCACTAAGTTATCTTTTTAATATTTTACTATCATTATTAACTCCTGTTAAACAGAGCACCTGCCATCTTATCTCTGTACCCACTCTTGGTTGACTGGTAGAGACTGCCTAAGGCATTAAGTCCGCCGTTGTACCTTATTGTGTGCGAGAAGTTTAAATAAATACTTGTGTTTTGATGGCTGATGGCCACACTAATGGCACACGTAAGCCTTTTACAGTAAAACAAAAAAGACGCTACCACTTACGCTTTTGTTTACGTCACCTGAATACATTTGTTTAGGTGTGTCAAATAAAATAGAATATGCTGTCACGCTTTCAATTCCCAATGGCCAAGAATTGTGTATTTGTACACGCACTTTTGTTTGTCACTTGACCGTGTTAAGTCCTTGTATGATGGGTGTGCGTTTGGGTGAGGCATGACAAGTCTTATCCAAGGTGCAAAAGCCCTGGTCGAAGGTCATAGTGCTAGTATAGCTAAATTTTATTAATTTCTTACCTTATTATTTTTAATATTCTCGATTCGAAACTCGGCGTCTAGAGGTCAGCTTTGGATAAGAATATCTGCTTTTACGTATATTTTCTGAAGGATCAGGTGCAATAGTTGTTATGCAGGGTGGCAGGGACATCGACGCGCGACCTGTTACCATTGATTTAGTACATGATTCTGAACAAAAAAAAATTGTTTCTTACATTTTGACCGCGTAGGTATTGATTGCACTTTTCTACAAAAGAGCAGATTATTTTTTGATTACCCTTGTAAAATTTCTACGCTCCCGGGTCTAGAACCATGTGCTGGATTCATGGTTTTAGTTTGCGCTTCGAAGTCCCTGTTACCCTGTATTATACACGGATTACGTTTCAGTGCATAGATCAGCTGTGTTCGCTTTAAAACTAGGATAAACGCGATGATATTGACAAAATGGTGACGTATACCTGCAGTACCGACCTATGAGCTCTTCGTATACCTGCAGTACCGACCTATGAGCTCTTCGTATACCTGCAGTAACGACCTATGAGCTCTTCGTGTACCTGCAGTACCGACCTATGAGCTCTTCGTATACCTGCAGTACCGACCTATGAGCTCTTCGTATACCTGCAGTACCGACCTATGAGCTCTTCGTATACCTGCAGTAACGACCTATGAGCTCTTCGTGTACCTGCAGTACCGACCTATGAGCTCTTCATGTACCTGCAGTACCGACCTATGAGCTCTTCGTATACCTGCAGTACCGACCTATGAGCTCTTCGTGTACCTGCAGTACCGACCTATGAGCTCTTCGTATACCTGCAGTACCGACCTATGAGCTCTTCGTATACCTGCAGTACCGACCTATGAGCTCTTCGTGTATCTGCAGTATCGACCTATGAGCTATTCGTGTACCTGCAGTACCGACCTATGAGCTCTTCGTATACCTGCAGTACCGACCTATGAGCTCTTCGTGTATCTGCAGTATCGACCTATGAGCTCTTCGTATACCTGCAGTACCGACCTATGAGCTCTTCGTATACCTGTAGTACCGACCTATGAGCTCTTCGTATACCTGCAGTACCGACCTATGAGCTCTTCGTGTATCTGCAGTATCGACCTATGAGCTCTTCGTATACCTGCAGTACCGACCTATGAGCTCTTCGTATACCTGCAGTACCGACCTATGAGCTCTTCGTATACCTGTAGTACCGACCTATGAGCTCTTCGTATACCTGCAGTACCGACCTATGAGCTCTTCGTGTATCTGCAGTATCGACCTATGAGCTCTTCGGACAATAAAGATGTGATGGAAGGAATATTGTGTTAATGTGCTATCTCACCTTGTTGCAGTCACAATGCTCATCCCAGGAGAGGCTGCTTGCAGTTCAGGCGGTGTGCGAGCCGCCGAGAGCACCATGTCCACACTGCCATCAGCACCAGAACTCACTCAAGTAAGTAGCAAGTTTCGAGGATGGCTGGCTGGCTGGGAGAAGAGCGGCCATCATTGCTGCTGTAGGAAAGAGATAGCGCTATAAATGACGAATAGCTCCATCCCTTTTTGGCAGAGGAATATGTGAGACTCAACGTTACACTATTTTCCTGAAGCGTTTTTTTTGCGCTAGTTTTCATCTGCCATCGACTTGTGTTGAGTTACGCGCAAGCCACTTGTTGCAAGTTTTATCAACTAAATGACTGTCACAATGAGAAAGCGTATCAACATTTGCCAGTGGCCATCATGGCTTAGAAATAGTAGGTAAGGCTTTATGATTTGAGAGAAACTACCGCCATAGTCTCACTTCTAAGTTTCCTTACTATTTCATGATTCAAATGATAAATTGAGTCATGTAACTCAGATGTCTTCTCAATTGCGACCAATACGAGACCTTTCGTCAAATCCTTCCTTAAATACATCGTAAATGGTTCCTGTATGTACTTTACTAACCATATCGTGTCTTTTCACCTTGCAGCAGCTCACAAGGTAGCGGCATGAACAACTGGGCATCGTTATCAGACAGCGGCGGCAGCGGGAACACAGCGGCGCGCGCGCCATCACCACAGAGCCCTGCGAGACGCGTGCGCAGTCGAAGTTTGAGGTACAATGTTTATTATATAACAATCTAAGGCTCAGGATATTCATGATCGACGTAAACCCATTAGTAAGTGATTGCAATATAACTCTTATCTCGGTAGGGTAAGGTGTAGATTAGATTATGATAAGAGTTACATTGCAATCAATTACATTAGTAAGTGGTTTTACGTCATTCAAATTTGATTGTGAATTGACAGTTTAAGGGTCCCTCGCACCACAATCCATTAAATGCATTTAGCGTTAAACTTATTTAAAACATCACGCTGTTTCTGTCAATCGTTTGAGGATGATAGAGACAGATTTATGTTTTAAATACTTTATACGTGTGATCGAAGCATATATATAAAAATAATAAGCAGTCATGGGTACTACCGACAAATGTAAAACCCCCAAAATGTACACAGGCCACTGCGCGTCGTCAGTCTGGCGCAACACGTTACATTTACATCTCGGTGACGCGAACCCTATCAAAAATCGCTCAACGCGGCTAAAGAAATTTTTATATAAATGGAATCATGATGCGACGAACAACAATGCTTTTAGCGCTACATGCATTTAATTATTTGTGGTGCAAGCGGGCTTAGGAGTATTTATTGGGGACGATACGAGTCTGGATTTATGGACGGAAAACTACAGTTCATGAAATTCACGGGTAAAAAGATGATTCAGAGGGCCGAGACAAAGTCAAATTCTATCAGCGAAAACGATGCTGGAAGAGTAAAAAATGTATTGGATTGAGTTATAGTACCGAAATGCTTATGTCAATCCTGTTGAAATTCGTTGTAGATATACGAAACGGTGTGAAAGCGATTGCCGCTTGTCTAGGCCCTCAGGCATTACTGCAATATAATGAGCAGTTTCCACTTATCTCCTGATCGTAGTGTTCATAGCTTTTCGTCTCTGCCTTGTTATTTCAGTGGTCCTTAGAAATCCCAGATTCAGCTGTGGAAATAGATGTGGCATTTTGTATTTTCTGTGTAGATGCCAAATGGTCTGAATTGGATTTCTGGAAATATCGGAAATGTTTTTCAAACCGTGTCCAACAAACATGAACTCAAAACTTCACGCCGCCTTACCGATTACACATAACGACATAACGTCGCACGGTCGGTAAAACTAAATAATTTATTAAGCATGTGACATTACACGGTAGGTACAGCCAGCCTTAAAAAGATGTGTACATCGACACGAATCGTTGAGCTCTTTAAGTTCTGAGTTGAGCTGCACGATTACTGACAAATGTGTGCACTGACTGGACGGGCCACTCGATCTGTGTGATTCTGTACTCATAAGACCATTTCAGACATCAATCTACATGGTCTTCATATGAACTGACTAAGATTACGTCTGGACTTTAAAAGAGACTGTGTCTTCTGAGTTTGTTTCGGCCTTTCTTCTCAGAGTAGTCAGATAGTAAACGCCGACCTCATCTAGTTGGAAAAATATGATTGACGTGTTAAACTGTTTGTACAGTAGAACTATTTTCTTAATGTCCCTCGGGAATCATCGCATTTCCGAATACAAACGAATTCTAATTTCCATGACCATCAATTATTAGATTTATCGTGTATGATAATTTGAATTCAGAACTAAGTACATACTTCAATATTGTGTTATTTTGACGTAACAACAATAAAGTACTTAGTTCAGAATTCAAATTATTATACACTATAATAATTTATCGTTTGAGAATTTATTTGATTATCTCTTTGATTTATTGACTGATCTTTGTTTCGTAATACTTTGTGTAACTAAAATAATGTACCCTTTGATGCAATATTATGGAACAAACATTGTAGACACTTTAATGAAAGTAACGATTATGACTTTTTCAATTCATACGTACTTTCTAAGTGTATCTTGGACATTACTGATATCAGTGAAGAAAAAAATTGTGAGGAAACACGGACTTATAATTTGTATCTGTAAGTCCGAAATCACCAGTCCGCCTTTAGCAAACGTGGTGATCAATGCTCGTGTCTTCTCTGTGTGAGAAGAGGCCGTAGCTCTACGATGCGACAATAATAGGCTGGTATCACTTAACAGTGGTTGGAACAAGGTGACGATGACTTTAAATAAATTCTTGTCGATATGAACATCTTTTTGAGTCTGACTGTACGTGAGTCAGCGTCGACAGCAGGATTTTGGCAGCTGTATTGTTTGCTGAGCCACAGTTAGATGGGTGTGATGTAAGATTGTGCGTGTGTGTGTATTGAATATTTATGGACGATAAGTGATTATTATTGGAATAAAAGGGTTATTTTATGCAAAAGAAGTATGTAAGGATCGTAGCAGGTGGCGTTCTGTAGTTTCTGCCTATCCGTATAGAGGAAGAAGGCGTGAGTTTATGTATATTTGTTATTTAATGGTGAAATTTCGACTTGGAAGGCATGTTTCCTTATAGGATAGGGATTGAGCTCAGCAGCGTACACTTAGAAAGGCCTATGTCCCAGTGTCTGAAAGGCTAATAATATTTTAAAAAATCTGTCAGATTGTCAAATTCATGTTACAGTATTTTTATCTCACGAATCGACGCGCGCTTTACTTGTGTTATCCAAGTGTACAAACACGTTGTGAATGTGTGTGTAAGCGCAGGAGCTCTCGGTACCGTCCGAGACAATGGCGAAATCGGAAGTGTGTTTGCGTGTCCGTGTGTGTGTTATGTGCTGACGCTACTACTCTTCACGCACACATTCACAACGTGTTTGTACATTTGGATATCACAAGTAAAGCGCGCGTCGCTTTGTGAGATAAAAATACTATTCCTGCTGGCTGGCTAAAATTACAACAACCAATCAAATCATTTGACAAGAGTGTGACAACCAGTCAGCTTATATTTGGGTTCATAAGCCTTTCAGAAACTCGGTGTATGTCTAGCAGTGGACTCCTAAAGGCTGATCATGAATGAGGACTCCCTTATTCATATTCAAAGAATGTTAGGAATGTTGGCAGCTGTAATGTTTAATGTGCAATGGTTAGATGAATGTGATGTAAGTTTGTGGGTGTGTATCGAATAGTTATGGTCGATAAGTGGTTTGTCTTGTGACCACAACTGGACTGAATTTGCTATGGAAAGATGGAAGCATATTTGGATTTTTCAAACTTTATCAAACTTTTTGATAACAGTCTTAGAAACAAAGCTACTGCTTTTGTGGGAGTGTAGCGGTATCTACATCGCCACATCCGAGCTACATGTCACACTGACGTCACGCAAGGTCCTGCATCGCGCAAGCAGAGTTTCCCGCTCAACTGGCATATATACAACGTCCCGACATCAATCGTCGGGCAGTTGCCCACCAGTCACAACACCCGTCTGGTCGGAGGATCCTCCGTTTTCCATAAAGTATGAGTGAACTTTACACCCTGTTCCTCATACCTCTATAGGAAAATTGAATCCGGGTACAGATTGGTGAAACGTAACATGAAAAGTAACACACGTTGAAACAAATTCGTCTTTTTTCTGTTTTGGTTGGCAAATCATCAAATAACTTCTCTCGCTCTGGGCGTCGCGGGAGGGCGTGTCGGACTTTTACTGATTATAACCGACCCGTGTTCCTTCAGTTGTCTTTGGGCCAGGACCATGGTAACTCTTTCGAACAATCCGCGACCCCGGCAGGCATCAGCCCTATCGGATCCCGTCAATTATTGCTGACATCTCTTTGAGGCGCGCGTGGAACACGACGCGCCGTCGACCCGGGCCTGCTCCTTACCGGACGGCGAGCTACCTATTGCTCGCCGTCCACAAGCCCGCGCCTACGGTGGCCGGGAGTTGGCTATCGACTCCCGACAAAACAAATTCGTCTAGTCTCTGCATTTAGCATTGCATAAATTAGGTCAACTTGTATTAGCGTTACGTTTCACTAATCCGTACATGGCATTCGATTTTGTAACCCCAGCGGGGCATATGGAAATATTCCACCTAATGTACATGTACAATGAACATTCAGACGAAGAAGCTGTCGAAATGCAAACTCTCGACGGTTCCTTTAAGCTTTTGCTCCTAGGCGCCATGTTCAGATATGTTCTTTCCGAAGCTGAGGCTTGGTTTCTATAAGCCTGACCAAGTCTCTGTTCAATAAATCAAACCTCATATTGAATATTGGATTTTTCCACCAGGAATTTCTCAGTAGCAGCCCGGATTCTGGTTTTGTGTCCGGTTGATGGCTATAGGCTTGCCCCCTATTACATGGGGCTTAAACATAACTGTCGAAATGTGGATGATCAATACGGTACACCTCTACCTAAGCCTTTGGGGATTACAGGCGTGGTGTTATTATAAGCTGTTGTGATTGGTTGATTAATAAAAATGGTGCTTGATATTTTGTTCTTCTTGTATTATTTCAAATTCTAGATTAAACTGGTTATCAGTAACCGAGTAACCTATTTATTTCTTAACCTATAATTCTTGTTTCTCCAGTTCACCATCCCGCACCGGTGGTGGAGGCGGTTCGAGCGGCGGATCCGGTTCAAGAGATGACGCTGTGTCCGCCATGTCTGCGCTCTTCGCGGCACGGTTCCCGGCGGCACAGAAGGCGATGGATGATAAGTAAGTACAGGTCTTCAAGGAAAAGTATGCGCTTCGGCAAACATCGTCTATCTTCGGAAATATGAACGCGTGATAATGATCTAATATAGGGCTGTCATAACCATGGAACTACTTAACTATTTTGTATTAGCATGGTTAGAAAATTATATGTAGACTAGCGACCCGCCCCGGCTTCGCCCAGGTAGCAAAGGATAATATAATATAGTCACCCGGAGATAGTGTAGCTTCCCAACATTGAAAGAATTTTTGAAATCGGTTCAGTAGTTTCGGAGCCTATTCAATACAAACAAACAATCATATCTTTCTCTTTATAATATTTTTTCACTGTATTTCGTTTATTACAAAATATATTTAGGTTATACCTTAGCCTCAGCAAAACGTGGTGGTTATGCTATTAAATTGTAGCTTATATGAAACGTTTGTATTTTTTACATAGCGCCATCTATTGAATACTTACTCAATCCAGTCAACAGATATCGCCATCTGTAAGAATCGTTTAGAGCTAACAGATAATTGTGACTGTCAAATAATAGACAAATAATTTGCTATAAAATAATATTGCGACTATAAATTGAGATGTAAGCTATCCTATCTTTCAAGTGGATCAAATTGCACACGGTGATTTAAAATTGGTTCTGTAGTTCAGGAGTCCATCGCGGACAAAGAACGTGACACGTAATTTTTATATATATAAAGATAAACAACTCTATGAAATTCCAAAAAACTTTTGAGTGACAGGTGACGAGGTACGATCGGAGCAGGTAATCTGACACAGAAAAAACTTCATTCAAACGCGCAATGATAAATGCACTACTACAAAGTGCGGCCGTGCAAAACCTAGAAACCTTTACCTCTGTGGGAGATAACTCTGGAGCAACGCTCGTTCTAATTCGGAAACACGAAGATTATCGAAGCGCATACCATTTTTGGTTTAACTGTACGCTGAAGATTAGCTCATATTTAGCCAGTGCTGTTACACAAACGCTTAAAAATGTTTTAGGAATACGATACTTTAATTATTCAAGATTGACAAACCTAGGTAGATTCTGAGAGATTGAACGTATAATAAGCTCAAAATCGCGCTATAAGCCAAGACATTCGGGGCGTATGATACGCCCAGTGTAGCATTATTTATTTTCTTTTAATGATATGAATGTAGGTAAAAAATAAAACAAGATTACACAATGAGTTTTTATTACAATAGTCTGAACCCTGACCTATCTGAATGTGGCATTCACAAAAGTTATAATAAAAATTATTTAGAGAATTTCTCATTATTACTCTTTTAATACTCTTTTAACAGCGTACCATGGACTGGTTGCCTCTGTTTTGCGGTATGGCATTGTTTTCTGGGGGCAGTCTACTGATAGGGAGCTGGTATTTAGACTGCAGAAGCGATGCATCAGGTCAATGTGCGGTCTTAAGACAACTGATAGCTGTGTTCCCTATTTTAAATCGTTAAAAATTTTAACTTTTCCTTGTTTGTATATAATAGAAACGGCTTTGTTTGTGAAATGTAATCCACATCTATTTAAAAAATTATCAGAGGTCAGAAAAAATCCAATACGCACTCAATACATTAATCAATTATGTCAAGTAAAATGTAAAACCGCACTTATGAAAAAAAGTTTTTTTGGTATTGCTCCACTCATATATAATAGAGTACCTAATATTATAAAAAATATGACTACATTAAAATTTAAAAGGGCGCTAAACGAATATTTAATTATGAAAACCTATTACACTATTGACGATTTTCTTAATGATGATTCACTAACTGATTGACAGATTGTTATTCTGATTGACATAATTATTGTGATCCTGGTTCAATTACTTTTTGTTTCCGTTTGACATTATATAGTCTTATTTTATTTTATATTTTTTTTTAATCCTGTGACCACACTGACATCTTTATTGTATTTTTTTATTTATTTTTATTGTAATTCCAGTTATCTGCCACATATTTTAGATTTTTTTTTATGTTGAAATGTAAACCTTTGCATGCCCACGTGACGGTAAAGTATGGAGAACTTCATTATAAAAACACCTACTTATGTACTTACTATACCCATGTTTGCAAAGAAATAAATGATTTGATTTCATTTGATTTGATTATTTTGCAATTGACTATCGGTTTTTCGCCTTAACGGTCAAAGGACAGTGTTCCAAATGTTAAAAATAGTCTGACTTAATTAAAACAGTTCATCACGAAATAAAACAAATCATTTAATTATTAGAAATTGCACAATGAAACATTTGGTTATGAAATTAAACAAATTTATTGTTATTTTCAGATTAAGAGGGTTGATCGATGAAGTGTTGGAACTAGACAAGAAACCAGACCGACCACCCATCGAGAGATTTGTTCAACGACAGGTAAAATGGTCTTTATAATAAACCTATAATTATAATTAACTAACTGCGCCCCGCGGATTCACTCGCATAAGTCACGATCCCGTAGGAATATCGGGATAAAAAGTATCCTATGTCCTAATCCAGGTCATGGTCTACCCATGTGCCAGATTTCATCCATCTGTTTAGCCGTTTTAGCGTGAAAGCGTAACAAATAAACATTTAAAAAATGTAATCTTTTCTCTTTGTAATATTAAGTTTAGATATGGCTCCTAGCAAGTGCGCTGTTGACGACGCCAAAGGAGTGGTCAGTTACGAAAAAGGACGTGGTCGCGTTACGTCCGGTACGCGTAACATCCGTTTATGGCCCTATTTTGTTCTTGAAGGTGCATTTTTTTCGGATCAGTCGCGTTACAGCCGTTCTACGCTAGAAGAGGTTGTGACTAGAAAAAAACACGTGTGGCACTCGGGGACTGCCGCGGTAAAGCTATTGCATAGCATTTTTTATCAACTTATGCAATTATAATTACTTATTTATTTTTTATTCATGCAGTATTTTTTTTTCTTTGATATTAATTCAAGTACAGTCGTACCATATACATACACGTTAAGCGAACGCTCGGCCGAGCTACATTGTAGGCGGAGTGGGGGGGTTAGGTTTTATTTTCGTTACGGAATTTCTTGATTCGGTCGCCGCGCTCAAAGCCCGCGATAAAAGCTATGCAATAGCTTAAAAATCACACAGACCAAATTAACATTTTGTTAAGCATGGTACTAGGCGAGCAGACTTATAAGGAGATACTTTTTGTTGCCCACACATACACAATAATGTTGACAATATTATATTGTCCAGTACCATGCTTCATAAAATGTTAATTTGGTCTGTGTGATTTTTTTCTAATCACAAGTTCTTCTGGCGTTGAGTGTACTTTAGGTAGAACGTCTGCTCCGAGACTGCGACTGATCCGAGAAAAAATGCAACTTCAAGAATACAATAGGGCCATAAAAGGACGTAACGCGCCTCCGTCCGAAAAAGTCTGAATGAGGAGTGTTCCTCATTATGAGGCATGAGGTATTGCCTGGCATAGCATGACCTTACGACCCAAAGATTGACCGATAACTTAGTAAATTTCAATGGCAGTGCAGAATCGGTTGTCTTTGCGATCCTTGGTGGAATACCATGTTCAGTAATGAGGTCTTTCCACAGTGGTGATGATCATAAATTCAATACGTTTACAGCATAACATAGCATAATCAGCCTGTAATGTTCCCACTGCTGGGACACAGGCCTCCTCTCTGTGAGAGGGAGTGGGCTGTAATCTACCACGCGGGCCCAGTGCGGGTTGGTAGATGTCACAGGTCTTCGAATTTTTGCTTCTAGAACTGCGTTTTTCTGCGTTTTTGAGAGCAGTGGTGATGAAATTATTTACACAAAGTAAAGTGCCTGCCTGGGTTCGAACCCACGGCCTACAAACTCGTAAGTCGGGGCTGTTACCACTGGGCCACCACTGCTCACGTGCTTCAATACGTTTGCTGCAAGCCAATTAAAAGCGTATTTAATCGTGGATATTTTTGATCAGAATTATTTCATACTCGAAATTCATCGCAAGACTCAAAATAATATTATTTTGACAATATCTATGTATTTGCAGGTTTGATGTTAATGTTCGCAGGTCCTGGAGATGGCTCGGGACTGCCTGCACAAGTCTGAGTCCAAGCAAGTCACCAGCACATACTTCTATGATATGGCTGACAGCTTGGACAGGCTGCTGGCTGAGGTAACGTATCCATTTTAGACACCAATCTACATGGTCTTCACATGATCTGACCAAGATTATTTCTGGACTTTAAAAGAGACCGTGACCTCTGTGTTTGTTTCGGCCTTTCTTCTCAGAGTAGTCAGATAGGAAACGCCGACCTCATTTGTTTAAAAAATATGATTGACGTGTAAAAGTGTTTGTACAAACCTACTTACAGAAATACAATCATTTATCATCTAACCAAAAGGACAAAAATCTAAAATGTGTACTGCATGCTATAAGCAGATGTAAAATCTAAATATTTGGAGGCCTGAAATGCCGAATATAGTGAAACCCATAGATCTTAAGAACTTTTATGTTGGCTACCTATATTCCTGCAAATAAATATATCATTCATTTAAAAAAAAAATGTCAGAACATAACATCACGCCTGTATTTCCCGAAGGGTTAAGCAGGGGTGACCCTATAGTACACCCACATTTCGCCAGTTATGTTTCAGTTCCATGTAATAGGGGGCGAGCCTATTGCCATCAACCGGGCATAAATCCAGACTACGGCTGCAACAGAGAAATTCCATGTGAAAAACACAATAACACTTTCACCGAACCAGGAACCCAGGACCTCATGCAAAAAAAAAAAAACAAATCTTTTATGCTTGGATTACTTTAGAAAGCGTCGTTAAAATTATGGTGGCCACAATATAACAGCCGTCATGAAAATGGAGGTGGTTGTTGGAGTTGGATATTAGGTCTCAAAAAACGCTCTACATGTAGACGGCCGTCATTTTGGTAGTAATTATGATGCCGTACCGCTCTGCAACGCAAACTTATGCATTTCAGGATATTTATGAAATTTAAGATAATTTAAAGTTGTGTTCAGAAATGATTTACATCCAAATATTCCCCACAGACACGAGAAAAGTCAGCAGAAGCAGGGAACCAAGTGGCACCTTTAGTGACACGACTAATACTCGCGATGGCACGGCCCGCACGACTACTGGAATGTCTCGAGTTTGATCCTGAGCGGTTTTACAGACTATTGGAAGCCGCTGAGGGTCATGCAAAACATCAACAGGTCAGTTTCCTAATGGTACTTTTAGTGACAGGTGTGAAACTTGTGATGAAAAGTCACTGTTGCTTGTCTGGCGTCCAAGAGCCATAAGAGATACACTATGAAGATGTCTACAACTGTAATATTCAAGTGGTACTTTTAGTGGCAGGTGTGAAACTTGTGTAATCGAGTCTTATTAATTTATTTATTATGGCACTCCAACGACAAGTTCACTAAATCATTAACAGAGAACATATTTTTTTTCATCTTATTATAACTTATATACTACAACGAACTTGTCACTTAAAGGTGTGCACAGCACTTACAGTACAACTATTTTCTTAATGTTCCTCGGCAAACTTCGTGTTTAGTCAGTCGTCAGATTTCTATCAGTTGCCCTTTGCACTTGGTGCAGACCGGACGCTCTCAATCGACTTGGAAGTATATAGAGTTGTTAATACTCTTTTAACTTAATGTAATTTATTTAAAACATGGGAGGAAACTGACGAAACACGAAGTTTGCCGAGGGACATTAAGAATATAGTTGTACTGTTCATAGTTTGCCTATTTATAATTAAAGTGATAAAAAGAATAATAAAATCAATAACTTATTACTCATTAAATCAATAATTTAATAATATTAAAATCAAATAAATTTATAACAATAATAAAACTCAAATAAATTACAAGTCTCTCCTTCAGTTAATTTATAAATATTTATGCCAATGTTGTTTAATATTATTCGCCAATCATTCTTCGTTCGTTCAACAAAACTTGCTACTCTGAAATGATCCTTATCTTCCAGGGCATAACGACGGACATTCCTCAGTACATAATCCACAAGCTGGGCTTATCGCGGGACCCTCTGGCAGAACTGCAAGCACCTCCACCTCCTCCATTGCCACAGAATATTTCACCTTCGAAGTAAGTATTACTGAATAAGACCTAGATATAAATCTACAATTAAAGATCTACAAATAGCACAAAATAAAATAATTAAACTTCTATTCAACTACGATTGTCACACACCTACATTCGAACTATACAAACACACTAAACTAATGAGCATTCATCAACTTTACACATTCAATTCCTGCATTCTCATTAGAAAAATTCTTAACAAAACCATACATACACAATTATCCTTTCACATAAAAACACCCAAACACAGCAATAGAAACCCCAACGAAATACAGACGCAACCCTCGCGGACGCTATTGGCCGCTTTTGTAGGTTTTTTAAGTAAAGGTATGGCAGAAATAAATAAAAATAAACAGACTTCCTCTCAGACATGTACAGTTCAAAATTCTCTAAGTGGTGTCAACTATCACCCCCTTAAGGCTTTGCACCCAGATTCCAAACACCTATATAATATTAGTGATTCACGGTGCAAGCAGGCCTAAGTGTGGTTCGTCGATTTATCCCAAAAACAATAACAAAGTTTCTAGAAGCACGGTAGTACCGCTACCACTACCTTATGAAAATATACCTTTCATCTAAAAATCTAGTGTTTTACTTGATGAGGCTTTAACATCGTCTTCGTTGAGCAGATCCCGCGGGCGCCAGTCCCCCCCCAGCGGGCCGGGCAGCGCGCCCCCCAGCGAGAGCGACTACCACGTCATCAAGCTCATCTCCAACGGAGCCTACGGCGCCGTGTATCTTGTCAAACATAAGCAGACGAGGACTAGGTCAGTTACTAAACGCTTTACATAAGTTGGGCTCCTTGGGCACCTGTTAGTCAGTGAACATTATGTTAAAAATTGTTTGTCAGCCGTAGTCCACTGCTGGACAAACCCGTCTCCCAAGTTACGCTAAAAATATAATTGAACGCAATATTATAATAATTTATTAAATAATTTAGTTCTTAAATAATTTAGTTCTTAAATAATTTAGTTCTTAAATAATTTAGTTCTTAAATAATTTAGTTCTTAAATAATTTAGTTCTTAAATAATTTAGTTCTTAAATAATTTGTGATAATAAGGACTATAATTCTGTCTGAAACCAAAAGATTTATTATTTTTATTGAAAAAACGAGACTTGTAGCAGTAACAACACCTTTGTAGATCAGAAGTAAGCCACAAAAAGGCTTCTGCTAGAAATAAGTATAAATATGAATTAAATGTACCTCAATTTAGATTCAAAATATTTAGAAGGATGTAACTATATGTTAATGCCATTCAGGTGTATAATAATTAATAAGTTTCCTAACTCATTTAAGGAACTTCCCATCCCCATGTTAAGGAAAAAGCTGACAAGTTGGTTATTGGATAATTGTTTTTATAACATTGGCGAATACATGGAATATTGTAAAAAATCCAAGATGACATGTACTTAATTTTTACATTGATATTAAAGAAACGATTACCTAATTTTAATAATATTAATTCATATTGGACGCATTGTCAATCACAAATGAATTGCACTTAGTTGTTTAAGAATGACATTTGAATATTTGTACACCATACGTTGTGTTAGAATGTATAGAACTTAAAAAAATATTAACACCATACTATGTAAAACTATATTCTTACAAATAAATAAATTCTAATTTTAATTCTGATAATAATCGCTATTATAAGGTTCTTCTTTAATTTACAGGTACGCAATGAAGAAAATAAGTAAAAACAACTTGATACTCAGGAATCAAGTGGAACAAGCATTCGCTGAACGAGACATCCTTAGCTTTGCTGATAATCCTTTTGTGGTATGTTACAATTATATAATACATATAAAATATGTGTTTATTTTAAATAAAAGCACGTCATAAAATTAGGACAGAAATTATTGCCTAAATTACATGGAGTCAAGTGCTGATTACATTCTAGGTTTTGAGTAAGTATACCCTATTTGGGACAAATTCGCAATTAACTCAACAGAAACACTACTAGTTAGTATATGCACTATTTTATTAATTTTTTTTAGGTGGTTAATCATCAAATAACTTCTCCCGCTCTGGGCGGAGCGGGAGGGCGTGTCAGACTTTTACTGATTAAAACCCACCCGTGTTCCTTCAGTTGCCTGTGCGCCAGGGTAACCCTTTCGGAAAAACCCGTGACCCTGGCAGGATGTATATGCACCCTGTTTAGTTGAAAGCAATACTCAACTTATTGAAATATTATAGAATGAAAGTCATCGAGACACATCTACACTTCAGCAGCTGAAAATAGGTCCCCCACATAGACAGCTTACAGCTTTAAGCCGCTTGCACACAGCTTAACTTGACCTAACTCATCTCTGACGTCACGGTACACAGCTTATCATGAATACTTCGCCATTTCTACCGGTTCGTGGTCAATAAACGAGAAATCACACACTAATCTTTATACTGCCTTGATCCCAATTTATTTGGGATCAGCGCAACATGTTCCTAGCTAAAACGGGACCCTATTACTAAGACTCCGCTATCCGTCCGTCCGTCTGTCCGTCTGTCACCAGGCTGTATCTAACCGTGGTAGTTAGACAGTTGAAATTTTCACTGATGATGTATTTCTGTTGCCGCTATAACAACAAATACTAAAAAACAATAAAATACATATTTAAGGGGGTTCCCATACAACGGCCATGATTTTTTTGCCGTTTTTATAGATAATGGTATGGAACCCTTTGTGCGCGAGTCTGACTTGCACTAGGCCGGTTTTCTTCCATCCTTCTCTATCAGTCGTCATGTCGGTAGTCACCCCCTTTCTACCCATATCATCTTTCACACAGTCCATCCATCCGTTTCTTTGGTCTTCCCCTACTCTTATAGCCTTCCAGATTCTTACTCAAAACTTTCCTCACGACCTTTTCCCCTTTCCTCCGCATCATATGCCTATACCATGACATTTAATGTTGACCTCACACAGTAATCTTGAAATCACACATAAATGTTGAATCCAATCATAAGTTATTGCCGTAACAATCGATAAGAGTTGCGTATTTACCATGAAATTTTTGTAATCGAATTCGTCCTTAGTCCGGGGCGCGGCGCTGTTGTACGGAGTTAACCTTGATGTGTGACACATTGAAACGTAACGTGAACGTTGGTGAAACGTAACGTACAAATGTAACACACATTGAAACTTCTTCTCCTTCTTCTTCGTGTCGCTGGCACGACTTTTCTCAAATTTCGTTGGCCCAAAACTTCACTGCTACTCCTAAAACCAAAAAATGAATACTACACTTAAACTTATGGCGTGGAACTCAAATGGGTTACAAAAACATCAGAATGAGTTGCAAGTAGTATTAGAAATTGAAAAAATTGATGTTTGCCTTGTATCAGAAACGCACTTCACAAAGCAATGTCATATTAAATTCAAAGGATACAACGTATATCATGCACTACACCCAGACAATACTGCAAGAGGCGGAAGTGCAGTTATTGTTAAAGATAATTTGCAGCACTATGAAGTGCTTAAATACGAAGAGAAAGATATCCAGGCCGTGGCAATTTGTCTACAAACAAAAAAATATCCCTTAACAGTATGTGCCATCTACTGTCCACCACGATACATGATAAGAAAAGATCAGTATATGAGCTTCCTAGCCCGCCTTGGTAATAGATTTATCTTAGGAGGTGACTTCAATGCTAAAAATACCTATTGGGGTTCCCGACTAACAACTACTAAAGGCAAAGAACTACTGAGTGCCATAAAAGAACTAAAATGCGAAGTTATATCTACTGGAAGGCCCACTTATTGGCCAACAGATCCAAATAAAATTCCAGATTTAATCGATTTTTTCATAACCAGGGATCTATCAACTAGTTATACCAGAACGGAACAAAGTTATGACTTAAACTCAGATCACTCAGCAATTTATTTAGAAATTGGCGAGAGTTCTTTGTATAAAGAAAACTGTATCAATCTAGTTAGTAAATTTACGGACTGGGAGGGCTTTAAAAACAGATTGAATGATCAAATAGACCTTAAAGTTCCATTAAAAACCCACGAACAACTTAACATCGAAGTTGAAAAGTTTATTATGCACATCCAACAAGCAGCGTGGGAAAATACACCTGCCTTTAACAAAAGAACGAAGGGAAACATGTACCCTCTCAGAATCAAGCAGCTCATTATGGAAAAAAGAAGGCAGAGAAAAACGTGGCATCAATCTAGGTGTCCTGAGGACAAACAAAAGTTAAACAAACTTACAAAAAAAGTAAGAAGACTAATCCAGAACTACAAAGATGAATCAACCAGAACCTACCTTCAGAAACTAAGTAATGACCAAAGGACAAACTACTCCCTTTGGAAGGCTACTAAGAATCTAAAGAGACCGATAGCCCAAATCCCCCCCATCAAGGGTGAAAACGGGCAATGGGCACGCACAAATGAGCAAAAAGCTATGAGGTTTGCAGAGTACCTAGAAAACATATTTCAACCAAATGAGGGGGAAACTATTGAAGACCACACTCTGGTTAATACAGTGATCCCAGACCATATAGATGCCATAAAACTAGTTACACCGAGAGAAGTTGCACGAGAAATAAAGTACAAAATTAACCCAAGGAAATCACCAGGATACGATCTAATAACTGGGGAAATCTTTCATAACTTACCAAGAAAGGGTCTGGTTAAGTTAACAACCCTTATTAATGCCGCACTAAGGCTTAAATATGTACCGGACTTATGGAAAGTTGCTGAAGTAATTATGATCGCAAAGCCTGGGAAACCGGCTCACGAAACAACATCATACAGACCCATTTCCCTGCTACCAATAATGTCAAAACTGTTTGAAAAGCTGCTACTCAAACGCCTTAAACCCATCATAGATAACAGGAACATTATACCTGAGCACCAGTTTGGTTTTCGAGAAAAACACTCAACGATAGACCAAGTGCACAGAATTACAAACGTAATAGAAAACGCGTTGGAAAACAAGAAAGTTTGTTCTACTGTTTTTCCCGAATCTGAAAACAATACCATTGGGACCTTTGCTGATGATACAGCCATAATGGCCGTTGGAAATACCCACGAAGAAGCAGTAGAGAAGGTTCAAATGGCTGTTAATCAAGTTTATGACTGGACTAAAAAATGGAGGATTAAATTAAATGAATCCAAATCCGTACATATAGACTTTACCAACAAAAAACAACAGTATCATCCAGTTTTTATTAATAACAACCAAGTCCCTTATGAGAATACAGCTAAGTATCTCGGTATGACCCTTGATGCAAAGCTACGCTGGAAAGCTCACGTCAAGAAGAAAAAAGATGAACTCGACCTACGGTTCAAAAGAATGTATTGGCTGCTTGGAAGAAACTCCGAGCTGTCCGTGCAGAACAAACTGTTACTATACAGACAAGTCCTGATGCCAGTTTGGACTTATGGTATTCAGCTGTGGGGCTGCACCAAACAGACAAATGCATTAATCATTCAACGATTCCAGAACAAAGTACTACGGGAAATTGTTAATGCACCCTGGTACGTACGAAATTATGACCTCCATCGGGACCTAAACGTTGAGTTCATCGATAAAGTGATTCAAAAATCTGCAGAAGCTCACGACAAGAGACTTCATCAGCATGTGAACATCGAGGCGATCCAGCTTCTCGACCACACGGACATAGTGAGAAGACTTAAAAGAACAAAACCGTTCGAGTTAGTGTTTAGTGCTAGTGTTAGTGAATAGTGAATAGTGTAATGTAGCACAAATGTTACTAAATAAACACAAGAAAAAGTGTATTCGCCTTAATAGAGACAATAAGAAAAGTGCCAATGGACACATTCTTAGTATGTAAAGACAATTTAGCATTTTAAGTTATATTTAAATTACTTATTAGTCTATATACAAGGCTAGATTGTAATAAAATTAGGGTCCATCATTTTGATGTTTTTTTTTTTTTTTTTTTTTTTTTTGGGGTGGGAAATCATCAAATGACCTCTCCCGCTCTGGGCGGAGCGGTAGGGCGTGTCAGACTCGTGTCAGACCCCGTCAATGGTGCTGACATCTCTTTGAGGCGCGCGTGGAACACGACGCGCCGTCGACCCGGACCTGGTCCTTACCGGACGGCGAGCTGCCCATTGCTCGCCGTCCGCAAGCCCGCGCCTACGGTGGCCGGGAGTCGGCAATCGACTCCCGACGCCCAGGGTGTCTCCTCCTCCTGCGGCGGCTAGGGGCGCGAGGGCGTAGAGATTGCCTCTCCCTCTCGCGCTCCGCCTCCTCCTTCGCGAGCATTACTGCTTCGCAGAAGGAGGTGACGGCTTCCCATTCCCTCTCGCTCCGTACCATGGCCTGAACCAGGGCCGGACGCGAGAGGTCGCCGCCGCCGATCGCCGCCACGAGGACACGGCGGTGCTCCGCCCAAGCCGGGCAGACCTCCACCGTATGCTCCACCGTGTCCTCCGGTCGATCCACACAATGGTAACACCCGGGCGTTTCCTCCCGCCTTATTCGGAACAGGAACCTCCCGAAACAGCCATGTCCGGTGAGGACCTGCGTCAGGCGGAAGGTGAGGACGCCGTGGCGCCTCTCAAGCCACTCCTCAAAGAGGGGTCTTACCGCCGCAATTGTGGCGTGCCCTGCGCTGGGTTGCGACAGTCGCACTCTCCATGCCGCCATGAGATCCCGCCGGAGCTCTGTCCGCTGTGCCGCGATTACTCGCGGCAGCGGAGTTACGCCCCGGCGTTTCGCCTCCTCGCGCCACTCCCAAACGTGCGCGAGGACCTTTGCCTCCAGATCCCACGGCGGTAATCCGGCAAGGAGGCTCGCCGCCTCGCAGGAGACCGTGCGGTATCCCCGTACCATCCGGATGGCCATGACCCTTTGGGACGCGTTCAACCGGCGGGCTGGCCGGAGCCTCAACGAACGCGCCCACACCGGCGCCCCGTAAAGGGCCATGGACCGCACGACCCCCGCGTAGAGCCTCCGGCAGGAGGCGTTTGGCCCCCCCAGATTGGGCAAGAGCCGCTTCAAAGCAGCCCCGGCCCGCTGCAGTCTGGGAGCCAAACGTCGGAAGTGCTCGACAAAGTTCCACCGGCTGTCGAGGACGAGTCCCAGGTACTTCATCGTCGACTCGACGCCGATGTGAACCCCTCCTACCGTTATTTGGGAACCCGACAGTGGCGCGTTCCGAGGACCATGAAAACACATGGCCTCGGACTTGTGCAAGGCCACCTCGAGTCCCAGCTGCCGGATCCTCTCAACGACTGTCGCAACCCCGCGTGTCATGAGTTCGGCCGCCGCCTGGTGCGACCTCCCCTGCGCCAGGACCAGCGTGTCGTCAGCGTAGCACACCACGCTGACGCCGCTAGGGAGGTCGGCGCGCAGCACCCAGTCGTAACCGATGTCCCACAGATGCGGCCCCAAGACCGATCCCTGTGGGACACCGCACGACATCTCTCGCCGGTTCCATTCTCCCTGGTGACCGGGGTAGATAACTGCTCTATCTGCCAAATAGGCCTCGACTACACGACAGAGATAGGTCGGCATCCGGTGATACCGGAATGCCTCCCTGATGCAACTCCAGGGCAGGGTATTGAAGGCGTTGGCGATGTCTAGAGACACCGCCAAGACGACCCCACCCCGGGCCACAGCATCCCCCGTCGTGAGGGCTCGCACGCGCATGATGGCATCCACCGTAGAGCGCCCCCTGCGGAAACCAAACTGGCTCTCCGCCAAATCCGGCCCCACCCGCACCAGCTGCCCGACGAGGCGGTCTGCAATGACTCTTTCAAAGAGCTTGCCCACCTCATCGAGCAGCACGATGGGCCGGTAAGCGGACGGAGAGTCCGCCGGGCGCCCCGGTTTCTTAATGAGGACCAGTTTCCCCGTCTTCCAACGAAGTGGGAACTGGCCCTCCTCCAAGCATGCGCTTAGGAGCCCTCTTAGTCGAGGCCCGAGAGCCTCCGAGGCCAGGACCCAATCTTTTATTTAATGTTGACCTCACACAGTAATCTTGAAATCACACATAAATGTTGAATCCAATCATAAGTTATTGCCGTAACAATCGATAAGAGTTGCGTATTTACCATGAAATTTTTGTAATCGAATTCGTCCTTAGTCCGGGGCGCGGCGCTGTTGTACGGAGTTAACCTTGATGTGTGACACATTGAAACGTAACGTGAACGTTGGTGAAACGTTACGTACAAATGTAACACACATTGAAACTTCTTCTCCTTCTTCTTCGTGTCGCTGGCACGACTTTTCTCAAATCTTGTTGGCCCAAAACTTCGCCACTTCCACAGCGTCGTCGGTGGCAGCGCAGGAGTCACTTTGACTGCAGGTTTTGGGACATTGAAACAAATTCGCATAGTTATGTGTTATGTTGCATTGCTTAAGTTTGGACGGCTCATTTCATGTTTCGTTTCAGCAATTTGTATACCGGGCATTAAGATCGCTTGCACGACAAATCACAAAATTCATTTAGCGCTAAACAAATTTAAAACATAATTCTGTCTCTGTCATCTTCAAACGATTGACAGAAATAGAACGATGTTTTGATTACGTTTGGCGCTTAGCGCAATTATTGATTTTTTTTTATATTGTTTTATTGATTATTGAATTGATATTGAATTATTGATTTTTGGTGTGTGTGGACAGTTTTTAGCCCAGTACAAAGAATAACTACGATTATACATTTCCCTAATTCCACTGAAATCACCACACAATTCCTTCTTTTTCTTCTAACTGAACAGACAGTTGTGCCGCTGGACATTTTGTTTTTTAAGCTACGAGTATTGTATAGCTTTTATCGCGGGCTTTGAGCACGGCGACCGAATCAAGAAATTCCGTAACGAAAATAAAACCTAACACCCCCACTCCGCCTACCATGTAGCTCGGCCGAGCGTTCGCTTAACGTGTATGTATATGGTACGACTGTACTTGAATTAATATAAAAAAAAACTGCATAAATAAAAAATAAATAAATAATTATAATTGTATAAGTTGATAAAAAATGCTATGCAATAGCTTTACCGCGGCAGTCCCCAAGTGCAACACGTGTTTTTTTTAAGACATGCCAGCTGCTGGACCGTTTTTTTTTTTAAGACATGCCCCACACTTAGAATTTCTCCTGTATTGTGGGTGCCTTTACAAACATTTAAACTCACATACACAAACAGCCAGACCCGGAACAACTACTTGTAGGTCATACAAATATTTGTTCCGTGCGGGAATCGAACGCGCGACACGCAGCGCAGCAGTCAATCGCTTAACCACTGCGCCAACCGTGCCGTCAAAGTTTGTTGCCCTACTACTCCCCAGCTAAAGCACTAGGAAGTGGAGAAGGGCGGGCGTGGCGGGGGACTGTATTATGTAATTCTGAAGTTCAAAAAGTTCTGATTCTCAGTCTAATTTCAATAAATAACTTATATTTTTTTTCTAGGTAACAATGTACTGTTCCTTTGAAACAAAACGCCATCTTTGTTTCGTCCTCGAGTTCGTGGAAGGCGGCGACTGCGCCACTTTACTTCGCGCCGGACCTCTGCCGGCCGACATGGCGAGGCATTACTTCGCCGAAGCGGTCCTAGCTGTGGAGTACTTACACTCTTATGGCATTGTACACAGAGATCTTAAACCTGACAAGTAAGTGCTTTTACTTGATTCGCTTCCGTGGTCCGTCACACTTAGGGTTCTCATTTCGAAATATGAAAACTCCTGACAAAAAGCCGGAAATTTGCAATTTATTATTTTTATAATTCCTAATAAAAATCCCCTTAACTCGAAAAAGTCCCGACAAATTACAAGGCCGGACAAAGTCGGGACAGGGGGCCATAAAGCCGGACATGTCCGGACAAATCCGAACGGATGGTAAAATGCACAATTCCTGTGGGACTCACACAGGAACTGTGCATTTTTTCGGGATAAAAAGTAGCCTATGTTATTTTTCGGCTGAAAAACTATCTCTTTGCAAAAGATCACATTGATCCGTGACTCCCTTTGTAGTGTGAAGGAAGGACGAACCAACATACAGGCGTATCACGTTAGTATCTTAAACTCGGCGGATTTTTGAGACGGGCAATTAGGTTAGGTACCTTTAACCGCCGTACCTACAGGAAAACGGTCTTAGGGCCCGTTGTTTGATACATAGTTAAATATGACCAATAGTCAATTTAACAATTAGTAACTTGACAATACTCAATAGCTGTCAAAGTTTAACTACTCTGTCTGCGCATGCTTAACTTTCATTTTTTAACTGTAGTTAGCTTAACCATGTGTCAAACAACATACTTCTGTCATTTTTAACAAATTGTTAGTTTAACTAACGCATTTTAACTATTAGTATGTTTGACTACTGATCAAACAACGGGCCTTTAGAAGTCTATCTTTAACTTTTTGAGAAACTTTGTTCTGCATTCACAGATTTTGAAAACAATATACGGTCAGCTAGTGGACTTGTACCCCTAAAATAGTAGGCAGCGGCGCAAAGTACACCCATTATTTCGGCAGTCAGGTTTTAAATCTCATGTAATATAGGACGAGTCTGTTGCCATCAACCTGACATAAATCACTGTGCTGAAGTAAGATATAATTGCACAATCAGCCTATAATGTTCCCACTGCTGGGACACAGGCCTCCTCTCTGTGAGAGGGAGTGGGCCGTAAACCACCACGCGGGCCCAGTGCGGGTTGGTAGACAAACCTGGTGAAACTGAAAATCGTAATCTTCTAATATATAAAAATCTCGTGTAGTATTTGTTATCGAACTCCTCCGAAACGGCTAGACCGATTTTTATGAAATTTTTTGTGTATATTTGATAGGTCTGAGAATAGGTCGTAAAGTATATTTCATATCGCTGTGGGTGAAAACCGCGGGGCGCAGCTAGTATTACTATAAGTATTAATTTTTGTCTTATCGTTATTCCAGTTTGCTGATAACGGCGACAGGTCACATAAAATTGACAGACTTCGGGCTTAGCAAAATGGGACTTATGTCATGTAAGTATTTTTTTATTCAGAACTTAGGTATGGCTCAGGGTATCTAGTCGCTTCAAACGTATTTTGTTTTTAGATTAAAATTGATTTTCTGTCTGCTACTTACTTCATGAAGATTTGCCCGAATTTAGAGTGATATAGTGCGGGTCGGAAGATGAGGCGAGTCGCTGCGCAGTAACCAATTCACGCGTCAGCGGGGGTGAGGGGTGAGGTACTGCGCAGCGAATAGCGCACTTCACAGCCGCCATTAAGTTTGAATCGTACTGTACCTGAAGTTACGGCTTGCTGTAACTTTAGTGAATGATTGACTGTATTTTTCAGTGGCGACGAACCTTTACGAAGAGTACGCGGATAGAGAGGCGCGACAGTTCTCTGATAAGCAAGTGTGTGGGACTCCTGAGTATATTGCGCCGGAGGTGATTTTAAGACAGGTGAGAAAAGCCTTGAATTTTTACTCTTCTGTTTAGTTATTCTTCGTTGCCTCATTGATGGTCGAATGAGGGTTTTCTGAAATGACGTTCACTAGGTGGCAGCACTGAGACGTCAGGTCCGGCCACCTGTCAAAAGTGTCAAAGTGCCCATGGTCTAAAAAAACAAGGTCTGGCATTCCGGGAGTGACACATGCTTACGTCACTATCCAGTTGCCACTTTATTACAACACAACACGAATTATGGAAACATTCTCAGTCACCATTCTGTTAAAAAATATATATATATAAAGCATTTAAATTTCGTTTCGTTTTTAATCAAACGAAACAATTCAATTTAAACATCTACTAACGTAATTGTTAGTTAAAACGTCATTCTTTTATCGGATTCGCACAGGTAATAAAGGCGGTTGGGCAGTTTTTATTACACACTACTGGTAACACAGCGGTGATGACGTAGGCTTGTGTCATCCTGTGTCTCGGAATGCTATACCTGGCGAAGTATATTATTATACCGTCAAAGTGCTTATATTTTCTTTAGTCATGATTGAATGATGAACGAATGAATAACGTCATAATATATTTTATATTCATTGTCGACGTGGAAGACCTCTTGTCAAAGTGGGGCCAACTGGTGGCGTGAATTTTCAGGAAAACCCTTATTCGTGGCCCATGGCTAGGATCTCCGTTCGAGATCGAAACTGTATCGGCAAACCCGAAATAAACACGTGATTAGTTTTAATCATTATGAATACGTCTCACGAAAGTTTTGCACTCCTTTCAGCATTTTAACGAATTTGTTTCAAAATCAAATCAAATCATTTTATTTCACGTAAACAAACATGGGCACTTATGAAACGTCAGAAGCTAGGTTTACGGTTCCAATTGGTTGTTTCCTATGGAGAAGAGCCGGCAAGAAACTCCACGGTTACTCCTTTAAAATAATAGATTTATTTATATTAGTATAGGTTTATATATATTTAAAATAATATTGTTTATTTATTTCGACAGTTATTTATAATGAGCACTGTACTAAAACAACACACAGCACTTCCATACAGCACTGAATTTACTAAAAGGAGACGGAAAGATATAGTTTGCCCTCAAAAAAGTACAAAACATGCTTTCACGGCCAAATTTTATATGTACCTCGGACCGCTACTCTATAACAGGCTAAATGAAAAAGGAAACGTCTACTCTTTAAATTATAGTAACTGCAAGAAAATCCTTAAGGAAACTCTTCAAACAATGTCCTATGAAGATACAGAGAAGTTATTACTAGTGCTAAAGTAAATATTGTTTGTATTATTGTTATTTTTTTAATTAGTTAGTTAAGATACTATAATTTTATATACCTTTTACATTTATTTACCAATAAGACTAATATGATATGTGATTATTTAATCAATTAATGTTACCTACAATCGCCTGAAACACAGGATTACCTAGTTCAGGCACAAATTATGGATGAACTTGACATAAATTTAAGAAAAACTGTATTTAACCTTATACCTTATATTTTTGAATATAATTTTTATTATTTCGCTCACCAAAATATAATTTGTTTACTAATAAAATATATTTGTTTTGCTTGTTTCCAGGGTTACGGCAAGCCGGTGGACTGGTGGTCAATGGGTATCATCCTCTATGAGTTCCTAGTCGGATGTGTACCCTTCTTCGGAGACACTCCTGAGGAATTGTTCGCGCACACAGTAAACGGTGAGTAGATGATTTTTCTGGCCATTGACCGCCATAAAAATTTAGCTAGTACACTGAAAACTAAAAAAAACTACATTAGTTAATCATTACGGTTGTTTATCAGTCTATATTATTCCTCTGGGAATACGCGAAAACTCGAGCGCAAAACTTCGTGTCGACGGAACCCACATTTCCTTTTGATAAAAGTGTTAAACCGCTATATATTTTTTATCGCAATATTTTGCTGAGATAGACGATTGTTTGGCCTCGCACAGGTCTTTCATTTTTGTTTTCATGGTTTTGTTAGTTTTAAATGTTTATTTTTCACTAGCTGCGCCCGCAGTATCACCCGCATAGTCTCGATCCCGTGGGAATATCGGGATAAAAAGTATCTTATATCCTAATCCAGGTCATGGTCTACCCATGTGACAGATTTCATCCAAATCCGTTCAACTGTTTTAGCGTGAAAGCGTAACAAACAAACATACAAAAAATCAAATCTTTTCTTGTTATAATATTAGATATTATAATATTGCTTATTATAATATTGCTTCTAGAATAGAATACTCTTTATTATGTACACCGTAAACGTTAAAAACGTTACGTTCTAAACGTTATGTGCCCACCATCTACTTTGAGAATATTTTTTTTAACTTATTATCTATCGCGAATCTGGAACAGCTATTGCCACGATTATATTTAAACGTGTAATATTGTATAATCGTAAGATCCCATCTCACCGCCCCCTAATTTTCTCTGGGTCTTCTACTGCCCCTGAAAGTCTCAAACGCCCACGAGGAGGCGTTATCGCCCACGTTGAGGACCTATGGTTTATCCTGCGCGTGTCCCAAATAAAATATTTTTCTTTCTTTTCTATCAATATTTACAGACTCTAATCAAGTCATAGCTGTAGCTATTCTGTCCAACACGTAGCCAGTATAAGTCAACTATTAATTATCCGGACCAGCACGTAATCTTTACTCCTCTTATATTTTTAGATGACATCGAATGGCCATCAGAAGAAGACTTCCCGATCGCAGTAGAAGCCAGAGCCATCATTACTGAGTTACTCTCACGAAACCCTCGAGACAGACTGGGAACAGGCGGCACGCATCAAGTTAAGGTACGCTTGTGATGCCCTAAAATACCTCCAACATATTATTTTTTCTCTATTAAATGCGCAAGAGCCACTGACCTCTAATATACAAGGTCATTGGCAAGAGCATTTTCTTTTGTCAAAACTCTATCTCCAAACTGCACCTTAATTGTGTAACATACTGTCAAACACAATCTGAATAATTTTGGAACCTATTGCTAATCCATGCTTCATATGTTCGAAAAATTTGTCTGCTCAAGAACGTAAATAACGCAATGAATGTTGTTGAACTGTCAAAATGAAAGCCATTCCTACTGTTAGTGTGTTACACTATGAGGGCTATCGGCCTTGAGTTCGCCGCTAGAGGCGCTAGTGTAGAGTAAGGTCTCTAGATGTCAAAATATGTACTGAATGTTCACTGTTTGCGGGTTTTTTTTTATCACGGATTTTAACGAATGATTCATAATTGTTGTAATGGTTGTGCCATTCCTGATTAATGATGGTTTAAGATTTTAAGTAAAAAGTTAGGATTTAATTTCGCAGTACTTGAAGGAAGAATAAGATTTGTCTGCTTCATGCTTGCCAATTTTAGGAACATTATAATCTAAATATTCATTTGAAGTTTTAAAATATAATAAAATAAACATACTATGAATATAAGTGTACATAAACATCCAAAACATCAAATAAAAGTACTGCAACAGGACCTTATTCGACAGTGGCGCCAACTGGTGAGCACAAAAACGATAGCCCCCATTACCCCGCTGGTTTAACAGCAGAGCAAAGCTCAAGTGTCTTTCATAGTGACTTTGATTTTCATTATCTTTAGCCAAACAAACGGTATTTTTCTGTTCTACCGCCGATGACGACTTATGGCTGATTAATATAATTTACGAATACAGAGTATTTTTTATTATATTCCACAGGATCACGTATACTTCTGCGGTCTAGATTGGAACAATCTATTGAGGAGGAAAGCCGAGTTCATACCGCAGCTTGATAACGACGAGGATACCAGTTATTTTGATAGTAAGTACTATGAAAGTACTTATTAATTATTCTCCTGCAGTTATTCCAATTTATTTGTGGTCGACGCCCGAGTCGCCGGTCGAGTCATTGCCCGGAATGTTACCACTTTATAAATATTATGTTTATATACATTTTGAACTAGGTATAGTGTATTTATTTTATTTCTTATTTTAATGTTTATTTTTTAATTTTCGTATGCTGCACTGGGTGACGTCATGACGTCAGCGCTGGTTGTCGCTGAAAACCAGCGCTGGGGCTTTGCCTCGCATAGGGTCGTAGCATTATACTGAGCGATTGCCGTTTTGCGTGAATGTGACGCATATTTCCCCAACTCGTTATTTTTTGTGTTTGTGTGTTTTTTCTTTGCATCATGTTTACCGCAAATAAATTTATTTTCTTTCTTTTCTTTTATAACATGTCCTTTTCTTCCGTACTTCTCTATCAGTCGTCATGTCGGTAGTCACCCCCCTTTCTAACCATATCATCTTGGAACACAGTCCATCCAACGTTTCTTTGGTCTTCCCCTACTCCTACGCTGGATGTATGAACGTAAGCGAGGCAAAAGGAGTATGTAAGGATCGTAGCAGGTGGCGTTCTGTAGATTCTGCCTACCCCCATGGGAAGAAGGCGTGAGTTTGTGTATGTAGATGAAGCTTTTGCACGCCTCATAAGTGAAGCGCGTAAGGTAGTGCTCTACTCTCGCCTTACAAAGAACATGTAATTTCTTGAGCTAAAAATGTCTCTATTTACTTCATATCGCACTTGTAGAATAATATTCACACACAAACGTCAAGAAAAAACACTAGTTTCAACACTCATGTTATTTTTAAAAGACATTTTGCTATTTAAAATAATGAAAAACTGTTTAAAAAATTATTCTGTGGACGTCCGTGTGTCTGCATGTATGGATCTCTTGGCGTGGTCATGCTGACTCTCGAAAAACTTAACTAATCGAGTCCATCTTTTTTTAAACGCTTCAGTATTATCGAAAACTAAGTCCTTTCGAAAATCACGGTCTAATTCAATGTAGTTTAATTTAATCTTTATATATATAAAAATTACGTGTCACGTTTTTTGTCCGCGATGGACTCCTAAACTACTGAACCAATTTTAAATTTGATTTGCACACCGTGTGTAATTTGATCCAACTTGAAAGATAGGATAGCATTATAAAGAGAAAAGATATGATTGTTTGTTTGTATTGAATAGGCTCCGAAACTACTGAACCGATTTCAAAAATTATTTCACTGTTGGGAAGCTACACTATCTCCGGGTGACATAGGCTATATTATATTATGCTTTGCTACCCGGACGAAGCCGGGGCGGGTCGCTAGTTAGTAATATAAAAATACTACTGGACATTTCGTTCGTTTTATGTTATTTTTTTATAGAATTGAGTGTGTTTATGAGGCGTGCACTTTTGGATTTTCCATTTTCTTCTGTATTTGCACACATCTGAGCGCTATACCACAAAACTTACATGTTACAATTTACAAATAACTCTTAAGCCACATAATTGTAATGGAAAATCCTTACAAATATGTAAACTGTAGTGACTTGTAGATTGTAAATTGTAACTATACATAATATTTGTAATTTCTGTGATACGCAATTTTTTTCAACAATTTAACAATTTTGTAGAATTGTAGACTTGTTTTGTGGTGTAGGGCTCTGGTCAGACCAATTGATATAGATTCGTCCGGTCGGTTTGGCCTTTCCTTCTATGGAAGGCATTAGATATATTCTAAGAAAGCCTTAACAATTGTTTTATCGTTTCTAGCTCGCTGCGACCGCTACAACCATAGTGAAGTGGACACTGACGAGGCAGCTGAGCCATCCGAACCTGCCGAAGAAGCGGGACTCTTCGCCGCCTTCTCCAGCACCTCTCCTCAATGGAGAAGACATTACCACCACTCCTGTGTGGAGCATGACTCTAGGGTGAGTGGATTTACACTTAACCCCCGACTTTTTATTGCCCACTGGATTTTCAACCCACTGTTTAGCGACGAGAGTTGAAAATCCAGCAGTGTATTTTTTTTGACGCGCTGGGATGCGCTCTGCTGGATTCTCAATGTCCGGCTGAAGGTTGGAAATCCAGTGCGCGGTAGAAAAATAAAAAAATCGTGCCGTAAAAATACGCCTTTACGTACCTGGGGGCCTAGACAAAATCCCTTTTCTGTAAGCGTTAACGCCAACGGCAAAATCAAATTGTATGGAGTTGACATTTGCTTACCACGTGACATTACGTATCTTTTCCGCAGGTAATGTCATTGCCATACATTTTGACGTTAGCGTCTGGCGTTAACGCTATCAGAAAAGTTTTTGTCTAGGCCTACTGGGCTTATAGAACCTCAACAAGTGAACAAGCTGCTCTGATCATCATCACCAAAGAGATGGTAAGGAAGTTTCCTTTCAAAATACTTCTATTGACGTTTATCACAGTCTCCTCGAGTTGTGGTATTTGGGCTGCAGGTCATCACCTCTTTCAGCATTTTTTTGTGGTGGTACTGCTTCCGACGGGCTTCGAAGAGGTCTCGTCTTTGCTCATTTTAAAATGATCAACACAGTAAGTAATTATCCGAAAGTCATTTCCGCTGTACAGCTGATGTAACTAACTTTCACTAAGGGCCCGTTGTTTGATCAGTAGTCAAACATACTAATAGTTAAAATGCGTTAGTTAAACTAACAATTTGTTCAAAATGACATAAGTACAAAACAAAATTTGACAAATGGTTAAGCTAACTATAATTAAAAAAAAATACAGTTTGCTATAAAAGTTAATCATGCGCAGACAGAGTAGTTAAACTTTGACAGCTATTGACTATTGTCAAGTGGCTAATTGTTAAATTGACTATTGGTCATGTTTAACTATGTATGAAACAACGGGCCCTAACTGAAGGGGGGGCGGGGAGAATGGGTCAGCCTATATCCGGCAGTGGCATGGTAGGTTTCTATTATGCAGGAGGCTGTTCATCTTCTGACGTCATCGGTCATCTATACACAAGACTACAGAAAAAGGTATTTTACTGTGAGCTTTTCCCAATGGCATAGTTTCTACTAGATGTCACGTAGTTTCTATAAAAAACCTATTTCTCATATTTTTTTTTTGTTAATTTGCTTTAAACAATAATGGTCTTGTTATAAAACGAGGTTTTTCATTAGAGAACATTACGCAAAACTCTGCGTAGGGGGCGACACTAGCACACACCGCCATGATGCGTCATGTCATATTTATTAGTAACAAATAATTAGTGAAAACGTGTTAAATTATAATAGTTTTAATATTATTCATGTATTAAAAAACCTGTACTGTGATTGATATTATGGCATCCTACGGACATTTAAAAACAGTTTACGGTTTGTCCTAGTGCTGCACTCTGGCGGCAGAAAATTGCAGTAATACTCCCTATTGAAATGGTTTAAACCATCGAGCCTGTTTTTGAAATAAGAACCTAACAGGAATCGAAATAAAGTTCCTTTTACAAAACTGACAACTTAGTTCGGTCTTAGGTTGTCAATTGTGTATTAAGTACTTTACTAAAGTCGGCTAAAGTTCGAAAAACAAAAACTGGCTCGAAGTTTTAGGCTGGGGTAAACTTATATTGTGTTTTGTAATAAGACGATTTTAGTCAATTTCTGTTCACCATAGTAACCTTGCAATCAAATTAAATGTACTACATGTACAGTACAACTATTTTCATTATGTCCCTCGGGAATCATCGCATTTCCGAATACAAACGAATGCTAGTTTCCAAGTCCATCAATTATTACATTTATCGTGTATAATAATTTAAATTCAGAACTAAGTGCTTTAGTGTGTCGTTACGTCAAAAAAAAAACCAGTAATAAAGTACTTAGTTCTGAATTCAATTTATTATACACGATAAATCTAATAATTGATGGACATGGATATTAGCATTCGTTTGTATTCGGAAATGCGATGATTCCCGAGGGACACTAAAGTCGAAGTCAAAAGTTTATTTGCAAACTAAGTGTACATTTTGGTGTTATTTTATAATGTAGGTACTTACAACTTAGCGGCCTTTTCCAGGCATCGCTAATTTGAGGGTTATTAAGAAAATAGTTGTACTGTATTAGAAAGGTGTGGTCAAATTTAATGGTGTGGTCAAATTTAATGGTGTGGTACAGACCTTCAAATTAAACAACTTTCTCCAAGAGACCAAAATCTGAATTGAAAAAAACCCTCACCCTTAAATTCGACCACATCTTTCTGATACATGCTGTTGTAGATATAAGCATTACATAAAACGACTGCCATATTATCCAGAAAATTAAATAATCAGTCAGTCAGATAAATGTTTCGGCATTCAACCTTCCAAAGCGAGAAATGGAAGATTACAAAATAGATGCAACCGTCAGATTCTTATTTAGAATTAAAAATACCAACTTGATATTGTTCCATCAAACTCAAACTCAAAGTATTTATTTCAATTAAACCATTTACAGGCACTTTTGAATTGTCAGAGTCGGTCAGTTAGTCAGAAAGTTGAAGCTAGTTCCTCATTCCAAAACGTAGATCTATATGGAGAAGAACGGACAAGAAGCCCCAAGGACACTCTTTTTTAATCAAGATATTACAAAATCCTGGGTCCATTATTCTTGTTGCTTCTATAAAGGAGAACAATGTAAAAAAATATTAAGAAATAAGCCGTGGCAGTTAAGAGATGACCATGATGCCCGACGGCGCCCGTTCACGAACATCTTCTGGTCAAAGGCTTATTTTCATACAAGGAAGGCACAAGCATTAGATAATATTGTTATTGTCCACTAGCTGACCCGACAAACGTTGTCCTGTCAAAATTTCAATCTATAGAAATAAGCACTTTCAGTATTTTCCGAGTTATACGTTTTGCGTGCAACTTTTCCTTTTTTTTTCCATAAAAACCTAATTTGGACTGTTACAAACATTAAAATAAAAAATTGCCGAATCGGTCCAACCGTTCTTAAGTGTTGCGGTTACCAACGAACAGCATTTCAATTTTATTTTTATAAAACATTACAAATGAGAAGTTTTCCTGAAACGGAACGCAGTCCAAAGTACAACCAAATGAATCATGAAATTTACACGGTTGTGAAATAATTTACATACGGTACAAATTATTTTTTACCATTGCCACTCGTAAAAGGGCATTTGATTCCTCGATAACAGTGATTAAAACTCTCACCTAGTCACCGAGTGAATAAAAACATTTTGAATTTGGAACAAGCACGAATTATACGGATTATGTATAAAAAATAAATAAAACGTGCTGAAAGTACCTACTGGCTGGATTGGAGCTAGATTATTTCATAGAGATAAACAATAAAAAAAATTGTATTCAAATCGAAAACTGTTCTAATCTCACTATACATTTTTATGTTTATATATTTTAATCCTTTGTTCTTTTATTACCGATTATATAATAAAATGTGATAAATATAAATACTATATAATTATTTTCTCGCAGTCAATGTTAAAAAGTAGAGCAAAAACTCGTGAAAAACAAGTCTTCTCGGTACTTATATCATCCACTCGCTCCGCTTAGGATTCTAGAATCCTGCGCAGCTTTCGGGATCCAATCCAATTTAGTCTCTCGAAGTGAATTCACTTGTTGGATAGGCTACTATTATTTCAACGTTTTGTTTGGTTGTTGTTAAATGGGGTTTATAAGCGATCGTAGCATTAGCAACGTTTTCGCTAACAAAAATATTAATAGAAGAGGCCTATGTCCAGCTTTGTGGGCAGGTCGACTAAAAGTTTTCTCACACACCTATATAATCCGCGGTAACGAAACCATAGCGACTTCTAATTCGACGCCAACGCCATCTAGTTGCAAAATGAGAACTAATTTCTCACAAAATTTTGGGTGATGTTTTCTTTTTCGTTTTTTCTACAAAATAATGTTTTCGAAATATCTAATAATATGTAAAAAAATATTTCTGGAATTTTATCATGGTGTATAGGGATTTTATAATATAAATAATGTTGGAGTTTTCTTGCTTTATTATCGAATTCTCATCATGGTTTGCTGCCCAAAAAAATCTAGTTTTAAACAGCTTTCATTAGGGATATTATGATAGAGAATCTGGAACGTTTACTCCCGGGAGATTCTTATGGACAGCTAGAACAGTCATCTCGCCCTTAGAGAAAGCCAAACAAAAATCAATCTGTTCCCAACTATGTTAGGGTATGTTTAGGGTATGTTAGGGGTATGTTAGGGTCGGCTTCCAATCCGACCGAATACAGCTGAACACCATTATTTTACATCGATCGACTGCCTATCATCACGTATTTAATTTGACCCGACAGATATCACATTCTCATTATCTCTTACTTCATTAGTCCTTGTTATCGCTTGAGACCTCTTTGTTTATTTGCTGTTATTCGTTAACAGAGTACGGACAGCTGGCCGGGCACCCCGGACTCTGCCGGACCCCCCACCACCCCCACCGCGCCCCTACATCATCATCCTAAGTGTCCGGTGAGTGGAATGTACTATTTTTTAATTATATTCGAAGTTTTTATTTTTTATTTACTCTAAAAGGATTTCCAACAGCTTCTGTATATCTTAAGTAGTATAATATTATGTTGTTGATTTCAATACTTACGTGCAGTACAACCATTTTTTCAATGTCCCTCGGGAATCATCGGATTTCCGAATACAAACGAATGCTAATTTCCATGTCCATCAATTATTAGATTTATTGTGAATAATAATTTGAATTCAGAACTAAGTACTTTATTGTTGTTTTGTTTTGATTAAAACAAATTGAACTGAATTCAAATTATTGTACACGATAAATATAATAATTGATGGACATGGAAATTAGATTAGCAGTCGTTTGTATTCGGAAATCCGATGATTCCCGAGGGACATTATGAGAATAGTTGTACTGTACTACTTTTGTGTAGCTCCTGTGGGGTAATTGCGTAACACACACAAAATGGCAATTGACCGCAACGCCTTTCATTTTGACATCCATTGTTTCATAGGTTTGAAAAATTCGTCAGTTCAACAACGTAATTAACGCAATGAACGTAGCTGACCTATCAAAATGAAAGGCATTGCGATTGTTTGCCATTTTATGTGGTTTACGCAATTACCCCGCTGTATTGATTGATTACCCCTTTTCTTAGATATTTTTAAGCCCCGATGGAAATGAGGGGTGTTATAAGTTTCTTGTTCTTTCACTCAATTTTTAAATACTAAGTTACTACTACTAAAAGTATTACTATACGATGAAGTATTACTACTATAAGTTGTAGGTAATTAATATTTTACTCGAAGCATCCTCGTGTCATTCAGTGATATGGCCACGAGTTCCACGCTCTGAGATTGTATTATGTGTGTATATGAGAGTATTTTATTTGGTAGATACTGCCCATTACTCGCCCATTTGAGTCCACTTATTTGCAGCAGATTGCTGCTGATTCATGATTTTGTTTTCAACCCAACTAAGATTATTAGCCATATCATAATATGTCAAAACTATTGTCAACATGACTTTTGCATAAGGTTACAGGAGAGACAATATTTTGACATCATAGATATACCACGGAAAAGCGAAATTCACTTCCCAAAACCTTATCAACCACTCTAAAATACATACATATATGCATAAACTCACGCCTCCTTCCCATGGGGTTAGGCAGAAACTACAGAACGCCACCTGCTACGATGCTAACATACTTCTTTTGCCTCATTTACGTTCATACATCTGGTCATACACGCACGCCGGGGACGCCCTAGGAAGACATATAGTGACCTTATTGGTGATGTTCTTCAGAAAGGTCAGGTGCGTAATACTCAATCTAAAATTCCTCTCAACTTCCAGATAATAGGCGGCACCTCCACAGCGGAGTCCTCTCAGACGGACAGCGACGACGTGTCGCCCGCCGCGCGGCGGCGCGCCGGCCTGCGGCCCGCGCACGCGCACGCGCACGCGCACGGCCTGCACGCGCACCCGCTGGCGCACGCGCCGCACCCGCACGCGGTCAGCTTGCTGGCGCAGCACCCGCCTGTTAACACCACCACTACGGTGGCGCTTGTGCCGAGACTGTGAGTATATTTTATCATTTGTTTCATGTAGTACTTAATAACATCTTAAATTCTCTGACAGACAACACATAGCTTAAACCGCTGGGCCTAGAAGCATGAAATTTTGCACAAGAACTTTTGCACAAGAAATTTTGCACGAGATATTTTGCACAAAATATCGAAATGAGCACTAAAGAAAGATTTTTGAAATTAGTTAGTTCCCTAAAGGGGTTAATACGGGATGAAAATTTACATGAAAGTTCGTCACTTGGCGGTGAGAAATCCAATCTACATGGCTTGTCAATAATAATATTATGTTGAGGTCATATTGGATCTGGCCATTTGCCTTATGAAGACTGGCAGGCCTGGATAGACTGAATTTCAAACTTGATGTTTCGTCCTATAACATTTGCTTGCTAAGGTACTTCTCTTTAAACAAATAATAAAAACCACGCTCAGTGTTTGTTCTTGGTAATAGTTCCTTGTAGCAACAACTTGTTCTGGTTGCCACTACTGATTTTACTACACAATTATTCCTATCTTATCTATGGGTAACCATAGAATCAAATTTTTGTACTACGAATTCTTCTGGATTTTGTTGCACAATACTCGGAACCTGAAAACGGATTAAAAACAATTGGCTTTAATAAAATGACAGATCATGGGTCCAACAGAGTGCAAATCAGCGTTGTGCTGTGAGTCCTCCATAGCACAGCATCATGCTGAGTGGAAGCCTTCTTGTCACAGTCATGACATGCAGCTGTCGACTATTTCTGTTTTGTGTTCGTGATTATACATATTGTTGATTGTTTAAATTTTTGTTTATTATTAGAGCTAACTATCCTTTTTGTATGCACGTGTTTTTGTGACAAATAAATCTATTTTTTTCTTTTCTTTGTAGGTTTATCAAAGTAAGAAGATTTTTTAGGTAGATAAGATTTAAAGATGGACTCAATTTCCAAGTTTGTTGTTTATTTATTAGACCACTAGCCGTGCCGCGCGATTTCACCCGCCTCGCTCGGCTCCTAAGGGTCGTAGCGTGGTTTTACACAGACCTTCCTCAAGAATTGGACTATCAAATGCAAAAAAAAATTCACATCCGACTGGTAGTTCCAGATCAAAGCGGGAACAAACAAAAGCAAAAAAAAAAACACAGACTTACTTTTCAGCTTCATTATATTAGTTTAGATTATAATTTCATAATCACGAATATTAGTATTTAAAAAATAATTATTTTACTAATGGTAGCCATACACGTTACGATATACTTGCGCAAGTTGAGCAAGTCTGCGTGACACCGAATGGCTCGGATACTTGTGCTAATTCATTCCACACACGTTAAAGTATACTTGTGCAAGTTCAATATTGCGCAAGTATATCGTAAGGTGTGTGGCCTGCATTACAACAGATTTATTTTACCCTCAGCTCCGACATGTCAAGGAAGGACGAACACAAGAGCATAAGTCTGGATCGTCCCGACAAACCAGACAAACCAGAGCGTCCTGAGCGCCCAGAGCGACCAGACAAGTCCAGACCCACAGCCATCGTCGCCAAGTCCATGCGTCGGTCAGCCAGCACTTCTGGATTGTCTCTGGTTATACACCCAGGTAAACTGATCATACTTATATTAGGAAACTTAACGACCAGACATGTCCTGACCTACAGCCATCGTGGCCAAGTCCACGCGTCGGTCAGCCAGCACTTCTGGCTTGTCTCTGATTATTCACCCTTGGTACCTACTACGCTTTGGAATGGGCATCTAGCTTCACCTTTCTGACTGGCCGACCCCTTGACAATTCAAAAGTGCCTGTAATTGGTTTATTTGAAATAAATGCTTTGAGTTTGAGTTTGAGCTTGACCTAGGTAAACTGTTTTAGCTCGAAACTATAAAAATACGAACTTAACATGGCGCCTTTTAGCAGAATATCTAAACAGGTCTAAATAGTAACCCTGGAATGAACTTTCAAATAAAACCTAAGGAACTCAGCAAGATTTTTTAGGAACATGTAGAGGTCTTTGCTGTAGCAACCGGTTCACACACCTGACAAGTCTCCATATTATCCAACACAAAATTAACTTAAAAAATTTGGATGTGTTAGAATATTTATTAGAATATTTTGAATAAATTTCAATATTCCATATTTTACGTTTGATAGTATTATAGCGAGAACAGACAAAAATATAATTTCAAGACATTTTTCTGAGACTCGTCACTCTATTACCAAAACTGATTCTTACGAAATGAAAATAGGATTATATGAACTTAGAGGGTTGTGTGGATGATTTTAATGATTATAATTCTGTAAATACGTAGTTGTTACGGTCGCGAATCATATTTTGTTCAACATACAACCTGACACTGACCTGCAAATTGCAAAAAACGTAAGAAAATTTGATTTTCGCGGGCAATCTGGCGCTTCCCCCTTAAACTGTACTAATCACCCCCTTTTTTCGCAGCAGATGACAGCACGCTAAGCATAGGCGCTGGATCCCCCTGTGCTGGCAACACATCTTCCACCAACTCCTCAAGAGATTCCTCTCCTTGTCGCGATCCTCCGTCGCCATTCGCGCTGCCTAGTCACTCGTGAGTTTACCTTGATTATTATATTTAGTAAAAAGTGTGTTTTTAGGATGAAGTTGAAATCCGAATCTTTGAAAAGTAAAGTGGTCGAAAGAACCATGAGTTTGAAACAAACCAAAACTGAAAGGTCCTATTGCAAATACCCGGTACTTGTTGACAGGCCTAGACTGTCCTCCCATACCTATTAACACTGTAATTTGAAAACATGGTAAAAGCTAATTATTTTTAAAAGAGTAACCGTGGAGTTTCTTGCCGGCTCTTCTCCATAGGAAACGACCAATTCGAACCTTGCACCTAACTTCTGGCGTTTCAAAAGTGCACACGTAGGTTTATGTGAAATAAAATATTATGATTTTGATATTTTGTTCATTCAGTTGTTCGTTCAGCAACAAACAAAAAAAACTAAAGTACACATTCAGGAGCAGTAGCAAAGCGAGCGCACGATCTGCCTTTGTCTGGTTCGAGACGGGAGTTGACGAACTAAAAGAACGACGTAGTTCGCTATAGAGCTGCAAACTCAACTGAGCGCTGCAGGTCGCGAACTATTATTATGCGCAACACTACTGACTTGGTGTTTTGTTTAATAAAGTTCTACCTCTGGTACTTACATATTTTTAAGTCTAACTAACATTACTATGGAATCCATTGTCTAAGAATTACTATAATATTTGATTCATTCATTAAGTATTTTTATCTTATAATGTCAACAGGTTGATCCAGTCTTCAAAGCCGCCGATAGTGGTTCGTCGTGGACCCCGCGGGTTTGGCTTCACTATACATACAGTTCGGGTGTACTACGGTGACACTGACTATTACACTATGCATCATTTGGTCTCGGTGAGTCAACATAAACATATAAATAAATCCGCACTTAGGGCCCGTTGTTTGGTACATAGAAACATGACCAATAGTCAATTTAACAATTAGTCACTTGACAATAAATGATAAATGATTTTATTTCTGTAAGTAGGTTTGTACAAACACTTTTACACGTCAATCATATTTTTTAAACTAGATGAGGTCGGCGTTTCCTATCTGACTACTCTGAAAAGAAAGGCCGAAACAAACTCAGAGGTCACAGTCTCTTTTAAAGTTCAGACAAAATCTTGGTCAGATCATGCGAAGACCATGTAGATTGGTATCTGTAATGGTCTTTTGAGGAATTCTTTCCTCAAAAGACCATTACAGATTTAAGGGACCTGTCCAGTCAGTGTACGCATTTGTCAGTAATCGTGTAGCTCGACTCAGGAAGTCAAGACTTGAGGAGCTCAACGATTCGACGAGCAATACCAAAAAAAATACATTTGGGTAGGCCACATAAATTACTGAAACTTCCAGATCATGATTAAAATTAACTGAGAAAAAGAAATAGTCAATAGCCGTCAAAGTTTAACTACTCTGTCTGCGCATTGAATTTTATAGCAAAATGTAAATTTTTGTAACTGTAGTTAGCTTAACCATTTGTCAAGCAACATACTTCTGTCATTTTAAACAAATTGTTAGTTTAACTAACGCATTTTAACTATTATTATGTTTGACTACTGATCAAACAACGGGCCCTTAGTAAAGTAATTCATAACACAAGCAAACCAAAAACATTTGGCACTATTCATTTAAAAATGGGATTTTAATAAGCGATATTTACAAAGAAAATATGTTTATTTGGCACGTGTCAGGATGTGTGGTGCGTGGTTTACTACCTTTTGTAATAGCTGTACAAAATTACAAATGATTATTAAATTTGTGCTATAAATATACCCTTTTCCTATGTAATCACCAGTTATAAATTCTAATATTTTCCATTGTTTTCTCTTATATTATGTAAAGAAATCGTTGCTTCAATATTGGTACGTTATCTGTTTCTTCTAGGCCGTGAATGAGCAAGGCGCGGCATGGGCAGCCGGTTTACGTGCCGGAGATCTTATCACACAACTCAACGGAGAGTCTGTACAAGGCTTACTGCACACGCAGGTATTACACTAAGATCAAAATATACGAAATGTAACTGGAAAGTATAAACTAAAAATAAAATTTGTGGGTCAGTCATACCAAAAGATCGCTGGATGCCCTGCGCATCCAATATAACAACATCTTCAGGATGATGTTGGGGCTGCCTCGCTTCTGCAGTGCATCGGGGATGTTTGCGCTATATCCCACTGATGGCTTTCATGGCGTTATCCGCAAAAATACGGTATCCCTGATCTGCAGAATGCGTGGCAGCTGCATCGGAATTCTGAAGACTGTAGCTGATAGGATCTCTTCGCCGCTATGGAGAACCTTTGTTAAGCGATTAATTTGATTGATTTGATTAATTTTATTGTTATTTTTTTTTTGTTTTGGTGTATTAACTTGTACTATATGGATCTAAGTTATCTGATTTTTTTTTTTATGTTCTCGAGAATAGGCATTTTACGAATTTGGGATGCCCCATCAGTATTTTTTCTCGATTGTTTGAATATGTGTATATTTAGGTTATGTTAAATAAACATGTCGTGTTTGTCCAGGTTCTTCGATTACTGCTGGCCGCTCCTCACGCCACGCTTCGAGCTACACCGCTAGATCAGACTACAATACAGGTAAGTAATAATAATACACGACCATCTGTATTTCAGTCCATAAAAGTCTACTTATAAACAAATATCTTTATGTATAGACAGGGAAATAAATAGCTACAATGATTTGTCGTATCTTGTTGTTTACGCTTGGTGAACTAGATTTGGTGGTTACAATGTCTTGTTATAATAGGGGTGATGACTTTTTTTTATTTGAATGTCTATTGTTTGCGATGGCGAATCGGAAAAAATGTATGGAAGTTGGTCCTAGCACCAATAACTACCACACACATGTCATTAGATAGGTATTTTATTATAATACATTAATTGGTGGGTTAACTAACAAGTGCTAATTATGTTTGCGGTGAGATGTTAGGTATTGTGCGCGGGTTCCTTTTAATTAAGTGACGCGTTCAAAGAGAGCATTCGTCGCTGAGGAATGGGCTAAGGACTGACCTGGCTTCACCTGGCTTCATTAGTCGATGTTTCCTCGGCACGAGATCACTGCATTTCACTCACGATTAATGTTCACTCAAAGTTAATAGGTTGCAGTATTAGCAGCCCTACGTTATAGCAGTTTGAAAGTTACGGAAAATGCGCGCGCGCGCACGTAATCATGAGTATGTGACTTCAGCGGTGTCTCGATGCAAAGTGAAGTTCGTAGAAATGTATCGTCTCCATTGCGGTTGCGAACTTCTCCGACATTAGCCGAAGATGGCTGGTGTACGTCCTCTTGTCTCTCAATCATTATGGGAGGGAAAGGGGTGGATATAGGAAGCGACCGAAATGCTCTCATAATGAAAATCTGAAACATTTTATTCGATTATATATTGCTACTATGCCTTCTTTGAAATTACAATATTTGTTCGGACATTTGTAATATTAGTCATCATCCCTACTCGGCCGTCATACTTTCCTTGTTGCCGTTAACTGCTGAATCTTGTTGAGTGCTCGTGATCTGTAAGCACGTTGTCACCTCAGGCAGGAGGCCGGCGTCGTGCGTGGTGTGGTCGCCGCGCCACGGCGCCGCCGCGGCCGCGCCCGCGCAGGCGCTGCTCGCTGTTCCGGAGGATTTCTACAAAGAGGGCCTCGCAGGAGATGCACCAGGTTACTGCTTATGTATACATATAACCACTAAACTTATGATTTAAACGTTGCTACAGAGAGCAAATGGCAACTATGGATAACAACTGTACTTAATACAAATAAAAAATGTTTTCTTTTTGTGAATATTTGTTCAGAATTAAAAATATATGTACTTACTAGCTTTTGCCCGCGGCTACGCCCGCGTGGATGTCGGAAATTATCTCGCGGGATCGTACTACCGAGATAAAAAGTATCCTACGTGATAATCCAGGTTATAAACTGTCTGTGTTCCTAATTCGATCCAAATCCGTTCAGTAGTTTTTGCGTGAAAGAGTAACAAACATCCATCCATCCACCCATCCTCACAAACTTTTACATTTTTAATATTAGTAGGATATACCTGTCTTAATTAAAAATTATACTGTTAAATAAAATAAAGTCCTCTGGCGCTGCAGTATACCGCCAAAAATTCTACCAATCAGCTTGGATGTAACTCCACTACAGAGCGCTAGGTAGTTTATCACCATTAAATGGAAATTCCATTCAAAGATGCAGACTTGAAACCGACTTTAGGCCAACTTTGAAAGCATTATTAAACTAAAATCACAGAACAGACTAACCTAGATTTATCCAACAATGTTATTACAGTCAAACTGCAAAAAACCCAAGTACCCTCCGTGAGATGGTCAGTCACACCAAGGCCTTATTGGCCTTCCTTGAAGAGATGGGGTAGATCGAATGATCGATTTTCCCACCCGTACGCAAAATACGAGCTTTGACGTGGAGTTGCGGACATCAGTCCGTCACTCTACTTCTACAGTCAAACTGTGATAAATAAGTTTATAATTATCGTCTTTATGTGCAGATGGTGTCATCGGGCGAATGCGCGTCATCTCCTTCACCTGCGCCCGCGTCGCCGGCCGCTGACAGTCCGCTACACAACACTACTACCACGCACTACCAACGGTAATTAAACGGCTACAATGAATATTATTACATAAAACTACTGTATCAACACGATCAGTGACGTCACGTTCCGTTTATTAAAACGACACAGATATTTTCTTTGCTAATGGCGCGAGCCCTATACTGAGGAAGTATTTGTCTGCGATATATTTATGATAAGAAGATAAATCTCGTTTTACGCGGTATCACAAAACATGTGCTGTGTGCTCTCGTGTGCGCCGGCGCATAAGCTGTAAAGTTGTGAGTGCTGATCGTACACAGCTGCCTCTGTCGATAAAAATGGCCAGAACTGCTCTGCTAAAAGTGAAAATGATAAATAAGTGAATGTTGCCGAAATAAAGAGAAATGTCTGTAGTGTGAAAAATAAACTCCCTACTAATTCAATTGAAAAATCATATTTTCAGATTAGGCTTGAAAATTAGGTACAAAACACAGACTACAGAATGCTCATTTTTTACCTGCAAAAAACAGCCACTTTTCACGATTAATATTCCCTTATCCCTCAGGCCTTCCTCCCTGCACGGGCTCAAACATAAACTAGTAGCGGGCGGCGCAGTAGGTTCCGGGGGCGAAGTCCGACGCGCGTCGCTGCAGCACATGCCGCTGTCTCCGCTGGCCAGGACGCCTTCGCCATCGCCGCAGCCGCAGCCTGCCTCGCCTACCAGGTAAGGAAAAAGAATAAAGATGAAATTAATGAAAAACCTTTATAATTAAAGTTTATAAATAAAAATCCTAGGTATAATGAATAGAAAGTCGAGAAAAAAAACTTCTGAAAACAAGTAAAAAGTATCTATCTTAAAATGTAGTTGAATTGAGAGCCTAAAACGAGCTTTTCTGTAGAAAAGTTTGCTGAATGAATTAACGATATATTTGTCAAGAAATTTTATTTATATTCTAAAACATTAAGGGGATGCGCCAAGGTAGCCCGCGAAATTCAAATATTCTTACGTTTTTTGCAATTTGCAGGTCAGTATCAGGTTGTATGTTGATCTTAATATGATTTGCGGCCGTAACAAATATTTATTTATAGAATTATAATCATAAAAATCATCAATACATCCCTATAAGTTCATATTACCCTATTGACTGACTATTTCATGAAATCATGACATTTGAGACCAATTCTAACTTAAGGAGATGTATTGCTAATTCTAATGATTATAATTCTGTAAAGCCATATTTGTTACGGCCGCGAATCATATTTAGATCAACATACAATCTTAGATCGTCCAGTGTAGAGATCGTCCAGTTTAAAATTGCACGCCCCTCTACTGCTTTTTGCGTACACATTTCAAATGTTTGTATAGACATTTTTGTGGCGGGGCGTGCAGTTTTAAATTAGATGATCCCGTCAACGCCTTAAGCATTCGGCGAGATTTTAGATTTATTTGAGGTTTCGCAGGTGATTTACTAGCATACTACAGAAGTTTTTTTTATATATTTACGGTTCTAGTCATCCATAAAACATTACATGCAGCTTGCTCTCATGGGATATATATGTACTACATTATCATTTGTCTGTCTGTGTTTGTCTATTATCTATGTGCATGAGTGACTAAAATATTTCAAAATAACGTATTTACGTTTAGGGATTAAAAAAACATTTATAAAACGATATTTTTAGTAGAACAGCGCTCTTAGAACCCACTTATTTAAAAACATGAATAACTCAGTCAAGGTGATTACATCCTTTTTTTGACCAAATTAATATAAAGCATTAAAAAAAAAAACTCACCTTCTTAGTCCTTAGTCACTTACCCCATCAAAATAAAGCGCGCTACAACTCTCTAGAAAGACAACATGTATCTATTGCAAATAAATGATTATGATCATGGACTTAAGTTCTAAATGTCTCAAGTTATAAGCACACTAACGGTAGCCTGTTGAAACTTTGCATTATATCAAAACATTTTTGCCTGTAATTGAAACCTCCGCTCAAAACCCCTTGTACTTGTAAGCATGTGTAACACCACAAACGACTCATCGCCACAAACTAACGATCCAACCTTAGTCGCTGCGAGGCGCGCAGTCCTTCGCCCCTCGCAGTCCGCGACGCGGCCGGCGTGGCGGGGGGCCGCAGAGCCTGGCCCAGACGAGACCCTGCCTCCCCGCTGCTTAGGAGAGCTTTGTCACCTGACAGGTGAGGACAAGGGAACGAGATAGTGTGGTTTTTTTTAGAGTAGTGCATCCGTTTGACGAAGGTTTTGCGCTCGGCTGTCTATAACAGGTAAGATGACAGGGTGGGAGACTGAGCAAAATTGTCGACTGAGTTAGATTAATTAAAATAAAACATTTGCTGTAGCCCGACCGCTTATCTGAGACCGTTCCTGAGGTAGCTGCACAGTGCGGGAGGGGTGTGGTGACGCGCCGCGAGACCTCACTGATACATCAACTTGTGACAGCTGTCACCCCTCCCGCACCGCGCAGTTACCTCAGGACCGGGCTCAGTTAAGCGGTCAGGCTTTACGTATTATTTCGTCATGAATTCGGTTCCCAAGCCAAAAAACATAAAAAAATATGTTGGGCAAAATGTTATTGGTATCTTCCATCAGGAATTTCTCAGTAGCAGCCAGCGGCATCCAGTCTGGATTTGTGCCCGGTTGATGGCAATTAGCTCGCCACCTAATGGGACTTAAACATAACTGACGAAATTTGGATGTACCTACTATAGGTATACCTCTGCCTAAACCTTCGCGGATTACAGGCGTGATGTATTACGAGTTATGAATATTACGCGGCAATGTTGAGATAAACTTAAAAAAATACCCCGACCAACAAAAACCCCTAAAAACGGCTGAACAGATGTTTTTCTTTCTTTTTTTTTGTATCTAAGAACATTCGATCATGTCACATGAAAACCAAAAAAAAAAACAATTCAGCCGTTTGGGAGCTACGATGCCGCAGACACACAGATACACACGTTAAACATATCGCCTCTTTACAAGAGCGACGTGACATCTCATAAAAACGTTTTTTTAATTATTTCACATTGAACTGAATTATTTTTGCTTATTTACAGAAAGCACATTAATTACCGCAACAATTTAACTGTTTTCGACGGTAAAATTATCAATATTTTAGAATTTATCAACTCTTAAATATTTAAAATTGCTCTTCTGTGAAGTTGTCGTTTAAAAAATATCACGTTGTTCTTGTAAAGAGGCGAATAACACTCGTTTTTTTCCGTCGGGGGTTAAAAATTAAAGGCACGGCATACAACGTGTTATAAAACAGAATGATAATGCATCCGCCTTGTTATGTTTTCACCACCATTAGTTAACCGGTAGAAAAGTTATGTTTAAGTCGGCCTTTTTGAGTTCTACATTGCATAAAGATTAATAAAATAAAATGACGACGATTTTGCCCAGTGTCCTTTGTTGTAATGTTTTTTTGAACTTCTATTTCTTGTCTATTAAAACTTGCCGTTGGATTTTCTACGTAGACGTAAACTCTTGCGCATAGTGCTATCGTCAACATATGAGACGTAAACGAGGTAAAAGAAGTATGTAAGGATCGTAGCAGGTGGCTTTCTGTAGTTTCTGCCTACCCCCATGGGAAGAACGCGTGAGTTTATGTATGTATGTATGTATGGGGTAAGTATAGTCTTTCAAGCAGTTTTTCTTTTATATATGTAATTATATTTCGTAATTAAATGTCTGTGTTTGCTTTCGTGTGTACATTTTATGTGCTTTGAATGTTTGCGTTAAACGCATGCTTTTCATTTCTGTTGTCATTTTTGTTTCGTAACATATGTAGGTACTATTTAAGTATTATGTAATAAGAAAAAATAATTTTATTTATTTATTTAGCACGTTAATAACGTTAGAACATGATTACATTTGTATCAAAAAGTACTTTGTGGGGCACTTTTAAAGTTTACAGCTCAAAATTATCCGAAACCCTGCCTAAAAAACAAATTGATTCTTTTAGCACCTTTGAAAAACTAGGTCATCATTATTTGCGAGCATAAGTAGCAACTAGCGTCATCTGTCTGACTGACTCCTTAACAATTTAAAAATGCCTGTAAATGGTTTAATTGAAATAAATGCTTTGGTTTGAGTTTTGATTTTAAAGTTCGATTTTAAAACCAAACGCAATCACCTAGGGCACATAGAATCAATTCTATTTTCTTGTAAATGTTGCCGTTCAAAAGTGCCTTTTAATAACCTACTTTAAATAATTGATTTGACTTCCATTTTTGAATCTCTAACTTCATCTTTCACCCCCCAGACTACACCCCCGCTCAGCCGAATCCAAATGCTCCATATCTCCCCTGTGCTGCGGCGGCACGGGCGGGCCCCCGGCGGCCGGGCCCCGGCGCGGCGCGGTGTGGCGGCCGGGGGCCCCGGCCCCGCCGTCGCCCACGCCGCCGCCGGACAAGCAGGACGACGCGCCGCCGCCGCTGCCGCGGATAGCGGAGGAGAAGGACTCGCCCACGCATCATGCGAGGAACTTGCCCAACAGGTAGGAAGGCTGTTGAGAGATCCTTTTGTATATACAGTGAAACCTGGTTAAGAGTGACCTGGATAAGTGAGAAACCTCTATTATTGAGAATTTCAATGAGGTCCCGGCACTTTTTCATCCAATTACCTCTGTTAATGGGACTTTACGAACCTGGTTAAATAAGATTTGATTTCTAGGATTTTTTCGATGTTTACCTCTATAATTGGGAGTCTGTAGCTCAATTCCCTGTATAAGTGAGACATTTATCAGGTTGGGACAGGGTTCGACACGTAACAATAACAAATAACACCGAAAATACGCATTTTTATTAACATTTCCACCTCTATAAATGGAATAACAGTACATTTCGACCTCTATAAGAGGGGGCCTGTGTAAATGAGACAACGATAATTTTAAACCTCTCTAATTGGAAAACTGGATAAATGAAAACCTCTTTAAATGGTACAAAATCCTTGGTCCCTTGAGATCCCAATTAACCAGGTTTCACTGTACTTACCTAGTCAAACATTATCTATGGTAGTGAGGACGTAGACCTGTGTCCTAAATGTGATTTCATTACTCTGTTCTAAAATTCCGAATTTTTGAAATATGGTATTCAAATAATATTATAATATTTTGACAATTTTAAACATAAGCTCTCGCGATGTAGCAACCTTTTAAACTGAGCCAAATACTCATCAATGAAGTAGTTGAAGGCATGAATTACCACTTTTTGGTGAGTATTTATAGATGCGGGATTAGCTATAGAATAATCTGCGTGCAATTCTGTCCTGCCTTCATAATTTAAACTTTCTTTTTAGCCCATATTTGATACTTAAGTAATTTTTCAGATAACAATATTTTCATTTAGGTCCACTTGTACCACAAATAACTCACCTCATTTAAAACTTGACTTGGTCTAATATATAATCTACAAAAGATTTTTAGAAAATATAGTAAGATAGTTTTCAGTTACAAGCGGGCCTGAGCAAAATATCATAATAGTAGAAAGTAATTGTAATTTTAGTTACAAGTAACAAAAAATTGCTTAAATCTCAAATTCCCAAAGCGGCAACAACATTACACTTCACCAAATTAACACTAATTTATACCCCACCCCCGAACAGGACACCAGCCAAGCAATCCACCCCCAGCATCTTCACATCCTCGCCTAAGACAAGTCTGGACAAGTCCGCATTTGACGCGTCCACCTCGTTCACATCCCTGTCGCTGTCTGACGAGTCCTTCATCGACACGTCGGCCGACCTGTCCAACTTGGATACTTCGCGAGAGGTTTATTTGGGTGAGTAGTGCTTGTAGTTTAGAATAATGCTTATAGACCTAACATATTATAAAAACGAATGAAAGGTAACATTAAGAAATATTCTTACAGTTACAAAATCTGCTGATAATGTCCCCACTGCTGGGCCACTCCTCTTTGTGAGGGGAAAATTATTTGAGAAGAGCAGATTATTCTTAAACGTGCTGTATTAACTGGGGGTCTACTCGAAGTCCGTCAACGAAGATACGAGCCCGGACGAAAATAGTTCCGAAAGTAGTTACATGCACATCTTGCGTGCGGGCAGCTGTAAAATCGTGTTGTCATTCATTCTAAGTTGGGGCTCCGATCTAATCTTATGTCCGTTAGTGATACGTCGTAGGTACCGCCCGTAACTTTGTCTGAAACTACGGACTTTTCTAGATTTACTTATACAAAAGTCTGCATATCAACACAGAAAGACGAACACAATTTAAAGTTAAGCAGAATCTTAGCAAAAATTTGCAGTTTATCGCGGCTCTTTAAAAATGATTATTATTTTAGTATTTCTTCACTTGAATGGCGCTCATGATCTGGCATCAATCTATGGCTCACAATATATTTAGTGTAAGAGCTCAGAAAAACAAGGTAAAAGATTAATACAATATTTAATTAAAAATACACTTAAGTAGTACAACAAAAGGTTAGGTAGTTGTTAAGCCGTCGGTGTCCGCCAGACAAGAGAGCGAAACCCCCGGTGCATTACGCCAGCTAGGCGCGCCGCCCGCTCGTCGCTATCTTCGCAGTTGTCAGCTTCATGATGGTTCTCGAGCGCCATCTAACGCTTTACATTAGGTAGTTGCCAATTTCGTACAAAATCGTTTGAGAGCTATCGTATCTTAATTTTAACCATTCCTTTCCTACAGATGACAGCCGAGCAAGTACAGACACGAGCATAGTGATCGAAGAGAAGCCCAAGAAACAACAAACCCAAGAACAGCCCACCGTTGAAGTCCAACAGAAAGCCAGAAAGAAGTCGGACTCAAGCCTCAAGGACGAAGACTTGAAGTCGAAAGACAAACAGAAGTCAAAACAGGAGAAACCCGAAATGAAGAAACAGGACAAACCCGAAATGAAAAAACAGGACTCGTTCCCGGAAAAAATGGAAGAGAGAAACTATTCTGCTGCTTTAAAAGAAGATAAATCGAAAGATAAAGCTATGGAAAGGACGGGGTCTATCAAAAAGATGGAAAAGCAGGAAAAAGATAAGAATTCAGCAAAAGAGAAGAAACAGGAGAAGATGGAAGCTAAGAGGAGTGAGTCTGTGAAGAGAAATGAACTTAAGAAACAGGAGTCTGTTGACACGCTCAAGGTAACCTACATTTTAGATTTAAAGTTTGAAATAAACCTGTTATTCTTAATTAGCTGAAAATCAGCATTTTTTAAAGACAAAAGTTATCTCTTACGTTCGAAAAGTGCGGACCAAACCTATCCTTCACTGATTTCTTAGCATAATCAGCCTATACTGTTCTCACTGCTGGGACACAGGCTTCCTCTCTGTGAGAGGGAGTGAGCAGTAATCCATCACACGGGCCCAGTGCGGGTTGGTTTAACTCAAAGCATTTATTTCAAATAAACCGATTACAGGCACTTTTGAATTGTCAAGGGGTCGGTCAGTCAGAAAGATGAAGCTAGTTGCCCATTCCAAAGCGTAGATCTCTATGGAGAAGAACGGGCAAGAAACTCCATGGACACTCTTTTAAATCAAAATATAGTTACAAAATATTGGTTACATCATTCATGTTGAAATTATGTATGTGAGAATGATGCAGAACGTTAAAACCGTCCGTAATAAAAAGACAAAAACAATTCAAATATTAAATAAAATCAATAATTATAAATCAAAATTCCCAATCTGACCTTTATTTTACCGTCCCACAGTCACCAGAACCGCTAGAATCCGAGGGTCGGAGTAAGAACAGCATGGTGAGCAAACTGCTCGGCGTCATGGGACGCAAGGGCACCCGCGACAGAGACGAGGACGAGCACAGAGCCAGCAAGAAGGCAGACAAGCACGCTAAGAAGAAGGTAAGAAGAGTTATAGGTTAACCAGAAGAAGTTTGCGCTTCGGTAATGTTCGTGTTTCAGAATTAGTAACAACGTTGCGCCACAGAGGTAAAGCTTTAAGTTTTAAACTCCCGCGCTTTGTAGTAGTGCACCTTTACTTACGCGTTTGTATGAAACTTTCTCTATGTCGGGTTACACACTCCGGTTTCAGATCGTCACCTATCACTCAAAAGCTTTGAAAAGTTTTTCATGTGGCATGTTAGTCGACACGGACGTTGGTAGTTTTTCGGCCATCATGCGCAAGAGACGCGCATCTTTGCTACGCCGTGTTCGCGCCAGCTCCAACACCATTCTGAGAACGTTGGCTGGTGAAACTCTCCGATCTTGGGGCGGTGGATACGACTGCATGCAGTCAAATAGACATTCCTCAGGATCGGCGTGCCTCATGCAGCTTAGAATAATTGTTACTAACACTAGTTTCATTTTATAAGTTTACATTGTTACTAACAAATATGGAAGTGATTCCGAATTAAATGTTAATTATTATTATTCCTTTATTTCATATATATGTACATACAAATTATATTTTTAAATATTAGAATATAGAAAATATAAAAACATTTAAAAATGTAAAAAATAGTAGCCCACCGGTATCGGGTACAGAGTCCGAGCTACCGGCGGTCAGGGCTCCAGAGAGAGGAACCTCCTTACAATGCGAGCCGTGTCCAGAAGTATCGCTTTCTGAATCAAAACCTTGATCCAGCTGCCCGACGAGAGCCTCCTCAGGTGTTGGTCGAGGCTCTTGGCTATTAAGCCATTGGCTGTCACACTATCGGTACAATGATCGCCGAGTCCACATCCCACATGTCGACAACCTCGCGAGCCAAGTCAAGATATTTGATTTGTTTATCTTTCTCGGTTTTCACGAGGTTCCCGTCATGTGGGACCGTTATGTCAACAATCATTGCGCGCCGCTCTGATTATTATTATTATAATAATAGTTTTGTAATCATTTTAATACAGAATATGCAAGTGCTCCCATGGTTGTAGCAGCTCTATATTAGATCTCATGATCGTACCTTCGTATTTCCGAAGTTAGACGATGATTCCCGAAGCGCGCTACTTATCAATACTTTAATCCATTTTACCGTAATAATGTGAAAAATTAATCATGTTTATCAACTTTCAGAGCTGCAACCTGCCCCCTCAACCGCAGCAACCAGTCAAACCTGAACCTAGTCCTCAAGAGAAACCCTCAGAAAAAGAACACTCAGACGACAAGCGAGGCAAGAAAGGACGCGGAAGAGCCTCAAGTTCCTCATCCGGAGAAAAGTAAGACAGACATACGTAATCCTAACAAGTGCAAGAGAGATAGACATATTTCAGCCTGTTCGTTTATAATAGTTATGAGGATTTTTTTGGGAATTGTGAACTTGTGTAGTGCAAATGACATAGATAGTTGCAGAAAATGTGTTAAAGAAGGGATTGGACCTAAGTGCAAGTGAGACAAACACATACCTGTTAGTTCGCTGTCAAGAATAGGAAGCACTAGACTTATGGGAACCTACTAAGTGCGAGTGAGAGAGGCATGTATCAATTTGTTCGCTGTCAAATTAAGCTTTTAAGTCATGATGTTAAGTAACTATAGTGAGGTCGCGATTTAGATGGGTGGGGGATATTTTAGCGTCATCTGTCGTATTTTTAGATGTGTTTAGCTTTGCTTGATTGTGAATACAGGGTGTGTATTAAAATTAAAGTGAGATTTTTGTGAGAAAAGGTCACTTTCATAGAGAGAGTATACTCGATAGATTTTCAGTTATGTTTAAAATTAACATAACAAATGATTCTTTGTTTTGTGTTCAAAACTGAAATAGCTTAATTTTAATACACACGCCGTATAAAAATAAATAACTGTATATTTAAAACAGTTCTTATGATCATCATGGCTGCTGCTTATAAAGGGGGTAAGCAGATAATTAAGTCGCGAGACATGTAGTGAGAAGTAGGCTAAATATTGATTATGTGTTTACCATGTGTTTTTGATCGTAAATGTTTATACGCCGGTTTGAGGGTAGTTTGACACGTTTCTTAGACTGTGTATATAGATTTTTAGATAAATTTAGGCAGAGTTCGGGCATTTTTCATGATTTTCGCGTTTGTTTTTAATGAAGTATTTTTCTACTCTTGAATAATTAAAAATCAGACCAATTTTGAATACTGATACTGCATTAATTATTTTGATTCTATAAAAATAAGCGATCTAAACTTGAATTTTGAGGTATAATTTTATCGTTTTCTTTTTTATTTCTTTTTAAATCTATCTCTAAAAAAGTCTCGTTTCTCTGCCTTTCTTAAACGTAATTAGTATAAAATTTGAATTAGTAAAAAAGTGTCAGATCCGTTCGAGCTATCATTCAACACTTATGAAAATTTGATTATTCTTTTTATCACATATTATTATAAACTAAAGTTGCGTTTCGTATCAGTCTGTGCGACCGCGTTGTACTTTTAAGCTGCATAACGGATTTTAAGACAGTTTTCATCATCATTTAGAGAATTTATTTTGGTGTGTATAATAAATTAATTTTTAATTTACATATAATAAAGAAATGTTGATGCTTTGTCAAATCGTAAAAACCGTGCAAAGCCGGGGCGAGTCACTAGTGCTGTATGAAATCGATGGTCTAGCGGTCGCAAACGCAACTCCCGTGGGTCCCAGTATCGATACCCGGTTAGGACAAATTGTGATTTTCCGTGAGGAGTTTTATTGTAGCTGCACGGAGTCTGGTTTTGTTCCTGGTAAATCACATAGGCTGGTCTGTAAGGGTGCGTAGAGATAATGTTATATAACACATACATTTTTATTATATGACACGCCCACATTATTTAACATTGCCAACCTCTATAGAAACATGAAATACTAGCTGCGCCCAGCGGTTTCACCCGCATAAATCTCGCAACATTATATTATTTTTTGGTTCCGTAAGAATCTTTTACAAAGTATTAGAAAACTATTAAAAAGAAGATGCATGAAATCGGTAAAGTCGTTCTCAAGTTATGGCGTGACCAAGGGAAATAGGGATTCAGTTTTATATATATAGATTGTGTTATACAATGTGGAGACAACAATACAACAATAAATGAAGACTACCTACAGTGACTTAACTATCCTTCCTAACTAATATTATAAATGCGAAAGTAAGTTTGTTTGTTTGTTTGTTACCTTTTCACGCCTAAACCACTGAACCGATCATTCTGAAATTTTGCATATACGTTGTCAGGTGTACAGAAACGGACATAGGGTACCTTTCATCCCACAAAAAAGTACTGTTCCCGAGGAAAAAAACAATAACGTCCTTATGATAATAGATGGCGCCACGTGTCTTTCGAATCATGATTGAATTATAACCCGAATTGATAGTCAAAGTCTAAATTAACGCGAGCGAAGCCGTGGGCAAAAGCTAGTTGGATATATTTGTATGAGTTTTCATACGCAGACTGGGAACATCATTAGATATACAAAGTTTAAATTATTGTTGTATCGTCGTCTACACCTTGTATAGTCCGGACACACCTTTATAAAGACTTCAACATGGCGAAAAGTGGGTGTACTTTTATTCTGTACCTACCCCTTCGTGGACATGCGCGGTGTTATGGAATACGAATCATCAAATATTCATAAGTGTATCAAACCGGCCTTCAGTGTTGTGATTGAAAAAATAAATAAAATAAAAAACTATTGTAAAAAGATGTAAGCTTCATTTAGACTGTTCATAGTATTAGTTATTAAAGGGATTTAGATATTTTTCGTGCTGATAACAGGTTTGGGGGATGGTAGGCAAAACTGTGGCTATTTAGCTGATAAGAAGACGCAAGAATCGGGATACCAAGTTCAACTTGAAGGCTATTGTATTTATAACAGTCATTCCGGTTGGTTTGCCTCATATTTATCAAATTAATCACCAGAACTATGCAATGTACTTCATCAAATTATAATTAATTGTTAAAAGGATTAGAAATGGCATCCTCCAAAATGTTGCCAGCACGAATTTTTGCCGCAATTTAATTTGTAAATGTCGCTTTTCAGTATTACAAAGTTGAGGCGTTGGTATGAGCTAAAAAAAACATATTTTTATTTAATTAACTAAATCTATTTAAAAAACATGGAGTTTGTTCGCGCACTGATGTAATTATCATTTTGTTTTTGTATAAGTTTTTATTAAATCTCATTTTTTAGTTTAGTTTTTAGCTTTTACTGTTGTATTTTTTTAGGCTTAGTTTTGTCCTGTTTGACACTGAAATGGTCGCTTTTCTTTTGTATATAATTTATTTTAACTTTTCTGTCATGGTTGCAGACAGACTGGCAGATAATCATTAAAATAATCTGTAGTGATCAATACTATTCTTTAAATGCATACAAAACTAGATCTCATTTTCCACTCGACTACTTTGCACACCTAAATGCATTCTCACCATTAACCACTTAGTCTGTCTGTCCCCTTTTACTTGCAAGCGACATAATATTAAGTGTTAGACATTTCTGAACAGGACCTATGACGTATGTGATATATTTGATAAAATGCTTACTTAATGTCTTTTAATGCAATAATGTTTTGTAGTTTTCATCTTTTGTGGTGAACATAGATAGAAATAGTATATTTCTAATATGACCTGTGTGCATTGTATTCTAAGCATTATGAAATGAAGAAATACACGTCAGAGAAAAAGAAAATATCCAGTCTTACTAAGAGAATGCTCTAAACCAGCTTGCAAAAAAAAAAAAAAAACACTATATTTGTGTCCACTACAAAAGACAACAGTTTGTTTTTGCGTTTTTTTTAAACTTATGTGTGTACATTAATATTATCATTATTGTATCATTAACATTTTCAAGTAAAACTAAATTACTTCTAAATGTATTTACTCTTCTGCTTACCCAATAGGGTGTATATCTTCAATGTTAGCTAACATTCCAGTAAGTTAATATCAGTGCCATAGAAAGAACCTCTGTGACTTTTAACACCTTGTAATCTTACGCAGTTGTAATTGTTTGAAGCGGAATTTGGAGTAGCCTTGGATTTGTGCCAGGTTAATAGGGTCGCCCCCTATTACGTAAGGACATTATAACTGGCGACGTGTGGGTGTAACATAGACACCTCTGCAAGCCCTTTCGGGGAATAAGGCGTGATGCTTAAACTTGAATGTTACAAACTGATAATTTTGCTATTAAAAGTGACTACAAATAAATGCTAATTATAATTAATACATTTATTTTAAACTTTTTCAAATAAATGGAGGTCTCAATAACTGTCTTCCGAAATATTAAAAACGTTTTGTTAGGAGTAAAATAATATTCTGTTGTCAAAATGTTGCGAAAACATTAATTTATGTATAGCGTTAAAAACTTGGTTATTATTTTAAAAAAAAAACAGCTGTTTTCTTTAAAGATATTTGAATAAGATAATTTTAAAGCAATGCGAAGCTAATTATTTAAATTTACTAATGTATTAGATCATTTAATAAATTTATTAGAAAGAAAAGAAAAAACATTCCGTCAAAAAATCAATCTTAATTATCGAAATATACAAATTAATTCAGCTTATATGATTTTTTTATAGGAAATACATAATTATTTAATTTGGTGTTTATGAATGGACTACTTGTCTTTTTCTTGTATGTTTGCAAGAATGAATAAGTGGTCTATTCATGTTTCATGAAGTTTTCAGACTAACAGGTTATCAGAAATACCACAACGAATATATTTAGAGAATGTTCGGTTTTTGTTTACACAATATTAGTTTATAGTTTAGTTGTTACAGACTTGTTTTAGATATAATAATATACGAATTAATGACTGCTAAAGACTGTGAAGAACATTATTCACATTTTTCTTTCTGCTCAATCAAACTATAAACTACATGTTGCAAAGTGTATAAGTTCTGAATCAAAGTATCCTTTTATCAATTTTAAACCAATTAATATTGGATTTTAATATTGGAGATTAATATTGGTAAGGACAATTTTCTACGTAAAATCGTTAAAAAAGTATGCTTTTTGGACAATGTTTAAGACCAATTTCGTTATCGTAAAAAATATTGTTTTGTAATACTCATCGGTTATTATTTGTAAATTAAGTCTAAAATTAGTTTTTTGTGCATGGTAATACAGGGTGGAAATATGATTACCCTTAAAAAAAAGTTAATTTCACGCGCTATGAGCAATTATTATTATGGCAACTATTTTTTTAAATGAAGACCAAAATGTAACAATGAATTTTCGGTAGATCATCATTTTTGCGCGTTTGCATGTATGTACAAAATTGCTTTCGGGACCACGACTTTGAAAACTATGTTATTTGATTATATCATAATTATTTTTTAATTAATTGTATGAAAGCAATCTACATTATTACGGAATAAGCATGCATTAGCAGCTTTGCTCGTGATTTGAGTAGAAATAGCAAAGAGCGTGTTCATATAAGGGTCGGGACACGCCAGCGACAAACGTCGTTTGCGTGTCGCGCAGTAGTATACTTTCACATTTAAATCTTCATGTATTCTGTAGTCTGCCATACAAAATAAATTGTACTTCAGTAATAGTTTAAATATAAACTTAGCGTTTAAAATGTTAAATGTGATTTATAAATAAACGATAAATATCTTTAGTGAGGAAATATTTTCTCTAGTGTAACGATTATGTGTACGAATTGAATGGATAATGAAATAAAGTCATGGATTTAACTGTTCTTATATATTGTTTGATTTAAATATCTTATATAGGTACAAAAATACTTAAAAATATTGGCGGCCGCACCGCAACTTTAGACTGAATTCGGGTGTCGAGGCACAACTTGGGACAGGCCTATGTCCGGCAGGCGTATTTCCCTTTCCGTGTTCAATTCGAGACTCTTATTGCGTGAAATCCACGCTTTTGTAGCACTGTGCATGGTCACAAAAACGTATTCAGCTTGCGTCAATTTATTTAGAGCTACTTCTCAACTATGATGGGGTCGGCTTCCAGTCTAAATGGATGTAGCATAGAGCGAATGCCTATCACACCTCCACAACCCAGTTACTGGGTAACACGACACCCGTTGCTAAGACTGTTTGTCAGAGGTTTGGGCTTTTGACTACCCGTTACGGCTGTCAAGATCTACGAATGACAGCCGAGACCAACGGCAGTGCTTTCCGAGGCACGGTGGGGTCTCGATATGTAATAGATGGTCACCCATCCACGAACTGATCGCGGCAACTCGGGCGGCTCTTATTATTTAGCCACGAGCCCCCATGTTTAGTAATTGTCGTTACAAAACAGTTACAGATTAATGAATGACTTAATTGCCCTTGACCGGGACTTAAAGTACTACCAGGACCTTAAATTGTTGCTATCATAATGCATGTTTTTGCAAATTAGTCAATGAAATCCAGATATCCAACTTATCCGCGCATCGGCAATTGTAGTGTGGAACGCTTCCCAGCTAGATGGAACGACGACCTTAAAAAGGTGGCTGTGACAGACAAAGGTGGATGCAGAACCTTATGGCGGATCACACACTGTAACGCATCACGCGGCGGGGCGCAGGAAACGGAGACCGACGAAAAATAGGAGGAGGTTCTTAAGTCGACCCGTATATATAATATATATTTTAATTGAATTTGTGTAACAAATATCATGCGCGTGGTCGCCTTATCTGCGCCCCGCCGCGTGATGCGTTGCAGTGTCTGATGCGCCGAGACAGTCTGGATGCGAAAGGCGGAGGGTGTTGTGGCGCAGCTCAGGTGAGGCCTATATTCAGCAAACTGCGATAGGCTGAGTTGATTTGATTCAACGGACAATAAATACTTACGAAATGTCTATACCTACTAAAACAGCACCAGGTGCCATGCCGTCCGCATTGAAAAGACTGGTTTCAGAGCGGCAAACTTACGTGACCCGAACTGTAAATCCGACAATTTTAGACGGTTTTAAGGTCACGGTAAGGTCAATTGAAGGTTATCCATTGCATCTGTAGACAAACACCCCAGCAGGCGTAGCATGACGATTTCTATTTCTTGGAAGACAAGACATAGCAATTTCCATACAAAGTGACATTTCGTTTCTCCATTTTTGACATCGCACCGTAAAAATCTTACTACAATCCGTCATTTTGTCTTTCGTTTCTACCGATCGTTGTCTAGGTCCTTTTATATGTAGACTATTTCAAAAGAAAGTTTTCTATCCCAAACGTCAAAATCACACTGACATCTGACAGTTGTCTAAGGTAGTGAAGACAATTTGATTTTGTAATCGCTATGCTAAAGACAGTAGGAAACTTTTTACTCGACGGCCACAAAGTGTAAAAATGGAATGGAAAAAAGGAATTTTTCACTTTTTGTTTGGAAAATGTGAAAGTTATTACCTACATGTTTAGTTTTAGGGGTTTAAGGGTTTCATAAAGGGGGTCGATATTTTCATTATTTTTGTGATAGGACACCCATTTTCGAGATATAAGCAAAAAATAAAGAAAAACGTGAATAAACTACTGAATTTAGTAAAAAGTGCAGTTGACTCTTTCTACTTTGCTTCCGTCGTACTGTCTTCACGGAACGTCATTTTTGTCTATTCTTCCGTCGACAAAACCCGTTTCTATGATGGTCATGCTACGCGTGCAGGGGCGTAATACAAGGGAAGAGATTTTTTTTTATTATTTTTTACCTAGGACATCTAGTTTCTGAGGTATTTGCGAATAACTTAGGTCTCGAAATCTCCAATCGATTATAAATAAAACGCAGAAACATTTTCATATTTTTATTTAGGTGTCCATTTTGATGTTAACAACTGAAAATTAACACACGCTATTATAAACCCGTAGCAAAGCTAAAAATTTTGTAATTATTATCGGCTATTGAGGGAGTATTTATTACTAGATCCTTACTGGGCAGGGCTTCATACATACACCATAGAAGAAAATAAAACATTTTGTGCGAAAACAAATAGATATTTATAGGAACTTACATAAAAATAATTTGTTTAACTGATCAACAAGTGGGGCCCAACTCGGGACCATACAATTAGGTAGGTAGGTATCTAATAACAGAATCGATCCAGGATTTTCAGGCCATTATTACATATACTTATGTACTTACATACATTTCTAGATTACAATAAATTTTTGATGATATATCCGTATGTTCAGTCAAGTACTTTGAAAATGGCTTTTCAACAAAATGATTAAACCATCAGTAACATTTCCTTAGGGGCTCTCCTAACTAGTACCGTTCTAGCAGAAAAGTTTCGATATCTGCCTATCCCACTGAAATCATTAGGTGTGAAGGAACTTGCCATGCGCTTATAAGCACGCCCTAGCAATTACATTCAGTGAACATTATTATAAGTTATAGAAGATGGATTAAATGCTCAATGCTCTCTGTTGGAGAACATATTGTCAATTTCATAGGAAATACAATATAGTTAAAATCTAAACAAGTTCCTCCAAATATGATTTTCTTAAAAAAGTACTGTCTAGACATAAGGCCCAATACTATCAAAGTACTTAACTTCACAGATAGGAGCAAAAAGCTTTAAAAAATAACGACATTTTCGTTTGAACAAACTATTAATATTTTATGGAAGGATGCGAGAATGGACTTCGATAGGAACTAAATTAAAAATATTACTTTTTACTTTATATCATTCTACACAATTGAGTACATTTTTTACAAAACGATGCTCACAATAATTCCATACAAATCCATACATTTTTGCATGAGCTTTCAAATCAATGGGCATTTCTTAGCATGGTGTTAGCACATCTTGGGTGTATCTTGTCTTATAATAGGTAATAATTTTGATGAAGTAGTGTTTATAACTTAAACTGAGTGTAGACTCATAGTACTTAGCCAGAATCTAGACTAACAACCATTTCACACAGGATGAAAATAGATCATTTAGTTTACGATCACTTTCAATGGATATAATTCAAAGTAAAAAAGTTTACACTCAGTCCAAGCAATATTTAAAAATAAATTAATCAATTAGCATAACAAATAAGCCCTTTAGTAATTAAAACCACATCTATAAGTACCCTGTCTCTATGGAATTCCTCTGAAATAATTATTTTATTAAAATATAATCACTAATGTTTAAAAATTCTAATAACTTAATATAAAAAAAAAAAAAAACATAACAATGACATTGTATAATTATTAAATTATTGAACCTATATTACACTTTGATTATAAAATTACATTAATTATTATATCAAATATTTTATAAAATAATCTTAAGTATTGAAAAATTTGCCAATGTTTGGGGTAGGTGTAGGAAATCTAAGCAATTAAAAGAAAATACTACACAGTGCAGGCAAGCAATGTGCAAAACAGTTATTACTGAAAGAAAGAGATATGAGATAACTTGTCTCTTCTGACTTGCGCTTATAAGTTACCCGGAATGGTCACTTCTTATTGTTAAAACATTTTTATTGCTTGCCCTACTCGGTGAACATACATGAGTTAAATAACACACAGATACTTGAGTTATGTTAAGTACCATTACACCATCCCCTTTTTGACATGAGCAGAACAACGTTACTAATATCTAAGAGGAACTATTTTTATGTTTTTTACCTATGTCATCGCTATCTTCAATTTATAACTAGAATTAATTTGCCAGGAACTTCTATATTGTTAATTTTCTAAAATCATCTTTTAGGTTTATGCAGTTTAAAAGTTTTGGTTAATTTAAAAACTTCTTAAGAATGTTAGCCAATCTGTAAATAGGAGACTTCTCGCTGTCTATATCATATTTTTAATGTAAAAATAGTTACGACAGGATATGAAGTCATACAATTGGAATTTATTCTTTATATAAAACCTAATAACATAGGCTCCTAATGAAATATTATTAAAACATTCAAATACATAAAAAGTTTCTCTAATGTCACATATGAAAATCAAACTAATTTGGTGGAGTTTAAAGTGTAATATAGGTTAAAACATAAAATCTAAAAATCTGATTTTCCAAAACATTTTTCCCTGACCCTTTTAATAATATTATCATCTGGAGTCAATTTCCAGTCTAAAGGTTTAAGGTCGGTTTCCTCTACGTCTTGAGATTGGGACTCAAACAAGTCTCTGGAATGGTGTCGGGGCCTCTCAGTTCTGTATTGTCGCTTCAGCTTGTCATTTTGTCTCAATTCATGTTTTTCTACATCCTCCCTTCGTGGCTTTGGCGTTTTCCACACAGGCTCCTCCTCGGTACGTTTAACCAACATATTTGGCGGCGAAAAATAAGAAAAGAACGAACTAGATGATTTCGGTTCCTTTTTCTCTTCATTGTCAAGGAATGAGAACGTGTAGTCTGCGTCATAAACTTGTTCGCGTACGTATGACGCTATCAGACGACGATTGACAGAGTTTTCTATTTTACGCTGCGGTTCGACTAGTTTTGTCTGTGATTTCTTAATGAACTTAACAAAATCGTAATACCTTTCGACGTTTTCGGCACATCTGTAGCAAATCGTGTTCAGAAAATCGGCCTCTTCGATCACTATTTTAAGGCAAACTAGAATTTTGTCTACTATGTTCGTCCTCCGACCGTAAGTACTGTATAAAGACACGTTGAATTCGGTCTCCGTTAGACACAAACGACACGACTTTCGAGATATTTCCATTTTAAATAGATTTTTATTAAAAATCCATTAAATATTTCCTTCTAAATTTTCCTATGATTACAATAGTTTCATTTCCCGCCAAAATCGAATGACATTTATGACAAGCGCTGTGATTGGCTTAATTTGTGATGCGTTCAGAATTATATTATTTCGAAAATTGTATTGACAACTAAAATTCATTTTCGCCAATAAACACTATATGGACGGCTTTCAATTATGTTTTGTATACTTTGCCCTTGTTTACTGTATTTTATTAAGAAATCTTATTAATTGAATTCCTGTTTAGGGTTTCGTACCCAAAGGGTGCCAACGGAACCTTATTACTAAGCCTCCGCTGTCCGTCCATCCGTCTGTCTGTCAGTGGGCTGTATCTCATGAACCGTAATAGGTAGACAGTTGAAATTTTCATATATTTCTATTGCCGCTCTAACAACAAATGATACAAACAAAATAAAGTTAAAGGGGGGCTCCATACAAGAAACGTGATTTTTGCGGCTTTTTTTGCCTTGTGGTACGGAACCCTTCGTGTACGAGTCCGACTCGCACTTGACTGGTTTTTTTATTAGAAATGAAATTAACTGTAGTGTACATAATTGATAAAAATATTTCTATTTGATTTTCGAACGAATCATTTTAGAACCAGTAGAACGGAACTAATCTCGTTTGGAATGTATAATTAAAATGAAAATAATTTATACATATTGGGGCTAGGCTTCGCTCGTAAAGCTGTAGAAACAAAATATCTTTATAAAATAATCTCAGGTAATATGTACTAAAGTTTAACGTTAATTAATATTTACCTACATTTTAACAATTTCATTAAAATACATTAAGTAAAACAGGACAGCAAATTGGAAAGAAATAGTGTTCTGAGTTTTAAGTTTCAACAAGATTATTTTGGTTCTTATCCTATAAGTATTTAAATCGAAAATCTGTCATACGTTGTAATAAATACATTAAATTAATTAAATAATTCTCAATAATAAATAAACACAATAATTAGTAACTAGTCATCATTACTACTATCACAAGCCACCACACTCCTATTAAATAGACAGTGATTTTATTATGATAATAAATATCAAATAATAGTACCTAAATACATATTATTACAGTCGTCGTTATAAAGCGAAGCTTTTTTCAAATTTTTATTCCTTTTTAAACACTGCGTTTAATTTTTCTCTACTTTTATTGATTTTCGACTTTTCCTACTGAGAATTGTGACTCTTTGGCATCAGAATTTGCTAGCTAAGATCGTTAAGTTTAAAGCTTTAATATTGTATTTAACATTTATTTGTATCATGACAGTTTACTGAATACTAAGGAGCAATTAATTTAACCGCTGTGATACAACTAAACGTTAACTTTCATTGGTATTCCATTCAGTCACAATCAACAGTGAAAAGCGAATCTCACTTCGAAACGACTAAACGTTGTCCTCTTCCTTTTTGCCCCAAAACTTATCGAACCTCGTGCGGGCTCTGTCTAATATCTCCGAGGCGGTCAGGCCGCCAGTATTCGGAGTCTCATTCACCACATTAGTATCAACCACTCCAGGAGCTATCTGGGTAGCTTCAGTCGACTTCTTGATCAGTTCCTTTTCTTGAATTGGTTCCTCGGTTGGGGTTTCAGGGGTAATATCATTGCTGTTTACACCATTGATGCCATTAATGCCATTCACTCCATTGATTCCGTTAACTTTGTTCATGTCCAGGGCCTTTGTCTCATCGATCGGGGTAAGGCTAATCGGGGTGGTGGGGGTCTTGTCTGTGCGCTTGCTCAGGCTGGTAGGCGATTCGCTCTTTTTCAGCGAACGTATTGGCGACATTTGCTGGTGATGAATTGGAGCGATTTCTGGAACAGTTTAAATATTTTTTAGTTATTTGACCTTGTGATTAAAATTTTTGGGAGTTGCAAAAGTTTAGTGTTTTATTCTATAGATAAATAGATAAAGTTACTGAAAACAGAATGCTTTATCTTAAAAAAATATTTTAGTTAATTCAAGTTTGTTAGTTAGTAAAAAAAAAAATACGTTTTGAAACTCCCATTGTACACCAATTAAGCACATACAAGGTATCTTTCATTACCCTTTTATCCCAATTTTAACACAAAAGCTGAATTGAATCATAAAAATATTAGCAAAAGTAACGTTTATTAGTACTTCTTAAAAAGGAGGATGAAAGATTGACAGGTTGAGATGTCTCCTAGCCTGTTATTGTAGGGTGCTCAACTTATACTTTTGGCATCTATTTATTGTTACTCACCTACGTTTCCTTAAGGGACAGCAATATTAAAACCTAATTTATTAGGTATTTAGGATATTATAATACTCTCTACTGGTTTTCTCCAGTCTGTAATATTGACTCTTTTACTCCACTTATACATGCTCCCGTCTAATATTTGAGTACCCTAACAAGAGATCATGCGTATTGCTTTTCTAAACTTTTAAACGCTAATAAATAGCTCGACTAATTCCTTTATATACGAAGAAGACATGCAAACTATTGTTTTTATTAAAAATCTTCATGAATATGCAGAAACGATTGTAATGCTTATAAGAATTATACATATATGAAAGTACATAAGACCTACATTTCCTAATAACTAGCTCATTAACGTTGTAACTGACAATAGGCCATTATGAGTCTAACAAGTCTACTCTCATGAAATGGAAGCATACACCGAAATATCCCATAGATAGAAGGACAGGCAGCATGCAAAAGTGAACGATTATAATGACATGGGAAAACAATAAGAATTCGGGTGCCATACAGTGACAGTGTACGCAAACATCGAAACAGACACACACAGACAAGTGAATACATACGTGGTCGACGCCTCAGCGGAGTACGGTCAAAATAAATAAAAGCATCTCAATTATTGGAGTAACACAATTTAATCATGAACTATTCAATAGATATAATATAAAACAGATTATATATTTTTTCTGGTGTCGATCGTGTGTCGTGCTTATGTGATAGTGAACTCTATTTGTTAGTTGATAGAGTTCACTGTCGCATCGTCTGTCACACTCATTAAAACGTGTATGGCCGATGGTCTAGGCGATGGCTGTGTTCGTCGTACCTGCCGGCTTCACGGTGACTTCTTCGGCAACGGAGCCACCCTTAAACTCAGAGCTAGGGCGCTTAATGCTCTCATCTGAAATGGTGAGCGAGTTGTATGGTCGGATGAAGTGAACTAACGTTACGTTCTATGTCCACGGAAAGTGACAGTTACAACTTTTATAATATGTTTTTTTCTGGCAAAGATTTTGACTTTTGTGGAGCCTCTAATTGGAGTTTGTTTTATTTTTGTTTGTCATAAAGTGTAAAGTTGCCTGTGTCAATTTAAATGGATTTAGAACAGTAATTAAAAATAAAACACTCGTTGTGTACGAACAAAATATGTGAAATGTTCCATGATCAGAATTTTAATGAGTGTTTTCCTCTATTTTGTATCAATGCATATGATTTTATTGTGTTCAGTTGTGTCAGTGTTGCAAGCTCTACTTATTTCGTACTAGGGTGGTCACACTTTAAAATGGTTGAATGATTATGATTCCTTTTTGCTACCAGTGTCGTGACATGACAGTGTGATGGCTTATATTGATCTTCAAAATTATTTCCTAGAGCTTACCTACAATATTATAACAAATCAATGATCTTATATTTAAGTTTAGAATACTGTTCATTCGAAGAGTATCTTATTCGCAAAACGTTGATAGAATCGAAAAGAAAGTGCGATTTTTTACATGGCAACACCATCACCATAAGTAGGTCCAATCTAAAAAGTCCTACAAAGAGAAAAAGATACTCCTTTGTACATTAAAAAGTGAAACTAATCTTACGAAGGGAATTGATATTTATTCAACTAGCATTTTATTATTTTCTAACTCAGTCATTCCGATAACATTCTCTACAACTTTTTCTCCTAAAAAAACATACATTTTAAGTTTGTATGTCTAATGTTTTAATAGCGTCATATTAGGTACCTATTCCATCAATAATAAAAAATTAGGTACTCGTCCCGAAGAAATAAAATTCCAAAAAAGAATATTCCAGAAACTTTGAAAGAAAAATTTTAACATCATCAAAATCATTTTAATAACTTCATGAAATCAGTTCCACCACCTTATGTCTTATTTAATCTAACTATATTTTCCACCCAATCTGAGGAGAGTCCTACACTCACCGCTTTTCACATTCTGGGTGACAGTAAACGTCTTCCCGGTGTCCAGGGGCACGGTCCAGTTGACAGGATCCGGAGAACGCATGTTCATTTGCTCGGGTGACTTGACCCTGGTTGGTTCAGGGGGCGACTTGACGACAGGAGAGTCGTCGAAGAAATGGTCCTTCGCGACGGAAGCGCTGCGGTGCGAAGGAATCTCGTTGTCTGGAAAGTACAATCGGTTAAGGTTTTTTTTTGTGGTGGGGGGAGCGGGTGACATGTATCGTTACAGATGCCTTGGGATGAAAACGCGTCGCACAGAAGGTCAAGGGCCATGGCGAGAAGCTGTATGTTTTAAGTTTTTCATGACACAATCACACAACTTCTGTTTTAAGACTTTCTAAATTACTTCTTACTTTTTAGACGACTTTATAAAGTAGTTGTATTAAATTGTACTTAAGTTAACTAAAAATAGGCAAACATAATCAGCCTATAACGTTCCCACTGCTGGGACATAGGCTTCCCTCGGTGAAAGGGAGTGGGCTGTAATCCACCACGCGGGCCCAGTGCGGGTTGGTAGATGTCACATGTCTTCGAGTTTTTGGTTCTTAGGACACACCGGTTTCCTTACGATGTTTTTCCTTCACACCGTTTTGAGAGCAGTGGTGATGAAATAATTTACACAAAGTAAAACTCGTAAGTCACGACAGTAACCACTGCTCTATGGGCAAATAGCCATGACAAATTCAGGCATTTTTTTAATTCTTAATAACTTGTTATTGTTCTAAGTAGGTATTATAACTGTATGTGCGGCGCGCTTTTCCGAGAGCTATTAAAATTACAGATGGCACAATCAGAAACGTCAGATTTTTTACCATCAATGGAGCACAGAGGGATTTAGATACCCCTTTTAGAAGTAATAATAAAGGAGGACCACGAAAGGCAGTAACATTTAAAGCGACGAACACTAAAATATTTTGTTTACTTTTCAAGAAAAAATGTAGCTAAAAGCTTCCATCAAATATTGTAAAAAATTATGACTTACATACTTATTTAGGCCTCTGTTACGATACATACCATAGGACATACAAAACGAGTGTCTATCAAACCATTGCAGTGATAACATTTATAATAAATCAATTATATCTTACATGACACCTTTAAGGGGGAAGCGCCAGGGTAGCCCGCGAAATTCAAATTTTCTTACGTTTTTTGCAATTTGCAGGTCAGTGTCTAGTTTCATGTTGATATAAATATGATTCGCGACCGTAACAAATAGGTATTTACAGAATTATAATCATTAGAATCATCAGTATAACTCTCTAAGTTAGAACTGCCCTCAAATGTTATGATTTCATGAAATAGTCATATTATAGGGTCAGATGAACTTGAGAGGATTGTGTTGATTATTTTAATGATTATAATTCTGTAAATACATATTTGTTACGGTCGCGAATCATATTTTGATCAACATATGATCTAATATTGACCTGCAAATTGGAAAAAACGGAAGAATATTTGAATTTCGCGGGCTACCATGTCTCTTACGCCTTAAACTAAAATATTCAGTGTTTTTAGGTTATAATGGAGTGTTCCATTCATTTGGAAAAGGAAAGGATAGTTAAAGGTAGCTACAACTACGGTATGTATATACCTACTTTTATAATATAGTACTTATAAATAATTATTGCAACGAAGTTCCTTACTGAGACTTGCGATAGGAGATGACTGGTAGAAATCGTTACGTTGAAAAAGCGTTACGCTCCCTTTATGCGACTTACTCGCTCTCTCTCTGTCTCTTTCTATTATATACGAGTGTGTGTGTGCGTTAGAGTATCGCGTAAGAAACTACGGTCCTTAGCGCACACTTCTTTTTTCTGTTCATTCTTCATTTTACATGTTGCGGAATAAGATAGTAGTATAAAAATTTTATCGTGCCGAAATTATTGAAGAATTTGGTTGCGGGTGTAAAAATTTTGTTGCCCGTTCTGTTGATTTTTACGATATTATTTTTGCTGGCATAGGTTTGTTAAATTTACTTAAAGTTACTTTGTTTTAAAAGGAAAAATTAATGGTACTCTATGGTTTTATAACTTTTATAAACTTTATTTTAAATAGTATCATTTTTAGATACGGTGTTTAAAAATAAAGTTATTTGTACATTATATTATAAATCAATAAATAAACATAAGAAAAAACACTTAAAAATCATCGATCTTAAAAATCAATACACATAATATCTTGAATGAAGATAAGTACAGAAACTAGTCTAACAAACATTCAGAAAGTTGCCAATCAGCTGAATCTAAGTAAACGTACACATTGCATGCAAATTAAAACATTGTCAAACAATAAAACTATGTCAAAAGTCAAAGTCAAAGTCAAAAGTCAAAGTCAAAGTACCATTAATAAAAAACTTTGACTTTAACTTTGACTATGTTTTTTTTTGTGAAATAAACATCTAAGTAAACACACCACACTAAGTAATAGGACATTCACAGAAACCATTAATATTTTGCTCCTAATTATTACTAAACTCACAATTTTTTTTTTAAACTCGGTCTTTTCATGTGTATGAAAATGCTAACAAGTTACAATAATAAATATGGTTTGATATTGTTGATATTCCTGTTATCAAACATAAGCTAAGGATCCAATTTGCCCGAATTATAGTGGTCCTTCGGGACTGGGATGCCCTAACTGACCATGTAGGAGCAATATTCCTCGAATTGCCTTATCAGTATAAGTTTCTTAGTTATTACGTTTTTTTTGTATTCTTAAATAAGAATTTCCTTTTAGACTTGCATGCCACAACCGCCCTAAAAATATTTTGTGAGGGCTGGAATCGAGACGTATTTGGAAAATCAGAAATGTAGGTATTCATATTCTGCGTTGGTAATATTGCTGTTGAATCTAATTTGGAAACTTGTACATCTACTGGTGGGTGCGCAGGGTGATCACACGGACGATACGGACATACAACCACACCTTGTGACGTGTCAAGCCATTCCCATTGTCGGTGCCAATGCGTTCTTCAGTGATCAGATGTTGCGTTGACGCACTAACCAAATAACATACAAAATAAAGCTCACAGAAAACACGGAAGCTTCAATCCAATTTTTTAAATTTATAACATATTCCATTTTTTTTATGGGGCGTTTCGGGCAAGATTTGCTCGCTTTGGACAAGCGGGCAAGTGGTGAACTTGACAGCTGGACAAAAGACATTGTGATGACGTGCTGATTTTGACCCCACATAAAAGTCGGACTATGTTTTAAACTCTTCAAAATTTCAAATTCAAAGCTTTTACTATCTCTTTACCAATCGAAATTAAATGTCAAACTAAATATATTTTAAACAACATTGATTAAAAACAATTTTCAATTAAGAAAGAGACGGCAAAAACAATCCAAACATCAATTCTCAAAGCCACATTAGGCCAAACAGAATATAACCAATTGTAACAGACCAAGACAGAAGCACCAGGGGCTATAAGCATCATTTTAGAACATAGAGCGTCGACGCAACTTAACTGTCACCTGTATGTTACGCACCCAACTTTATGCCAACTTTGGACACGCTTCGACTGCGGCGGCCTCGGCCTGGAATCCCGTTTGCCCCTGTCGCCCCAGATGCCCCTGTCGCCCCAGTCGCCCCAGTTGCCCCAGCCGCCCCAGTTTTGCTCGGCGCTGACGGCGAGCGTCCGCCCCTTGATGTCGACCTAACTCTATTACTACTCCCTCTACTCAACTGCAAACCTACAGAAGAAAGTTTTTTTTTTCTACAATTTTTTGGCTGGAGAGAATCGGCTCTTGGTTTTTTTAATACTTCAAACGTTTTAAACGCCAAGACTAGAGGAAATTAAAAATAAATCGTTTTCAATTGCCTCTTCAAATTCTATTTTTATTTTGCATTCAGAATCCATTAAAAACCGAAAATGACGAAAAAGCCATTGGGTCTTTCCGCCATTTTTGAGCAAATATTTTTATGAAAGTAGAAGTATAAATCTTTGCATCAATATAAGTAGCGTTTAGAGCCATATTCTCACAAGTTAACCACACAGGACAGGGGACAAGCATCAGGCAGGAATACAACAGATTAGTACACACATCGATTAGCTCATAATAATAATTAGACTTCTAGACACAGAATCTAGTAGAAGATAGAAACAGAAAGGTTATACTACTTTTTAGCCTGATACGATGAGCATCGCATCAAGAGTTAGCATATTTTTATTGTAGCTATAAAGAATTTGATGACTATAATTATATGCAAACTCTGGTGCTCTGATTAATGATGAAATCAGAGCTTGTGCACTGCAGAAGTCATTTAAAGAAGAATGAGAAATATTTCTATAAAAAATTTAACTATAAAGTCTGTTTGTCAACAAGATGATTGTCATCTTTATTTTGGATTGGGATGATGACTTGCCAACAGCATAAAAGCTGAATTGGTAAGTTTGCTAAATATATTCTCCTGAAGTTTAATGTTAAATTAACCATCAGACTACGCTAGTCTTGATAATGGTAGGTGCATCTGCTATTTAATTACTTGGATATAACGAAGTAAAAAGCTTTGAGAGAACTAAATTTCACCTGACATCGATTGGATCCTCTACGTGGGTTTCTGAAGATGCCAGTGGTGCATTAGAAATCACAGACATTTTCTATATTGTATCTTTTTAGATACAAGATGGCTTTGTCTTGTATAGCTGAAATGTTTTAAGCCATCAAAAGCTTCTAAAGACCATTAGGGTCTAAAAGACCAAGCTAAACTATTAGCTTGTCATCGAGATATGTTTTTAAGTACTCGGAAAATGATAAGAAGTTTGAAGAAAGGCAATCTAAGCTTTTAGCTGGAAGGGATTCTCTTTTTGTCGGAAGATATAAGGTACTATGTAATTCTATATTCAGCATTTGACGGCGACAGACAGAAGTAGCAACGTCTCCTTACCGGTAGGCTTAATAGGTGCTGGGTGAGGCTCATGCCCGTTGGCAAGAAGCTTAATATGCGCTGCGGCGGGCGCTGGATCAGCTGAGCGAGGCCGCCGTCGGGGAGACCTAAAGGCCGCATTATCTCCGGTCTTGGCACCTGAGGAAGAAATTTTGAAGGTTTAGTTAGTAAAATTATGGTAATTTCATTGATTGCTTCCTCAAGATTTGGCGAGAAGCACAACATTGAAAGAAGTGGAAGGAATGGGGGAGGCCTTTGTCCAGAAGTGGGACAATATAGGCTTAAAAACAAAAAATCATGGGGTTAGTGATTATAGCCTGGAGGATATATTGGAGATTGTAGGTGGTGGTACAAGATGCCAGCTTTTCGATTCGTGAAACAAAATATAATATTCTTTCTAGTGTTGTGGGGATTAGCAGCGGGCTGTATTATGACGGTATTGAGATATTTAACGACAAAAAAGAACCAACTTGGAAGAGTTTGCGATACGAAATACTTCTTTGTATTGCAATGTTTGGCTGTAGACCGTGCTCTTAAAAGTACTTTTGGTTTTGTCTCCGTCAACTTAATGTCTGATTTACCATCCTGGGTAGCACTTTCATCGAAGCTATGTCCCTGCAGCTTCTTCCTCTGCTTCTGGGGCGAGGTCTTATGAGGCGAGCGTTCCAGCGCCTTCGTCTCTTGCAGCTTCGCATGGATCGACTGGTGGGGCGCCGACCTGAATGACCTGTACTTCTTCGGGGAGTGGCCCTTGGATTCCTTTCCATCCTTCTCGTCACGAGGCAGTGCCCTGAAGAGAAAATAATGTGAGTTGAGAAGAATTGACTGATATGTAAGTTTTGTTTCACAATTAACGTTCCCTAATTATTCACTGGTGGATATCTTGTTCAATTTGTATACTTGTTGCTGTGCAATATTCACACTTGCTTGTGCAATAACCCATTTTATGCACGTGTTACGTTTTTGGAAGTCCAAACTGTCCAAATATCCTTATTCGTCCTCCTTTCACTTACCAGCCCTAGGACCAAAAATGTGCTCCCCCACTCACCTAAAATAAAACTAAAAAGGCTGATGATATCTACGCTACGATTAGCATGGTATACCATGGCTTCCGTCCGCCATTCAAGCCATTCTTTGATTGCATCAGCCTTATTGCCACTAAATATACTTATGATTAGATAAAAGCTGATTGATTCATCCGTCTCGAAGGACCAGAATTTGCAAATAAGTAAGCCTTATGTGTTCTGGACCAATTGTCTACATCAAGCCAAATTGTTTCAAGAACATTTTATTATTCAATTACATAGGTCCCGCGCCTACTGCTAGGGACTATATAAAATATATCCTTGTAGCGGTCTGTAAATATATCTAATCATACATACATATATTATTATTTCTTATAGGTATATTGTACATACTACGGATATTAAACGTAATATCAGGCTGCCTTTTCTTGAGATAATGACCCTAAAAACTCGTATTATTGGGAAAATATCGAGATGACACACTAGTCCAAACTCAAACCGAATATAATCGTGATATCCTCGTCCTATTTACATCCTTTAGAACTGGTCCTTCGAGCCGTACAAGCCAATTGCTTAGTGCATCACTTACTTGTGATTTGTGGAAGCTAGTGATAAGGCCGACAGCGAGGATCGGCGGGACACTTGGTACCAGAGTTCGATCTGCTTATTGTAAAGCTGAGTGATGTGTTCTGGCGCCATTTCTGTCCCCCAGCCGCGGTACTGTCGAAATATTGCCAATATTGAATACCAAGCATGATCATGGTAAAGCTTTTGATACGAATGTGTCTGAATTTCATGGCAACTGATACTGATTGACCTACCTAGTTTAGGACTAAGTTTAGTAGATTTATTTAAGAGATGATTTATTAGATCAGATTTTTTTTGGGAGCATAGGACAGAGAAATTTTAGGAGATAGTTTATTATTTAAAATATTTTATTTTATTGTAATTATGTTACCGTAAGAAAGGTTTTATGTGTGAGTACGTACGTTTACTTGCATCAAACCTGAACTGCGGTTTCCGTCTCGATATAAAACTTCTCTGTTCTGTGTTCATTATCGTTCCAATGAAAATTTTGTTTGATTTTCTCTCGGGACATATTCTCAGGTATTACATAAGTATCAGGCGCAGACCTTGTACTCGCCGGCGCGTTTGCGCAAGTCCAGCACCTCTCGGTACCAGGAGTCGCCTTGGGCCAGGCCCAGCGGCTGCAGACCGGCCGCGCGCAGCGTCGTGGCACTGTCTTCGCCCGCCGCTCCCGCCCCCACGCCCGCTACCCCACCCGCACCCACCCCCGCCCCCGCGCTCGCCCCCGACACCCCTTGCCCCGCGTCCTTCAGCATCCTCTCGCTCGCCTCCTCATTGGCCTTCCCTTTCCCCCTGCATTTCGTAAATGTCCCTTTAGACGCCTCGTACACGTATTGAGAGAACGGTCTAAATTTCTTTTTGTACTCGCTTTTGTAACGTTTCCTATTATCTTTGTTACGATCCTCCCCGTTGGATATGAGGGCCGATAGCGCGTTACGGAACGTCGATTTTCTGGAAAATTCCATTTAAGTCTTAGACGCCTGGTGTTGTTGTCTGCGATGATGATGTGGCAACAGAAACGACTCGCGCCGAGCCGGGTTAGTAGTACAGACATGCTTCAAATAATTGTCAAGCTCGCAATGGTGAGGTTAGGATGTCGAAACCTAGAAGAGTCTAGAAGGACCGACAGAGTGCGGGCTGCCGCCCTGTGCCCTTTCACAAACTAACTCCAGTGTTCAAGTGTGGTGATACATCGACATACAGGTTCTAATAAAACATTATCAATGAACGTTCACATCGACAAAAGTGCAGGACACATTGAGTAATTAAAAAATCTAGCTGTCATTCCGTACTAATGGTAGTTGTAGTTGAACTAAATCTACTCGGCCTAGACACCGCCACCGTGAGGAGTTATGTTAAGCAAATATCAAAAACGAAATTTAGACTTTGTTCTGCTTTAAAAAGGCTTTGAGTAAAGAATTGGGGCAGAACACGGTCGTGAAGGAAACTCTTGTCTGTTTGAGTTTATAAAGAGTATACAAATTGCATAGATAATTGGGCTTTTAAAAGAAGTCTTTGCAAAATGCTTATATTTTTATCATCAACATATCAATTCAATTAATGATGAAGCTGAATATCTAATAATGCTCAATTAGTCTCCAAAATTGACAGTATTTTATGATCAATATCATATTGATGTTACAACAGGAAAAGAAGATGACATATAAAATTTTTGAATTTGTGGTAATAAGTTTCAGAGTGCTTAAATTTTGCTAATATAAGAAATAATATATGTTCCTAAGGTGTGGTGTTTGTGAATATAGTTTTATTAGTGAAGATAGTCGAAACGTAGCAGCAAAATCTTTTGAGGATGATCATAGAGCCCATTATAATAAAATAGATGTTAGTGATTTACGAAAATTAATCGAAAAAGTTTCCTCCATGACCAGGTTAGTTACACAAAGCTAAACACATAGAAATTTGAAAGCTATAGCAATTTTAGAAAAATAAAATTATCAAAATTTGTCTTCACCTGAAAAAGTTTTGGGATTATTTCATTTACATTTTATATATTATAAGATATGTACAAGATCTAATGGTTGATATAATAAAGTATTATATAAGACTATTGTGTTCAGTGTACATGTCCGGATTCTCACGGATTTTAACGAAACAGATTATTATGTGATTTTGTGTTGATACAGTGTATTTAATATTTTTAGTGAAGATGTTATTTCGAAACTCAATCATTTCGATGTTCTTGTTAATGAATAATTTGCTAAGAAGCTGCTGCTTTAGCGAAAGCAAAGCATTTTTGTGATAATGATCACATCGTCATAGTAGATGATTATAGACTGTTTCTCAATGACTTTACTGTTGAGTGTCAAGTTAAAAAGCATGCTGATAATAATATTAAATATAAAAAAATATAAAATATGAAACAATCTATAAGTAGACTAGAAGACATGGGAAGCTTTGGTCATTATGGAAACGTGAGAAGCTAAAGCTTGTAAGAGTTGAAACGATTTTACAGAACTTCGATGTATATGTAAATTCTGTAGAAACACTTCGAATATTATACTAATATATTCGTCTACTTTTAAGGTAAGTTGGTTTATTTCAGAAACAGGAAATCAACAGCTTGCGAAAATGTACAAGCAAACTTTGAGTTATATCTTAATGAACAGTTAAATTAAATGAAACTTTAAATGCCCTTAAAAGTTTCGGCATAATCATAATATGAAATAAACCAACATACACCTAAACAGTAGACGAGTCTATACAAGTTATAGAAATCAGTTGGACACCCACCTCTGGACTCCAGGCTTCTGTCCATTCCAGAGATAATCTTCGATGTACCGCTTATGATCATCATGGTCACCATCCACATGATTCATGAGAGGTTCCGCTTCTACTAACCCTGGAAATTTTCGGATGCAACGATCAATTTGGGACATCAAAGTAAAAAATTAGCTTAAAATAAACAATAAGAATAAAAAACATAAGAAAAATATATTTTATTCGGATAAGCAACATTCGTTTTAGTAGGTTTGGAAAAAGAAGAAAAATCTTAAACCAATTTTAGTAAAACTTATTTAAGCCGAAAATACACGAAAGATTAGACGAGATGGCGTTTTCTTTTCGAAGTGCAACTTCGTTGACCGCAACATTGGGACGGAACAGCGTCATGTTCGTGAACGGGCGCCGTCAGTTCAGACTGGTCATCTCTTAACTGCCGCGGCTTATTTTTATTATTAATCTTTTATTTTGAATTGTTTCTTAATATATATTTTTTTTCATTGTTCTCGCATATAGAAGCAACAAGAATAATGTACCCAGGATTTTGTAATATCTTGATAAAAGGGTGTCCTTGGAGTTTCTTGCCCGTTCTTCTCCATAGAGATCTACATTTTGGAATGAGCAACTAGCTTCAACTTTCTGACTAACTGATCGACTCTTTAACGATACAAAAGTGCCTGTAAATGGTTTAATTGAAAAAATCGTTTGAGTTTGAGTTTGATTGCATAACATAAGGTGACATAGAGGTCGAAATTTCTATCTATGAAAGCCCTCTTCCTCTCTCCTTCTTTGCTGTGTCCAGCATCGGCAGGATCCAATGATCACATCAAAATCATCTAGTGTTAAAATATTATTTATCATGTCTTTGTAAAACCTACCACTTACATTGTGGAATGCAATAAATACGTTGAAAGAGTATCCAATATTAATAAACCAAGCTTTTTAAGTAAGAAGATGAGGCAGTTAGATGCAAAATTTATTTCATATGTCTATTTGATAAAACAGAACAACTTAATATCGATGATGATGACACAAAAAAACGCAATCATAAGAACAATATTTTCTTGGTACAGAAAATTGTCATGGGATTAGGAAAGTTCCCATCTTCGAAGTACCTAATAACTCATATACAGAAAGTTGTAATCCCCAAGCCATGACTGTGTAGCAGTAGAAAATCATTTCTGTAGCTTCAGAGTTTCGAAACAAAATCCTCATAAAAGAACAGGACCGTTCAACTGAATAAAAGTTTTCATTATATCATTTCACAAAGTAATACTTGTTTTATATTCATTTCAGTACACTTGAATTGCTATTCAAAGAAGAATAATGTTACAATTAAAATTTTACAGCATCGTTTAGTTCTGTTAAGATATTTGTTCATTTTGTTGTGCGGTCAGCTGTTAATTTGGTTAACAGTTTGTTTTTTATAGTCGTTCGTTCTTCATGTCTTTTGTTTAAATTATTGTTTTCATTATTTTACTTTAAGTGTCTGTTTTAATGTTCTTTTGAGTTGTATTTACGAGCATATTCGTACCTTGAGCATTCGGTTTGGATACCAACTTTACTGGGCAGGCAACTTTTTTAAATCGATTTTTTTTCCAAAATTGTAGAAAAGGACCCGGCTCGTATTGTCTATCCTATGTATACTCATCGTCATGATCATCACTGCTAATCTACTACATAGTTAATTACACTATTGATAATAAATTGAATAATTTGCTCAGATTTGCGTTTCAACTAAATTATTATTGTTGATTATGTAGACTGAAAACAAAAGTCATTCAGCCGTCCCTTTCATAAAACCTAAATGACCTAGAAATCTGTCTGTACCCACATTACAAATGCAAAATCTCGTTTAAATGACCTCGATAAACAATATCTCTTAAAACGGCGCCAGAGTTGCATTATCTCGGGTCTTTGACATTGATCTCCATTTGAAAACGGAACTGGCCGAGAGAAAAAAAAATGAATGTCAGCTGTTTTTGTCAACTTATTTCACGGCGTGTTAAGAATTTGAAGTCTATTATCTGAGTTCGGTAGGTTTTTTAAATGGTAAGGCTTTTTGGGATTCAAGAGAATGCTCTGGTTAAATGGAGTCATACAAATCTTTAGGTATATAGATTAAGGAGGAAAAAAACTAGTCCCACGTACGCAACGTATGCAACGCAAAAATTGGTTACATATACGTTAGGAACAAACTTATCGTGTATTGTGTTGTATTCGATACGTCTGTTTCTCATGTGGAGATATGTAATAATACGTTGTATAGTTAAGTACGTTGCGTACGTGGGACCAGTTTATTTCTACCTGTATAATAATATGTCTTTACCTAATCCTAATTTTCATAAACTAGTTTGTGTATAAAAATAGTTATAGATGTGACTAAGAGATGGCTGGCTATTTATGTTATTGTTTCATTGAGATCTTTTAGCCAGAACGGTTCTTCACTGTCATCTCAATATTCCTAACCAGAACTGCATGAGCACAACTTAAGAAAGAAATCACATATGTATTACAAAATATAATTTCATAAGAAATATAGTGCAGCATCACTAGATAATTCATTTACTACACCATTATCGCTTATATTTCGCTCGCACAAACTATATTTCATCACCGGTCTTCAGCATACTGTTTTAAACAGCAGTAACACAACCATTCCCATTGCTATTTATTTAATGTTCAAGTACCATTCTCAGCAGCAATTTGAATAATACCCAAATATTTTATGGGAACGAGCTTCGACTAATAAATAATGCATTTTCCTACAGCTATTGTTCAGAGTTGTGGAACTAATCTGAATAACTCAGGAGTTTCAAGGATAGGGCTGCTGCCTCAATTTGAAGAAGTGCAATAATTATGGGAGTTGGAAGCTCGGAAAATGGAATATTTGGAGAGACTTGAAGGCAAGAGTTGCGGATAGGCACTGTAGAGGTTTTGGTCTCGATGGCTTTGCCAACGAACCTCCATGAATGTTTAGTAAGTTAATGGCATATATTGAGATAAACACTAATTCATATTTAGAATAGAAAAAGAGAGGGGACGTTCAGCTCTGGTCAGATCTGATAGCTGACAGCTGGGTTTGGATGTAGAAGTAATCGATTCTAGGAAAAGCCTCTTATTGACCCGGTACCGCTGGGCTCTTGCAGTACCTATCCTGAATCGTGACTATCATTAAACTTGTGTAAATTTGATTTGCCGTCCACTCCTGATATTTCACAAAGATTGTGATTATCTCTCGGTGAGTTAGTTAAAAAGATACTTGAGGGCAAAACTACAATACCTTGTTGATAATAGTGATGACTTTCATTGAAGTCAAGATATTTTTATCAGTAGAAAAGACTGTCCCTATTTTTTTTAGGGAAAATGCTTGAAGTATGTGAAGAGGCAACCCTATTAACAGGTGTAAATGATTAAATTTTTGACGACAATGCAGCGCATGCTGCATAGTTCTCAACTTACATAACTTCAGTCTTTGTGACGTAGGTATGCACTGAACGGCTGTGCTTAGTTAATTCTGGAAGAGCACGAGCCGTAGAAGTGGCTATGCACGAGTAATCACTATACTCTTTGGATAATTTGGACAAAAAGTTTGCGATTTTAAGAATGATTTGTATTAGACGATGAATCTCTTCTATGTGCCTTCAAAACGAGTGCTGCCAATTAATATTAAGATGAAAAGTTAATTAAAAACGATGTTAATAATAAAGGCCATCTGTTTTAAGAGTCATACATGACTCTAATTGACGAGTTGTGCGAGGTGGTCTTCGGACATGAACATCCATACTGAGAAAATGGCACTTGAAGATGAAAATTACTCTAAAATGAGATGGAGTTCCTTTGATACGCATACACACAAAATATTTTGACACTTCTAACGAGTGGAGCTCCTTGCGGACTCTGTATTTCAACATTTCAATAGCTATAACCTGCCCAACCCTTCAAGAAATACCGGCGTGATAATATGTTTTGTTGTTAACCTGAGAGTCTTAAAAACCTCGAGTCAATAAGTTACTTGTAGACAAGTGTGCACTATTGTTCCCTGCATTAACCCTTACTACCTTAAATCAGGAGAGATAGTGGTCAAAGATGTGGTGAGGTATTTCAACACTTATCTGTAATTTATATGGTGCACATAATAAATATTATTCTATATGTCTATCTTACCTTCGGCCACAGCAGCCTTCTTCAGGGCCCCCATGGAGATGCTCTTCCTGGGCGCGTCCGTGGTGTCCTTGGGCCAGGCGAACTGGTTCCGGTACTCCGTGCTCACTATCTCCGGCTCCTTGGCGGCTATCACGTCGCCTAACGCGGTTGTTGCCTGCAGAGGGGGTGGTGGTTAGTTAAGAAATGTTTTTAGAAGATGGATTTTCGGAAAATATCGCTTGATTACTTAGAAGAATCAATTTTTATAAAACGTCTTAGAATGTTTGATTGCTGGGGCAGACTCTGAGTAACACCTAATCGGTCATCGGCTTCAGCCGATGACCGATAGTTCACTATGCTCGTAAGTCGTCGCCCGCACCCGGCCGATTGAACCAAACATAATTATGTAAAAGAAAGTGAGCGCGCATAGCTAGTTATCGGACGTCATCCGGATATGTAGAGTAGTGTTTATATATAGCAGTTAAGAACAGTGGTGGCCCAGTGGTATCGGCCCCGACTTACGAGTTGTAGGTCGTGGGTTCGAACCCAGGCAGGCGCATTATTTTGTGTAAATCATTTCATCACGACTGCTCTCAAAACGGTGAAGGAAAACATCGTGAGGAAACCGGCATGTCCTAGAACCAAAAAATCGAAGACATGTGACATCTACCAACCCGCACTGGGCCCGCGTGGTAGATTACAGCCCATTCCCTCTCAAAGAGAGGAGGCCTGTGTCCCAGCAGTGGGAACATTATAGGCTGATTATGATGATAGCAGTTAGGCCTTCAATCCCTTTACGCACCCACAAAACTAAACTTAAGAATCTAAGTAGGTACCGTGTCCTTTACGTACCGAAGTAAATAGAAAGATAATTATGGAAGAGAATCGGTGCTGGCAAAGGTGTTCAACATTGAAATAATGCAGATTGTTGATCAATCCTCATTATTATATGTGATCACTGCGAGGTGTTGCAACAGCTCATCTCGATATTTCTTCAATGTTTTGTTTAATTAGCCTGGTAAATGATAGTTACTGTTCAAGTTAAGTCTGCGTGTCCTTATTTTTTTGGGTGGGATTTCATCATATAATTTCTCCCGCTCTGGTCGGAGCGGGAGGGCATGTCAGACTTTTACTGACTAAAACCCACCAGTGTTCCTTCAGTTACCTGTGCGCCAGGGTCACGGTAACTCTTTCGAATATCCGCGACCCCGGCAGACATCAGCCATATCGGACCCCGTCAATTATGCTGACATCTCTTTGAGGCGGGCGTGAAATACGACGCGCCGTCGACCCGGGCTTGGTCTTTACTGGACGGCGAGGTTCATCTTAAACCATGTCAATAGAAAAACCTTGTATTGTAATATTTGTTTAAACCGGAAAACCTATCAGGGACTTCCTTATTCCAACCACTACAAGAAGCAAGAAACAAGCAAGAGAAATATCTCGTTATAATTAATTACAATATGCTTCCAACTTGCATGTTGATTGATTGATGATAACTCCTGATTGCTATCTTTACGTCAGCTGGACGCTCGTTATGATTGATAAATTAATTATTTTATAATTAAGTGCGTTCACGGTTGTTTTCTTTCACGAGATAAACTCATTAGCTTACCGGTACGGATTTGTCTTGTATGTATTCTGTACTTTATTTTAGCGTATTATAAATGATAAACGATTTTATTTCTGTAAGTAGGTTTGTACAAACACTTTTACACGTCAATCAAATTTTTTAAACTGGATGAGGTCGGCGTTTCCTATCTGACTACTTTGAGAAGAAAGGCCGAAACAAACTCAGAGGTCACAGTCTCTTTTAAAGTCCAGACATAATCTTGGTCAGGTCATGCGAAGACCATGCAGATTGGTATCTGAAATGGTCTTTTGTGGAAAGAACCACACAGATTGAGTGGACCTGTCCAGTCAGTGCACGCATTTGTCAGTAATCGTGCAGCTCGACTCAGGAAGTCAGGACTTAAGGAGCTTGGTATACCAGCATGTATCAGGAAGCTGTGGTCAAATTCAAGGGTGTGGCATAGACCTTTTCACTGAACTAGCGTCTCCATGGGACGAACATCGTAATCGCGAAAATTTTATCATCTGTCTCATACATTTGGGTTTCGAGTATCTATTGAAGTTTGTATGGAACAGTTGATATATTTTTGCGATGTTGTTTCTGATACATGTCACCGCCGTCTATAGAAATCAGTGGGTTCGTCATCAGCGATAAAATAAGACCGACGTTCATAGGGTAAAATCGGCCATTTTGTATCGAAACAATATAGCTTCGTAATTAACAGAGGCACTTAATCTAGAGCTCGTTAATTGCGGTAAATGCTTGGCACCAAATGCAGTCATATTTTGTACTTGGGTCATGCCCAAGAGAGGATTTTTGGCACAGGTATCCGTTCCTACGAGCTTGTCCGAATACAGGATTTTACGTATGGATCGCATCCATCTCTGTAGTAGTGACTAAGACCAGTCTCTGTATTAAGTCCGTAGGAATCCGACATGACTCTAGGGAAAGGCCTAATCTATACTTATAATAAAGCTGAATCGTTTGTTTGTTTGAACGCGCTTATCTCTAAAACTACCAGTCGGCTTAAAAAAAATCTTTTTGCATTTGATAGCCCAATTCTCGAGGAAGGTTTTACGCTATTAAATATTACGCTATGACTCTTAGAAGCCGAGCAAAATGAAAAAACTGGCCAAGTGCGAGTCGGACTCGCGCACGAAGGGTTCCGTACCATTACCTATAAAAACGGCAAAAAATCATGTCTGTTGTATGGGAGCCCCCTTAAATATTTATTTTATTTTGTTTTTAGTATTAGTTGTTATAGCGGCAACAGAAATACATATTTTGTGAAAATTTCAACTGTCTAGCTATCGCGGTTCTTGAGATACAGCCTGGTGACAGACAGACGGACGGACAGACAGCGAAGTCTTAGTAATAGGGTCCCGTTTTTACCCTTTAGGTACGGAACCCTAAAAATTCAGAAATAACGCTAAATGAAAACGAAGGAATAGCGCGGGTGGGCGATGCGATGCGACGCGGTGGATTGGGGACCGAAATTTCACGCGGCTGTAGTCGCGGGCTCAGGCTTGTATAATATATAGAGAGAAAATACCCGCACACGTTTTAAATTTGATTTTTCATCTAATAGTTTCTAGCCCACCACCTTTTATTAAGATTTTCTTAACAAGCGACCAAGAACTTTTATCAAGAAGGTCACCTAGCATTCTTGTATGAACTTGTGTCTGCTACTAAAATGGTTATCACTAAACCAAACCAACAGCCAAAGGTGGCCTACCTATAGGAAAAATCTTTCACCGTTTTTAACCAGAGATCGGATAGTTGGATGCATATTTATCTAAAGTAAATACTTAGCTCTGAAAGTATGGAAGCGGCTTCTTAAAATAATATTTTTCGTAAAAAAAATCCCGGGATGCTAGGAACACCGGGAATGCATAATTAGTCGGGTGTATAGTATGGAAGAGACTTGTAAAAAATTACTTATAAAAAAAAGCCCAGCTTTCTTGGATTGCATAACTATTCAGATGCAGATATTTATTTAAAATTAATGTTTAACCCCCGATGCAAATATGTGTATGTGGGGTGTAAAACGATGGATGGTGTGTGTTAGTTAAAGTTAAGATTTTTTCGATACAAAACCGCATTCCATATTAGCCAACATCTCAACTTTAGGTGAATATGCATCCGGATATCCGATCTCTGCTTATAACTCAGCTTAGCAGTTCATACGGCCGTGGCATTGCGAATCCCAAAAAAAAAAAAAATTGATGTTTAATCACAAATGTTAGAAAAAGAAAAGATTTTATCACAACACCTACCTGATGGTTAGGATAAATCCGACCAGCCATTATGATCACGACTGATAACACTGTATCACTGTAATGTTGTCACACTGAAGATAATTTCACGGATAAGATAGGAACTTGTTTTCTTTCTAAAAGAAAGTGTAAGTGACCATGAAATCTGTAGATAAAGACTTAAGATAGTGTGAATGTGTTCATCTGTGTCTGTTTGTTTGATACGTCAACGTATCACGATTGTCAAAAAGCTGAACAGCGGGGTAATTGCGTATCACACTAACATTAGGAATGGCTTTCATTTTGACAGTTCAACAACATTCCTCCTCACCCTAGATTATGATGAAACAGAAGCACTGATGAAACCCCTATACAAATAAATAATTTATTAGTATCACGAACACTTACACACCCACAGACACCCCAAGTCACCTTCCCTCTAAACACACACGACACACGTCATACACATATCACTCACCACACACCCATACACACACACACACTATTGCTGCTGTTACACGTTTTAGCTTCCCTAATTTTTTTTTAAATCTTAGCGGACGAATGGATGGCCCCTATAACACAGGATTCTCCAAACATCGGGGTCATTATTCACAAAAATTGAGCACAAATCTAATATCATAATAACGTAACGTGCATTGTATTTCTTCTTTTGGCTAAATAAATTATTATTATTCATTTCGTTATTTACGTTGTTGACCGGACAAATTTTTCAAACATATGAAGCAATGGATTAGCGACAGGCTTCAAAATTATTCAGATTGTGATTGATAGTGTGTAACGCAATTAGGGTGCTGATTTTCATAATTTTAATGGACGGAATGTGTGTGGGATGAGAATTAAAAGCGAGTGAATTTGGAGTGAATTCAAATTCAAATTCAAATATTTTTATTTGTAGAACATAGGTAAAACAAAGTACAGATGTCAATATTAATAAAATGAGCGCTATGTCTTGCCGTCAACGGCGTACAAATATAGAAAACAAAAACACAACAACAACAAAACAACAACAAACACAACAAACAACAATGACAACAACATGTGAATGACAACGTCACGGCTGATAAGGGAGAAGAAGAGAGAAAACCGTTTTTTTTTTCAATGGCTGCATAGTGAAACATGTAACAAGACATGACATGGAACAGACGGAAGAAGAACGTCATGTTCGTGAACGGGCGCCGTCAGTAGGAGGGACTGGTTATCTCTTAGCTGCCACGGCTTATTTTAATTTAATTTAATATTTGAATTGTTTTTGCCTTTTCATTACGGACGCTTTTAACGTTCTGCATCGTTCTTACATGCATAATTTTAACTTGAATGATGTAACCAATATTTTGTAACCATATTTTGATTTAAAAGAGTGTCCGTGGAGTTCCTTGCCCGTTCTTCTCCATAGGTACGTACTACGCTTTGGAATGGGCAACTAGCTTCATCTATCTGATCGAACGTCCTTACCAATTCAAAAGTGCCTGTAATTGGTTTATTTGGAATAAATGCTTTGAGTTTGAGTTTGAAGACGATTTTGATGGAAGGCAATGATGTAATTAATTTGGCGGATAAATTGATCTTTCGGCACGTGAGTGGGGACACAGGCAACAATGGCAATTAAGGTTTAAGTATATATAATTCAGGTCGCACCAAGACTAGGGTAGCTTGCCAGACTTTGATTAATCTTTATATATATAAAAATTACGTGTCACGTTGTTAGTCCGCGGTGGACTCCTAAACTATTGACCTGATTTTAAATTTGATTTGCACACCGTGTGCACACCGATAGGATAGCTTACATCTCAATTTATAGTCGCAATATTATTTTATTGCAAATTATTTATCTATTATTTGACAGTCACAATTATATAATTCAGGTCGCACCAAGACTGGGGTAGCTTGCAATATTTTGATTAATTACATACAAAGTGTTAACCAACTATTATTATCAAATCTGCATATTCAAAATTTATTACATGGCCGCAATAATACTGCATTGACCCAGTTCTCTCTTCTACTCGTATAACCTGAAATTCTTCTAAATGAAGTGTCAGCATAAGTAAACAATGGCTGACATTTCAAGATAGTTCATGCATATTATAGGCTACTTAGTTAATTAAATTAATGGGATGGCTGATTTGATCCCTTATTTGTAGGGGTTTTAGAAATTGACAGAGTTCTTTGTTCTGTCTATACAGAAAGGCAGAAATACAGTACCGCTAGTGAATCTATATGTACTTCTTCTATACTAATAATTATTTTATAAAGAGGTAAAATTTGTTTGTTTATAAGTTTGTATGTAGGGGGTTATCTCTAGAACTTCGTGTCGGATTTCAAAAAATATTTTTGCGTTTGGTTGCCCAATTGTTGAAGAACATCAAGTTAGGACAAGGGTCCTAGCTCGGCTCCTAGAGAGGAGTCCAGCAAAAAGAAAAAGTCACAAAGAACGCTACGCGAAAACGAAGTAATAGCGCTGGCAGGCGATGCGATGCGACGCGGTGGGTCGGAGGAACCAGAAATTTCACGCGAACGAAGTTGCGGGCAGAAGCTGGTAATATACGAAAGTAGAAAGGTCTATTTCTTTAGATGCTCAAAGAAAATATTCATCAAAAACTCTACTACAGAGCATAGAGTTGTAAAGGTTTCTGGACACTGCAGTATGCGTAGCATGACCACCATAGAAACGGGTTCTGTCGACGGAAGAATAGACAAAAAGACAGATCGTTGACAGATTTCTTAAGAAATTTTTCTACAATGTCATTTTGTAAATGTCTCCAAACGATTTTAAACCTTAAAATGTTGATGGTTAAGTTCAATATCGAATGAAAAAACTGATTCCGTCGACAGAACCCGTTTCCATGGTGGTAATGTTACGCGTGCTGGTCATAATACAGATCTGAAGCCGAGATTGGCCGAGACAAAGTGTAATTATATGTATCAGCAATATCTAACGATGATGGCAGTCAAAAATATGGGACTGACATTGTGAAAATCGTTGTAGTTATACGAAACGCTTTGAAAACATCTTGAAAGCGATTGTCAGTTGTTACATACATGTCAAAATTATCAAACAAGTGATTAAAATACAACCAAGAAACACAAAAGCAAACACACAGTTACTGTCAACGAATATTTAACAAGTAATTGTTATACATTAAGGAAATAGCACACGTATCAAATCGGAAAGGGATCGTCAAATGATAAATGATTTTATTTCTGTAAGTAGGTTTGAAGAAACACTTTTACACGTCAATCATATTTTAAAAACTAGATGAGGTCGGCGTTTCCTATCTGACTACTCTGAGAAGAAAGGCCGAAATAAACTCAGAGGTCACAGTCTCTTTTAAAGTCCAGACATAATATTGGTCAGATCATGTGAAGACCATGTAGATTTGTGTCTGAGATGGTCTTTTGAGGAAAAACCACACAGATTGAGTGGACCTGTCCAGTCAGTGCACGCATTTGTCAGTAATCGTGTAGCTCAACTCAGAACTTAAGGAGCTCAACGATTCGACGAACAATACCAAAGAAAAGACATTTGGGTAGGCCACAAAAATTACTCAAACTGCCAGACCATGATTAAAATAAACCGTCACCGTATCAACTCGAGCCATTCGGTATTCTTGGTATGAAATTCCCTACTGGCCCTGCAGTCTCGACATAGATACCGACAAAAATCTGTCGTTAAGTCGTATCGATGTCAAATTTCTTTAATGGATTTTCAACTTTATTTCGTAAAGCATAAGGTTGAAAATCTATTAAAGAAATTTGACATCGATACGACTTAGCGACCGATTTTTGTCGCTATCTAATGTCGAGACTGCCGCCCCTGCAACGCACAATAACCGGAATCGTACTGTAATCGCCTCGCCTCGGGACAAGCCCACGAACCGCGGTGCGGTGCGTAGTCAACTTGCAGTTGCCGCGCTTACGCCTCGTCGTCCCCGCGCTTACGTCTCTCCGTCTCTCGGTATCCGAGCTTACGTCTCTTCGTCCACCCTTGCCCCTCCCGCGGCCTGCCTGCAGCACATTACTGTTGCCACACGTGCTGTCATTCACAAGGCAACTTCCACTCGTTTTACGCGCGTGTTTTATTTTTGTAGGTTAGATTTCAAACAAATAAAAACCAGTGGGCGGCGAGCCGTAAGCGCGGGTGTCGCCTAGCCGTAGCCGAGTCGACGTATCGGAGCTGCTGATCCGCTTTGGTTACGTGCTTACGTTAGGTTGACGCCTGTTTGACGGCGAGGCAAAGGCGATACGGTGACGATCCCTTTCCGAGTTGATACGTGTGCTATGTTAGGAATCAACAGAATGACACATATGAACTAAATTCAGGTGTCTAAAACACGAGCTACCCGGACCGAAAACCGTAATAATACTGATTTTACTTTACTAAATATAGTGATAAAATTGCAATACTTTCATAAACATTAGGTATAACACTTGATAAGATTATATCGGGATTGGTAAACACTGAAATGTTTACAGTTTTTCATGATTACGTCACGGTTACTCTCGGGATCTATTTTCGCAAATGCAATGTCTGTGTTCGAATTGGTTTTATCTGCAAGCGATTTCAGTTTATTTTCGTGTCTATGTATTTTGTTACTACTTTCAGATTTTCAGATTTATTATATAGTATTGAATAGTAAGGATTTAGTTATCTTTATTTAATTGTTATGACTAGCGGATACCCATCGTGTGCTACTACGATAAAACAATGCGTTAGGCACATTCGGCCCATTCATGAAGTTCTTTTTGTTTTTGTTTTCCACTGTTTTAGTGGTCTAAAACCATATTCAAATTATTGCCTCTCTAATTAAGGTTAAATGCTTTGGGGCACATCGTTTGGTTGGTTTCAAAGTCTGTAACGGAAATAGGTAGAAACAATTTTTGCGGTTTATATACATATATAGATAGATAATGTCCATTCAATTTGTCTAGCCTTTTCCCAATATGTTGGGGTTGCCTTTCAGTCTAAGCATTTGCGGCTGAAGATCATACATAATATCATATCTTATTTTACATGAAGCGACTGCCTATCTGACGGGAGGAACCCTTCAAAAGGTACCCTACCTCTGGGGAGGGAGGTCGAGGAGTGTGGAATTTTTAACTCACTAAGACCACCCCGGTGATCACCATCAGCACATAGAGAGGGTCCCGGTTCCTCTTAAAATACCAATTCCGGAACCCCCCCTGTGCAACGCCTGTAAAGCACATCCCTGGGGAGACTGTAAATGGGCCTCCCCTGAGCCTCGCTATGCGCGGCAGCACGTTACCACTATGCCGCCGTCTTCCCTGGGGTCACTCACACAGTGGGCGGACAGAGTCCGCACTCTGCCTATCTGACCTACACAACCCAGTTACTGTGTACCACGATACCCCCTGGTAAGACTGGTTGTTAGACTTTTGGGCTTCGAACTATCGTTACGACTGTCAAAAATCTACGAATGGCAGTCGGGAACAACGGCTTAACGTGCTTTCCGAGGCACGGAGGGGCTTGATATTTTATGGATGGTCACCCATCCACGAGCACGACCTGCACGATTACTGACAAATGCGTGCACTGACTGGACAGGTCCACTCAATCTGTGTAGTTCTTTCCTCAAAAGGCCATGTCAGATACCAATCTAAATGGTCTTCACATGATCTGACCAAGATTAGTTCTGGACTTTAAAAGAGACTGTGACCTCTGAGTTTGTTTCGGCCTTTCTTCTCAGAGTAGTCAGATAGGAAACGCCGACCTCATTTAGTTTAAAAAATATGATTGACGTTTAAAAGTGTTTGTACAAACCTACTTACAGAAATAAAATCATTTATCATTTAACCTTCTATCGAGCCGTGTGGCTGTAATTATTAAGCCACAAGCCCCTCTTGTGTCTATAACTCGATTAATGAGTGAAAGGCAAATTATTTCCGTTTTATAAGCAGCCGTGTACTCTATATTTTCCTTCAGATAGATCAGTGAGGAAATCTAATAAATAATAACTACAGCGGTACACGCGAACGCCTGAGATAATAAGTTTATTGTGCGGTCGGTAAGAAATAAGTGAGAACACACATGCGAGATGTTTGGTGCAGTGGCTGGGAGATTGGCGGTCAGTGCATTGGGTGTAGGTTCGGTCCTCACATTATTTGTAAGTATAGCGGGGAGGCTGCAGATTATGGTTCGAGTGTTTCACTTTTTAATGGTTTAAGTAATAACAAGAAGTCTTGTTCCTCGTGTGGTGGGGTTTGGGTGCTCTTGAACTGACTACCTAACTGGTGAGGAGCCAGACCAAAAGAGATACAGAAATTCGCAGGGCAGTATAAGGCGACCTGTTGGGCAGCAGCGACCCCACGGACCCTATCTCCACCTGGGAGAAGTTTTGTTTCTCATCTCTGGCTTGCCATTATTGGCCGGCTTGAGGGAGATTCGCAAGAGCAAACGTGCTCGGAGGCAGGAAGTAATCCAGTAAGATACGGGTAGAGATCTTGAGTGTACTTCCGGGATTGTCCTGATAGCCGTGGAATACTTCTTCACTCCTCATAAGCACCTTAGGACATGTTGCCACTTTGTCGCTACGATACTATGTGCTAGCGACCGTTTTCGGGGGCCCATTATCGAGTGTCACCCCCTGACTGATTTATATATTGGTCAGGCACGGCTCATAGTCTTTTCATAGTCCTAGATAACCAATCCACTTAAGCAACCCAAATCTATAGTCCATCTATCTATCTTTGTTTACATATCCTGCAATACCTACTCCTACATCATCTGGGGGTTGTCCTTGAGTGAACTTGCATAGTCCGAACAGGGATAATCGTCTGTTGTTGCCTAATTTAATTTAAAAAGTTTATCAGGCTTCTGCGAGTTGGCTTCGGCCCCTCGTACGCCTTCCAAAGGTCCGGGACCCCAGGGTCAAGAGACAATAATTTATAACCCCACCGCCGTATCTTACTTTACGTTGAAGTCGTGGTGAGGCTTGCGCGCTCTGAACTCTAGGTCTATGCCGAGTTTGCCGGAATAGATCTAGATCTATTCCGGCAGAGTCTATGCCTTCTGCAAGGTGGTTTAGGACGCAAAAAGGAAGTTTAAAGCCATTCTATCTCCCAGCACTAAACCCCAATCTGTCATAGCTCTATCATCTCTCATCCGGCCGCTTGTTAAAGTTACACCGTATTTCTTTGGGCCCTCCTACATCATTCAATCAATAGTAGGTAGTATATGACAAATTGACCATACCTTGGGTTCCACGGTGTCGGTCCAGCGCGGCTGACGCGGACCCTCAGACTTGCTGCGCCGCCCAGCGCGATCTGCATCATTCCTCTGCGCGCTCTGTGGAAACAAACATCAGTTAAATGTCTTGTTTTAATAATTAAAGTAAGTAAATCTGCACTACACTAAACTGTATTACAGTTGGGGAAAGTTACTCCATTTCTCTTTGTTTTAAGGGAAAGTAAAGGCTTTAATAACAGCACAGTATTCGATTTAGATATTGTTACGGATGCCCAGTAATTAACTGTATTTTACAACGGACGCCTGACATGTCTTGTGCTCTCATCATAATATGCCAAAAACCAAGGACAGATATCGTCGGTCAGTTCCTTAATTAAATATTATGAGACCCTTATACATGTAGCGCTATCTACATCGCCACATGCGAGCTACATGTCACACCGACGTCACGCAAAATCCTGCATCGCGCTAGCAGAAATTACCGCGCGACTAGCATATATACAACGTCCCGACATCAAACGTCGCCGTCGGGCAGTTGCCCACCAGACACGACACCCGTCTGGTCGGAGGATCCTCCCTTTTCTATAGAGTATGAGTTATCCTTTCCACCTAAGAAAATATATGAAAGGCTGTAGCGAAGTGTAGACGTTATCCATACTTATATTGACGTAGAAGGTACGTCTCTCTCATTATCATCAGCCATATTTTAACTACTGTGGACGTACTATGGGAAGTGTTGGTTTTTAAATTATAATTTAGGAACAAATTAATCACACTAGCGAATCACACACTGTAGGTACACGACACAAATTTATGGAACGTGCGACAGTTTCTAAACGTGTTCACTGCTTAACCGCCAACAACAAACTCTGCTTTAACTCTGGTCAAGCGTTATGTTATAGACTCTATCGAGCGCCACCTGGTGGCGCTGGCGTCCAGATTAGTCAACATCAAACGAATGATTTAACGTATTTCCGATATATATATATATATATATTATATATCCATGATAATATTATAAATTCGAAAATAACTGTGTCTGTATGATACATTTTCACGCCTACGAGTAAACCACTGAACTGATTTCGATAAAATTTGGCAAGAAGATAGATGGGATCCTGGGGAAGGACATAGGCTACTTTTTGTCCCGGTAGCACGTTCCCGTGGGATAATTTCTGACATCCACGTGGGCGAAGCCGTGGGTTACATGTAAGGCGAGTTTGTCCAATATTAAGTGAGATTTTCATAAAAATTACCAAGTCCGAACGAATAGGGGGTTATATAGAAAGCCAAAAGGAAATATTCGTGAAAGAAGTTTTTGTGAGTTCACGTTAATATCAAGAGGAATCCCCAAATAACAAACTCTATTTTGTCCCCATGTTCCACTACAAGGGTTCCAAAAACCAGTCGTTTTAAACAACCATTTCGCCATTATATCGAGCAGGAGCCGAGTTTATTTATTGGCAATCACTGTTGACTCTTGAACCGTGTGCCACAGCACCATGACAGGCTTTGTTTACCCTGTGTCTATGTTTACTCATGCCTTCATTCCGTTTAAAACAGGCTGTGTTTACACTTTGTTCTAAAATGAAAACGTTTACTACGACGTAGCTCGTTGTGTGCATGTTTTAGGTAGATAACTTTCTTTGTGTGATATTTTCGAGCTTATTAGGTAAGGTTTTATTTATATATTTCTGTATAACAGCTCTTTCTATGCTGGTCTTCACTACCGCTTCCCCATGTTGAAGCTGGGTAGAAGAAATGTCGCTACGATCGAAGTGAAGGGATTCTTAATATCATTGCTTCGTACGCGAATTAGGTAGCTCTAAAAACTGTTCCACGCTCAAAGCATTTATTGCAAATTACCCATTTACTACTTTTTAAATTGTCAAGGAGTTGGATAGTTCGTCGCAAAGTTAAAGCTGCAGCGTTTCGATGAATAAAAATTCCGGGTAAGAAATTCCGTGTTTACTACTTTAAATAAAGTAATTTCACTAAAACCAGTGTTTGAAATACTGCAAGAAATCACAGAATCACGTACCCATAAAAAAAGACAACTAGAATAAATGATAAATGATAAATGATTTTATTTCTGTAAGTAGGTTTGTACAAACACTTTTACACGTCAATCATGTTTTTTAAACTAGATGAGGTCGGCGTTTCCTATCTGACTACTCTGAGAAGAAAGGCCGAAACAAACTCAGAGGTCACAGTCTCTTTTAAAGTCCAGACATAATCTTGGTCAGGTCATGCGAAGACCATGCAGATTGGTATCTGAAATGGTCTTTTGAGGAAAGAACCACACAGTTTGAGTGGACCTGTCCAGTCAGTGCACGCATTTGTCAGTAATCGTGCAGCTCGACTCTGGAAGTCAGGACTTAAGGAGCTCAACGATTACTACCTTATGATGATGACGTGATTAATACCTTCTTAATACATATGTATGACAAAACAAATCGTTATTTAAAAGCACGGAAAACGTAGTCGGCAGCTGTACGTCATGACTGTGTCCAAAAAGGTTTTCACTCAGCATGATCCTGTGATATGGGAGACCCACAGCACGGCGCTGATTTTCAGTGGTCACCCAAAACTGAGGAACGGAAACCAAGTCAGGTAATTAGAATTTAACAGAGGATCTTACCCTGGCCCGGTCGAAAGCAGAAGTCTGCTGGGGTCTGATGTCGTCAGCAGGTGCGGGGTCGAACAGCTCGTTCGTCTTGTACGCCACTCCGGGGTACTTTTTGCGACGAGGCATTGCTGGTTCCATCGGGCCTGGGGGCAAAGAATATATATTATTGAATAATAAATAAATTATACCAGCCTGTTGCTGTCCCACTGCAAGGTAAAGGCTTTTTCTCATACGGAGATAACGGAGAAGTAATTTATTACCACGCTGACTATTTTTTCCTTCATCGATGTTAATAATGCCCAAGATAAAAGGTGTTAAAAAAGTAAGGGTTATACTGCATGGGTCTTTAAATAACAGCTCAGATGTTCAACAAACTAGGATAATTAGATATTATGATCATTAACCCCATACATCTATGATTAACCCATAAATTAAGAGGCTTGTTATTCTCTGGCTTAGCAATGGGTATTGAGGCCTGTCCACTTTCCTGAAAACTAAGTGAAGTGACTCTGTTGACGAAGCTTCTTTTCGCCAAATCCCGTTAAGTTGAAAGCATCATTGATCAATGTGGCTGGTTTTAATCAGACGCTTTAATTTCCGATTTATAATCCTAGGTAACTAGTGGAAGAAGGTCACCCTTCCTAGTAAGTTTATTCAATGAAGGTTTCTCCCAGAGACCCTTGGCAAGACAGGCTGTTGTCCGCAATTCCACGTCAAAGGACGTATTTGCGTACCTCAGAGACCCTTACAAAAGGGCGAACTTCACTGACCGATCTTCCGCTTTTTTGTCACCATTAAACAGCTGTACTGTCCTGTATGTACAGACCATGGCAGTCAATTCTGTGTTAAAAAACGTCGCATTAAGCCCTTTGCCATCACCCCCTCGGCTCCAATACGGGCTCGACTCAGCCCTGTTGCTATTTTTTATACTCTTTATAAGCTGTAGTCTACACCCTGTGGCCAAAGCTGGTCATGCAGACGTGACCCTCTGTATGGGCAGTGCAGAGGGGGACGTGGGCGCCGGCTGCTTCATCAGACCTTTGCTGCTCCTTGCACTGTGCTCTAGAAGTAGTCTACGCTGCTGCAGTAGCTGTCTATGTATGGGCTATATAACTTACCCCTTTGTATGGGCAGTGCGAAGGGGGCGTTGGTGCAAGCTGCTTCACCACGCCCTGCTGCTGCTCCTTGTACTATACTCTAGAAGTATCTACGCTGCTGCAGAAGCTGTCGATGTTACGGCTATATAACTTACCCCTTTTATGGGCAGTGCAGAGGGGGACGTGGGCGCCGCTGGCAGCTTCACCACGCCCTGCTGCTGCTTCTTGTACTGTATTCTAGAGGTAGTCTACGCTGGTGCAGTTGCTGTTTATGTATGGGTTGTATAACTTACCCCTTTGTATGGGCAGTGCGGAGGGGGGCGTGGGCGCCGGTTGCTTCACCACGCCCTGCTGCTGCTCCTTGTACTCGTGCCATTTGTACGTGCTGCGGTATTCCGAGTGCAGCTGCAACAAAGAAATACAGGTGTTAAACTTCTTTGTAAAGACAAACCGAGTACCCGATGGTATGACCAACTTTCAAACAAACTTTCATCCTCTATTTAACCCCTTTAGGGGGTGAATTTTCAAAAATCCTTCTTAAATTCACTTTCGTTATATAAGGAACCCTTGTACCAAATTTTAAGCTTCTAGACCCAGTGGTGTAGGCAGTGCCCTGTCTATTAGTAAATGAATTTAAGATTTTTATTTAAATAGGCACGGCAAGATGGAGGTCTCAAATGAGATTATGCATACTAGGCTCAGATTTTCAGAAGATTTTAAATTATAATTGTCTCTCATTTGTAACTAGCTGCGCCCCGCGGTTTCACCTGCACAATTCTCAATCCAGTGGGAATATCAGGATAAAAAGCATCCTTTGTCCTAATCCATCAATTTCATCCAAATCTGTTCAGCCGTGTTAGCGTGAAAACGTAACAAACAAACATACAAAAATTCAAATATTTTCTCTATATAATATTAGTTGAAATAACGATTATCTGTAATAGGTGCCTATTGCCATTAACCGACCACAAATCAAGTTCCAGAAGGAAAAACCCAATAACGGTTTATTCGACCTGGGTATCGAACCCAGAACCTTATACTCAGCAGTAGCGCTTGCGACCACTAGACTAACGAGGAAGTCAGAAAAGGGTTTTTATAACTAGAAGTCTTTATAACAGCGATTATAATTATAACCGCGATCATAATTATAGCCGCGGTAATAATTATAACTGCGATCATAATTATAACCGCGATCATAATTGTAACCGCCATCATAATTATAACCGCGATCATAACTGTAACCGCGGTCATAATTATAACTGCGATCATAATTATAACCGCGATCATAATTATAACCGCGATCATAATTGTAACCGCGATCATAATTATAACCGCGATCATAATTGTAACCGCGATCATAATTATAACCGCGATCATAATTGTAACCGCGATCATAATTATAACTGCGATCATAATTGTAACCGCGATCATAATTATAACCGCGTTCATAATTATAACTGCGATCATAATTATAACTGCGATCATAATTGTAACCGCGATCATAACTATAGCCGCGGTCATAATTATAACTGCGATCATAATTAATTTAATATGGAGCTGTATGTACCCGGTTTATTGATACATGATAAATGATTTTATTTCTATAAGTAGGTTTGTACAAACACTTTTACACGTCAATCATATTTTTTAAACTAGATGAGGTCGGCGTTTCCTGACAATTCTGAGAAGAAAGGTCGAAACAAACTCATAGGTCACAGTCTCTTTTAAAGTCCAGGCATAATCTTGGTCAGATCATGTGAAGACCATGTAGATTTGTGTCTGAAATGGTCTTTTGAGGACAGAACTACACAGATTGAGTGGACCTGTCCAGTTAGTGCACGCATTTGTCAGTAATCGTGCAGCTCAATTCAGAACTTTTAAGTTCTGAGCCCCTTAGAGCTCAACGATTCGACGAACAATACCAGAGAAAAGACATTTGGGTAGGCCGCATAAATTACTCAAACTGGCAGATCATGATTAAAACTAAGCGAAAAAAAAATACCCACATAATCCTCACATCCACAATAATTAAAATAATATTATACTTTGGAAAGTAAATACTCATGTCATTGTATATAAAATTAGTTGGCCTCTCAGACATCACCGTTACATAGAGCAACCCAATAAAATAACTTCACCGATAAAATAAACCGTCGGGGAATGAATACGGGCCTTTGATTAAACTTTTTGGGCGAAAAGCCACGATATTGAAGTAAGCTGGTGCGCAAACTAATCGTCTGCGAACGATGTGTTCGATGTGGTTCGACGAAGTTTTTCGAGGAAACGTTTTCGAAGCTTGAGTCAAACTTTTAGCTATGCCAGTATAGTGCTTTGATAAGAAGCCAACTCGGCAACGATTTACTAACTAATAAGCAGAGATCGGATATTCGGGTGCATATTTACCTAAAGTAATTTTTTGGCTATGAAAGTATGGAATCGGCTACTTAATTATTTTTTTTGTAAAAAACAAATCCCGGGATGCCAGGAACACCGGGAATGCATAACTAGTCGGATGTATAGTATGGAAGCGTAATCTAACAAATATTTATTTTAAAAAAACCACGGGGTTTTCAGATTGCATTATAACTATTCAGATGCATATTTATATAAAATTAATGTTTAACCCCCGATGCAAATATGTGTATGTGGGGTGTAAAACGATGGATGGTGTGTGTTAGTTAAAGTTAAGATTTTTCGATACAAAAGCGCAGTCCATATTAGCCGACATCTCAACTTTAGGTAAATATGCATCCGAATATCCGATCTCTGATAATAAGGTATCGAAATACTATGTTCCTATGACGTATGGGAAACTGAAAATTCAAAGAAGGATCCTGTAGATATTAATTTGGCCATATTTTTTATATTTTTGTCATAAACAGACACACAATAATGCTAGTTGCAAGTTGTAATTTTGCTCCTAAAATTAATAAAATAAAATAAAATAGTTTATTTCTCACCAGCATAGCAACAAGGATTACAATTGAAAAGTACTTAATACTAGGTAAGTATACTAATGTCATATACCTACATTATACAACAATAATCCAGCAGAATTTGTGGGGGGTAAGGAGAGGTTTACTTTTGGGTATTGATTCTGTCTTCTGAACAAGGCTAGGCCTGAATCTCAGAAGATAGCACTCAGCTGATAAATTCGTTATTTTATAACCTACAAACATTGTGTGCTACTGTTTTAATTTACTAATAAATAATGTAATGTAATGTAATAATGTAATGTAATTACATTACATTGCGGAACACTAAACGGCCCCAGGCGTAATAATAATAAAACTTCTATTGTGCCTCGTTTAGTGTTGCCGTACTTTTTAACTTTCTTAAAGCTCTGTAAATCTAGCGAAACTTCAATGTTGCGCAAAAAAAATAAAATAAAGAATTACATGTGGTCAAGCGCTGTGTGAAGACAGAAACGTGAATTATAATAATTGGCTCGATAAAAAAGAAACAAAGATGACACTAAATCGCTATTTCAAACGTGTACCTTGATGAGATTCCATCATGAAACCATGTAAAAGTTATATCAAAAGATAAGGCTTATTGTTTTTAGGGTATTTTGAGAACACATTTTATAATTTCGTTATTATTTTTAAAATACTTAGTTGTTTTTAGTTCAAGTGCTCGCACCGGCCGGCCAGTGCCCGCCAAGACGCACTACAAGAGGGTCTTAATACCCTCGAACTTAAAATCTCAAGCAATATTATACTAAGAATGTTAGCATAGTTTCATCAAATATTTACTTATCCCCTAGACTAGTACATGTCCCCTACGTCACTAGACATACAATTAGCCCCAAAATAAACAGACCCCCATCTGAGAGTTGGACGAAGCAAAAACGACGACTCCCCCCTTTCCCCCTTCCACTACAATCTATTAGGTACCCAAGGCAGCCATAGATAATATAGATAGGAATAAATGAAACGGATAGTCCGCAGAAAACCCGGTTCGATATCGACAGCCTCGATAGGGCTGTAAACGATGACTTCGTTAAACGTAGTGATGTGATTAGGGTATCGATATTCGTGTAATACATTTTTTGTATGTAGGTTAACAATATTTGCGTTACTCATTTTTTGCTTGCTTTACCGTTATTTATATTTATGTGTGCGTACCTATGTAATATTTTGTTGGGTATTGTTGAAATTCGATTTTCATGGAATTTCGCATTTTCGATCAAAATGTAAATTGTTTTACCTACATATAGGTAAATATTGAACTTTAGCGTGGCTGAACTTTTTAATGATCGTTATAGTTTTTCATCACAACGTGTCTTAGTGGAACGTATTATTAAAGCCGAGTTTTGGCCCACAAACTAGATCTTAAGCTTAATCTAAGGCTCCAATTAGCTTCTTAAGACAAACCAGCTGGGTAATTGCGTAACACACTAAGAAAGAAAGAAAGAAGAAAGAAAATACGTTTATTTGCGGTAAACATGACGCAAAGAAAAAACACACAAATACAAAAAAGAACGAGTTGGGGGAAAAATGCGTCACATGCACGCAAAACGGCAATCGCTTAACATAATGCTACATGTAACAGTAGGAATGGCTTTAATTTTGACAGTTCAACAACATTCATTGCGTTATTTACGTTGTTGAGCAGACAAATTATTCGAACATATGAAGCAATGGATTAGCAATATCCTTAAAAAAAAACAGATTTTGATTGATAGTGTGTTACGCAATAAAGGGTGCTGAACTATGATAGAATTTCGATGCCTATGCAGACAGAAAAAACTAAAAACGTATTAGGTACCAAGAGGTTCTAATTTTTTTTTTTACTTTTACAAATTCGGATAACTTGCTTAAATCCATTACTTCAAAGACTACGAAGTAACCCAGATCAAACCTTCGCAATCAGTCGATCAAAAAACTCGTAAACACATAAACCCCATCTGCCCCCATTCGCCCCATAAAAACGTTCAAACATCAAATGCACCAAGAATAGTTCTAAAAGCCATTTGCCGCCAAATAAATCGATTTGTATACATTTAATATACAAATATACATTCTAGGCACGAGGTGGACATCAAATCGGCGGCTCATCAATTATTCTTAGCACGAAATATCGGCCAGTAGGGTGACCATGTGTGAGTAAAGTGGCAGGATTTTGCAGTTGTCTGTTGTTTTTGTTTTGAACAGTTATTGGTCGTTTATTGGAGAGGAAATACAATAAAATATACGGGTATTTTATGCTGAAGGAGAATAAGTAATTATAATTGACTTTGTGACTACATAAAGCATCATTTATTGCGATCACCAATTCTATTTTATATGTATTGGTGTTCAAACGCGTTGATTATGCAAATATTCGATGACATGGTAGTTATTTTAAAAGCCAGAAATATGTTTATTTTTTATTAAACATATAACATTGTTAAAAAGATATTACATGACCAATAAAAGTGTAAAGGTGAGCTTAAAAAATTAAATATGATGACAGTGTTAGAAACACCATGTTTTTTTTTTCAAAATTTAAATATTTGGTTTAATGCGGTAATAGTAACAGGAACTGGGGTAAAAAAAGTCGGTTATTCAGGTAATTTCGTTTATAGCCATAAAAGAAAAACATTAAAGCAACGGCACAAGAAAAATAAATAAAATTATGAAAAGTTTGCTTATAAAAACTGATTCAGTTCTTACATAACATTAGTTAAACTTAGCCATATTGCGAGTTTTCTACGAGGTTTATAATACGTTTTAATAACGTTTTGTTAATTTTAAGTTAGTTAATTTAATAATGTTTGTTTAATTATGTTCGTTCGTATCGTTCGTTTAATAATGTTTGTTTAATTTTAGTTAACTTACTAAGGTGTGCTGAGTATTTCAAACTTCTCGGATAACATATTATGGACATAACTTGTTATGAAAAGACTGAAGCTTATGAATAAATTGTTAAGATAAGAATATTTTACTTTAAATCTTTGAACCTGTCTAGCCTGAAACAAATGAATAAATAAAAAGTAGTAATGATAAATCTTTTGACGGCTTTGCCAAGTGGCAACATGGCATTTGGAAACGCTAACTAAGCTAAGCTAATTTTATATTAAACGCATGTTATAATTTTATTTTGTAACTAAATTTTAAGTTAGTCACCACTGTACTCAACCTTTCACGACCTCACGTTTTGATGCAGTTTTGAAATCTCACGAATCATGTGACTTTAAAAATATCGTGACGGAATAATCATTGAGCGAGAGGGTTTTTAAAACAGACCTTGGTTTTAAATGTACAGTAAAAATCTCAATTAATAGTATAATATACTGAGAAATTAAATAGAAGGAAGTGAGAGGCACAAACTGCAATTTTGAATGAGTATTTTATTAGGATTGTTTCCGTACTAATTTAGCAAAGATAATGGCATCAGTAGAGGTAGTATTTTAGTCTTCCACGTTCATTAATCGTCATTCAGAAGGAGTTTCGGTTTTTAAACTATATGAGTAAATACTTTTAATAGTTAGTTCATAAGAAATAATAAACAATATTCTATTAATAAGGCAGTGCTAAAGCATGAAACATCATCACACTTAAAAGTTAAGAATCATTGGTTTACACAATACCCGTATAAATTGTAGTATAAATAACATACACTTCGTTCAGACAATGCTTGCTCGTGAGTTAGGCAATACTACAATTGTTTGGTTGCAATAGACAATCCGGGTCACTTTTGATACGTCATGTTAAGTCAATTTGTCTGACTAATTGCTTAGTAGTATGTTATCTGTCGCTATAGAGTTATTGTTTATGTTCACTCAATGTCTATGATTCAGACTCATCCAAATGAATCCGAATGGTGACTAATCGATTTTAGCAATCTTGGAGATTAGTGTCTTATAGCCGAGACTATAGAAAATATTTGTTTTATAACAATTAACGTTGATTTTTAGCTATTTGATTTTTATGACTGACTGCAGTTTAGTCTATTCATATTATAATAAAATGGTTACGAAGAAGTTTTGTCCGTTTGTCTGTTTGTATACATTCCAGATTGGCGCAAAAATGGCTGAACTTTGGCACACAGATAGTTTATAACTCAGATTAATACAAAGCGTACTTTTAATCCCGGTAGTAGGTAGGTTCCCGTGGGATATTTTCCAACATTCACGCTGGATAAGCTGCGGGTAAAAGCCAGTACTACATAAAAACAATGAGACATATCTATTTACTTAATTAAAATCCAAATCTGAAAAAGAGGAAAGCTGCCGTATCCCAAAATAACAAATCGCCTGGTCACCTCATACATAAAGTAATGAAGCACTCACACAAACAATTAAACATCAAGTTTCAACGCCCCACTGAACTGATAACCTGATTCTCGTGATTCTGCTAATAAAATGGACAAACAGGCAAATTGAACGAATGACTTAAAAAAGGAACGAATGACCTGACCTCAATTTTTAGAACTAATTAAAGGAGCGGCTGACCCGATTCCATATTTGAAAATCGAATAAAAAACGAAATTGGAACGATTTTGTTTTTTTATGCTGTTTGAAATTGGAATGTTTCCAAAATATTCTGGCTTCAAGTTTAGTATTGTGAAGAAATTGTAGTTTTACGTGCAATGCTTAGCTGGCAGTGTTCCTGGATTTTCAGCTGTTTTCAGTCAAGTGAAGTCAGATTTGGCAAGGTTTGGCCTTACGGGTGTAATAATAGTGGTCTTATTGGTACCTATTTACCCTTACGATTTCAAAGGAATTAAAATTATTTGATAAGCTACTAAACCAGCGGGGTAATTGCGTAACAAACTAACAGTAACAATGGCTTTCATTTTGACAGTTCAACAACATTCATTGCGTTATTTACGTTGTTGAGCAGACAAATTTTTCGAGCATATAAAGCAATGGATTAGCAATATTCTTCAAAATGATTCAGATTGTGATTGTAAGTGTGTTACGCAATTACGGAGCAGATTGTATTGCGGTTTAAACAGAGTTCCCATGATAGTAGACACAATAAAAGTCAACATAGGTACTGATTTTTCTGGTTAGTTTATCAACACACATTATCTACATAAGCGATAAGACCGCCCATTGTGTCACCCTATGTAAAATTTCTAGATTTATCTATACTAATTTACTAATACTAATATAATATTATAAAGAGGTAAAATTTGTTTGTTTGTAAGTTTGTATTTAGGGGGTAGTCTCTGGAACTACCAGTCGGAATTGATTTTTTTTTTGCATTTGATAGCCCAATTCTTGAGGAAGGCTATAGGTTATTTAACATCACGGTGTGACCCTTAGGAGCCGAGCAAAAAGAAAAAAAACTAGAAAGAACGCTAAGCGAAAACAAAGTTATAGCGGGGGCAGGCGATGCGATGCGACGAAGTGGGTCGGGGGAAAAAGAAATTTCACGCGGACGAAGTCGCGAGCAGAAGCTATTATACTGTTATTCGTAGGGTCTACGTAAAAAAACCGGCCAAGTGCAAGTCGGACTCGCGCACGAAGGGTTCCGTACCATTATCAATAAAAACAGCAAAAAAAAACATGTCTGTTGTATTGGAGCCGCCTTAAATATTTATTTTATTCTGTTTTTTAGTTTTTGTTGTTATAGCGGCAATAGAAATACATCATCTGGGAAAATGTCAACTGTCTAACTATCACAGTTCATGAGATATAGCCCGGTGACAGACGGACGGATAGCGGAGTCTTAGTAATAGGGTCCCGTTTTACCCTTTGGGTACGGAACCTAAAAAAAAGTATTCTATTCTACATATTACATACATGTTTTTATATTTCCTACGTTTGCCTGTATGAAGTAGAATCATAAATCTACACAGAGACATAATAATTGAGTTGAGTTTAATAAAGGCAAACGTAATATAAATCTCGGATATCGTATGCTTACGGAGCTCGTCTAATGATGGCGGAAGACGTGAGTCGAGAGTATGTTATGCAGTTTAATTTTTTAACTACACCCATGCTATAAATCCTCTATAAAAGTTTCTGGAACAGTTAGCTTATTGCCAACATTAAAACAACCAGTGTCATAATAACCATAATGTCATCCAAACGAGTGTTATAATGTTGTACTAAATATTATGCAACTCCTTTTCAAAAAAAGAATAATAAAAAAATTAAGTTATAGGTTGTTCGAATGAAGGCTATTGCGCTTCAGTTCACCGCTAGAGGCGCTAGTGTAGAGTAAGGTTTGTAGATGTCAAAATATGTACTGAACGTTCACTGTTCGCGGGATTTTTTATCACGGATTTTAACGAATGATTCATATAGCTGTAATTGTATCGCCATTCTTCATTAATTATGGCTTAATATTTTAAGTAAAAAATTAGGATCGAATTTGGTAGCGCTTGAAGGAAGAATAAGATTTGCTTGCTCCATGCTTGCCAATTTTAGGAACTTTATAATCTAAATATTCATTTAAAGTTTTAAAATGTAATAAAATAAACATACTATGAATATAAGGGTACTTAAACATATATCCAAAACATCAAATAAAAGTACTGCAACAGGACCTTACTCGACAGTGGCGCCAACTGGTGAGCACAAAAACGATAGCCCGCATTCACGTTATATCCTGCCATTTTTGTTCGATATTAGTATTGAAAATAATTATTACACTGTTGTTTACTAAAATGAGTGATACTCGTACAAGCTTTGATAACACACCACCAGATATTTCTAATGCAGCAAAGGACATTTCTAACCAATTATTACCAGAAAAATTGAGTCTCTAGTCTAAATTTTATTTTATTATTTGTTTGTTTTTAGTGTTAATTATTACTAATTAATAATAATATTAATTATTAATATTATTATTTATTATTATTAGGGCTGGCCTATTTTTTGGCCAAAGAATCAGCATCACTATACAACGTGGCAATGCTGCCAGCCTTTTGGGCACTTTTCCTGTCGACAGCGATGCGGACGAATTTTTTGATGCCCTATGATTCTTTTCCTTCTTTTCTTTTTTATTTTTATTAATTGTTATTTAGTTGTACATACTATTAATATTATTTGTAGAATTCATAAAATAAAAATATGTGTATTATTATTACTCTGTTGCCAAGCAATCAATTAGAATTTCTATTTTGCATGATGTAATTAATTATTATTAATGTGATGTAATTATTTATTTCCTATCTAGTGGCACTCATTATCATATTTTCTTTTGTTAATATGCGGATAATGTAGTGGGCTGCAATATTGTTAGTGTTTTGTATTATCTTTTCTCTGTTCCAGCACATTTTGTAGCTGTTATTGTCCCTGAATAAAATAAAATAAAATAAAACAGGTCAACTTAGGAGGTTGTCGGCTGCTTAACCGGATATGTACAACACCTATGGTTTCAGAACTTTTTATATAGGAAAAAAACTTCGTCTTCGTCTTGTATGCAACTGCATATAATATTTACAATTAAAATATAATAACCTAACCTAACTAAAACCATTAACAAACTAAAACATGGCGTCAAAAATTCCTCCGCATCGCTGTCGACTAATAATGTACCCAAGGGACTGGCGGCATTGCCACGTTGTATGGCAATGCTTAGCCTCTGGCCAAGGTTAAAGCCAGCCCTTGGGTCACGGGAAGTGTCAAACAGGCGTTTGGAGATTTAAACTGTATTCACTGTACATAATTAGGTATTAAAACACTCATGTGATATTATTAACCCACATTCGTGTTTTAATACCCCTTATTATACGTTGCATAAATAACTATTATGTTGAGGGAGTTGTGTGCAATAGAAGTTGGTGTCTTAAAGTTGATTTACTTTTGACACCGACTTAGATTACAATCAGTTGGTAAATACGACGTTTTCATTGAGAATTTAAATCGGCCCCGGAATCTTAGAGATATTGGCCGGTATTACACATAGCAACAAATAATAAAAACATTTTTTTAGAGCATCAAAAGTTACAAAAGATAGTTCGCAAAACGCCCACCCTTTACCACTTTTATGTGTCTTAATGTCATCTTAGTCGTTTAGAAAGGAAATATAATAATTTCCTCCTGACTTTTCAGAAAACCTTTACAAGCCTATGTCATAAAATAACGGAAACGCCATGATCACTTCAAAATTACAAAGCTAAAAATAGAACATCGACCCGCAACATCGATATGCCTCTATCGACATGTCCCCACTGTATCGCAGGCAATTTTCAGTACGTCTTCTCGACCGCAATAACTACGTCTATGGTCACGTCGCAAGGCGCTATCTACGTCTCTACGTCGCTGTCGCTACGTCATATTTACGTGTGATCTACGTGGTAGAGCTTATGAGATATGAGTCGTGATATAGAGAATATGTTGGATAGGTGTAGGGTGACGATTTGAAATGATTTTGTTTGGGTGTGGTTCTCAGAAAATGTACATATGTAACTGAAGCATGAGGTCGTGGGCTCGATTTCCAGTTCGGGAAAAGTGTTATTGAGTTTTTCCATCAGGAATTTCTAAGTAGTAAACCGGATTCTGAATTTGTGTCCGGTTAGGGGTAATAGGGTCGTCCCTATTAAGGCTCCTACAAACAGGCGCGACACGCGACGCGAATCGCGAGTGACACAAAGGCACCGCTCGTCGCGCAACGAGCGGCAACTTTGTGTCGCGCTGTCGCGTCTCACCTGTCTGTGGGAGCCTTTACGTGGGAATTAAACATAACTGGTTAAATGTGTGTGTACTATAGGTGCACCTCTGCCTAATCCTTCAGGGATTTTAGGCGTAATGTTATGTTGAAGGCTAGCTGTGTTGCTGTTATTACTGTCTCGCTTAGGGCCCCAGCATTATGCTGAGCGATTGCCGTTTTGCGTGGATGTGACGCATATTTTCCCCCAACTCGTTCTTTTTGTATTTGTGTGTTTTTCTCTGCGTCATGTTTACCGCAAATACGAGGGTCATTCAATAAATACTTAGCCTACAAAAAGTAAACGAAAATTTTGGGAAAGTGGCAATTTATTTTTCAACATAGTCTCCTTTTAGTTCGATACACTTAGCCCAGCGATGCTCCAACTTTTTTAACCCGTCCGAAAAATAGTTTTTGTCAAACTCTGCAAAATAGGCCTCCGTGGCGGCGATGACCTCCTCATTCGATCCATATCTATTCCCGGCGAGTGATTTTTTCAGATTAGGAAACAGAAAGAAGTCACAAGGGGCCAAATCTGGAGAATACGGTGGATGGGGCAGCAATTCGTAGCGTAATTCGACCAATTTGGCCATGGCAACGGCAGACGTGTGAACCGGTGCGTTGTCGTGGTGAAACAGCACTTTTTTCTTCGCCAGATGGGGTCGTTTTTTCTTTAATTCGGCGTCGAATCGGCCTAATAAATCGGCATAGTAAAGCCCTGTAATTGTTTTACCCTTCTCGAGGTAATCGATGTAGATCACACCTTGTGAATCCCAGAAAACGGTGGCCATAACTTTTCCGGCCGATTTTACAGTTTTCGCCTTCTTTGGAGCACGTCCCCGGTCTGGATCCATTGTTTTGATTGCTCCTTGGTCTCTGGTGTGTACCAGTGGATCCAGGTTTCATCGACGGTCACAAAACGACGCAAAAACTCCGCTGGATTCATCTTAAACAGCGCCAAACACGTCTCCGATGTGGTCTCACGGTTGCGCTTGTTTTCTGGTGTGAGTAAACGCGGCACCCATCGCGCCGACAGCTTTCTCATGCCGAGTTCCTCGTGAAGAATATGATGCACTGTTCCTTCTGAAATGCCTACAGTCTCAGCTAGCTCCCGAACCTTCAATCGGCGATCTGCCAATACGAGATCATGGATTTTTTTAATGTTTTCCTCCGTAGCAGCTGTTTTCGGTGCACCTGGACGTGGTTCATCAAAAACCGACGTACGGCCACGTGCAAACTCGTTGAACCAATTCTTGACGGTGGCCATCGATGGAGAAGAGTCACCGTACACAGCATCCAAGCGCTCTTTGATTTCGATGCGCGTTTTCCCTTCCAAAAATAGGAATCGAATCACCGAACGATATTGCTCTTTTTCCATTTTTGTAAAACCGATCGACACGTTCGCTTCCATAAGTTGTCAAATTAAAACAAATGAAGGGATTGGAATGAAAATTTGAAAAAAGAATTAAAAAAGAATGTGCTACACTGTGGTAAAACTCTTTTGAAACTACAGCGCCCTCTGGCGATGAGGCTAGGTACTTATTGAATGCACCTCGTAAACGTATTTTCTTTCTTTCTTTGTTAACTAAATCTTCACTGTGGAAAATGGAGTGTCGTAGAAAACTATGTTTGGATAAACGCATATACCTACTTATCCACTAGTTATATATTTATGGAGTTTGTTATTTGGGATAATCTAGATATTATGGTATGTTTTTAAATAAATTTAAAAGTCTCTTCGCCTTCCCATGTCTTTCCCTATGCGTTTCGTGAGCCGAATTTGAATTTATGCTTAGGTGGCAATAGGCTTGCCCTTTCTTATGCGAGACTAATTATATGACTGGAGAAATGTGGTTGTTTTATAAGTAGGTATACATCGTTATTGGCGTTAAGGCTTCTGCAAACAGGCGCGACACGCGACTCGACAGAAAGGTACTGCCTGTCACGCTACGAGTGGTGCCTTTGTGTCGCGTGCGATTCGTGTTGCGTCTCGCGTCTGTTTGAAGGAGCCTTTACGTGTAGAATAATAATTATTTTATATTAGCTGACCCGACAGCCGTTGTCCTGTCTATAACTATAAAACGTTAAGTTCTTAAGTTTTAAATTTTCTAATTTTCTGCGCAACATTCCCATTTTTTTTCCGTAAGAAAAAAAAAGTAAAAAAAAGGTATTAGACTTTGAATCTATCTATATATATACAAATGAATCACTATCCCTAAAGTTTAAAAAAAAAGATGGATAAAATCGGTAAAGTCAATCTTTTTAAGTTTAAAAAAAAGATGGATGAAATCGGTAAAGTCATTCTCAAGTTATGGCGTGACCAAGGGAAATAGGGATTCAGTTTTATATACATAGATAGATTTAATGTCAGCTGTGAAGCCGCGTTTTATAAAATAAGTAAAATAAAAAAACATCTCTGCCCAACTCTTTGGAGAGAACAGACCTGACGTTATGTTATATTTTCAGACTCTGAAACAGTCTACTACCATCCAATAACACGGCAGCACTCCGTTCCAATTAATAAAACCAATACAGTGTATTTATTTAGCATCCCATAGCAAGGCGTGTCCAAACACAGCCGGAACTCAACTCAATTATCTAACGTCAATATTTACATCATTTGCACTATCTATTCGGGCTGGTAATGTGGTTATTATAAACGAATTTGTGTTGTATTTTATGCTATAGTTTTTTTTATCTCACGAAGCGACGCGCGTTTAACTTGTGGTTAACAAGTGTAGAAACACGATGTGAATGTGTGTGTTAGAGCAGGAGCTCTCGGTACCGTCCGAGACAATGGCGAAATTGGAAGAATGTGTGTGTGTGTGTGTGTGTGTGTGTGTGTGTGTGTGTGTTCGTGTGTGTGTGACGTGTTCACTCTACTCGTCTTCATGCACATATTTAGGTACAGCGTGTTTGTACACTTGATTTATAGAGGTATGAGGAACAGGGTGTAGAGTTCACTCATACTCTATGGAAAAGGGAGGATCCTCCGACCAGACGGGTGTTGCGTCTGGTGGGCAGCTGCCTGACGATTGATGTCGGGACGTTTTATATATGCGCGGTAAACTCTGCTTGCGCGATGCAGGATTTTGCGTGACGTCAGTGTGACGTGTAGCTCGCATGTGGCGTTTGTAGATGCCGCTACAGATTAACACAAGATAAGCGCGTGTCGCTTCGCGACATATAAATACTGTAGCTAATGCTATAATTTACAGTATTGTGTAGTGGTCTGATAGTTAATCTTTGTGTACGACAGTTAGTTTATATGTAGAAATAACTTATCATAGATTGCTGAATATTAAAGGGTGATTTTCTCATTTTCTCATTTTTTTACTGACGTGTCAGACTTTTACTAACTAAAACCCACCCGTGCTCCTTCAGTTGCTTGTGCGTACAGCCACGGTAAAGGCTCCTGCAGACAGGCGCGACGAGACAGCGCGACACAAAGGTGCCGCTCGTCTCGCGATGAGCGGTGCCTTTAAGTCGCTCGCGCTTCGCGTCGCGTGTCGCGTCTGTTTGTTGCCTTAACTCTTTCAAACAATCCGCGACCCAGTCTGAGTCACCTTGAGTTTGAATTTGATGAAATAGTTATGTTTGGTTCCAACCAAAACCTGCGTTCTTGTGAACCTTTGAGAATGTTTAATTCATAGTCGGAAAAGCAGGCTTATTTGAACTTCGAAAGGAATGTAAATATATTTATGTATTATTTTTTACACGCTTTTCAGGCCGTATAGCGTGCAAACGGATTCATGAAAACGAGCATGTCACAAAACTGCCAACTAACCAGCAATGCCTACTATGTATGATGTCATATTAAGCCAATTAAAATTCACAGACTACATAAGGACACATTATCACTACCATTGCACGCACAATTGGACTCTAATGTAACGGCTCAATAATTAGACCAAGTTAGTTCGAACAACAGTAGGTCAGCGGTTCCGTAAGTTTTTTCTTTTTTCTATTTATTTAAGGATTTTTTATACATAAAGTACATGTCAATTCCATCGTAACCTAACTTAAAATAAAATACATCTACTTACTTATTATGGCTTAAGACTTAATAACATAAACAGCGCTTTAGCGGCTTCAGACAAAGGAGAGGACAACATCTCGTGGAACATACCCACATTGGTTCTGCTCAAGTAGAATTTTCTTATAAATAGCTCTCGATCCGTCTCGTAACGGACACATTCCACCAACAGCACCCTAATTACGTAACACACTATCTGTCGCAATCGGAATCATTTTGAAGCCTATTGCTAATCCATTGCTTCATATGTTCGAAAAAAAATCCGTTAAACAACGTAAATAACGCAGTGAATGTTGTTAAACTGTCAAAATGAAACCCATTCCTGCTGTTAGTGTGTTACGTAATTACCCCGCAGATCTTAACCTGAAAGCTGTTACAACTAAAGATACTAAGGTTCCGTAAGTTGAATAAATCCTAACTAATATTATAAATGCGAAAGTTAGTTTGTTTGTTACGCTATCACGCTAAAACGGCTGAACGGATTTGGGTGAAATTTGGCACATGGGTAGACCTTGACATGGTTTAGGACATAGGCTACTTTTCATCTGGGATCGCAGACGAAGTCGCGGGCAACAGCTAGTAAATCATAAAGTCAACCTTTTTGTTGTTGTTATGAAGTGTTAAGTAACAATGGTAGACTTTTTTTAAATATATACTTGGCTGGAGTATAATTAAAAAAAAAATGTGAATAATGATGAAGGCTGTATTCAGAAAGATAAAATAATCAACTCTTTTGAACATTGTAATATTTATTGTCAACAAGATTGGCAGCAACGTCCTTCTATCTGCTGAATAATGACAACTCAGAACTGAATTGCCAATTTGTTCCAAGTTATCAGACAATATTTTATTATCTACTAGCTTTTGACTGTGTGGAGATTAGAGATTATCCCAAGGGAACGTACTACCGGGATATAAAGTATTCTAACCCAGGTCACCTTAGTGCCGAAAATCTATCCAGCCGTTAAGTCGTGAAAAGGTAACAGACAGACAGTTACTTTCTTTATATTCTTTCATTCTTTCTAGATATTTTATTTGTATGTTTTAATATGGATTAACGGTACCCTAAAATATTCGCATTGGTCATAAATTATTATATTAAGTATTTTATTATTAATGATGGCACTTACTTCTAAAAGGGACGATTGGAGGCCAGTGTTCATTCATTGATGATTTTACGATAGGTCTTAATAGGCTTTTAGGGTCGATAAACCGCAACAATTATATTGGTTTATTTGTTTATTAATCATCTTCCACAACATACAAATCAGCCTATAATGTTCCCACTTCTGGAACTCAGGCCTCATTGTGAAAGGGAGTGGGCAGTTGTATTCAAACATGAGGGCCCAGCGCGGGTTGGTAGATGTGATTATGTTATCGTATTTTTGATTCTAGGACATACCGGTTGCCTCAGCTTACTTTCCTCCACCTTTGTTGGGCCTTCACTACTAAAAAGTAAATCTATGTCAGAACAAAACCTAAAAAATTCACACGAAAACAATCTACAGACTTCCCAAGCAAAAAATCCTCAACTCCCAAGCCTCTTCATTAATATCTCGAAAACAATGAAAAGTAACTGCACAAAACATTCACAGTTGACCTTCACGGATCCACAACGACACCAACCCTGTATTCAACTGTCTTTTACATCCATTTTTTCCCGCAGACAGTTTTAATCTCGAAAAACATGGACGGAGGCGAAAATTTTCTGCTCGTTTATCCAAGCCGGGTTCTTGAGAATTAGGCCAGTGTTCATAGTGTCATATTACGGTGTCTAGAGTGCTAGAGAGCTCTCGGAGTGTCGGTGTGAGTGTTGTGACGAACTAATGGGCTCTATGCTTTTTTTAGTTTGTTTTCCGTAAGCCAGTTAGTAGTGTTTTTGTGGAGTTTTGGGACAAAGTTTTGCCTTATTTTGGGAGATAAGTTAGTGTGGCGGAAGTTCTGAGGGTTGTGGATTAACTTAGAGGTTTTTGTCACGGAACGACTTAACCTCGAGACAAAAGTTGAAAAGTCTTATAGCTACTATTTTTTCTAGGAATATTTCTTGTCCTACTATAAGGATGCTTACAGGCTAAAGTAATAGAAAGAGCAAGACTTCAACTATGAAGATTCAAGATCAACATCAAAATTCATCTTCAAGATTGTAGCTCAGATTAAGGACTAAGTTGAAAAGCCACAATCATTTTCCGTTAACAACAAAACCACACACAGAGACACGGAATAAATATATATTTATTTACATTATCTTCAGGATGTTTTGATTCACCAAAATTGGGTAAAGTTTTGTTTTTCAGTCTCTTAGTCAATTCTAAGCTCCTTAACAGAGCGCTCTAATAATCCTCCCGACCGAATGTCGGTCATGCTGACCAGTCTGAATGGAGATTAGCCAAGTACACAGGAGATATTATAGTGCACAAGGATGTGCGCAAACACAGGTTACACAGGTTACACAGATACACTCTTTTCCCTCACTCTCATAGTCCGATGGGACGGCAATCCGACACGACAGGGGAGAGATCAAGCGCAGGACGGTTTACATACTTCCCGAGGCACGGGGGTGTCACACTATCAACTTCCAAACTCCGACCTCCTTCACAAAGAGTACTAGGAGACAATAAAGATATGAGTCATCATTGTCATGTTCGTGAACGGGCGCCGTCAGTAGGGACTGGTCATCTCTTGGCTGCCACGGCTTATTTTAATTTAATATTTGAATTGTTTTTGTCTCTTTATTACGGACGCTTTTAACGTTCTGCATCGTTCTCACATGCATAATTTATTTATTTATTTTTAAAGAAAGCTTACAGACTAATAACAATCTTGAATATCATGCATAAGTTTTGACATTTGCTAATTACAAGCTTCCACATATATTAAATAATAAATAATTATATAATAATAATAATTTCAACATGAATGATGTAACCAATATTTTGTAACCAAATTTTGATTTAAAAGAATGTCCATGGAGTTTCTTGCCCGTTCTTTTCCATACTCGTTTCCTACTACGCTTTGGAATGGGCAACCAGCTTTATCTTTCTGACTGACCGAGCCTTTGACAAATCAAAAGTGCCTGTAGTTGGTTTATTTGAAATTAATGCTTTGAGTTTGAGTTTATTATGTAACTAGCTGCGCCCCGTGGTTTCACCCGCATAAGTCTCGATCCCGATGAAATATCGGGATAGTAAGTATCCTATGTTTTAATCCAAGTCATGGTCTACCTATGTGCCAAATTTCATCCAAATCCGTTCAGCCTTTTTTGCGGGATTGAGTAACAAACATCCAAACATCTACACTTTCACATTTATAATATTAGTAGGATAGGATAGTAGGATTAGTAGGATTATCAACGACAGCAGTGATGGATCACGGCCCATGTTACCGCACACAGAGAAAAAGCCAGAATCCTAGTAATGGAAACATTATAGGCTGGTGCTGTACCTACCTATTACTCAAGAATTTTATAGGTTTTAACTGCAGTTTAACAATCAGCTTATCCCATAACGGTAGCCTACCGCGGATAATGTTAAATACGTGGTAACTTTCTTTTGTATTAGTTCGCGTGACTGCGGCGAATCAAAGTCTTGGTAGAAATCGGTCAGCTTTGGTTCTAGTGCATACTAAATGGAGGTCGTTTCAACGGTACTGAGAGGTACTTAGATTTTTAGTTTTGCTGTTGTGGATTTGTTAAGACACTTGAATGTTTCTATATTGGAACGGAGTTTTGGGACGAAGTTTTAGAACGAAGTTTTGGAACGAAGTTTTGGAACGAAGTTCCTTATCGCACGGTACGGAGTTGGCGGATGGGGGCTACGCGAAAAAAACTGTAAGAATTTTCCATCACGAATGTCCGTCACGGCCCTTTCTTTATTTGTTTGTTTGGTTGAACGGGCTATTCTCAGGAACTTCTGGTTGGAATTCAAAAAATCATTGTGTGTTGGATAGTCTATTTATCGAGGAAGGCTTATAACATCACGCTACGACCAATAGGAGCGGAGCATAAATGAATAAAGTTGCAAAAACGGGAAAAAATTATTCCTTTTGAGAGCTTCCGTTGCGTGCGCTGCGTAAACGGTCAAAGTTACGCAAACATCTATGTATCTTTAAAGGTTGACTTAATATAACCCTTTTTATGGTAATCAAATTTGTTCTATGGATGTTCTAGATATACTACGAAAGGAACTTCGTTCCAACCGAGTGTTTCACGACACACACATTTTTTTGATTTTATAATTGAGTTGTAACTAAGTGAAACAATGGAGAGGGCTATGCTGGACTTTTCCTGCGTCATCAAATCAGGATTATGGAGATGAGCTAGAGCATCAACGTAACCAACATAGCCCGTATGATATCGATGAGGATGGAAAGTTCTGGAGTGGTGCAGTACATGTAGAATAGAATATAATACTCTTTATTATGTACACCATAAAAATTACACATATAAATGTAGAAATTTTACACAGGGTGACACTCGAAAGGGTGAAAGTCACTCTTTTCAAAGCTTTCTGTCAGTCTTTCTACACGTGCAGTCTTTGGACCCGATTTACGCAGAGGACATACAGCGATTTGCGCGTCCAATATAATAACGCGTTTATGATACTGTTGGGGCTGTCGTGGCGTTGTAGTGCGTCTACAATGTTTGCGGAGGCGCGCACAGACGACTTTTACGCAATAATAAGAAAAAGAACCGCGTCCATAGCCGGCCGGCTACGCGGCACCACCAACGGTCTCCTGAGCGTGTTCTCAGATCGGTGGGACTCCCCTCTGCTGCGCCACTGGGTAAGAGTCCACAACAGTTGATATTTAAAGTATTATCTCATTACTAACACTAGTTATTAAGTTATTTTGTTGATACTAACACTATGGACACAAATGTCTGAAATAAAGAATTTGAATTTGAATTTTGAATGGGCGGTCTTGTCGCTAAAAGCGATCTTTTAAAGACAACATTTGGATGGATTAAAGGGACAAGGAGAGACAATAATGCAGGTAGTCAGTGGTGTACCATTTACATATACAATAAAAACAAACATACATAAAACATATACTTATCTATATATAATATATACAATAATAAACATGTAACAAGAGCAAGGAAACTAAATGTAATGGCGATGTTTAAGGAGAGAGGAAGTGTTTTTAACCAGAATTAGGTCTCTTACAAGGTGGACCAATCATCTGGTGAAGGTCGTGGGAATCCGCTGGATATGGGAAGCATAGTACCGGTCCATGTCGGAGGTCTATGTTCATTTTCTGGCAGTCGTCCAGTGCTGAACGACAACGATGATTTAATTATTTCTGATATAAGTAATATAGAATTAAAATAGTTAAATTAAAGCGAAAATAATGTCGTCAAGCCAAAATAATATTCTCAAATCTCCTTCGCTGAATAAACACCCGTTTTCATTACCGTTTCCCTTTCAAACCCGCACCCTAATTGAACATTACACACACTATCAATCACAATCTGAATCATTTTGAAGTCTATTGTTAATCCATGGCTTCATATGTTCGAAAAAAAATTCTGCTCAACAACGTAAATAACGCAATGAATGTTGCTGAACTGTCAAAAATGAAAGCTATTCCTACTGTTAGTGTGTTATGCAATTACCCCGCTGATTAGTATAACCCACATTGACAAATGGTATGTGGTCACCGGCTTATCGCCCCATCTCACGGGTATTATAAAGGATGCCTAAACCATTACTGTCAGGTGAGTTTGTAATAGCACCTGTGTCTGTCGGCCATTTTGTGCGGTCGGCATTTTAACAGCTAAGCTTTGTGATTATAACGTTATCTTTGTTAGAGGGGCTTCTTGTTACCTAGGTATTATAAATGCGGCTAATACATTAATTTCACATTCTAAGTATTATTTACAAGGCAGATGTGAGTGGAAATGCCGAGAGGGGACGCCTTTGGAGGACGTATAGTGACCTTATTGGTGATGTTCTTCAGAAAGGTCAGGTGCGCAGTGCTCGCAACCGGCGTGCGTGTATGACCAGATGTATGAATGGAAACGAGGCAAAAGGAGTATGTAAGGATCGTAGCAGGTCGCGTTCTGTAGTTTCTGCCTACCCCTATGGGCAGAAGGCGTGAGTTTATGTATGTATGTATATAAGTATTATTTATAATTATTGTGTATACCGAGACCCCTTCGTGCCTCGGAGAGCACGTTAATCCGATGGTTCCGACTGTCAGTGACAGTCGTTATGGGCAGTCAAAAGCCCGAAAGTCTGACACCAATCTTACCAAGGGGTATCGTGTTACCCAGTACCTGGGTTGTGGAGGTCAGATAGACAGTCATTCCATTGAAAATACTGGTACCGTCAAACGGGGTGAACAGGGATGCAGGGGTGAATCGAGACGAAACTTTAAAAGGAATTTGAACATTGAAATAGTATAGTTTGTTGCCAAAAAGGATTCTAATGTGTTTACTGTATTATAATTAACGATTAAGTGCCCTTGTTGGCAACAAAGTATATTATTTCAATGTTAAAATCCCTTTTAAAGTTTCGTTCCGATTCACCCTTACATCCCTATTCACCCCGTTTGACGGTATGGGACCATTCAAGTATTACGTAAGCACAAAAGGGGGGTGGGTGGAATCTTTGCTTTGCTTATTTTTGATGACATTGGGGACGGTGGGGAATGGATGGCGATTACGTCAGCAATATTTAGAAGAAAAAAAAATCGTTTATATGTTAAGAATATAATATTTAAATACAATGTTAAAAATACTAATACGATGATGTTTGCTTTTTTTTAAATCTTTAGTTGTTTATAGAGGGTTTGATCAGTATGACCGTGTCACCCTCATAGGGGCATTCTATGTCTATCTACGCCTTAATACCTAGGTTTACAATTGTGTATAGTTTTTTGGCTGTCCTGGATAAGGGAGCAGCCAAGATACCATTATACATGCCAACATTAATAGAGTTAAAACCGTTTTCTATGAAATAGCTACTCCTCTCAACCTCGTTCCGGACACACTCCGCTAAAATATGAGTGGTATCCTCTACTTTATTACACTCAGAACAATTGGGCAATCTTTTTTTTTCATTAAAAAGGCGAAGCTATTCAATGGAATATGTCCCGAACGAAGTCTGAAAGCAGTCACAATCTCATTTGATGATGTTTGCTTGAATACATATTAAATGGGCATCAAATTCCTTTACAGACTCTTGAATAACAATAAAGAAACCTAAACAGATTTAAAAAATAAATTAAGCAACGTTTACGTAGGTAAGCATAGGGGGAGGAAGGGTACGAGCCTTGCTTAGTTTTGCTTACAAGGGGGAGGAGCGGGCTTAAAATTACTAAAATAAATTCTGCTTACGTAATACTTGAATGGCCCCTATTTAGCTGCATCCGGTTAGACTGGAAGCTGACCCCAACTCAGTTGGAAAAGGCTAGGCAGATAATGATATATAACTGAAATGTTGTGTGGCTCGTGTACAGAATGGATCAGACACCAATTGGATGCGTAAAGCGGAAAATTGGGTGTTGTGGCGCAACTTGGGAGAGACCTAAGTCCAGCAGTGGACTGCAATATGCTGAGTTGATTTATTGATTTGTCCATTGTAGGACAGGACGTCTTTTGCAGGTCCTGCTTGCTTACTGTTTGTTGTTGGTAGTGGTAATAGACCAAGAGACCCAAGTTCCTGGAAGATGTTTTTTTTTTTGCGAAGCCGTGAGGCAGACAATACTGTTAAAAATGATAAATGATTTTATTTCTGTAAGTTGTTTTATACAAACAGTTTTACATGTCAGTCATATTTTAAAAACTAGATGAGGTCGGCGTTTCTTATCTGACTACTCTGAGAAGAAAGGCCGAAACAAACACAGAGGTCACAGTCTCTTTTAAATTCCAGACATAATCTTGATCAGATCATGGGAAGATAAGATTGTGTTGTTTAAAATACCATGTTGTAAATATGTAAAGCTAAACCTATAGAGAATGTCAGCAGTAATTATTGTCTGTGGCAAATAAAATCGAATTCTGTTGTATCCGGTTCACTTTTACGTTCACTGTCTGTGTAAGTTTAAATCTATTGAGATTAAATCTCTTGTTATGTTAACGATTGGCAATTATTTCTAAATAACCCAACAGATTGGTTTCTGAAATGGTCTTATGAGTACAGAACCACACAGATTGAGTGATTGAGTGACGATTTATTTTTATTTTTATAATTTGTTGAGTGCCTGTTACTTGTTGTCAGGCCTAAACTGTCCTCCCATTATCAACACTGTAATTTGAAACATTGTAAAAGCCCCTTACTTTTAAAAGAGTAACCGTGGAGTTTCTTGCAGGCTCTTCTCCATAGGAAACTTTCTTGCAGGCTCTTCACCATAGGAAACAACCAATTGGAACCATGCACCTAGCTTCTGACGTTTCATAAGTGCCCATGTTGGTTTATGTGAAATAAAATATTTTGATTTTGATTTTTGGACCTGTCCAGTCAATGCACGCAATTGTCAGTAATCGTGCAGCTCAACTCAGAACTTAAGGAGCTCAGCAACAAGAAAGAATAACTAAGTTGTATCTCTTTATTTTTTGTACATGTATGTTATTCTTTGCCTCATCCTGGGTAAAACAAATTTATTTTCTGTCTTTTTTCTTTACTGTAATTCGTTGTTGTCCAATATTCATTTTGAACAGCTTCTTCATCTTCTTTTGTCTTTGTTTAACACTACAAAACTAGTTGCACCACGCGACAATTATAATTTGAATTAAGTCTAGGTACGCATTTCGCAGTGAGAGTGACCTCATAGTGATGTCATAGTTTCGAAATAATTTTAAGTGGACGGTGAGTGACAGACTGGAATGTTAATGAGTATAAACCAGAGTGTCATCAAGGTTTAATTCAAGAGTCTAGTTAATTTAAATCTTATGTTGATTGCTATATTTCAATAAGGACTTAGAAACCTTGAATTCAAGCATTAATTTCCTCTCCTTGATTCTAAGTAGTGTTATCAATAGCAATTTAATTCACAATCATTGAATGAAAGAAAACGATACACGCGTTCTTTTAAGACAGATTTTTTTAATAGTTTTTGCTTGCACAAGGGAAATTATTACAGCGGTTTACCATGGAAATGATAAAAGTTGTGAAGGAAAAAAAATAAATATTGCTGTGCTGTCCCAATATAATGTAGGTACCAAACTACTTAATGAAGGTTTTGGGGTAATGGGAAAATTTATGGAGATAATTTTCTTTTTCATGTTTTACGGTAATAGAAAAAATAATTTTAGAACTGACTTATTTACCTCTGAGTTTGCATCACTGTCAAAATCACAGCGATCTTTATTGCCGTTGCAATAAGGTTGCTGTTGGGTCGCTGTCATTGACAAGTCTGTCAAATTCACAATGATCTGTGTGAGTACTATGTACCTACTATAAAGCTACCATTTTATAGGTTTGTCTGTCATTGACTTGAATGTGCCCTGGCGGCTGAGAGTATGTCATGCTCACTGAAATGTCTCGCTGGTGGTGGCGTGTGTGTTGGACCATTAAGTTCCCTTAAAAATGGTTGAGCTAAATGGTGCTGATCCATACGTCATGTTCGTGAACGGGCGCCGTCAGTGGGGACTGGTCATCTCTTGGCTGCCACGGCTTATTTTAATTTAATATTGGAATTGTTTTTGTCTCTTTATTACGGACGCTTTTAACGTTCTGCATCGTTCTCACATGCATAATTTCAACAAGAATGTTGTAACCAATATTTTGTAACCATATTTTGATTTAAAAGAGTGTCCATGGAGTTTCTTGCCCGTTCTTCTCCATATGTACCTACTACGCTTTGGAATGGACAACTAGCTTCATCTTTCTGACTGACCGACCCCTTGACAATTCAAAAGTGCATGTAATTGGTTTATTTGAAATAAATGCTTTGAGTTTGAGTTTCTTCATGATCGTTACAATAAGGTTGCTTTTTGGTTGCTGCTGTCAGAGGTATAATAACATTCACGCGACGCGCGTTGTACAACAAACTATGTGGGGTATATCCGTATTACCCGTTGATGTACCTCACTCTGTGCTCAGTATGGTCGGGTACAACCAACTGAGGGTACGGCGGGAATTCACGCTTGTCGCGTATCTGGTTAGGTTACTTCGTGACATTGAGCATAACCCAGGAGTACTGCAGCCCGCCGCTGCTGGCCGTGCCGGTAGCCAGGACCAACCTTCTCGCCAAATCACCATTGACCCGCGCAATTCGGGTTATTAACAATCTTCACGTGAATATCGATGTATTTGAGTGAATTCGCAAAAATACTATTGTTTATTTTATGATACAGTGTAGATTAGAGTAGGTTTTATGTTGTTTTTTTTATATTATAAATATTGTGATTTTTACGTTTTTCATAGTTTTCAATGTTAAGTTAATTTTAAGACCGCGCTATCGCATTAGGTATACATCTGTAATGATAGTTGTAAGGGAGATGTTAATACTTAAATAAAAAACTAGGGTTTCCATGAATGACGCACAGATTTGAAATCATTGTACTACTACCAACTTACAACCTTACTGGGACATCAATTTACCGTATCGTAACTTAAGGCTCGTACAAACAGGCGCCACGCGACGCCCGACATAAAGGCACCGCGTGTCGCGCGAAGAGCGGCGCCTTTGTGTAGCGCTGTCACGTCGCGCCTGTCTGTGGGAGCCTTTATATTCTAGTAGAGCCGACAGGAGAAAAGAAAACTAATAGATCTATGCTCTAGTCTATCCTAGATCAAAATATAAAAGAAAAACAACCGACGACCTTAGGGAAATCTAGTTCTTATAACAATAAATCAATCTATCTTTATTCAAAAGCTGAATATATCTGATAACTAGTCATAACCTCTAAAACTTTACTTATTTCACATGAAACACTAAGGAAATTCCAAAAACCAAAGAACGGTGGGCCATCTATGGACTAGAGTGCGCGAAAATTAGTCTGCGCGGGAGTTTGACCTTCAAGAAAAAGAAAAGAAAGAAAGAAAAATATTTTATTTTGGACACGCACAGGAAATACAAAGAGTAAAAATAAAAAAGGAGCAAGCAAAACTAACAAAATTAACAATTAAAAAAAAAAACACAACTACAACAACAACAACTATACTAATACACAACAACAACAACACCAACAACACAACTATATTAATCACTTTCGGCATAATGATGGCGATTATATACTTTGGAAAAACACGGAACACAGCACACTCTCTTGACATTTGATGTAAACGTTGGCTAAAAAGCAGGCACAGCTTTTTAAAATCGACAGCTTCTCTACCAGGAAACCCGGCCGACGCCCGTTGCAAACTGTGGCAAGACACTATTCCCCCTCCCACTTACTATCTACCACCAAAGGAGCATCTTCCTGCAGGGTCCACTTGGAAGTCCCTGAACCGTCTCTGGACACAAGTGGGAAGATGTAACTCCAACCTGCGGGGTAATTACGTAACACACTAACAGTAGGAATGGGTTTCATTTTGACAGTTCAACAACATTCATTGCGTTATTTACTTTGTAGGGCAGACAAATTTTTCGAACATAAGAAGCAATGGATTAGCAATAGGCTTCAAAATTATTCAGATTGTGATAGATAGTGTGTTGCGTAATTAGGGTGCTGGTAAAATGGGGCTATCTCGATGGAACGGCAGCTGGGTGTGGATGTGGAGCTATGTCGCAAACTATACTCCACCTTCTATCTTGCCCTCTGTGTCCCAAAACTTGCAGTCAAAGTGACCTCTGCGCTTCCACCGACGACGCCGTGGAAGTGGCGAAGTTTTGGGCCAACAAGATTTGAGAAAAGTCGTGCCAGCGACACGAAGAAGAAGAACGTTATGATGGCGGCAAAAGATTATTTCCGACTGCGGCCGCGCGCAGACTTATTTTGCACGCACTTTACTAACTTTGGAGATCGATAGACCCACGCAGCTGTAATTTAGGCTGTGCACAGACCAAGACAAATTCAACCGTTCAAATTCAAGTCACATACTCATTTCAGCGATGACGAATGTCAAAAACATATAAAAATGTGAGTAAATTTGAAGTTTTTTTGACAAATTGAATACTGAGATTGGAATGCGAATGTTCTTAAAAATACGTAAGGCGAAAGCGTCGAGTAGCCCGAGAAACTCAAAATTTCTTACGTTTTTTGCTATTTGCAGGTCAGTTTCAGGTTGTATGTTGGTCTGTATTATTTATAACGAGCTTTCCCACATTAAAAAGTACTCTACCCAAAAAGCATTTGAAGCCTGTGGTATTGAAGTTCCACTGCACAAATTACTAATTGTGTCTGATCCTAACATATTTTTGAATAAACTTGATCAAAATATGTGCGAAACGGTTAAAAAATATGGGTCAAGTACAAAAATAGTTATTGCCGGTGATTTCAATATAAACACCTTCAAACAAGGAAAAATCACCAACTACTTAAAGGATGTATGCAATAACTATAAGTTGCAGATACACGTTAAAGTTCCCACACGTAAAGACTCTTGTATAGACCACATATTAAGTAACATAAAAAAATCTTCTACCGAGGTGTTACCCCTATACTTATCAGACCACGACACAGCACAACTCTTAGATTTCCCAGTAAAAGAGCAAAGCTTAAAGACCAAATCATATTTTATTTATAAAAAAGACTATGACAGTGATAATATAAGGAAATTCAAAAGATGCCTTGCAAATTTAACGTGGTCAGAGGTACATCTTGAAACTGACTTAAATAATGCATTCAATAAATTTCACGAGTTATTTTGTTTATTGTATAATTTATGCTTCCCAAAAATTAAGATTAAAATAAACAACTCTAATGCAAATAAACAAAAATGGATAAGCAAGGGTCTCAGAAATAGTTGCAAAACTAAACGATGTTTACGGTATCTCTATTATAAAAATAAAACTCTGACATACAAACGCAGATATAAAAAATATTCATCAATACTGAAAAAATGTATCTTTAAATCCAAAATAAATACAAACATTAATTACATAAATAAAAGTCAAAACAAATGCAGAGCAACGTGGTCAGTTATTAACCGTGAAATTGGAAATACAAAATTTGACAATAATATTTCTCAACTAGAATTAGATAAGAGAATACTGACTAATCCCTGTGACATAGCAAATGCTTTTAATAATTATTTTATTGATTCGACTAGCTCTGTGACATTTAATAATTTACATGATAATGACAAGCCTAATAAAACCATGACAATGCTTAATTCCATGTTTCTAAGCTCTATGACTGAAGACGAGATAATAAAAGAATTAATAGCTTTAAATAACACTAACTCAGAAGGTTACGATGGAATTAGTACAAAAGTAATTAAAACATGCAGTACAGAATTAATTCCTATATTGACTTATTTAATTAATCTCTCATTTTCATCTGGAACTTTTCCTGATGCCCTAAAATGATCAGTCGTTAAACCTCTGTACAAAAAAAATGATAAAAATGATGTTAAAAATGATCGCCCGATAACCCTTATACCCATATTATCTAAATTATTTGAAAAATGTATGCACAAGAGACTTTCCGACTATTGTAGCAAATACAATAATATCATAACAAAAGAACAGTATGGGTTCCAAAAGCACAAGTCGACAACACTAGCAATTGCTAATCTCTTAGGGCATATTCATAAGTTCCTAAATAAAAAATATTTAACTACAGGACTATTCTTCGACCTGTCACAAGCCTTCGACTTTGTGGCACATGATATCTTGTTGAGAAAATTAGAAAAAAGTGGAATAAGAGGTTTGGCACTGCAGTGGATCGCGTCCTATCTAAGCAACCGAAAACAATACGTTGTTATTAACAAAGTAAATGAAAATTTATTAACCTCGTATTCATCTGACTATAGAGTCAATAATTGCGGCGTCCCCCAAGGGAGTGTATTGGGACCTTTATTGTTTCTATTATACATAAACGACTTACCGCTAGTGATTAATCATAAATGTATACTATTTGCGGATGACATTTCTATTATTGTGACATCTGACAAAAAGTATAAAACTAAATCTGATCATGAGATGGACATTATTAACAATACTATTGACGACATTATAAAATGGTTAAAAATTAATTTAGATAAATCTAATTATATACAGTTTAATAAATCAAAACATACTAAATATAATTTCAAACTTAATATTGACAGGTTAAAAGAAGTTCCACAAACTAAATTCTTAGGTGTACTCATAGATCAAGACCTGAATTGGAAAGTACATCTGGATAATTTGTGCAGTAGGATTAATAAGTTTGTTTATGCTCTCAGACAAATAAGGAATATAACCAATAAAAAAATAGCAATTACAACTTATTACGCCTATATAGAATCCATCTTACGATACGGGCTTATTTTTTGGGGTAACAGCACGGATAGACACAGAGCATTTATTGCGCAAAAGAAATGCATCAGAGCCATTTGTGGTATCCGTCCTGACGAGTCATGTAAACTGTTCTTTAAAAAGCTAGGTATATTACCACTTCCGTCACTCTACATTTACGAAATCTGTAATTATGTTTATAATAATAAGGGATTGTTCAAAAAAGCCTATCAATTGAACTCTCGAAATAGAGATCCATGCAGGCTTGAATTGCAGGATACTCCTAAATCAGCCAAGTATGCGAAAAGTTTCCTAGTCATGTGTATAAGCATTTATAATAAAATTCCAAAAGAAATAAAAGAAGTATATAATATTAACTCATTTAAAATCAAATTATTGAAATGGCTGAAAGAACATATGTTTTATGATATTAAAGATATTTTTTAACAATAAATTATAAATTTCTGGACTTTTGTCATTACGGATAATGCTAAGATGAAACTATTATTTTATTGTATTGACTTTATATCTGTGACATTGAACAACAATTAACTAATAATTACTATTTTGCATGCAATTGATACATATCTTGTATAGCTAAACATGTGGACTTTAGATTAATACCTGACTGTAACAACTTTATACCATGTTTAAGGCAAATAAAGACTTATCTTATCTTATCTCGAATATGATTCGCGGCTGTATCAAATATTTATTTATAGAATTATAATCATAGAAATCACCAACGCATCTCTCTAAGTTCATATTATGCTATTGAATGACTATTTCGTGAAATCATGACATTTGTGGCCCATTCTGACTTAAAGAGTTGTATTGCTGATTCTAATGATTATAATTTTGTAAAGCCATGTTTGTTACGGTCGCGAATCATATTTTAAAAAGTAACTGTGCGACGAAAATCTAAGCGTTTTTCGGTGTCCTATGTTTGGACATTACCTTAACCACAAGCCTTAATTATAATTTAGCGAGTGAGTTATTTGTTTTTCTTGTTTTTTTCTCATTAACCATCATAATAACGAAAACAAAAGTCTTCTCTGTATGAGAATCTATTGTTCAATTGAAATATTTTCCCATAACTTTCCTCCACATTGTATAAAGTTATTGATCGCTCCCACGGCTTAATACCAAGCATTGTTGGTTATTAATAAGTTATAATTACTTTGTAAGCTTGTTTTCTAATAATTTGGTCTTGCGTTTTTAACATTCTGTGGTGAAATTCTGATTCTTTATTCGATTAGGTATTAATTAGTTTAAGAAGATTCACTAAATCATTTAAAAATATGGCATTACTAACTTTTGCTCGCGGCTTCGCCCGCGTCATCATCATCATCATCATCCTATATTCGTCCACTGCTGGACGTAGGCCTCTCCTAGTGAATGCCACTGAGCCCGATCCTCGGCTCTCCTCATCCAGTCTCTGCCAGCCGCCTTTCGCAAGTCGTCACTCCGCCTGGCCGGCGCGCGTCCCACACTACGTTTGCCTAAACGCGGTCTCCACTCTAGAACTCGTTTATCATCTCTTCGCCCGCGTGTTGGTCGGAAATTATCCCACGGGAACGTGCTACCGGGATAAAAAGTATCCTACATGTTAATCCAGGTTATAAACTATCTGTGTTCCAAATTCCATCCAAAACCATTGCGTAGATTTTGCGTGAAAGAGTTACAAATATCCATCCATCCATCCATCCTCACAAACTTTCACATTTATAATATTATTAGGATTATGTGGAGTTACGTTCGCGGTTAGTAATGAAAAATCTTGTCGGTTCTACATCTATGATCGATTTCTGTCGCATAACGTAATTAATGTTGTCTTTAAAATGTTAAAATTTAATTTAATTGATAGAAAACAAACAGTTAATTTATCAAATAAAATTTTATTCAAAAACATCCATCGGTTTCTTACTAAACTTCAACTATATCCGACGACCCTGGTTACTTATCTCTTTTGGTGACTGTACATTTGCCAGCAGGTGAAGCTACACGAAACTGTCAAATTACTCCAAACGATTTAAAACCTTAAAATGTTGATGGTTGAAGTTTAAAATCGAATGAGAAAATCTGACAGTTGGTGATATATTGATGTTCCGGCGACTGTACTAGGTTGCAGGGTAATTAAATTTTGTGTGTTAGGTTGGCAAAGCATGCGATATTACCCGGGGTAATATAATATCTAGAATCATCTGGGGGCACGGTAGTGCCCCCGCCAAGACGAGCCAAGCGAAGCGCAAGGGCACTACCTACCTTTTCTCGAAGTGTTTCGTCGTTTTTTTGAACCCTCATTGAGTTGGTTTCCGATGTACCATGTAATATGAAGTCTTAATTGAATAGCTCTAATACTTTAGATTTTATTGATATCTAAAATACACGGATTTCGTCACTGACACACTCACTGACACACTGATGATCATCAAAATGTTTGGCTACTTCCTGAAGTGCTAGAAAGCTGAAATTTGGTATGTAATCTAAGTTTAGTATACAAGCAACAAAAAAAATCATAAACTTATAACTTTCGCCCCCCATCCCCTAAAATGGGGGGGTGGAAATTTGTATAAGACTTCAAAATGTTAGGGGTACTTCCTGAAGTGCTAGAAAGCCGAAATTTGGTATGTAAACAAAGTTCAGTATACAAAAAACACTACCGTGCCCCCAGATAAACTTATAACTTTCGCCCCCCATCCCCTAAAATTGGGGGGGGGGGAAGTTTGAATGAGACTTTCACCAATTTTATGAATTAGGACATGAATGTTTACACGGGACTGTAGACAGTAACTAAAAACCTATTAATACTAATAGTACTTACAAGAACCAAAATGTATGGCTTGGCTGTTTCGTTGCTTACTTCAGAAACTAAATATTCGCATCACCTCCACGACGGTAGCGAAACGGCGAAGCCATACATTTTTGCTGATATGTAGAATTTGTGAAGTTAGGGTCGGTAGAGTTAGGCCGTGTAGATTCAGAAGCTTGGCTCTACATGAGATCTGATATCTTTTTCACAGGGTAAACCTTATGTGGTCGTCTTGGCAAAATTTTACATGAAATGTTTTTGGTGGGATTAATATTTACAAAAAGAAACAACGAGCAAGTGACACATAACATAACATCATGCCTGTAATCCTCGACGAGTTAGGCAGAGGTGTACCCCCACATTTCGTCAGTTATGTTTAAGTTCTAAGTAATAGGGAGCGAGCCTATTGTCATCAACCAGGCACAAATCCAGACAACGAGCAACGAGCATGTGCTTTTGGTGATTTTAGAAAAGTAAGCCCATGCCGAGAGAAGGGGAAGGGAAGTGGACGAATGGGGGGAGAACTTTGCCCTGAAGGCTAATTCCGTTAATTAAAAACTTTCAAAGTCTAGTCGTAATCGGTTACCAATGTCAAAAATTTGTCAACTTAAGAAAATTTTAATTATTTTTTATCTCCCGACGGATAAAGAGGGGTGTTATAAGTTTAACGTGTGTATATGTGTGTCTGTTTGTGATGGAATCGTAGCTCCCAAACGGCTGAACCAATTTTGTTTTTTTTTAAAGTTGACTTGATCGAGCGTTCTTAGTTAAAAAAGAAAGAAAGAAGAAAATCTGTTCAGCCGTTTTTAGAAGTTTTTGTTTGTGTCGGGGGTTTTTTTAATTTTTAATTTAACTTTTTATCTTGTTGACAGATTGAGACTGACATTAGGCTTAGTAATAACAGCCGCACTGGTCGATCGATCAGGTTAAGCTACGCTTGCCGCTGTTGGCCCGTGGATGGGTGGCCATCTTTACATACCAATACCATTCGTGGCTCGGAAAGCGTGTTAAGCCGTTGGTCCCGGCTGTCATTTGTGGATCTTTGGTAGTTTGTTTGTTTCTTTTGTAGTTTGGTACAGGTCGTCAGAAGCTCGAAAGTCTGACAACCAGTCTTACCAAGGGGTATCGTATTACCCAGTAACTGGGTTGTGGAGGTCAGATAGGCAGTCGCTCCATGTAAAATACTGGTATTCAGCTGCATCCGGTTAGATTGGAAGTCGACTGTAGCGGCATCTACATAACGCCACATGCGAGCTACACGTCACACTGACGTCACGCAAAATCCTGCATCGCGCAAGCAGAGTTTACCGCGCAATTAGCATAATTATATACAACGTCCCGACATCAATCGTCGGGCAGTTGCCCACCAGACACAACACCCGTCTGGTCGGAGGATCCTGCCTTTACTATGGAGTATGAGTGAACTTTACACCCTGTTCCTCATACCTGTATACGACCAAAACATAGTTGGTAATAGGATAGGCAGAAGTTGTGACTGAGATAATAATGACAAACATTCTTAAAAATATGGGCTGGTCAGTTATCAGAAATGGAACAGTTCATGCTATTAGTAGTAAAATGAAGTCAAGTTTTCTCTCGATGTTTTTCCATCACCTTTAGTAAGTTGTGTCTACGTTTTAGATAAACAAACTGGGGCTCATGAAAAGGTCACAGTTTATGAACCTAGGCATAAGGTCACCACATTATGACCTAGGCTGTCATTTGCTTATAATTTTCCAGACTTTGGTAAAGTCTACTTTAGGTACCTAAAGGATGTCACAAAAATCTGCCCAAACGAAGTACCGAGGTACACTTAGTGGCATAAAATACACTATATTACACTGAATAATATTGCATTTATATATTTTTCTTATGGTTATCCGGGGACGAGAATAAAATAACTTTTAACATAATAAAAAGCACGCTATTTTGGCACTCTATCATCGGCACAACCACAACTACCATATTTTTTTTTTTAAATTGTCATGTTGACAGTTGTCTGCTGTCAGCTTCAGTCACTGTTGTTTCACGAACGAACGGAATGACATGTGAATGACATTAACGAAATAATGTCAACCCGAGTGTCAACCAAATGTAACGCAAATAAACATGCATAAAAATGATTTATTGTAGTTTTAAATTATTTAAGGATAACAATTATTTCCGAATTCCTGTATTTTTTCTCTACGATTTGGTGCAGATGTACCTCGATTTACATGTTTGGGCAAAGTTGTATGGGCTTATGTTGACCTCCTTTAAAACTATTGTAAACTCTATTTAACTACAGAAATGGCTATTTACAAATTACCCGGTAATCCGAAACATTAATCATTTTGACGAAACAATGCGAATGGCCGTGTCACTCTATATTAATTAAATGAAGAAATTCTGCGTTTTCGTCATCAAGCCGGGTTGGCCGCCATTTTGTGTTTTTACCAACGTATTTTTGTTTACTTACCTATTTTCCTTAGTAGTAATGTTGTAAAGGAATGTATGTAAATACTTAAATAGTTGCATGTTATGTGCTTAATTTTAATTGTCCGTAGAGCTAATTGCGTCATTATTGTACATATACTTTTGAATAAGTTAATTGTGAAATAATTACACTTATATATATTTTCAGGCTTTGCTTTGTAGCTGGATTGATTTTCAGTTCTTTCATGAAAGTGTCAATGAGTATAATGGTACTGTGAAATAGGTAAAAAACAGTAGATAAAGCACTGCTGAAAAATACTTAGATAAGCCCTGTTTACACGCTACAAGTTTATTACCAGCGACATTTACCATAAAATTGAAGCAACACTTGACTGGCACCGTGTAAACAACACAAAACAGCGAGGTAATTGCGTAACACACTATCAGTAGTAATGGCTTTCATTTTGACAGTTCAACAACATTCATTGCGTTATTTATGTTGTTGTGTAGACAATTTTTTTTAAACATATGAAGCAATGGATTAGCAATATCCTTCAAAATGATTTAGATTGTGATTGATAAGTGTGTTATGCAATTAGGGTGCCTGTATAGGTGTAAAAAAGCTCGTACAAAAAAATGGCATTCAATATTTGAATCAATTGTACAAGGACTTGCAACTCTGTGTTTAGACGAGGCAAAAATTGCATGCAATAATCGCCTTGCAATAATTGCCTTGGTGTAACCAGAAGTAGCATGCAATTATTGAATGGCAAAATTTGCATTCATAATTGAATGGATTCATACACTAATGTTTCATGGAAATTACGAATCTTTGCTAAAGAATATTCTCAAACAGTCATGTCATACATTACACAACCCCATTCTTCTAATTAACATTGCCTAACACGGAAATACTAATTAACGTGCAATGAAACGCCAGATTAAACAGTGTACCAACAACATTAGTCAACTTGCGAAATAGTCGTGTTTCATTGAGTTTGAGAAAGATTACATGGTTTTGAGAAAGATTAAGTGGTTATCTTTTTAAAATGGTGTTTTAATCTTTGTTAGTCTTTTGGGTATGACTAGATTTTTGCTATTTGTCATAGGTGTGAATTCAGTGTGATAAACATGGGGTGGTGAGTTAAAAAACAAAAAACTTACCAACAAAAAAAAAAAAAACAACAGACTTCCAAAAAAAAACACCAAAAATTTAAAAATTACTTTAATTTCGGAAGTCGGTGTCTTTGGTTTTTGTGTTTTCCTTTTTTGCCACCGAGTTTCGAAATTATAGTAATTTTTCACTTCTTAGTGTTTTTTTTTATGTAAGTCGGTTAAAAAGACCAGTTAAGGACCGTCTGTCTGAACGACCGCTTAGATTTTCTAAATTACAAAATGGATCTAAGTATGGTTTTTCACTATATTAGAGCATTTATATGGTGCTGTTTCATAAAGAATGAGACACTTAACATCGTGTCCTGCATGTTATAGGAACTGATAGACGCTACTGAAGGCGCCAAATTCGTAGTCAAATTTTGGACGGACTCTATCTAGATTGTCATAGACACGCTAAAAAGAAAATCATTTATTTCGGAAAGTTTATGAGTTTTCATTTTGTTTATTAGCCTATACTGTCCCACTGCTGGGCCTTACCCCAAATCCTTCCAAGAACTCTTTTCCCGCGCCACCTCGAGTAATTATGTGAATAATACATAAATATTTAACGCAGAAATCTAAATGTTTTGGCATCTCGCCATTGTGCCCGTGCGAAGCAGGGGGCCTACTTTCTAAGGCCGTCAATAAAGATACGGGCCCATCCGAAAGTAGATTTAAACTTTGGAGTGAATCCTACACCCGATTAATTAACTTTTTCGGACAGGTATAAATACATCGGGAGTAGGGGCAACTGTCACATCATAGAGTTATTCATTCTTAGGTCGGGCTTCAAACTAATATTATGTCCGTAGGTGATACGGAGTAGGAAACGCCTGTAACGTCGGCCAAAACTACGGATTTTGTGCTCAGAGAGTAGACCCTCAGGCGGCCTAAACTACGGATTTTGTGCTCAGAGAGTAGACCCTCAGGCGGCCTAAACTACGGATTTTGTGCTCAGAGAGTAGACCCTCAGGCGGCCTAAACTACGGATTTTGTGCTCAGAGAGTAGACCCTCAGGCAACCAAAACTACGGATTTTGTGCTCAGAGAGTAGACCCACAGGGCGGGTCGCAAATAAATTAATATGTTTATCATCTACCTAGTTTTTACCAAACTATTTTGATGATGTCAAGCTCAAAAAGTCAGATACTTTCTGTAAAAAGCTCACCGTGTATACTTAGGTGGAGTGAGCTTGGAGTGAGCTGTCAAACCCTAGCAATCGACCTATAGTGCTCGGGCCATTCAATTATTACGTTAACAGAATTTAAGTGATTTTAACCCCCTCCTCCCCTTTGTCAGCAAAAGTAAGCAAAGGTTTTGCCCCCTCTTATGCTTACGTAAACATTGTTTTTTTTTTTAAAATCTGTTCCTGTTTCTTTATTGTTATTCAAGAGTCTAGAAATAAGGAATTTATAAACTACATTTAACTAATTTCCCTACTCGAGTTCTTTCTAACTTAACCATAAAACACCGCTTAAAATCCCTGAATATGCTTTTCGCTTTTGAGCATAGACAATTAGGGTTGCCATATTTATTCAAATCAGAATGACTAAATTTCAAATTCAAATTCAAAATCATTTATTTGCAAATACGGGTAAACAATATGCAGAAAAATTCGCAGAATAACCTGAACAAGTAAATAAGTATTGCTGACGTAATCACCATCCATTCCTCCCGTCCCCTACGTCATCAAAAATAAGCAAATCTTACCCCCCCACAACCTCTTAGGTGCTTACGTAATACTTGAATGGTCCCTAACTACAGATGGATTGACAGCTCTCTTCATCTATGTTTTCACGGTAAGATTTTTACAGAATAGATTGGCAATGCACTTTTTTGAAAATGTAAGTAAATAGCATAATATAAATACTAGGAACAAACACAAATTTGTTGTTCCTACAACCAGGCTCAAGAAAATCAGCTCGCCGTCCGGTAAGGACCAGCACCCTAATTACGTAATACACTACCTATCACAATCTGAGTCATTTTGAAGCCTATTGGTAATCCATTGCTTCATATGTTCGAAAAATTTGTCTGCTCAACAACGTAAATAACGCAATGAATGTTGTTGAACTGTCAAAATGAAACCCATTCCTACTGTTAGTTTGTTACGTAATTACCCCGCAGGTCCGGGTCGACGGCGCGTCGTGTTCCACCCGCGCCTCAAAGAGATGTCAGCATAATTGATGGGGTCCGATAGGGCCGATGCCTGCCGGGGTCGCGGATTGTTGGAAATAGTTACCGTGGCCCTGGCGCACAGGCGACTGAAGGAACACGGGTGGGTTTTAGTCAGTAAGAGTCTGACACGCCTTCCCGCTCCGCCCAGAGCGGGAGAGGTCATTTGATGATTATCCACCCAAAAAAAAATGCTCAAGAAAATAGGTGGCTCGTTTAGATGCTAATGTATTCGTTTTTATAATAAACTTCCTAGCCATATTCAAGATCTAAGCCTTAATAAATTCAAATCTCTTATAAAGCGGAAACTATGCCAGAAATCCTATTATACTGTGAAAGACTATATTGAGGACAAAAAGGCTTGGAATTGAGCTACTCTAATAAATTTACACAGTGAAACTATTTTAGACATGAATATTTACTGTAAAAAGTGTTATATTATAATACTAGCTTCTGCCCGCGGCTTCACCCGCGTGGATGTCGGAAATTATCCCACGGGAACGTGCTACCGGGATAAATTATCCCACGGGAACGTGCTACCGGGATAAATTATCCCACGGGAACGTGCTACCGGGATAAATTATCCCACGGGAACGTGCTACCGGGATAAATTGTCCCACGGGAACGTGCTACCGGGATAAATTATCCCACGGGAACGTGCTACCGGGATAAATTATCCCACGGGAACGTGCTACCGGGATAAATTATCCCACGGGAACGTGCTACCGTGATAAATTTTCACACGGGAACGTGCTACCGGGATAAATTGTCCCACGGGAACGTGCTACCGGGATAAATTATCCCACGGGAACGTGCTACCGGGATAAATTGTCCCACGGGAACGTGCTACCGGGATAAATTATCCCACGGGAACGTGCTACCGGGATAAATTATCCCACGGGAACGTGCTACCGGGATAAATTGTCCCACGGGAACGTGCTACCGGGATAAATTATCCCACGGGAACGTGCTACCGGGATAAATTATCCCACGGGTACGTGCTACCGGGATAAATTATCCCACGGGAACGTGCTACCGGGATAAATTGTCCCACGGGAACGTGCTACCGGGATAAATTGTCCCACGGGAACGTGCTACCGGGATAAATTGTCCCACGGGAACGTGCTACCGGGATAAATTGTCCCACGGGAACGTGCTACCGGCATAAATTGACCCACGGGAACGTGCTACCGGGATAAATTGTCCCACGGGAACGTGCTACCGGGATAAATTATCCCACGGGAACGTGCTACCGGGATAAATTGTCCCACGGGAACGTGCTACCGGGATAAATTGTCCCACGGGAACGTGCTACCGGGATAAATTATCCCACGGGAACGTGCTACCGGGATAAATTGTCCCACGGGAACGTGCTACTGGGATAAATTATCCCACGGGAACGTGCTACCGGGGTAAATTATCCCACGGGAACGTGCTACCGGGATAAATTGTCCCACGGGAACGTGCTACCGGGATAAATTATCCCACGGGAACGTGCTACCGGGATAAATTATCCCACGGGAACGTGCTACCGGGATAAATTATCCCACGGGAACGTGCTACCGGGATAAATTATCCCACGGGAACGTGCTACCGGGGTAAATTATCCCACGGGAACGTGCTACCGGGGTAAATTATCCCACGGGAACGTGCTACTGGGATAAATTATCCCACGGGAACGTGCTACCGGGGTAAATTATCCCACGGGAACGTGCTACCGGGATAAATTGTCCCACGGGAACGTGCTACCGGGGTAAATTATCCCACGGGAACGTGCTACCGGGATAAATTGTCCCACGGGAACGTGCTACCGGGATAAATTATCCCACGGGAACGTGCTACCGGGATAAATTATCCTATTATCCAATTCCATTCAGCCGTTAAAGCGTGAATAGGTAAAGCACAGAGAAACAGGACACAGGAAACAGAAACAGGTAACGACAGACGGACAGATAATAAATGCATATATAAAATCTTTTTTATTTTTATTGACCACGTTTTTTTTATTCTAAATGTCTAACTTTATAAGTAACTAGCTTCTGCCCGCGACTTCGCGTGGAATAGTGGGCTAACGCTAACTTTAACCCGCGACTTCGTTTACGTAGAGGGTGGAAATATTTTAAAATAATACGTACGTTAAGGAGCTGTTTTAGGTACCTACATCACGCTTTTATCAGTACACGGAGAAATAATTTCTTAAAATATTTCTGGGGAGTTTATGAATTTTTACTGGGGCTCTGCAGTAACGCGGGACCATAATATGTGCAAATCCTAGAAAATTTACCGGGTTACCCAATACAAATTCTAGAACAATTTTTTTTTAAGGTTTTAGATATTTTACTGGGTTACCGATTCAATTTTTACTGGGGTACTGAACGTCATTTTTGGTATCTCGCAGAGGTAACTGGGGCCACCGCCCTTCCCCGTCATGACCACCCGCCGCCGGCCTTGCACCATTATTTTGCTGCGATGTTATTTTAATACTGCGATATCTCCTAAGATATTCATTGAAATCAAATAATGTAAAGGCAATTTTGTTTTAACTTAAATACTTGTGATGAATAACGTATTTATTTGGATAAGGATTAATATCATGTTTATAAAAACACCTTCGCAAATAATGCATTATTTTAGAAAAGATTTGGTTAGAATAAAAAAGTTCATAGTGAGCCAACCTTAAAAGATAGACATAAGCTGTCGCAGACTTTTTTTTAGGACTTTTAAAGGGGAACAATTCTGTAATACATGATTTTTGTGAAACTTTAACCGTTTACGCAGCGCACGCAGCGGAAGCTCTCAAAAGGAAAAAAATAACCTACGATTTTGAAACATTGCTCATTGATGCTCCGTCCCTATTGGTCTTAGCGTGATATATAGCCTATAGCCTTCCTCGATAAATGAGCTATCTAACACTGAAAGAATTTTTCAAATCGGACCAGCAGTTCCTGAGATTAGCGCGTTCAAGCAAACAAACAAACAAACAAACAAACTCTTCAGCTTTATTATTAGTATAGATTATTGTGAATGTGAGGATTATGTGGGTCATTGTTTCAATTTTAACCATGGTCTGGCAGATAAGTAGTTTATGCGGCCTACCGGAATGTCCTTTCTTTGGTATTGTTCGTCGAGTCGTTGAGCTGCACGATTACTGACAAATGCGTGCACTGTCTGGACAGGTCCACTCAATCTGTGTGGTTCACGTTAATGAATAAGTACATTGTAGGTCATGTTGTGGTGGAAAGAGTCGCCAGTCAGCAAGGTTTAATAGCTTCGAATTAGGACTAGGTTCATTATATTAATGGGACGTGCTAAGTACCGTCACTTTTAGGGGCTCTTTTAATATACTAAACTGCTTTTTAGAAATGTACTATCACAACAAGGTAGGTACTATTGTAATCATAATCTTGCTAAATGGTAAATGATTTTATTTCCGTAAGTAGGTTTTACAAACACTTTTACTCGTCAATCATATTTTTTTAAACAAGATGAGGTCGGCGTTTCCTATCTGACTACTCTGAGAAGAAAGGCCGAAACAAACTCAGAGGTCACAGTCTCTTTTAAAATCCAGACATAATCTTGGTCAGATCATGTGAAGACTATGTAGATTAGTGTCTGAAATGGATGATTTAAATTATATGATATTTATGCGATGACTACATCAATTTTAAGACCTATTTTATTAGCACTTATGAATCTAAATAATGAAGTTATTAACATAACTAACATGCAGCATCTGTAGAGAGTTAACGACATGATGAAGATGGTTGTTTACTTACATTGTAAGAGATAGCTAGTCGTAGAAATGTTTGTGTTTATACAATTATAATAGTCTGTCTTACAGTTTTTAAAGGATATCTGGAGGGCACGTATGACACTGCAAAGACACGTAAACAGAGACACGAGACATGTACAAAAACAACAGAGACTCGAGGTTGCAGATTACGTTAGTCAAAACAAACTCTTGTAGAACAATTTCCATGAAGCTTCATAGATTTTTTTTTACTAGAGTCGCGTCGTGCCTGTTTGCGGGAGCCTTTATGTTTTGATTAACGCGGTCTGTAACCTCGATTCTCTGTTTTTTTTGTAGAAATTACTCAGTAGCAGCCCGCAGTCTGGATTTAGTGCTCGGTCGATGGCAATAAGGTCATCCCCTATTACATGGGACTTAAACATAACTGTGTGAAATGTGGATATACTATACGTACACTTCTGCTCGACCCTTCGGGGATTATAGGCGTAACTAAGTTACTTCTATGTTAAGTTTTCTCCAAACTAGAAGTAGATTATTCTCTGAAAATCGTCCGGGTTTTCTGAACTTTTAAATCGAGAAATTATACACCGTGTTCCGGACGGTATACATAAACTTCGACCAGATGTTCTGACCATGGAAATAAGCATTTTTTATTATGGACACATTAATGAATTCTTATTTTTTACGTTTTGTTAATTTATGGATAACGTGAAGAACACGGTGTATAGAATGCAGACTTGTAGAGACTAATGAATGTCAAAATACCGAAATTCTTCGATCAACGAAGCCGAAAGTCACGCTACAATTACTGGTAAATTGTCGGGAATATTTAATAGCCTAGGGTTATAAGGATAGCAGCTTTTCCCTATGTCGAGGTATGCCCTAATTATTTGTTTGGGCTCAAGGCCAAAATGCAGGGTTCCGTTATAATACTCATTATGTGGGCTGGTCTTGGCAAAAGTCAGTATAATGTCCTTTTAGATTTCATTAAGTTTTTAATGAAAAAAATGAGTATAAAAAAGAAAAAAAAAAACAGAAAGAAAGAAAGAAAAAACAACAGAAAATAAAAGAAAAAATAAAACAAAAAGAAAGAAAAATGAAAAGAGTACGTAAAGAGTATTCTATTCTATATCCATCAACCGAACAAATCCACAAATATAGCCTGTCACAACTACACACCAACATCTGTGATAAACTGTTTCGCAGTTTGGTGAGTTTGTAAGCGTTTAGTCCAAAATAAATGTTTTTAGGGTACCGTGTCTCAAAAGTAAAAACGGAACCCTTATAGGCTTACTTTGTGGTCCGTCTCTCTGTCAAGACCCTTTATCTCGGGAACGCGTGGAGGTATCGAGTTGAAATTAAAACCATATACTCAGGTCTACATTCCCTTAAAGCTGAGAAAAAATAAAACTTCTAAGTTAACGTAAAAAAAAGATACGGCCGTTTATACCGCAAAAAACGTATATTTCGACACTCTCAAGGGAATCAAAATTTATAGGGTACTTTTCGCTGACCTAGAACTATGAAATTTGGCAAGTAATATCGCCTTATACTACAAGTACAGGGTAACATGTAAAAACTATACATTTGTAATTAAATCATAAAAAGTAAATAGTCTTTATTTAAAGTATGTAATCAATCATCGAGGTTAAACAACGGTATGCGCGGTCATAATTGTATGGGTGACCAAATCTTTTTGTAGATTATTTAAACTTTTACTAATTTGTATAGAAGAGAAAAATCTGAATGCCGTATATTTTTAAATAAATAACAAAAAAAAAAAACAGGGTTTTTAAGCAAGGAACGGGGTTCCAAATTTTGAAGTGAGTTAACCGTGTCATGAGGGGTATCGTATGAAAAGACTTCATTGGCACAAGCTTAAACAGATTTTTAATTATTTTTATGATTTTCTCAATTTATGACGAATAATAAAAAAAAACCTTTTTCCTCTTTTATATGTATAGGTACCTAATAACTTTGGTGTAGGTAGTACCTTATAACAGTTTGCACTGTTATGTGTACCTAATTAGTACTTTTTTAAGTTTTGTAATTAAGCACAATCCTAAGTAGGTACCTACCTACTTAAGTGTCTTGTACCTAGTAGTGTTATACATAATTATTCTTATTTCAGTCAACACTTACAAATCTGGATTAAACTTGATATTTAAGTAAAAAACAACTTTGATTAGGTAACCTAACTAATTTAGGTATGAGCTGTTAGTATAACCACAATTTTACTTATAAAACACAATAATATGAGTAATTATAGGTTTTGGAAACGGAATTTCGGGAACAGCTCGGAAAAAACTACGAGACTCGATTTCTGAAGTATTTATAATATGTACCTACAAATTTGTACGGAACCCTCAGTGGGCGAGTCCCACTCGCACTTGTCCAGTTTTTTTTTTATACAACTGCCACATATTGAAAGACAATCTCAGCCACAGAAGACACAAAATAATTATAGGTATTTTTAGTTTTATTAATATACAGCAATTTCAATATTGTTTCACTCTCATTTAAGTGCTTGTAAGCTACACATTTCTTTCATCTATGTTGTTAAAATAAGTGCATCCGTGTGTGAAATGTGTTCCGTCTATTTTTAAACTCAGATTCAATGGAACATCGAATTTTTGGAAGCTTTTAGCAGACTGTATAACCTCTGTATTTAATTTTGTTAGGGTAAAACTCACTCCTTGGAAACTTAGAATTATGAATAGTGTTCTCCTTTCGGCCAGTATTGGTTATTTCCTTTAGTCACAAGGTTTCGGTTTTCTTGGGAACAGACTCGGTCCAGCTCTAGTATGGACATTAATTTAATAGGTGTTTTTTATGGTGGGTACACATATGCGGCAGATAACATACAAATGGAACATACGTTGAAAAGAATATGCCGTCGAAATATATGCAACGCAACATGAAAACGTAACACACGTTGAAACAATTTAGCGTAGTTGATGTGTTACATTTCATGTTGCGCTGGATATATTTCGACGGCAGGTTCGTTTAAATGTGTTGACCATGTGACATGATAAACTTAAGTAAAAGGCACAAAATAGGTAGGTAGGTACCTCTATTTACCCAATGACCGTACGAAGCAGGAGGAGGCTCCTCTTTCAGGAGCCCTGACCACCGGTAGCGTGGACCTAGTTCCCGATACCGGTGGGCCATTAATATTAATATTTTAAAATGTTTTGTCTAAAAATATGTCAAAATGTAATTTGTATGCATTTAAATGAAATAAAGAATTTAATCATTTCAACCAAAACTTTTGTCCGAATAAGGAAAAGTCAAGAAAAACATTAGAACGGTGAGTCATGACATCAATATTGTGGGAAACTTCAGAAAACAATAAAAATTACACAATAAGTACATAAAATACTCAGATATTTTTGTCTGTATGCAACTATGTACCTACCTGATATGCAAATACCAAAATAGAAATAAATTTAAGATCAATATAGACCAAAATCTGATGAAAAGCGGTAAGTCTTTAGTTTAGAATTTGTAGATAGGTAAATATAGGTCCATACAACTAATAAATAAATAAAAATAGCCTTTATTTCCTCTGACCCTTCTTCGTACAAAAACAAATTCTTAATACTTATAACATTTAATAATACTTTGTCTTCTGGTTGTTAACCCTACATTAGCAATTATTAGCTACCAGCACCCTATTTACGTAATACTATCTATCACAATCTGTAATTTTGAAGCCTATTGCTAATCCATTGCTTCATGTGTCCAACAAAATTGTTTGCCCATCAACGTAAATAACGCAATGAATGTTGTTGAACTGCCAAAATGAAACCCATTCGTACTGTTAGTGTGTTACGTAATTACCTCGCTGGGTCAAGACGTCTTGCGACATACGCTTGCTCTATTACCCTCCACTTAATCCCGTCCAAAGCTGTTCTTCGCCAACCTTTTGGCAAGTCATCCTTCCACCTTTTCACCTACCTTCCTCTACGTATTTTCTTTGGGTACCATTTTGTGACTTTTTGGTCCAACTACCCACTTTTCAAATGATTCCATTGCAAGACCACTGCACGATAGTGGTCTTGGTTTCATAATAATAATAATATTTCAGAATAGGTAATTTAGGTATAGAATAGAAGCAGGCTATAATCAACTAGGTATTGTCCACAAGTCATTAGATTTCGCTCCAAAGTTGAATAAAAACTCCAAACCCGCAATCACAAGCTAGTGTTACTAAAAAAAGTTAAAAAAGTCTCGAGAGATCCGAACACCATTGTAATACAGATTATAAAAACAATGGTTGAGACAGCACAGGTAATAAATACGTATGTGTGTGTTGGTAGAATAAAGAATCCCATTCACATCTATAATTCACACGGTGAAGCCGCAGCTTTACACGCAAGGAGGGTAAAGGTTGTCTGTCCATAGCCTTAATAAAAAAATTGAATTATGAAAATGGAATGAGAGGCGCGCGCCTTTTTTGACGTAACGAAATATTTATGAAAATAAACTAAAATTTATGAGAAACGGCAAAGAGAATACCATTAAAATAAATTATTATAATTTTTAAATTACATTGGTAGGGCTTTTTGATATTATAAGCAAGTGTAATTATTACAGGCTGTACAAGTTGATACTGCTTGTTATCATCCACATAATATTTTTTCTTGTAGGTAGGTAAATTACGATTTCATTTGATAAGTCATTATCATTAGTGAAAATCTCATGATAAAAAGTTGACAAATCATTAGCTCTGTGAAGTCAGTACAGTCACCTACAAAAATATATGTATAACGGTACAGTCAACCGCAAATAAGTGTTAACAACAGCAGTTTTTTTTAATCTCTGAGTTTGTTCCGCCATTTCTTCTCAGGGGAAAAGTCGACTCCAACCAGTTAATTTTTTTTTATATGGTTTGAAAAGTGATTCCTATATCCTATTTACAGAATAAACAATTACCCTTCAGTAAGGGCGACTTTCGTTCGACGGACTGTAGATGCCTATTAAAACAGGGATTCAAATATAATTTTCTTTTGAAACTATACAAATATTGGGTCAGTGGGTTGTCTTAGGGGCGTATTGCAATAGGAAACTTACCTACCACATTACAATTGTACCCTTAATAGCCTTATAGCTAAGAAGGTGTTAAAGTATCTTGCCCTCTCATTCCATTTACATAAAAATGACAAAGACATATAAAAAAAAATTACAAGTTTTTTCGTGGATAACTTTTGCAAGCAAGCATGATAGATGGTTTTGAGTTAAGACAAAAGTGTTGAAATTGTGTTTAACCTTTAACACGTGACCTTACTGTAATAAATAATGTAAACATGAAAATGTGTGAATAAACGGCTGAAGGATGACGCAAATTATATCGCATAGCTATAGATAAGGATACTCACGTCAGATGCCCACTGAACGTGTCTCGGCTCCGCCAAAACACTTCTTTCCATTATAAGAACGTGTAAAAAACAATCACATTTCACAACACTACTCTAATCAAGGCACAACACTAGTCTAAAGGCACAACACACAAAAAAGTCAATTCACTCGAAATTCGAAAAAAATCTATCGATAAAAAATCGTTACGTTTCGTTTTCTAGGCAGAGACGCGTTATCTGTTTTGAATTTAGAAAATTGTTGGCGCAAAAAGCGTAATTGGTCGCGTCCGCGGCAACGTCTGTCGCTGACTCACTACACCGTCGCTAACTACCACTAACTACGTCAATGACGTGATACTATGCAAATTTTCATGCAATTTCCCCCCTCACGGAAAAAACACCCGCAATCTTACGCGGACAGACACAAACAGCTGATAGATAAATAGGTACTCGTAAGAAAAATCTGTTATTTACGCTCGATCGGGTTAGTGTGTCGCGCGAAACGGGAATATCACCATTCTCGCTCTATCTAGAGGGGGTCTAGATAAGTGGCGTGATAATAATTTGCATCTGATAGAAGGCTGATAACAATTTCCTTTTTGCGAACTATTGTTGCAACGGTATGTAGCGGTGAAAGCAATTAGATTATTACTAGTCGCATAAATTAGGTCTCAACGCGTTTTGTTTATGTTCAACAATATAGTTACTGAATGAACACTGAACTGTTACATTTAAATGAGAATGAACGCGGAAATTCAGGGCAATTATTTAAGCTCTAACGAATGGGCTAACAGACGTGCAATTACGAAATTTAATGCCGTAAATTGAGATTATGCCTGACATCCAAGATCCAGGTCGACACGAGGTGAGTCACTTCATTGCGCGAACAATTACAAACTAAGTGCTAGCAACACTGTTTTCGGCACTAAAAACACTTATCACTGCTTGTGAAACACGTGGTAAGAAAAAAAGTATAAAATGTTTAATATTCATAAATTTGGCGAATCGAACACTTAATGATGTCGCGGCACAATTTAAGTGTGGAACGCGCGAAACGGCGCCAAAATTGACAGGTGATTTATTTTTTTAAATGTTTTCTTTATTGTGTTTTATTTTAATGTGGTATCGTGTCGCGGGGCGATGGCCGACTAGAAGAAGTTAGTGTAGCGAGTGGGAGTGGTGACCGGCAGGTGGTGGGATCAATACCACAGTCTGGGGCGCACGCACTGACCGCCGCGTCGCGTGGCGGGCGCTTTACACTCTATATTTGGATCGTAGGATAGCCAGGGTGTGTCAATGTCTGTTTATTAAATTGTGGGGGCTGTCATATTTAAGGCTGTATGTAACAATGCCTATGCCTACATAATTATTTTTGGCCAGCTATATTTTTTTGTTTTGTTGTTGGTGCTGCCACTGAAAAATATCTACAGTCTATACCTTTTACAAAAATCAAATAAGAGTTGTCTTTTGATGATTTATTTTCAGCAGCAAACAAGATTTGTATTTTGTATTTAGAAGGACACAACAATTTGATAAGCTATTTTATTTCAAAAAGTTAAAAATTTCTTAGCATAAGCATATGCCCTATAATGTTCCCACTGCTGGGACACAAGCTTCCTCTCTTCGAGAGGGAGTGGGCTGTAATCTACCACGCGGGCCCAGTGCGGGTTGGTAGATAAATAAAAATAAATTTTCGTAAGCTAGGTTCTATTAAAATGATTGGTCACAGTTGAACCGCCAACTTTGAACACTTAACGGAAAAGTTGTAAAGTAGTACAATCCACAGCGGGAAACGTATAAAAGTTTCAGTAGCCTGGCGATATAAATTACTACCGTAGTAATAACTTTTAGAAATGCTACAAATAGATTGTTTACTTTAGTTACACAGGATGGATTTTTGAATAGAATAGAATATATTTATTTGCTTTAAAACATGGTACAGTAGGGTATTATAAATATAATTATAATCTTACATGTTTCGCCATGGCCTGGCATACAATTATTTAAAAATGTTAAATTAAAAACGAAACATTAATTTGCTAAAATTATTATTCTAACAAGTCTAATGAAAAGTCAGTAACCATATTTATCTGTTACTTTTTTATCAATAAATTCTTTCACACTATAAAAATAATTACCAATAAGCCATTTATGTAGTTTGTATTTAAAGTGTTTAAGAGGGAGTTTCCTTATTTCTTTTGGAATATTGTTGAATATTTTAATTGAGACGGGGCAGTAAGGGTAGGTCTTTTAGTCGTTGAAGCTACGGAAAAACGGTCTTAGGAGACTATAACTTTTTGAGAAATTTTATTCGGCATGCACAAGTTTTGAAAATATTGTACAGTCAGCTAGAAAATGGGAAATTCATTTTCACAAACACATTTTTTGATGCCATTCGATCCTGTTTCTTATAAGGATAAAAAAACACTATGAGACCAACTGAGGTTTGAGTAGGTACTAGAAAAGTAAGAAATCGCGAAAAAGGTGGGAGTCCGACATAACCCTCCGTTCTCCCCAGACGGAGGGATATCCATGGGAATTTCCCCATGGAACCGAAAAAGGAAAAAGGATAGACACAGCCAGAAATCAGATATTTTGAAGGAGTAGTAAGGCCTACACTTTCACAAATGTTACTTTTTTCTGCATCATTTTAGTAGGTACCTACTGCGCGTGATTTTTTCATGTCAAAGAATGTGATTTAAACCTCTTTAAGCTGACTGTCAAGGTCAACTTCATCTTCTTGTGAATTAAGTCATAGGGAAAATGTATTAATCACCATGTTTGGCAGAAAGGTTGATGAAAAAAAATCGGGGAAGTTTCCACCGGTACTGCCACCTGACGGGTTCTTACGACAACCACTGGGGAGCGAGACATGACATGACATGACATTATTTGTTGACTGGTAGAAAATGCCTATGTCATTAAGAGGGCGCACACCGGTCCACTAGCGCCACTCCTTTAAAAAAATATTATCTCGTGACTGGGAAGGAATTTTGAATAACAGCTCAATTAGCACCCTCGGTAAGTGTGTCTAGAATTTTCTAATATCTTTTATAAACTTTCATATTGAGACACGAAGCAATAAGATACGATCTAGAGGAATGTGGCCGTTTTTCTTTAGATCGAATTTTGTTGTTTCGTGTCTCAACATGAAAGTTTATAAAAGGTATTAGAAAATTCTAGACACACTTACCGAGGGTGCTTATTGAGCCGTTATTCAAAATTCCTTCTCAGTCACGAGATAAAAAAATAAATAAAGGAGTTGTGCTAGTGGACCGTTGTGCGCCCTCTTAAGTCCGCCTCTGTGTAGTTGTGTGCTTGAAGTGTAAATAGAGTAATTGCGTAACACACTAACAGTAGGAATAGCTTTCATTTTGACAGTTCAACAACAGTCATTGCGTTATTTACGTTGTTGAGCAGACAATTTTTTCGAACATATGAAGCAATGGATTAGCAATAGGCTTCAAAATGATTCAGATTCTGATAGATAGTGTGTTACGCAATTAGGGTGCTGGCAATGAGAAAATAACCTTTATTAATATAATACCATAAGTATTATTAAATTTCAGGAAATGTAACACGATTAATACATATTTTATTACCTACATGAATACACGCACGTAAGCAATTATTACATACGCGGTAACAAACATTATATTTTATGTAACATTTGTTCTACAAGCCCACTTTGTATGTATGAATCAACTCTAATAAAGTGACCATATAATAAATATAAAATATGCAGAATAATTGACCATTATTTTTATACCTTATTTAAAATGAAATGTAAAGGTCTCGTCTCTATCGCGTTTGGCTGCCTCGATGGTCTAGTGGTTACAAGTGCAACAGCAAAGGTTGGGTTACTGGGTTCGATTTCCAGGTTGGGAAAAGTGTCTTTGAGTTTTTCCATCAGGAAATTATCAATAGCAATCTGATATCTACTTTTGTGTGCCCAATCAATGGTCATTCAAGCCATGAGGTCTATGCTCTAAATCCTCCAACGAAAATACGAGCCCATCCGAAAGTAGGTGATCCGTCAAAACAGGTGACAATTTTTTTTTTTCGAACGCGTCATAAAGGATGATTTCCACCAAACGGCTCGCATCGCATCGGATCGGAAAGGATACGAACGGATGCGGCGACAGCCGATCGCGTCAGGCAGGATGTTAACGCATACGATCGGCTCCGTACCGTCGCTTGCGAACGTATCTGTATCTGCGCCTAGACAAATAGTTTCATTCCTACCATGTTGACGAGTTCTAATTTTTAAAATGGTTGAAGTTGATGTAGTATTGTTGGTTTATTAGAAGAAGAAGAAGTTAATCATAAAACACAGAAGAGGAAAAGAAAGATACGACGATAGGCGAACGGACCCGATCGCGCGTCGCAGCATACTTTTGGCTACGATCGCGTGTCGCGGAAGACGCCCGCGGTCAAGCAGCTGTGCGCGACTTGGTAACATAGACTGTGAATACTATGTACACGATTTAATATCGTTTAAAGATTGTAAAATTCGTTCCAATCCGATACAATGCGAGCGACTCTTTAAGCACGAAGTCCGTAATCTTGGCCGAAATTACGGATATTTCCTACTCCGTATCACTTTCGGGCATAACATTAGTCCGGGGCCCCACTAAAAAATTTATGACAAAACGATTTGACAATTGTCCTTACTCCCAATGTGTTCTTGCCCGTCCGAAAAAGTTATTTAATCGGGAGTAGTATTAATTTCTAAGTATCGAACTAGTTTCAGAAGGGCCCGTACTTTGACGGACTTAGAGAGTCCCCTGGTGCGTAGCTTACCGTGGGCCACTGTGGAGCGGCGTTTTTACTCTCGTTTCCTACCGTCCCAGTTTTTAACCAGTCTAGCCTGAACTATAAACAAGAAACTATGTTTAAAGATCACGGAAGTGCATAACGGTTTGGTAGTACGCTAATAGGGTAGGTACAGGCACTAGGCTACACGGTAACCCACATTTTACGTTGCCATGGTGATAGTATAAGCAACATGGCGGATATTGTTACGTCCTTCAACCTGATATACCTTGCAGTTTTTATCTTGTCTTACAAAGGTCTAAGGTCTAACCATTTGATGAAAAATGTCAGGAGAAGTTTGTAATAAAGTTTAATGATATAGTTTATTATGCGGAAGACTGAAAATCAGGTATGCTAATTACGCAAAAATCTTTGGGAGGTAATTAGTTAATTGATTTATTTAAACCCACTTATGCCAACAAGGCGGGGGCTCTTGTCATTGCAGCATTTTCCATAATTTTCAATAAAACACCATCTACTTCACTTCTTTGTTTTTAATCTATCTTTTCTTCTTCTTTTGACTTTCTTCTTGGTCAACCTCGTTTTGTTTTTTGCGACAATTTATCCTCTATTGGGTTTCTCTTAATCATTTTCTTTCTCTTTGTGTCTATTATGTTCTTAAATGTCTCTTTTTACTAAGATCTATTTAATTATGTACATCACATCCTTAAGTTAGGCAAATGTTTTGGCATCACTCCATAAACTTTGAAAGACTACTGCAGTATTTTTATTCTTTGACCCTTAATTGGCGGTCAAAGATAAAAAAAAATGCCCTAATGAGCACACTTGGCAGCCTCTGGTTTTTGTTAGCAAACAAGATGACCCTAAAGGTAGACGCGCACTTAGACGCGCCGCAGGAGCCGTACGCGCCGCAAACATCGTATTTTATAAATATTTATATGAAATACGCACAGGGAACTTTGAGAGACAGTGGAGCACCTTGTTCTATAATGAGGGACACAATTGTCAAATCAATATGTGCTCATCGGCACCCTGTAGTATGCTACGTCGCGCACCTACCGTGCGTCGCGACTGTTGTAGGCCTAACTTGTAGACTGTAGATTTGTAGACTTTTTTATATTTTGTTGAGTACCTGTTACTTGTTGCCAGGCCTACACTGTCCTCCCATACCTATTAACACTGTAATTTGAAAACATTGTAAAAGCCACTTAGATTTAAAAGAGTAACCGTGGAGATTCTTGCCGGCTCTTTTCCATATGAAACGACCGATTGGAACCGTGCACCTAGCTTCTGACGTTTCATAAGTGCTTATGTTGTTTTATGTGAAATAAAATATTCTGATATTGATTTTTGATTTTTATCCGCGCCGGACGACCCACTTTTTAATAAAATATTGTAATATAATGGTGACTACGGCGGGTTCGGCTCCTGCGGCGCGTCTAGGTGCGCGTCCACCTTTAGAATTAAAGACCCCTGGTCACTTGTTACAATATATACAACTAGAAAAGTGGTGCTCTATTGATGCTAGGAAAACATCAATGCCTAGAAAGTTACAGTATACTGCAAATTGTCAAAAAATACTCATTACGTGTGTAATACTCATTAACTCATTACTATTCCGTTTAAGTCGAATGATAAAAGCTATTACAGTCAAAAAGCAAACACACAACGGAAAACATTTGAATTTTTCACTACTGAATTACGAAAGCTAAGACTACCGTGAAACCTGTGATGCCTTACGACATTGCCAAGTCTACAAATATTTTTTAGTCTGGCAACGATATTGAAAACACGTGGGAAAGTTCCAAGCAGTTTTGGCATCCGCACAAAAGTGTTGCCAGTTCCTATCTTTTGATTTGTTAGCAATACTGGCTATCTTTCTGATTTATCACTTTATTTGATGTGGCAAACTTAGATTAGTGTGTAATAGTATTAATAAATAATGGTATTATTGAAATGGTATTCGTATGCAGATTGTATTTGAAATATGGGTTTTTTATTGGGGGCAGATAACGTGTTTTTATATGAACTGTAATTGTTTTGGGTAGTTTATTTTTATTTCAAGTGTTTCGCTGGCCTGTATTATGGTATGAATTGCTTAATACCTGTCTGTTTAAAATGTGGTCTTAGAATATCGTCTCTTACAGTTTTGTGCGTAATATTAGGCATACCTACAGGAATGGAATAGAATAGAATATAATACTCTTTAATATGTACACTATAAAAAATTACAGTTATAAATGTAGACATTTTACACAGAGTGACACAATGGGCGGTCTTATCGCTAAAAGCGATCTTTTACAGACAACCTTTGAATGGATTTAAGGGAGAAGGAGAGACAATAATGCAGGTAGTCAGTGGTGCACCATTTACATATACAACAAATACATACATACATAAAACATATACTTATCTACATATAATATATCCAATAATAAACATGAAACAAGAGCAAAGAAACCAAATGTAATGATGATGTTTAAGGAGAGAGGAAGTGTTTTTAACCATAATTTTAAAAGTGGACAAAGATTGAGCACGCCTCATCGACTTGAGCAAGGCATTCCATAACCGTACTGCTTGAACTGTAAAAGACTTGTCATAAAAACAGGTGGAATGCATCGGCATCTCTAGTCTTAAGTTTTCCGATGACCTCAGATACGTATTATGTCTGTACAGGGTTAGTTTTCAAAGACCTGCATAATTTAAGGTTGAGGTATAGACCATCAGCCTGAACAATTGTCTCCATGGGATCAAAACATCGTAATCTCAGAACAAAATTCTGCCGTCCTATATATTTAGGTCGAGTAGGTATTGAAGTTTTGTGCCTATGGGACAGTTGATAAATTTTTCGCAATTAGGATATTGGTACCATGGAGAAAGTTATTCAGTTTGATAGTCTGTACCACACCATTAAACGTGAATGCCATCAAATAGGGCGCCCTGTACCAAACGAAAAGTCATTTCAGACGATTACCTATACGTACCCAAGTCGGTGATACCCTCACGAAGTTCTCTTTCACCGTAAGTCAACGTTTATGACTTAAGCTAACTTACTTAAAATAGAAAGAACATTTTATGACATTGATAAAGTTACATTTTTACTGGCTCTGAACTTGCAACTTTGTGCTTTTGAATAACAAAACATTTATAGACTGTAAAAACTTCTGAAAACTTCTTTAAAATGCAATAAGTTAAGTTACAGGAGTATTAATTATGATACGCCTTATAGGTTTAAGAGTGTGTGTGTTTGAGAGAGAGAGAGAGAGAGAGAGAGAGAGAGAGAGAGAGAGGGAGAGAGAGAGAGAGGGAGAGAGAGAGAGAGAGAGTAGAGTATTCTATTCTATTCTATAAGGGCAAAAAATGTTATAGAACATTTGGACTTGGTTCTTTCTATTTCGTTACGATATAAAATTATTATTCCTGCGATTTTTGTCGTATTTAATCGGTCGGGGTCAAAATAAGAGTTCCGTGTTCTATAATTTTGCACTAAACTTGAAATATAGGATATACGAGTATAAGCAATGGGCACGCTTACTGTTACATGGGACTTGAACATAACTGACGAAATTTAGGTGTGATGTACCTACTGTGGTGCTATACAAGGTGCAGTTTTGGATCTGCAAAAAATTTTAGGAGGTAATTATGTTAGTGATTCTCGACCCGAATCAACAATAAAATGGGCAGGTATTTTTTTTTCATTTTATTCTTATTTATGGAAATCGGTAAGTGTAAACTCCCCTTTTTAAAACGCGGCCAATCTGTACGTGTCCTTAAACTGCGCTTTCACACACACACAAACAAACGCAACCGACATTTCTTTCATAAATCCAAAGCACCAACCACCGCCCGCTCCCTCTCCCACTAGCCACGCCCCCGCGGCCATCGCAAGCACATCAATCGGGTCAATTTATTAGTGTAATTGATGTCGCCGGCGTGTGCATACGCTTGCAAATTCCGCTCCGCAAGTGCGCCTTCGATTAACGGTCGCGATAGGTACCTACTACCTAGTTGTAAAAATGACGGATCAATACTCCAATGTAGAGTTGGTGGAGATGGTCCGCTTGTATGCCATCAGTGGAGACAATGTATCTCGAGCCATCGAAATGTTCGCGGACTTATTCCCCAATCGGCAACGTCCCTCACACAGGGTAATGCTGGCTGCTACGCAGAGACTGCGCGATCATCGGCAGTTCGACGTTCACCAGCATGCTGAAGGTCGCGGCAACGAAGGCCTGTCTATCGCCTTGTAGGAAGATATCCTGGACTTCTTCCGGCGAGAGCCACGGGCAAGCACGCGGGAGGCTGGTCGACGGTTTGGAGTGCACCACTCCACAGTGTGGCGGCTACAATGTTCATAACGAACACTGGTGGGCTCACCGCGAACACAACCCGCACGTGACTCAGAGGCATTCTTTTAATGTGAGGTTCAGCTTAAATGTGTGGGCTGGCATAATAGGAGACCAATTGCTTGGACCCCATTTTATCGATGGTCACCTCACTAGTGCCACATATCTGGAGATGTTGCAATACGTCGTCGAGGAGATGTTGGATGAAGTTCCCCTGGCAGTGTATCGCAACATGTACTTCCAGCAGGACGGTGCACGTCCTCACTACGGTCGGCAAGTACGTGAGTACTTGAGTGACAGGTTTGGCATCAACTGGATTGGTCGCGGTGGTCCAGAGGCTTGGCCTCCGCGTTCTCCGGACCTCACGCCCCTGGACTTTTATCTGTGGGGAGACGTTAAAAGATTGGTGTACACAGACGAAATCACCAGTGTTACCCAACTACGTGCAAAAGTGATCAGTGCTTTCGACACAATAAAAACGAATGTGTTTGTGTTACGTAAGCTGAAGGAAAATCAGCAACGTCGTGCTAGACTGTGCCTGGAGTGTGACAGTGGAAACTTTGAACAATACCTCCAGGTAACATAAGTAGGTAATTTATTTATTTGTACATAGACAATAATTTGTAAATACGATGTTACCTAAATCAACTTGATTAGTGTAAATAAGTTGATTTAAAATTTTTAACTACCTACGCCAAAAATACCTATCAGACAAAATGAATCACTTAAAATCCCTAATACATGAGTACCTACTTTACTAGCACAAATTATCGGTAGGTATTTTTGTCGGTCCTCAGCTCGTTAAAAAGTAGGAAGCAAAATCTTAAATCAACCAATTTAATCTACAGATAAAAACGAAAACCGTCCTTGGGGCTGAATTTACCTACAGAGCGCGCCGACTGCGCCGAGTACCTACATGCCTTATTATTATTATTAGGTGCCTACCTAAATCCCGCGCACGCGCTCGCGATCATAGTTTCACAATTGTGCAACAGGAACTGCTTACGTGCTATGTAAGGTTTATTTATCTCCGCCTATCATTTTATTCATCAGCTGATAGGTAACTAACGACACCAACGTGAACTTTCGCGCAGTTGTATCTACTTCCTACTTATTATTATTTATCGTTATAGCCCAGTGGTTAAGGCGTTCTCCTCTCATACATGAGGTTGCGGGTTCGCAACTGAGCAAGTACCACTGTGTTATTTTTTAAATTCATAATAATGTAAGTACTTTTTAAATTTATCTAGGACATCATTGAAATCCCGTATTTCGGTAAGCACTTAATTAAAGCCTTTGGTTCGAATTGATTTGTAGCTCTCGGACAGTCGTTAGGTACCACACGGGTCGGTACGGGTCAACGACCTTACAGCCCTGCCGTATGGTCGTTGGTACGAGTAGTCACAAGCCAGAAAGTCTGACAATTAGTCTAACAAATGGGTATCGTGTTATCAAGTAACTGGTTTGGTGAGATCTGATACGCAGTCGCCCTACGTGATTCACTGGCACTCCATGTAATGAGCTGCATACAGTTAGACTGAAAGCCGACCCTAACATAGTTGGGAACAGGCTCGGCAGATGATGAAGATTTTCGCATTGTAATGATGCTTAAAAATGAGTTATGATTTAGCGAAATGTAAACAATAATGTAGGTACATTGTGATTTCGCATCGCGGGTAGTCCCCGCGGTGTAACCAAAGCAACGACCGCCATTTTAGTTCAACGTACGTGCCGCGTTCGTTTCGTAGTGTTTCGTAGTAATGTGGGCGGAGCCTCGTACAGACTGTCGCATGTCGTCACTGGTCATCGCATTCACGCACACAGTGACATGACGCGCGATACATCGCAATGGGCGATTCTGTATTTTTGAAGAGGTTTATTAAGAGGGTTATTCTGAAAAACAATAAAACTGAAAAATCGAAAATAAAAAGTATTATTGATTATTGACTTGGTATCGTATAGTTATGTGATTAGTTAGGAGTCTCATAACAACCTCCTGAAATGTTTTGCAGGTTCAAAACTGCACCTTGTATATACTTAGCAGAAAAATTATTGCGATGGACAAAAAAATACTTAATAATCATTGTTGCGTATTTCAATATATTTTTTAAATTTTATTAGACTCGCAATCCCGTGCTGTCGCTAGGTCGCTACCGTACGACTTGCGACTAGCAACGCCATCTGTATTCAAATTAAAGAACTAAAGTTAGACGACTCACCTCGATTAGAAACTTAACGTAAACGTTAACGTACAAGTTTCAGGTTACTTACGAAGTTTGATGTTAAAGCTTAATAAACTAGTGGCTCTGTGAGTAGTAGACCTCGCGAGTCTGTCTTTGCATAGCTTAAATAACTGAATAAATGTCCACCGCGCACCTTAAAACAAAAGAGCGCGAAATGGCTGAAATACAATTCAACTGCCCTCTGCCATTTCGAAAAATTTTGAAAAACTGAATCGAAAAAAAAAATCCATGTAATTATTGAACCTACTCACAAAATTTCACGAGAATCGGTTGAGAAATGCGACCTGTAGAGGTCAACAGCCGGACATCCGGACATACGAAAGTATTTTTGCTCAAGCTGAAACGGAGACGCTTCGCTCGGTCAATAAATCTTAAACTGCGTAACTGAGTTGTTTTAATTATAAATGATGTAAATTCTGCAAGACTACCTTAGTATAAACTTTAGCATAGTGATGTTGTCAGGGTCGAAGAGGTATAAAAACAGTTATCTATTAGAAAAAAAAAACGCGTGAAACTACGCTTTAGGATATCATACGTTATGTTAAAACACAAATCTTAAAGGTACCTGCTTACATTTCCATTTCAGATTTACTGTTTTCTTTTAAAGAAAACATTGTGCCGTTTTTCTGCGTATTTTTCAGACAAGGTAAATTTTCTAATTCTGTTACCGTTATTCAAATTTATTTGGGGTCTGTGGAACATGTCTTTTTCTTCCATACTTCTTTCTCTATTAGTCGCCATCTCGGTAGTCACCCTCTTTCTAGTGATATCATCAAACAAGGTCAAAATATCGTAACATTATTCCACTTGAAAAAAGCCGTTTTGAAGAACAACAATTCTTAAGGACAAACAACTTTGATGCTAGGCGTATCAGAAAATATTATTAATGTTGCCTAAATAAACAGCTGCCTACACAGTATCAAATAACTCACAAGTAGGTCAACCAAAACTTTCCTTATCCCAAGATCGCAATACAATAAATTCTGAGAAGCCTTCAAAAAACCTTGCAAGTATCAAAACCAATTTGTCCCATAACTCAACAACAATTGGTCACAGCAGGGTCTCCATAAAGTACAGGAAATCAGGACAATGGGCGTGTCCTTAATATAACATGGCGCTTGATAAATACCGATTAAATTATGGGTTTTGTTACAGCCTGATAGGTTTCAATATCTTGGAAAGAAATATTATTTTTTTGGCCACGAAAATGAAAGGAGGGTAGTACGGTTATGTAATGAATGGCGCCCAACTGGGACTCAGTGTTAGGAAAACTTGAGGTGAATGATATTGGGGTGCGTTGCCAGAAGACCTCCTCGTGGTACATCCTGGGTTCAGAAGGTGGTCTCTTCGTGGAGTTGGAGATGAGGGACTGTCTGTAGCGAACTTCTGGACCGGAGAGGGCGGATCAGTTGTGGTCAGGAGGGTGGTCATCTTAGGTGATGCGCAGTGCACTTCCCTATGGCGTCAAAGTAACCTGCTACGCCGATGACACTCTAATGACGCCCCGGGGCCAAACGCAGCGGTAATCGACCATACTAGCCACGGCAGGGGTTGCGCAGGTCGTTGGAACCGGCGTTTGGGCCTCGAGGTGGCTTTGCACAAGTCTGAGGTTCTGTTTCCATGGGTCTTGGTACAAGCCACCTCGGGATTTACACATAGTGGTAGGAGGCGTCCGCATCGGTGTCGAGTCGACGATGAAGTACATGTGAATCAAACTCAAACTCAAACTCAAACTCAAAGCATTTATTTCAAATAAACCAATTACAGGCACTTTTGAATTGTCAAGGGGTCGGTCAGTCAGAAAGATGAAGCTAGTTGCCCATTCCAAAGCGTAGTAGGTACCTATGGAGAAGAACGGGCAAGAAACTCCATGGACACTCTTTTAAATCAAAATATGGTTACAAATTATTGGTTACATCATTCATGTTGAAATTATGCATGTGAGAACGATGCAGAACGTTAAAAGCGTCCGTAATAAAGAGACGACAACAATTCCATTATTAAATTAAAATAAGCCGTGGCAGCCAAGAGATGACCAGTCCCCACTGACGGCGCCCGTTCACGAACATGACGTATGGATCAGCACCATTTAGCTCAACCATTTTGAAGGGAACTTAATGATCCAACACACACGCCACCACCAGCGAGACATTTGAGTGAGCATGACATACTCTCAGCCGCCAGGGCACATTCAAGTCAATGAAAGACAAACCTAGAAAATGGTAGCTTTATAGTAGGTACATAGTACTCACACATGTGCTATGCAATTATACAATACTACAAGATTGAATTTATACAATGTAAAGACAGTTTTTTACAATCTTCAGTAGTTCCAAATGCTAATCAATTAGTTAATGCGCCCTTGTGGAGTAGGACCAGCGTTGAGCCAAGCATTTTTATCAGCGAGGTAATCCCCCAACTTATAATATGCTTGACTGCATAGTGTGCGTTTTATACAGGATTTAAATTTCGTTTCATTCAATTGAAGTATATGGGGAGGTATTTTGTTGTAACATTTTAAACAGTACCCCATGAAAGAAGAGTCTACTTTAGCCAGCCTGAAACCTGGTTGAACTAATTGGTCCCTATTTCTAGTGATATAATTGTGTCTTTCACCTCTTTTACTAAAAGTATGTAGATTTTTCCTTACGTACATGATGTTTTCATAAATATATTGACAAGGTACCGTCATGATGTTAATATCTTTAAACCGTTCCCTTAGAGAGTCGCGCCTGCGGAGGCCATATATGGCTCTGATGGCTCTTTTCTGCAGAATAAAAATAGACTCAACGTCTGCAGCCCGTCCCCATAGTAAAATACCGTACGACATAATACTATGAAAGTAACTAAAATAGACTAGCCTCGCGGTACCTACATCAGTAAATTGACGGATTTTTCTCACAGCGTATGCCGCTGAACTGAGCCGTCCTGCAAGGGATGTTAAATGAGGACCCCATTGAAGCCTTGAGTCGAGCGTGATCCCCAGGAAAACAGTTTTATCGACGAATTCTAGTTTCTCTTGATTTATTCCTATCTCACAATTAGTACTTTTGACATTTGGTAAAGAAAATCTTATACATTTAGTTTTTTTCCCATTTAATACTAAATTATTAGCTGTGAACCAATTTTGGATCTGCAGTAGGGCGTTATTTACGTCGTCAAGATTTGATGCACGTCTATTAATTTTAAAAATTAAAGAAGTATCGTCAGCAAATAACACCATTTGTGGTTGGGTTTTCAACAAATGGGGTAGATCATTAATATATACTAAAAAGAGGAAAGGCCCCAATATCGAGCCTTGTGGTACACCCATTTTTACTTTTAAACCGAGTGAATTGACACCATTTATTTGAACTTGCTGTTGTCTATCATTTAAATAAGATTTTACTAAACTGAGCGCAAGTTTTCCAAGTCCGTAATGCTCAAGTTTCAATATTAAGGTTTCATGGTCGACGCAATCAAATGCCTTGGAGAGGTCACAAAAGATTCCTACGGCGTCTTGGGCCTCTTCCCACGCCGTAAATATGTGTTTTAATAAGGTGACACCGGCGTCAGTCGTACAACGTCCCTTGGTGAAACCATACTGTTGATCATGTAAGATTTTATTGGTGTTAAAATGATTGAGCATTTGATTCAGCATTACCTTTTCAAACACCTTGCTGAAAACCGGCAACACGGATACGGGTCTATAATTATTGGTGTTTTTACTGTCCCCTGATTTGAAAAGTGGTATTACCTTACTATATTTCATTAGATCCGGGAAGATTCCTTGATCCACACACAAATTAAATATTAAGGCCAAGTACGGCGCTATAGTCTCAACAATGGAGGTACAAACTTTGATAGACATTCCCCATATATCTTCGGTTAGTTTGATCTTGATTTGCTTGAAAGTTTTTATTATTATTATTGGGTTTATATGCTTAAATTTAAATTCAATCGGGCAGGATGAAACATTTGCTCTTAATAATTCAATAGAACGCGAGGGGGACGAATTTAAGGTTTCAGTAGTTTTAAGTGGGATATTTATTGGTAAAGAAATTTACAAATTCTTGAGCAACTTCTTTGTTAGTGCTTATGGGACCACGTGAAGTCTCGAGATTGAAATCATTATTATGTCTTTTATTCCTGTTAGTTTCATTATTGATAATTTTCCAAACCGTCTTTATTTTATTATCGGCTGATTTGATCTTATTGCTAATGTACAAGGCTTTAGCTACCTTGCAGGTATTTTTGAAAGTTTTAGAGTAAGTAGCAACGTATTTATTAAAAGTTTCAGAGTTGACATAAGGTTTAAGGCCATACAGCTCAAATAATTTTTCCCTACTTTTCCTTATACCCTTAGTTGCCCAGTCACTGAACAAAAAATTTGGGCAAATAGTTTTTGTTTTCTTTTTTAGAGTAAAACTAGAATAATAATAATAATAATAAAAATAGAACTCGGTGCGCACTACCGAAAAGAATTCCTCATAAAATTCATTTACATTATTTATAACATGGCCCGGTATACTTAACTTACTAATTAAGTTATTATTAAATCTATTTAGATTGTTGGTTGTTATTTGTCTAGATTGTATCTGAATTTTTTGTAATGGTGTGTAGCACTTGAAAGAAACGGTTTGACCGCTGTGATCCGAAGGGAGATAATTTACAATGGCTTTATCTATGTAGTCACAACAACAATCGTCCTCGACAGCAGGTGTGACTTCGGGACGTACATGCAGCGGCTGATCCCCAGGTTAATTAGCGTTGTAGCTGCTCATACGCGACTGCTACCCAATTTGGGGGAACCCAACGCCGCCGGAGATTGTACGTGGGGATCGTGCGGTCCATGGCTCTGTATGGAGCACCCGTGTGGGCGGGTACCCTGACAACCCGCAACGTCGCAATATTGCGAAGGCCGTAGAGAGCTGTGACTGTTAGGGTGATAAGGTGATACCGTACGATTTCCTGCGACGCAGCAACTCTCATGGCCCAATGAATGCCCTGGGATCTGGACGCAAAAACCCTTGCGTCCCTATATTGCTGGCGGAAGGTGGAGCTTGCGTGGTTTTAGTAGGTAGGAGACCGACATAACCCTCCGTTCTTCCCAGGCGGAGGGTATCCATGAGGACTTACCCAAGGAAAAAAAAAGTAACAAGTTTACAGGTTTTCTGTGAGAACCTCTTTAGTGGTTCAAGGGATTCTTATATTCGATTTATCTATATCTGCAGCGTGTATGTAAAACCAAAACTCCATTTTAGCCTTTTTTATAAAATGATAAAGAAATGAATATACCCATTAAACATTTTTGAATATAGTTTCGTGTATACTCATGCTTTTTGCTTAAAATTACCCATTTGAATGACACATACGAAAATCACACCGACAGGACTAATGGAAAAACAGATTTTTCTTTCAAAATTCATATTCAAACAAATAATCGTCACACTGACAGCCACTTTCATTAAGAGGATTACTGAAAGGACTGTGGGGAATCCTTTTTGAATCCTCCCTCGCTTTTAAACGTCAAACTTTACAATACTGAAGTTTATCTTGCACAAACAGTGCGGTGCTAGTCCAAGCGCTCATTGTCTGGCTTGAAAGGGTTTTGTACAATGGTTACTTGCATTATTTAAATAGAATTAAGAGGTTATGAGGATTTTATTTTTGTTTATGTGTGGATTTACACAGTATGAAATAACGTTTTAAAAACCATATTATTTGCATTTTGTTTAATCAGGCACTCTTTCATTCGGATTAATTTTGGTAACAAAATCTGAGGCGTAATTAAACATTCGTTCGTCATTGAATGATTCGAACTTTGCAGTTGCTTTTCAACACCATCATAATCAGCCTATAATGTTCCCACTGCTGGGACACAGGCCTCCTCTCTTCGAGAGAGATTGGGCTGTAATCTACCATGCGGGCCCAGTGCGGTTGGTAGATGTCACATGTCTTCGATTTTTTTTCTAGGACATGCCGGTTTTCTCACGATGTTTTCCTTCACCGTTTTGAGAGCAGTGATGATGAAAGCGCCTGTCTGGGTTTGAACTTTGAACCCACGACCTACAACTCGTAAATCGGGGCTGATACCACTGGACCACCACTGCTCAACACCATGAAAACAAGCAATGTAGGCTCTGCTCAAAGCTATTCTGTTTTTGTATAATTATGTTAGTCATTTGTTTTTCTGGGTCTGACTGTTTGTGACTTTTATGGCACAGGGAAAACATCCGCTATTAAAAATAAATCCTACTACAAAAGTAAAAAAATAAACTATTTAGACCCACGTGCACAGCCAATCACCAAATACGTTTAGCGCTAAACGAGATTTAAACATCATTCATCATCTCTGTCATCTTTAAACATTTGACAGAAACAGAATTATGTTTTGAACTCGTTTATCGCTAAACGTGTTTAGTGATTGGCGGTGCAAGTGGACATAAATGATGTTGCACTAAAAAGGTCCATTCATATTAATACTATAAATGCGAAAGATACTCTATGCGTTCGTCTATTAACTTTTGGCTAAACGGATTTTGATTAAATTTGGCACACATGTACACCATGACCTGGGTTAGGACGAAGGATACTTTTATCTCGATAGTACGTACCCGTGAGTTAATTTCCGACCTCGACACGAACGAAACCGCGAGAAAAAGCTAGTAATAAATACAGCACCGGTAAACAGACTAGCACCATAATTGCGTAACACACTATCTATCACAATCTGAAACATTTTGAAGCCTATTGCTAATCCATTCCTTTGTATGTTCGATACATTTGTCTGCTCAACAACGTAAATAACGCAATGAATGTTATTGAACTGTCAAAATGACATCCATTCCTACTGTTAGTGTGTTACGTAATTATCCCGCGGTGGTAGTTCTCTCATTACCCAGTTATAATTAAAATGGATTCGCAGAAAAGCTGATTTTAATGCAAACATGAAAATCAAAATACCATTAACATGAGCTGGCTTCTCGTAACAGCAGATTGGTTAGTAAAGTGGGTTTATTTTAACATACTTGAGAATAAGTAGGTTGAGTGGAATTACCTCGTAATTCGACCTTTTTGGAACGAAGTTCTTTAACATGGCTTGCGGTTGGAGTAAATTGATAGAAATCGTCACGTAACGAAAATGCGTTATGCCAGCTCCATGCGGCTTTATGCATTATATACAGGTTGGCATGGCAGGGTCCTCGACGCACAACCTCTTACCATGGATTCAGTACATAATTCTTAACCACCCTGAGTTGACATTTTTCTTAACATATTTAAAAAAATATTGCTTTTCCATAAATTTTGACAGCATAGGTATTGCAATTTTGTATGAAATGGTTGCTTTTTTTTTGATAACCGACTATTAATTTCTACACTAGGGGGTCTAGATGCATGTGCTGAATTCATGGTTACAGTTTGCGAGTCGATGTCCCTGACACCCTGTTTAATAGAAAGAGACAGAGAGAGAGAGAGAGAGAGAGAGAGAGAGAGAGAGAGAGAGAGAGAGATAATTTTCATGGCTTTCGAGGGTAACAAACCCGATAGTGAGGTCGAAATGGAAATCCAAGAAGGCGTCAGTGAAAATTTTAAAACATTTCGTCATTGGTGTCGTTTTCATGGCTTTCGAGGGTACCACATAGGTGCTTACTAGACACGGATGTTTTGTTCGAAAGCTCTCGTTGGTATTTATCCCAATGATAAATTTAAATCAAGTGACGAAACGAAAGAACTTGTGCAAAAAATCATACGGCCCGAGCAAATGAAGCTGCACGTTCGTGGTGTCCGGAAAACAAAAAATTGAGGCATAATTATCAGTACCGAGACAAATCATTACGCTGATAAACTAAAACACGCAGTCCAGCTCTCTACATCTGGACTTAGCGCCGATGAACCCAGCAAGCGCAAACCTCGGATCGTGGTTGTAGGAGTACCGACGTCCTTGGCTGAACATGAGGTGTTCAGGTGCATTTTCGAATAAAACGTAGCCGACAAGATACCAGTGATGTGCTTGAAATCCTTCTTGACCTTGATAAAATTAAGCCACAAATCGGAGAAGAGAGATGCTACGACTTCTAACTACGTTGTTGAAGTTTCAGCCGAAATACGTAAAGCCATAATCCCTCGATCAAGGCTTTTTATAAATTGGACGTCCTGTCCTGTCAGGGACTTTAAATTAGTAACAAGGTGTTATGAATGCCAACAATAAGGCCGTGCAGCAAAAACTTGGCGAGAGATCATTTCTACGTGTGGTCATTGTAGTGACGCTGGCCATTCGATGTCCGTTCGGACATCGGTTCGCTTTAAAAAGTCCAGTGTCCACAAAACGGAAGACGCTGATTGCCCTGCAAGGAAAATAGCAGAATACATGTTTATTAACTCCATTAACTTCCGTATGGCTTGTTGCCGACTCAACAATATACCTGACCACTGAGCTGTCCTACTTACCATCGACTTGCTGCTGTCTAAGCACATTAGCTGACCGCTTCAAAAATCGAATGTAGGCTTGAAGGTGATTTATGCAACATTTATTTCAGGTTAATAATGCCGCTGACTCTATCATATTCGTGTAACTAAGTGCTAACAACTGTTTTCCGGAAATAATATAGAAATAACCTTAATTATATATTAGTATTTAAGTAAATTATAATTTATAACACAATAAATTAACTAACTATGTCACTATTCTTAAAACTTATGCTAAATATTGTTAAGAAATCAGTTGTTCTAATAGTAATTTTAGAACTCATGCCACCTGTGATACAGGTTTTTCCAAGTACAGGCTTAGTAGTTTGAAATCATGAATTCAGAACATGATTCTAGACTCTCAAGCGTAGAAATTGTTCGAGGGTTATCAAAAAAAAAACTGCTGTTTCATAGGAAAGTGCAATACCTTCGCGTTCAAAAGGTATGGAACAGCAAAATTTTTTTTTAGTAAACGACGAAAAATTGCACTGCAGTGGGGTTCAGATCATGTACTGAATCCATGGTAACAGGATATGCGCCAGCTTGTACAATGGCAATCGATCGCAATATCTTTCATTTTGACCGTTCAGCCATTTTTTCAATGCGTTATTTACGTTGTTGAGCAAACGAATTTTTGGAACGAAGTTCCTTAATAACGCGGCTTGCGGTACGAGTTGACTGGTAGAAATCGTCACGTAAGGAAAAAGCGTTATGCCATCCATTCAACTTCCACTCCAACTCCAACTCAACTCAACTCTAGGAGTGTTGGGCTGACTATGGGTGTTGCCAATCTTTGACTAGCTATAGTGACTAAACTATTGGATACATTTGATTGAATTTTCGTATGCAGACATCTATTTACATACAGAAGCAACAAGAATAATATACCCAGGATTTTGTAATATCTTGATTTAAAAACAGTGTCCTTGGAGTTTCTTGCCCGTTCTTCCCCATAAGAGCTACGTTTGGAATGGGCAACTAGCTTCAACTTTCTGACTAACTAATCGACTCTTTGACAGTTCAAAAGTGCCTGTAAATGGTTTAATTGAAATAAATGCTTTGAGTTTGCGTTTGGGAGTGGCATTAGAAATACGCTGTTTAATTTATTGTTGTATTGTCGTCTCCACCTTGTATATCTAAGTTTGATTTCTTTTATTGCTTGTAGTCAACACAACCAAGCTAGTGCATTTGGCAGATTTAGAGATTGGGAAAATAATGGAATCAACCATTAATATGTGAAAATCATCAACATTAAAACTTGCAATTTACATAATGTTCTGTTAATCTTGCAAACTATTATTCGTTAGGGACTAGATTAATTATTAACTACTTAGCATAACGGACACTAACCACATATTGATGATTTCAGCAGCCTTCCAAGAACAGAGGCACTATCATCCAATACTTTACCCAGCTTTACATTATCGATGTTGTTTCTTGCCCGATCTTCTCCATAAGAATCTAATACGCTTTGGAATGGGAAACTATTTTCATCTTTCGGACTATCTGACCGACCCGCGACCCTTTGACAGTTTAATAGTGCCTGTAAATGGTTTAATTGAAATAAATGCTTTGAGTTTGAAATGAAAATTCTCCAACAAAAATCTGTAATCACTTTTCAAGCTGTCCAAAAGTCCTTTTTGAATACCAAATTAACTTTTACTAATATTTTTTACCCACTATCTATCTACTCTAGATATAGCTGAAAAGGCTTGAAATAAAGGTCTAGGGTGAGGAGCTAGACCAAGAGAGATACAGAATTCACAGGGCAGCTTGTGGCGAGCTGTTGGGCAGTAACGTCCCCATGGACCGTATCTCCCGGGAGTAGTTTTGTTCCTCACCTCTTTCTTGCCTCTATTGGCTGGCTTGAGTGAAGATTCGCAAGAGCAAATGTGTTCGGAGGAAGGAAGTATTCTAGTAAGTGCTAATAGGGATTATGACCATCTTCCGGGCTCTGGCATTGTTCTGATAGCCCCTGGAATATCTCTCCACTCCTCAAGCATCTCAGGACATATTGCCCCCTTGTCGCTACGTCACTATGTGCTAGCGACAGTTTCAGGGGGCACATTATTGAGTGTGCAAGTCATTCCCTGTCGTTTTAACCGTGTATATTATAGAACATTGGTCAGGCAGGGGACATAGTTCTTCCATAGTTCAAGGTACCCAATCCACTATAGCCACCCAAATCCATAGCCTAATATGTTTTGTTTCAATGTTCTGCATTAGTCCTGCACCAACCCGGACCTGGTTTCTCCTTGGGTGCACTTGCATAGTGCATACAGGGATAATCGTCGGTTGGTGCTTCTTTTCATGCAAATCGTCTAACGGTCCTCTGCGAGTTGGCTTAGGCCCCTAATACGCCTTCCAAAGGACCGGGATCCATGTTCCCGAGATTTGCAAATATGAATAATAATAATAATAACGTTTATTCATCAAAAAGTAAGACTACAATATGTGCATGTTCGGTGAGTTACAAACTAAGCGTCGCTTGTATCTTGAAACTTAGGAGTGCGAATTTAACAAAATTATAATGGTTACCTTACAGTTTGAGGATGTGAGATTATTATAGACAAGAGTTTAAATAAAATAAAATATTCGTGAGATCCTAAAACACAAAATTAAAATTAAAAACATTGGTTTACGTTGGGCTTGTGTTATTGCGTGTGAGTGGGTGTGAGTGGATGTGATTATGTGTGTGAGTGGGTGTCATGGTGTGTGTGTGTGTGTGTGTACATGGTGTGTACTATAGGTGCTATAACATAGAAATATACTATGTGCTATACCAAGGCTTCAGCGTCGCCGTACAATAGTTTTAAAAGAGCTGCGGTTAGGGATTTCTTACAGGTGGTGGTTGAGCAGTCACTTAGGTCACAAATTTTGCTAACTTTATTGTGAGTGTTGGGATGAGTAAAATAGGTACAGCTTCTAGCTAGTTCGGATTTGGCGTTTGGTATAGGTACTCTGAAGATACGCTTGTTTATTATCTCTCTGTAGTCAGGTCGTATTTTTATTGCTGAGAATGAATATTTGTCGTACCCTGAGGACTTGAAACTAGTGGTAAAGTAGGTCTGTAGGGAACCTGAACGGCTTTTTTAGTGCAACCTTGATCAGAGCTTGTTGCAAATCAGAGAATAGTTTAAGTAAATAACAAGTTACATGGCCAACATGAATTGTAAGTACCCTCAGCGGACTGGTAGGAAATGGGCATTTGGATACTGTTATTTGAAGTTGTTCATTTATACTGACTGTTTCTTGCTTTTATGGCAAAATAATCACAACAGCTAGTACCAAAGACAGCAAATAACTGAACAGGCAATTAATGAAATCAGGCGACACTCAGCAAGAACACTTTACAATTTAAAATTGCAATAACATTATGTAGCATTTCGCTGACTACATTATTTAATAGTTAGCCCAATTGACACATACATTACATTATAATGAACTAATTATGACTTCATCAGTCTGTCAAACACTTGATATTATCAACCAAAACTTGTGCCAAGCGCTACACAGCTGATATTTCACCAACAAAAAACCTAAATGCCTTTTAAGTTGTCCAAAAGACCTATAGAGGTATGACGAACAGGGTGTAACGTTCCCCCATCCTTCATAGAAAAGGGAGGATCCTCCGACCAGACGGGCGTCGTGTCTGGTGGGCAACTGTTAGACGTCAGTTTTCTTTCTTTTTTGTTTGAATAGCTTCTCGCAGGTCAACCTAGGAGGCTGTCGGCTGCTTAACCGGACTTGAACTAGACGGCAGATTTTTTTGTTTTGGTCTGTCAGCTCGTAGTTGTGACCTCTGAGGTCCTGGCTACTTAACCGAACTATCCTGCGGGTGCCTTAAGATTTGACTCAAAACGCCTCCAGCCAGGGGCAGTAAACGGCTGATGCCGGGACGATGTATATATACTAGTAACGCGGTAAACTCTGCTTGCGCGATGCAGGATTTTGCGTGACGTCAGTATGATGCGTAGTTCACATGTGGCGATGTAGATGCCGCCACAGTCCTTTTTGTATACAGCATAATCTTTTACACACAAACTACATATTTTCATTCACACTTTTCCAGTGTAAAATTCAAGCTAATAAAAACTTAATATTTTGTTTACTTGTGTTTTTAACCCTAGCTCCGTACCTTGTCAGAATGGCCCCCTCATAATGAAATCCTGGATCCGCCCCTGGTTAGGATAAAGGATACTTTTTATTCCGATAGTACGTACCCGTGGGTTAATTTCCGCCCTCTACGCGGGCGAAGCCGCGAGCAAAAGCTAGTAATAAATAAAGCACCAGTAAACAGACCAGCACCTTAATTGCGTAACACACTATCAATCACAATCTGAATGATTTTGCAGCCTATTGGTAATCCATTGCTTCATATGTTCGAAAAATTTGTCTGTTCAACAACGCAAATAACGCAATGAATGTTGTTGAACTGCCAAATGAAACCCATTCCTACTGTTAGTGTGTTACGTAATTACCCCACTAAAAGAGACATCTACCAAAGATGATGAAGGTTATAGAATCCTGGATTTACTTCAGCTTGCCTTACTTCCCGTTCGTAATTTTGAATGCTAAAGTTTTCCGTTACAAATAGTAGTCTGTCTAGTCTAGTTGAAAGTGACTAGTTTCAGACAATAGCTAACATGAATTGAAAGTACTCTCAGCGGACTGGTTGGAGGTGCCGTGTGCCTGTTTGAAGCTGTTCATTTAGTTAGACCGATTGGGTGACTGGATATCCTGGTGGGTTGGATTAATTGGTCAATAAAGAACTGCAACGGCATGCAATAAAGTGTTGTCCGCGATTTTTTACAGTGCATTTTATTTATTTTTGAATCTGCTAGCAGGTATTTTTTTTAAATTAAATGTGCTTCAATTACGGTGTCACCTTTGTAAAATAGTTGCAAGCGCGATTTCTGAGCGTGTGATCCTGAGTTCGATTCACAGTTTAGACAAAGTGTTATTAGATTTTTCCTTTAGGATTTCTCAGTAGCAGCCTTTGTTCAGGATTGTTCCCGGGCATTGACCAAAGGCTCTTCCCCTATTACATGATTCTTAAAACATAAAGGGCAAAATGTCAGCGTATATACGCACCTGTGCCGACACCTTACATGCGAATTTAGGCGTGAAGTTATGTTATGTCTTATTATTTTCTACTAGCTGTTTCCCGCGACTTCGTCTGCGATCCAGGATGAAAGTAGCCCATGCCCTTACCCGGGTCATGATCTAACGGTGTGCCAAATTTCATCCAAATCCGTTAAGCCGTTTTGACGTAAAAGCGTAACAAACAAACTTACTTTCGCATTTATAATATTAGTTAGGATTGCAGGAACCGCAGGAAACGTCTAATGACAAAAAATACTTGCGGCAAAGATAGATCAGTACCTAAGACCCCACCCAGATTGTTCACGACCTCGTTTGTCCTTTAACCTCAAGATACCCGTAGGATCCGGCTGGAATTGATCTATTATTAGTACCGCAGAAGGGTAGTGTATCTTAATAAAACAAAGGGAAAGGTATACGTTTCACAGGATGTAGGTACGTGGGAAGTTTGTACAGACCTTTCAAGATGTGTGCATAGAAATAAGTTATTTTTCCTGGTAACAGAATATATTTTCACTCCTCTTGCTCAAAAAGTCCGTCATTATAGCGTACCAGAGCGGGGATAAAATAGCTTATTTTACTCTAGGGGGAAAGTTATTTTTTTAATTTTGGCGGTTACTAACGAGCCTACAAAACGAAAAAGTCTTTATTTAAAAGTAGAATAATCATGAAAAAATACTCGACATAATACTGTTTCATATAAAAAGAAAAGTGTTTTATTTTTGAAAATGGAACTAAAAGCAGCGATCTCTTCGTTAGAATGCGTTCATTGCGTTGCCACTACAGAAGAATAAACCATTTAATATTGTATTGGATTATTTTGTCACAATCGTAGTGAAGAGTAGAGTGTGACACACGGCGCTAAAAACCCATTATAACTCGGTTTCTATTCACTCCCTCGCTAAAGCTCGGGAGTAAAACTACCTCGTATATAATGGGTAATTTTAGCCCCTTGTATAACAATCTACTATTATATACACGGTGTAAGGGACATGGGCGCGCAAACTATTATCATGAATTCAGCAATGATTCTAGACCCCTAGCGTAGAAAATTTTCGTCTTTTTCCTTTTTTGTCAATGCCTACATGGCCAAAATATGCAACAGTTGTCTTTTTTAAATAACCGACGAAAAATTGCAATAATGGTGGGTCTAGGATCATTCACTGAATTCATGGTACAGTTTGTGTTATTGTGAACAAACATTCTAACGGCCCAAATTATGATAAGTAGTTTGCTCCACCTACGGTCATCTGTAATACCAGATGCATTACAGAACCCTAATTGCGTAACACACTATCAATCACAATCTGAATCATTTTTAAGCCTATTACTAATCCATTGCTTCATATGTTCAAAAAAAAAATCTGTTCAGCAACGTACATGACGCAATGAATGTTGTTAAACTGTCAAAATGAAAGCCATTCCTACTGTTAGTGTATTATGCAACTACCCTTAAGTTATCCGTATAATCAGATAACAACCAGAATGATAATTCTTTAACCGATAGAATCCCGGTGGCCCTCTGTAGGGCCGGGGTGGCGCCACCGTCAAGCCCCGCTGGCCCTCTAGAGGGTAGCGCGGTCGTGCGGTTAAATAATCATCATTATTGCTTTTAAATGGGGGCTAATATCGTCTTTTGAGCATTTCACTGTATGGGCTTTCTTTTTTTTTTTGGGCTGACGAACTGTCTTGTTCCACGACATACCGGCCCTACAGAGGGCCACCTGGATTCTATCGGTTTAGAGTTGTATAAAATGGCTACAACATGGCAAATTCACGTAGGGTCTCAATTTACGTAACTATAAAACCTGACTGTACTTAAATAAATCTATTCCTTACTAAAGCATAACAGATAGAGCAAAAAGGAACCAATTTGACAAAATTGCTATTGTAATATTTAGGTATTAAGTATTGCAACTAAACACCTCACGATTTATTACCTAGCAGAAAATTGGAGTAATACATCAAAACGCCAGCATACAGTCCGAAATTGCAATGCGGAAATCTAAATTACATTGCGCACAGAACAATGAGGTACGCTAATTTTCCAATTCCGCGTACCTTGCTTTTTATTCAATTTTACGAGGGCGTAATAAAATCTTTTTTGTATTGGCTTTACACACAGCTGCCTGTGCCATGTTTTATAGCAATACGTGACGTAACTGACGAATAACTTCTTTTTGTTTTTTTTATTCACGTTTTCGGCGTTTTGTTGAAGGCTGCGACTGTGAATGCGACACGTTTCACGTTTGTGACGGATGACGTAATGGTTGGCGTTCTATTTTCAAATACGTGAACTTTTTTTAGATCAATGACAAAAACAGGCAGCTTTGTTTTGTGGTGCACTGTTTTTTGCACTGGATTTTGTGTGTTCCGAAATAAATAGCGATTTGTTTGCTATTTTTCAATGTGTTTGAAATACGACAAACAAATTACTGTGCCAGGAATGGACGATCCAATATTTCAGGACTCGTGACGTACTGTTAACCGCGCTTCAGTGATAACAATTTGCCATTGACAGCATCTATATGTTGTAACACTAAGGGCGATTTTCGTAGTACAAGTTGTCACTGATGTGTGTTTGACTGTACGTGCATCTATCTCTGCCTATTTATTATCTTTTCTGGGCTAGAAATAGGTAACTAAATTAATATTTTGTTTAGTATTGTAAGAGTAAATTACAGAAATCTACGATCAATGAATCCCGGGTATCCCTAAGGAAACACTAGGTTCCTTTGAACTCCTGGAAAAATTAATCAAGAAAGAAAACAGGAATTTTCCGAATCTTACGATGCTAGTTTCAGAGTACACACAAAAATAAGAAATATGTGATTGCCTAGCGAGTTAGAGTACCCAAACATGTGAAAAATCTATGTTAATAGACACTTAAAAGTTCAATTTTGGAATTACGGCTAATTTGATTATTCTCCTATGGTCTAGGTATGTTAAAGTGTGTCCATCATGGCCCATTACAGTCCAAGCTTAACGACCACTTCCAAGTTTGTAGTTCGCGTTTACAAAGAAAGATGGCGTTTGATTCAATATTTAAATATGAATAAAGTAATAGTATTTATTTTGATTTCACCCTAAAATCTATAAAATAAAACCCTGCAACAAGCGTCCTTAATTCTAGTTATCTTTTCGCTTTATAAAATCCGTTCTACAAGGCAAAAAACACCGGAAAAAAAAAACGTTTCTTGTATGGAGACCCTCTTTAATTTTTAACATTATTTTTATTTTTATCGCGGCAATAGAAATACACACTCTGTGAAAATTTCAACGGTCGTCCTATTCCGGTTCATGAGATACAGCCCGCTGACAGACATACGGACGGACGGACCACGGAGGCTTAGTACTAGGGTTCCTCTGGCACCCTTTGGGTACGGAACCCTAAAAATAAGATATAAAATACAAGTGTCACCATTACGTCTAATCTTATTTTTACAAAGAAAAACCTCCTTTCAGTTTGCTCAACGAAGCACTTCTATGAGTAATATTCGTCAAAGCAGAGCCTTGAAAAAAAAATAATCAATCTAGAAACGACCTTTTGACACAGAGTTCAAAAGTTCAAGGTGATAATTCGACGGCGAGGTCGTTGCCCGCCGCAATCGACCAATAGACCCGCGGTGCCGCAGAGAATCGACCAATCACGTGCCACTGAGGCGCGGCTTTATTGGCCCACATTACAAAGGCGCGAGAGCGGGAAAATGAAGAATTTTGAGGTTATATTGAAATGCGAAACGTTTTTGTGTGTTTTGTAATAGCTGGAATTTCTTTTTCGTTGAGTTTGAATTAGAATTGAGTGGAAAATAAATGGAAGTAATGGTTTAGGGATCAAATTGAAGACTTTTAAATATATTTCTCTTTTTTTGGAGGTAGTAAGGATTCGTTTCACGTTTTGCTTCGTAATGCTCGAGACGGAGACGGTTGACACGGTTGCTGGCACAAGACACGCGCCACGTTCTGAGTTCTGCAGTAATGTATTAGATTTAAAATTTGTCGGAGTGCATAAGAAATGGCAGGGCGTTCACCTTTCCAGTTCAGAATGTTAGGTAATCGGATAGGTTCGTGTCGCTTTTGAAGAAGGTAGCTAATTAATGATGCTTGTTTTGCAATCGGATATGTATTTATACTTAGGTATATCATTAATATATGTATAAGCCATGGTATAATAATATACTTCGCCAGGTATAGCATTCCGAGACACAGGGTGACACAAGCCTACGTCATCACCGCTGTGTTACCAGTAGTGTGTAATAATAACTCCCCAAACGCCATTATTACCTGTGCGAATCCGATAAAACAATGAGGTTTTAACTAACAATTACGTTGGTATATGTTTAAATTGAATTGTTTCACTTGATTGGAAAAACGAAACGTCAATTTAAATTCTATAAATATATTTTTTAACAGAATGGTGACTGAAAATGTTTCCATAATTCGTGTTTTGTTGCAATAAAGTGGCAACTGGATAGTGACGTAAGCATGTGTCACTCCCGGAATGCCAGACCTTGTTTTTTTAGACCATGGTATAAGCTAACAGTCTTACAATATATGCACCCAACATGTTTATATAATAGAAGAAGGGAAAAAATCAAAGGGTATCAAAAAGGCTGACAACATTGCCACGTTGTATGGCAATGCAGACTCTGGTCAAAAAAACGTCAGCCCTCGGGTGTAAATCAGTTGGAAATAAGTATGCATTATTCTGTGGAAAAAAAACAAAAAGAAGGTCCTAAGTCCATTGAAAAACAATAAGTTGGTGAAAATACGCGATGAAACTACCGTATTCATTTGTTATTCAGCCAATTTCCAGCTTTAATTTATTGTTACCCCAATACAAGAGATTTTTTCAGGAAAAAACAAAACACGTTTTTTAAAATGCGAACCTATTTTTTCCTTTGTTTTATACTTGTGAGCTTGCTGTCAAGCATTGTTTTACTAACTTAACCTTCTGTATGTTATGGCCTGTTTGGGGAACATTAGACCCAGACCCTGACGCCATATACTTAGAACAATGGTACCCAAAGTTTAGCTTCATGCCCCCAATGTGAAGTAATTTGTAAGTCAACGCCCTCATTTTTCTAGAAACTTTTTCAGGCGAGCATGGGTCGGGTAATTTGGGCTCTTATGAGGTAAAAAATATAAGTTAGTGTTAACAAAAATGTTCTGTATTTTATACCCACGTAGGCGTAAGTACTTCAATAGCTTGAATAACTTGATTTTTTTGCAGCAAAATGTTACTTTCTACCCATCATAAGGGAATAAATGTTTTGATTGGATTTGATTTGATTAAAACTCTATGAGTGTTGTATATTGTATATAGCGAGAGGGCAACACTGTCTGCCAGTAAGTTATCGGTGATAAAACGCCATAGTTGTTGTGTTTGTGGTTCACTAATATACGTGTGTTCATCAAAGTAATAATGAGTGTGTAGCGGCATCTACAACGCCACATGCGAGCTACGCGTCAGACTGACGTCACGCAAAATCTTGCATCGCGCAATCAAAGTTTACCGCGCTACTAGCATATATACAACATCCCGACATCAATCGTCGGGCAGTTGCCCACCAGACACGACACCCGTCTGGTCGGAGGATCCACCCTTTACCATAGAGTATGAGTGAACTTTACACCTTGTTCCTCACACCTCTATAAGTGTATTAATTAATTACATCTATTAAGCTTCTTGTCACAGTCATGACGTGCAGCTGTCGACTATTTCTGTTTTGTGCTCGTGATTATAGATCTATTTTGTTTTTATTTTTCTTTATTATTGGAGCTAATTATCTTTTTGAATGCACGTGTTTCTGTGACAAATAAACCAATTTTTCTTTCTTTCTTTATTTCTTCTTTCTTTCTGTTAAAACAAGATATAGCAATGTAGTTCTCTTGAAATTCCAAAGTGCTATCTTGCTGGAGTTTAGTTTATTTAAAGTCTATCTAGATGTGGAATGCAGCCCACAGTTGGGACTATTTATTTCATAAGAAACCTGGGTGAGCTACACACCTCTTTTCACACCTTTGTGGAATACATTCTACATTATTATCTCATTTTAAATATATTAACAGTTAATGGTATCTACGTTAACTTCAAGAACGGAAAACCACCATTACATTCCTAACCAAACTGCCTGGTATTCAGCGGTTTCCCAACTATTTTGGGGTTGGCTTTCAGTCTAACCGGATGTAGCTGAATACCAGTATTTTACATGGAGCGACTGTTTATCTGACCCCCACGACCCAGTTACTGGGTAACACGATAGCTTTTAGTAAGAGCGGTTGTCAGACTTTGAGCTTCTAACTACATACCCGTAAAGACAGTCAAAGATCTACGAATGACAGCCGGAACCAACGGCTTAACGTACTTTCCGAGGCACGGAGGAGTCTTATTCCGCGGTTATTCCTTTGTGGAATACATTTTACATTATTATTACATTTTAAATTGACAGTTACTAGTATACATTTTATCTCCAAGAAAGGAAACCCACTATTATATCTCTTACCGACCTATCAAATGCAAAACTACATAAAAGAAAAGATTATTTTTTACCCCTGAGGCTGAAATATTCCATTACTCAAGACATTACGCCGCAGGCCTGAAGCCCATGACGTCAGATATTGAGTACAAAGGCTCTCAAACTTTTGTTCTACGCCCCCGTTTTCAAGAGGACATTTTTCCAAGGAAAATAGAGGCATTTTGTTCAGGTTTGTATCGGGAGAATAAATTTAACATAACGGTAATTTTTAAGGTTATTCCACCAAAGTGGGTTTCTGTTGTTTATGTTTTAGGCGTTTTATGAATATTCGGTATTGATGGCAATAGGGTCACCCCCTATTATATAGGACTTAAGATATCTGGTGTAATGTGTGTGTATAAGTACACCTGTGCCTAACCCTTCGGGAATCACAGGTGCGTTGGCATGTTATGTTGATTTTGAGTAGAAAAGGGTTGTGTTTTATGGTACCGCTGCTTAGTTACAGAGTTTAGTAGGTATTATGGTGCTAAGGTTTGATTAGTATGTGACTCTAAAATCCTAATAGCATATGGAAGAGTAAAAAATAATAATAATAAAACGTATTATAACAAAAAAAAACTGTGACATTTTCAATTGAAGCCCTGACTCCTGAGCTAGGTGGTACCTATGTTACAGGATTCAGTGTCTTCACCCGTTTTTGGAACATTAACAATTTATGCAATAAAATTATAATAACGTAAAACGAAGGGAATAAGGTGCATGCATGTTCTTGAGTGGAGTGAGTGTGTGTGTTGTTGTTTGTTTGTTGTATTTTGTGTGTATGAGTGTGTGTGAGTGAGTGGTTGTGCTTCGTGACTGGACTTTGGGTTACATCTGAGAGTTTGTTTGCCTACATTACTATTTAATTATCTCGTGTATTGTTCTTTAAGTAAGTTTACCGTCTGTGCGTATTTCAGTGTGTAAAGCCATGTATTTAGTTTCATCTTAGTTTTATTTTTTGTTAGTGGGTTGATGTTGAGAGAGTGTCTTGAAAATACTAACTTTGGTCGTTTCGAGAAACGTTAAGTGTAAGACTTGCTAGGCAGTACAGAACGCAAGATGTTCACAAGTTCCATTGCACAAGTTGACATCCACAACCAACTTGCACTGTGAAAAGATTCACAGCAATTCGACTTGCAGTGTGTATCAACAAATAAAACTGTCGAACGGTAAATTTACAGCTTTACACATGACTTCCTATTCAAGTATGTAGTAGAAATAAATGCCCAGTAAAGATCAAAGACAGAAAGAAAGAAAAATAGGTTTATTTGTCACAGAAATACGTGCATACAGAAAAGATAATTAGCTGTTATAATAAAGAAAAATAAAAACAAAATAGATCTTTAATCACGAGCACAAAACAGAAATAGTCGACAGCTGCACGTCATGACTGTGACAAGAAGGCTTCCACTCAGCATGATGCTGCGCTATGGGGGACCCACAACACAGCGCTGATTTGCAGTGGTTACCCGAAAAGGACGTACGGAAACCAAGTCAGATTTAATGATTGGTACTATAAGTAACAAAAAAAAAAAAAAAAAAAAACAAGCAGTAACCACTTAAAATACAAAGAAAATACTCATACAACTAATAGTAATAATATTGGTTAGTTAAGGGGGGCGGCCCCTGAATGTATATGACGTGTTAACGTCATTATTGTTGTAGTGTGAGGAAAAGGTGGATCTATAAAGGCGCATGCCAATAACCCTTTTTCACAACGGAACAATGATCGCTTTAACACGTCACTGTACGGCCCCAGTACTTAGTCTTTCAAATACAAAATAGACAAAATTGTCAAACTTTTATAGCTTGAATGCGAGGCTTTTTGCTATTTTGTTTGTGTCTATTAAATGATTGTCGTTCATTTGTAAGGTGCGTTTTGTTTGTGCAGAATAAACTATTTTTCTTTCTTTCTTTTCTTTTTTTTTAATATTCAGGAAAACCCTACAAACATTACCACCCCTTATTTTGCCATTCTTTTTCAATAAGACTTGGCGACGGTCACGGAGGCTATGAACTCCTGTTTATCGTATTTTTTATGGACAATTTAGAAAATTAGGGTTGCCAATAAAAGGAATGACCGCTAAAGCTCAAATCGAAATATACAACCGTTTCATTACTTAAACACTATACAGGAAATGGACGGATGGAAATGGACGTCATTAGGTCATCTGCTTTGTGATTTATAATTCATAATAACATCACGCCTGTAATTGTCAAAGGGTTTAGGAAGAGGTGTACCACTCGTCCCACGTAAAAGGGAGCGAGCCCATTGCTATCAAGTCGGCAGAAATCTAGACCCCGGGCTGCTACTGAGAAATTCCTGATGGACAACCCAACGACACTTTGCCCGACCTTGGAATCGAACCTAGGCCGTAATGCTCAGCTGTAGCGTTCGCGACCACTAGACCAATAAAGCAGTAATATAAGCAGGCATTCCTGATCATAATGAAAATATGTAATGTTCTGAAAGTGATTCCAAAAATGGCCAATGAATAAGATTGATCATCTTTGGAAATTTGTTCCACCTAAGAATTTTTCTGAATATTTCATATGAAAGTTCATAGATGGAACAAATTTCCAAAGTTTGACGATTGATATCAAATTCATGATTATTATTCAATAAATATATCATTCCTACAGTCGCGAATCGCATTTTGATCAACATACGACGTAAAACAGAGCTGCAATTTGCAAAAAACCAAATAAAATTTGAATTTGGCGGGATACAGCTGCGGATTCACCTTAAATGAATTTTCTATTCTTTAAAAATTATACACTGTGATCTCGTTAGTCACAAACTAACAAATTAAATCCATGATCGTTTGTTAATTCTTTGTCTTAGATAAACGAATAAAACCAAGAAATCTTTTTCATTAACTGTACGTCCAATGACCTTTTAGTAAGAAAAGAAAGATTGTTTTTTAATTAATTTAAATTCCATTGGACTGGACGTCTGCGACATGCTGTGACGTCGGTGTTAAGACAGCGATTCTCAAAGATTTCTTGTACGACCCTAGTTACGGGTAAAGTTATAGTGAGTTTTTATATGTTCATGTAATTTCATAATCATGCTTTTGTTTATTGTGCTATGTATTTTGTGTGCATTGAATAAATGGTTCATCTTATAAAAAAATAATGCTTTAGGAGTTTGTATACAACAGTGAGATAGTAACAAATAGTATATACTTAAACAGCCAAAAGTAAAATGAAAATTTTATATCATACTAAGTGATTGGTAACGTAATATGTGAGAAAAACTACATCTGTTCCTTTTTTCGATCACTGGACTCTAAAATATACCGATGTAGAACCTATTTATACCTTTTATAGGTTTAAAAAAAAAGTAGAAATGAAAATAACCCTAAACTTACTGAAATTCCAAAAAAAAACTTTCCTTCTGTATACCAATTAGAAAGTTCAGAAAAAAGATCGTCCTTTATAATTATGGTTTTCTCAAGTTTACAAAGACCTTACAATAAGCGTCATATTTCTAATTTTTTCCTTTGCTTACGTAGGCACGTCAGAGAAACTTGTTTGAAAAAAATACTGGCCTTATATTTTTACTTCAGCTTGAGTAGTTAACAATTAGTCTTTAAGAAAAATTGCATATCTTTTGTTAACAACATACATAAATAAACTCACGCCTTCTTCCCATGGTTGTAGGCAGAAACTACAGAACGCCACCTGTTATGATCCTTACATACTCCTCTTGCCTCGTTTGCGAGCTTCGAACCTCGTTTCGCCGGTTGCGAATACTACGCACCTGACCTTTCTGAAGAACATCACCAATAAGGTCAATATAATGTTCTTCTAGGGCGTACCCCAGACCGTTCCCACTCACATCTGACTTGTAAAAACCATTTGATATTAGCCTTTAATTTTTTAAATAAAAAATAAAGCTTAAAGATCATGAATAATAACACAACCAGCTCTTTCGTAAGTTTTATAGAAAAAAGAGTCTAAAAGCGGAAGCTCTGAAACAAGGCACAAATAACCATACCATGGATCACAATTTAAAAAAGCCTGACACCACAATAATAATTAGCTTCAGGCAAATTGCCTGCGCTCATGTTTCCCACAAGAGGTGTAAGAGTAATGACGCTTTAATAAAAAAAAAAGAATGTACATTATAGCTAAGGCCGTCCCTTTACTGTAATGGATCGTCTGAATTGTTGTTTTGTACTTAATGGTACTTAATTACAGTTTTTAATAGCGTCGCTATAATATTGACGATGAAAATATCGATTTGATGATATCTACCACGCTTTGACTATATTTTAGTCACTAATAATTATCTTTTAGAGATATAGGAATAGAGTAAAAAAGTGAGTCTTTCTACAAACTGTATGAAACGGAATAACCCATGCCGCAGTGAAAAAACTGTCAATGAAATGAAATTCGTAAATATAATATCGGCATGAATTTTATCCGTCATAATATGTAAAAGAAAAAAAGCTAGATGGAGTCGACATTTCCTACCTGACTATCCTTGAGAAGAAGTAAACTCAGAAGGCAAATGGAAGCTCTGTTAAGCAACGCTATCTTGGAAGAACCTAAGTTTCGTAAGTTGTATTGTACATGTGGGTTGTATTTAAATGCTCATGGCATTTAAATACAATTTGACAAAGATGGGCAGCAGAACCTGTTGGGTTATTGGTAGGAAAATACGCATATTGTTTAAAATGAGAACAGATTTAATTACTTGCGGCAGAGCAGACACAGTCATAAGTTTTAGATACAAAGGAAAAAGAAATTGACAACTATGACAAGTGTATCTGACAGATGACACAAACAGATGAAAGTGACGTTGGCGTTTAGTTTATTTATAACCTTCCACAAACCTGACTTGTCTGCTAGTATTAACTAATTAGAGTCGTCATAATACGGCAATTACGCATGATGACTAGAAATTGGACTTGATGTGTTCAGGGACCTCGAAAGAACTTCACTGTTCACCTATTAAGTACTCTGAGGAGTCTGAATTAATCCTCCAGCTTCTCCAGAGTGGAGAATAAAATCAACAATGGCGTTTTTATACAAAAAACAAATGAAAATGATTGTTAACAGGTCAGACTGTCCTATACAATGGCGCTGGGTAGAATTAGCTATAGGTACACGAAAATAATTAATTATTAGATTTACCTATGGTGCTACCACACTGAGCCACGAGGGCGGGCTTGGGCAATTTAACTGTGTTTGTGTCCTTACTAACAATACTAATATATTATAAGTCCTTTCTGTTACTAACTCATCACTAACCAACATATGGACTGTTCATGTATGTGTTCATGTCTGAAATAAAGATTTATTATTATTATACAAATATTATAAATGTGTAAGTTTGGAAGTTTATTACTCAATCACGCAAAAATGGCAGAATGGATTTGGACGAAGTTTGGTACACAGAGTTTATAATCTGGTTCGCTCCAACGCAACAGCTATCATCAATCACTGTGGAAAAAAATGTGTTGGAAAATGTAACAATGTATCACGTGGTGGACGCTTTAGTATTAGAGACAATGTCAAAGGATCGAAGGGATGGATACTTTTTATCTCGGTAGTATGTTCCCGTGGGATAATTTCCAACCTCCACGCGGACAAAGCCGTGGGTAAAAGCTTAAAAATGTATATAACTGGCGTAATATTGCTGAATTGGGGCTACGCATTTTCTCTGTGTTGTGTACCTACATTACGCCTGATGAAAGTCTCATTAAACTCTTAATCGCAACATGTCAGACACCTACGTAAAGTTGTCGACACGAATTCTAATTTATAGTCCCTAAAGAATTAGTAGGCTCGCAATTAATGTCAAACGTGATGTATAATGTTCTGCGTATTCGTAGCAAACAGGATACAAAGTTTCTTGATGCATTCGGTTTTATTCTCTTGTTTATTTCGGTATTGCCCGACGAAGCTCTTGATTTAAAACTGACGGACTTATTACTCTCAAAACTACTTTGAAATAAAGATTTATTCTATCGTTTTAAAATACGAGAGCCCTGTTAAATTCAATGTAAGTATCAGATAATAGGTCTTTACCTATGAAATTGCCGTTTTGTATGAAAAAATTGAAACGAATTTTTTTCATGAATTTTTTATTTGTATTAATCGAAGTAATCACCCATGCAATCAATGCATCTTTGCCATCGCAGTGGCAGTTTATTGATGCCCTTCTTAAAGAAATCAGCTGGACGGGAGGCAACAAATTCTTCAAAGGCATTTTGTACTGCCTCTCGGGTATTAAATTTTTTTCCCGCCAAGAAGTTATCCAAATTCTGGAAAAAGTAGTAGTCTGTAGGCGCAAGGTCTGGTGAGTAGGGCGGATGACGGAGAGCTTCCAACCCCAGTTCTTGCAACTTGGAGACCGTCTGCTGTGCAGTATGAGGTCGCGCGTTGTCGTGCAGGAGCAGCGGAGACGAGCGATTGACCAATGCTGGTTGGAGATGCGCCAGCTTCTCCATCATTGTGTTCAGTTCTTCACAGTACACATCTGCAGTAATGCTCACCCCGTTTGGTAAGAAGCTGTGATGAATCACACCGGCGCTAGACCACCAAACAGTGACCATCACTTTTCTAGGGGTAAGTTTTCGTTTAGGGCATTGTTTAGGTGCTGAACCAGGATCCAACCAACTTGCTGAGCGCTTACGGTTATCAAACAGAATCCATTTTTCATCGCAGGTAACAATGCGGTTCAAAATTCCTTCATTTGTGTGTCTGTTGAGCAGTGCAAGGCACGTCTCGACGCGTACTTCGCGCTGGCGATCATTGAGTTCGTGGGGCACCCATTTGTCAAGCTTTTTTACCTTGCCAATTTGACGCAAATGGACCAATATTGTTTTGACGCTAACGTCGAAAGCTGCTGCTAATTCAGCCGTAGATTGTGTATCATCAGCTTCCACAATCGCCTTTAATTCGTCATTGTCGACCAAAGTCTTCGGACGACCGCGAGGTTCATTTTTCAGGTCGAAATTTCCAGAACGGAAGCGAGCAAACCAATAACAGGTGGTGCGTTGGTTTGTAGAGTTAGCTCCGTAAACGTCGTTGATGTTGCGTGCCGCTTGTGCCGCGTTGCTGCCACGACGGTACTCATATTCCATAATTACTCGAATTTTTAACGTATCCATGATGACGAAAAAGATTGAAATGCGATGAAAATGTAACACTAATCAATAAAGAAATGACTACTTTTAGAAAAAAAAAATCCATGTTTTTAAAATAAAATTAATTTGAAATTAGAATTCATAGCCAAACAAAAATTATTTTGATTTGAAATGGCCAGTACTGCAGAACGGCAATTTCATAGGTAAAGACCTAATATTTTATTTTAACATTTTACCGAATACTACACCCTCTCAGAAGTATTTTATAAATAAACGAAAGTTTCTTTATAATGTTTCATTTAATTTGTAACTCTATACCCCCAAGGGTAGTCAGTTTCATTTTGAGAACCGCTGGTAAACACCAGACGCCAGAACGTCGCCAGTCTGCAAACATACATGCTTATGGTGTCTAAATGAATTGCACTAACAAAATAGTTCGAAAGAGTTCAAGAATATATGGTATTGAATAGTTTTAAAAATACGACTTCGGCAACTATGGCATTTTATGAAACGTAAAAAGAGTCGTAATTTAATAGTAATTTCTTGTCTCACTATTTACAACAGACTGTTATCAAAAACTATTATTCCTTTTAAGAAATCAAACCTTTAATAATTTTATGATACAGTTCTTTAAACTCTCATCATCAATATATTTCTGGTCAGCGCAACATGACTTTTTCGCCCATACTTCTCTATCAGTCGTCATCTCGGAAGTTACCACCCTTTCTAGCCATATCATCTTGGAACACAGTCCATCAATCGTTTCTTTGGTCTTCCCCTACTCTTATAGCCTTCTACATTTATTCCCAAAAACTTTCCTCGCAACAGTTTCCTCATTATTCCAAATTATATGCCCATACCATGACAACCGATTCCCATTTATTTTTAAACTCTCATTCAATTCAATTCAATCCTAATCCTATCCTAACTTTTTTCCTAACTTTAATATTATAAATGCGAAAGTAAGTTTGTTTGTTTGTTTGTTACCTTTTCACGCCTAAACCACTGAACCGATCATCCTGAAATTTTGCATATACGTTATCAGGGGTACAGAAATGGACATAGGGTACCTTTCATCCCACAAAAAATTACTGTTCCCGAGGAAAACAACAATAACGTTCTTATCGATAACAGATGGCGCCACGTGTCTTTTGAATCATGACTGAATTATAACCCGAATTGATAGTCAAAGTCTAAATTAACGCGAGCGAAGCCGCGGGCATAAGCTAGTTCAATATATTTATTATGGATCATAGGTAAGTATAGTAAAATATGTAATAAATTTTTCTGTATATATACAGGTCTTAAATTGTTAAATTGTGATCAGCTACGTCCCGCCCTTGGCGCATACAATAGTTACATAGTAAAAATTAAATTTACAATTATTGTTACAAATTATTATTATTTCACATAAAATATAAAAGATAAAAATAAAACGGAACGAATCAAGGTAGAACTCACTATTAAAAAAACTAACAGCTTTTTATACGTTAATTTTGCAGAAATGCGGCTTTTACATGTAAACTCCAATGATTGGAGTGGCTAGACGCGTTGGCTTCATGCCAGGATCAAGGAGCACGATTTTTGATGTTAAATCATGTTGCATTACGGAGGAGGTACCTCCTACTTATCGTGTTACTTGAGTTTTGAAGAGGACGAGGCTGTACGGAAAATGAGTTGGCTATTCGTGTTTTTTGCTTTTGGCGAGTTATGCTGCAAGTTTAGGTAGGTAATTTTTTTTAAGAATTTTGGTTAAAATTGTGGGACTGCATTGTGGACAGGCCTACATCGTTCTCCCATACCTATTAATACTGTAATTTGGAAATATTGTACTTAAGGGGGATGCGCTAAGGTAGCCTGCGAAATTAAAATTTACTTACGTTTTTTGCAATTTGCAGGGCAGAGTCATGTTATATGTTGATTAAAATATGATTCGCGATTGTAACAAATATGGCTTTACAGAATTATAATCATTCGAATCAGCAATACAACTCCTTCACTTAGAATTGACCTCAAATGTCATAATTTCATGAAACAGTTATTCAATAGGGTAATATGAACTTAGAGCGATATATTGGTGATTTTTATGATCATAATTCTATAAATAAATATTTGTTACGGCCGCGAATCATATTTAGATCAACATACAACCTGTTACTGACTTGCAAATCGCAAAAAAACGTAAGAAAATTTTAATTTCGCGGGCTGCCCTGGCGCTTCCCCCTTAAAAGCCAATTATTTGTAAAACAGTAACCGTGGAGTTTCTCCATAAGAAACGTCCAATTGGAGGTGAATGGGCACCTAGCTTCTGACGTTTTATAATTAGTGCCAATGTAAGTTATAAAAGAAAACATTTATTTGATTAGATTCAACTCAACTCAACTTAACTCAAAGCATTTATTTCAAATAAACCAATTACAGGTACTTTTGAATTGTCAAGGGGTCGGTCATTCAGAAAGATGAAGCTAGTTGCCCATTCCAAAGCGTAGTAGGTACCTATGGAGAAGAACGGGCAAGAATCTCCATTACACTCTTTTAAATCAAAATATGGTTACATCATTCATGTTGAAATTATGCATGTGAGAACAATGCAGAACGTTAAAATCGTCCGAAATAAAAAGACAAAAACAATTCAAATATTAAATTAAAATAAGCCGTGGCAGCTAACAGATGACCAGTCCCTACTGACGGCGCCCGTTCATGAACATGACGCATGGATTAGCACCAATCAGCTCAACCATTTTGATGGGAACTTAATGATCCAACACACACGCCACCACCAGCGAGACATTTGAGTGAGCATGACATACTCTCAGCCGCCAGGGCACATTCAAGTCAATGAAAGTCAAACCTAGTAAATGGTAGCTTTATAGTAGGTACATAGTACATACATAGATTATTACCAGATCCTGAAATCATAAAACTCTTCTCATGGATTCTATCAATAAGTCTACCTGTCTACCACTGCACATAACGTCTCTCGTATGCCAATTCAAATACCCTACGTGTTCTAATTACACAAAAAACCTAGACAAAACGCTTAAGCCATAATCCTTTACGTAATCGACGCTGGAAACCTTAGCAAGCAACATAAAAAAATTAGTCGCTTTGGGCTGGATCGATTCAGCTTAATAAATTCGTACAGCGCTGTAGCGCTTAGATCCCGCGAGAAATCATGGCGTCTTTTATGTGAAGCCTTGGTGTGCTAAGTGAATAAGTTATTACAGGTATTGCAGATGAATGGGGGTTTTTAAGGGAGAAAATGGCTGTGTTGGTAAAGGAGGTTATTCTGAGATTTTTATGAAAATTTTATGTGGTTTTGTGTATACGTAGAATAGTTTTCAGTTTTTCTAAGACCACGTTCGCACGGATGTAAAAATATCTCTGCGGGATTTTTTCACGGACTGGATCTTCAACGCACTGCTCAGCGCCGAGAGTTGAAAAGCCAACAGTGTGTTTTTTCGACGCGCTTGGATGCACCCTGTTGGATTCTCAATGCTCGGTTTAAGACCGAAAGTTTAAAATCCAGTGCGCGATATAATCCCGCCGTGATTTTTTCGCCTGTCTGTCTCCGTAAGTTCTGAGTTGAGCTGCATGATTACTGACAAATGCGTGAACTGACTGAACAGATCCACTCAATCTGTGTGGTTCTTGCCTAAAAATACCATTATTTTCTGATACCAATCTACATGGTCTTCACAGATCTGACCAAGATTATGTCTGGACTTTAAAAGAGACTGTGACCTTTGAGTTTGTTTCGGCCTTTCTTCTCAGAGTAGTCAGATAGGAAACGCCGACCTCATCTCATCTAGTTTAAAAAATATGATTGACATGTAAAAGTGTTTCTACCAACCTATTTAAAGAAATAAAATCATTTATCGTTTACCATTTATCAAAGTTGAGACTTAGCATGTCAAGAATAATTGCAATGAAGTAGGCGGCTGATCTGATGGTAAGTCTTCATCAGAGCCATCACAGGTGCGTTGACATTACAAATACCAAGCTGAAATGTCTCATGCGCCTGTTATTAGACCAGCACCTACACCTTTCAAAATAAGAACACAGCAACGCTGCTTTACGGTTTTTTTTAGACGGTTTCACCGCTTTTTCCAACAACTATTTGTTTAAAAAACATTAATAAATTGTAATTCAAAAATCATCGACGAGAATTGAAGTTACAAAATTAACCTCATCGTCAAATGAAAAATACCTAAAAGGTTTTCACTCATCAGTCAGTTAGACAGTCAGATAATCAAATCAAAGGACCACAGATTGGCATCCACAGGTACGTTTTTTTATCCATTTGTTTACATTTTCATCAGATACTTTTGAAACAGACTATAGTTCTTCTCCGGACGAACTCCTTTACAAAAAGCTCTGCTACTCTCAAAATTTTCTGAACTTTTTTTATTTGCAATTTACTGGTCTCCTGGTACTTATAGTTTAAAGTTATATCTTACCTTATCAACGGGCATGGAAGGGCACGCTCGGCACAGGTTCCAGAATGAGCCGATCATCTGGGAACGCCACTTGGCCGGTGTCTGCGGGGCACTGGTTCACGCCCTGAGGGAGCCGGGCTGCTGGTGCATTCGCTGCTGGAATAGAAGGGTGAGGGTTAGATTGTGTTGCTGACAGGTTGGTTATTAGCAGTGGTGAGAGACAGTTTTTTCGCAAGGGTTCCCTCGTTTTACATCAGGCGAGATCCTGGTCCAGAGTAGGCCCATCCCGTAAAAAAAGACAGCTAGTTTTAATCAAGTTGGCAGCTGTTAAGCGAATGGATAGAATAAGAAATAATTAGTAGGTTTGTACAAACACTAGATGAGGTCAGCTTTTCCTTTCTGACTACTCTGAGAAGAAAGCCCGAAACAAACTCGAGAGTCTCTTTTAAAGATCAGACATAAAGACATAATCTTGGTCAGATCATGCGAAGACCATGTATATTTGTGTCTGAAATGGTTTTTTGAGGAAAAACCACGCACATTTGAGGACCTGTCCAGTCAATGCGTGCATTGACTGGACAGGTCCTCCAATGTGCGTGGTAAGTAACTGTACGATTACTGACAAATGCGTGCATTTGTCAGTAATCGTACAGTTCAACTCATAACTTAAGGAGCAACGATTCGACGAACAATACCAAAGAAAGGATATTTGGGTAGGCCGCTTAAATTACTCAAACTGCCCCAAAGAAAAATAAAACAATGGCCCTCATAGTCTTTATAACCTCATTGGTCTTTACAGTCACAATAATTAAAAATTGAGCAGTCACGGGACGCCTGGCAGATGGGCAACATCGAAACTATTTTGTATAGAAAATACAGCGTGGCGACGCGTCGCCACGGCATGCGTCGCTATGCCAACAATCGGTTTTACCCGCGGCTATAGATGTTTCACATCAACAATTACTATTATTCTCCACAAAGTAAATTTTCATGTCGTGTGTATATAATAATCACCAAATGTCAAAGTGTATGTAAAATTAAATTAAAAACATAGAAAATAACAATCATTTAAAATAATAATAATCATTCAGTGTGCAAAAATTGCACTTCAAGGTACATGGGTGAATCAACATTATTTTTACGTGGTGTTGTTTTCTACACTGTATTAAGGTATAAATTCGCAGCCTGTCTAGTACATAATCCAAGTACCTTCCCACATAATCCGTTACATGGAAATGTATGAGTAAACTTTCTACTCACACAATGCGGTTAATGTTCCGGGAACAGATTTAAACCCATATTTTGTGCTACATTAGGCAAACCCTAGAAGCTTAATTTTGCGTAATGTAATCTACATCATTCCAGTCCTTTCTAAAGTGTTTTAGAGCTAATATCTGGGCTAGACGGATGTGACTTTATATTAATTACCTGCGGGCTGATTGCATAACACAATAACAGTAGGAATAGCTTTCATTTTGACAGTTCAACAACATTCATTGCGATTTTAAGCAGACATTTTTTTCGAATATACGAAGCAATGGCAATCCATTGCTTCATATATTCGAAAAATTTGTCATGGGTTTATTGTGTTGTGTTTGCTGAAATCTTCATTCATTCATTCTTCAAACATTTTGAAGCCTATTGCTAATGTGGCTTCAAAATGATTAATATTTCAGCCCGCGGGAGCTTACAGGGCGCGGTTTAGGAACTATTCTTTCCATCAGGAATTCAGGAGGAAAGATGAAAATAAAATAAAATTAAAACATAGATGGATTTTGTTAAATATGATATGGCTAGAAGATGTGAATAATTATTAATGACAATTCACAGAGATGTATGGAAGAAATCGAGCTACGCTGACTCGGAATGAATTGGAACAAGCGCAGGAGGATGAATAATTATTTGTAAATATACAGTTTTAGTTGACTTAAAGATAACAGGGGAAATGTGGGTGTACTATTACATGTAGAACACCTCTGCCTTACTCTTCAGAGACTATATGCGTGATGTGATGTTATGCAGTAAGTACTAAATGCTCCGCGGCTGCAATATTTTTAATTTTCAGCTTATCATGACCAACTTTGCTTTCTCCTGACTCGATTTCTTTTTCAAATAATCTTGATAACAATTTGTACGAACAGCACCCTAATTACCTAACACACTATCAATCACAATCTGAATCATTGCTTCATAAGTTCGAAAAATTTGTCTGCTCAACAACGTAAATAACGCAGTGAATGTTGTTGAACTGTCAAAATGAAAGCCATTCTTACTGTTAGTGTGTTACAGATCCATATAAGGTGTGGTTATCACAGCATATTCCATGATAAATCGTCTGGAAAACCCAGAAAATCCAAGAAACTGCCGTACATCGTGCTGATTTTTAGGTGTTGGTAAATTTGAGACTGCATCCGTTTTTCTGCTGCCTGGCCAGATACCACTAGCGCTCACATCAAAACCCAAGAAATCTATGAAGTTCATAGTTGGAGACCACACAATTTATCGGAAATGATAAACAGGACCACTCCTTTTCCTATCCTATCACAGAAATCTAAGAGATGATTTAATACCAAAATTCGGTTGCCTCCTTGATAAGTTGGCATCCTTCCAAAGCGTCTAGCCGAAATATTCACGTAACATCTTACATCTAAAGTAAACTAAAAGCAGCAATGTTGTCTAAATAGATTCGTAATAATATGTTATATTATGCAGCTGGAAATTAAATTAATTTGATGCAATAACATTAGACGTGGGGACCTATAAAAGTCGAAATAAAAGAATCAAAAATATATTTTGTTCATGTTGTGCAGATTTTATTGAATCAGTGAGATGGTAAATCAAATTTTCAGTTCACACCACACCCTTGGTTAACACCTATGTGGATGATATTCGAGTCGAATACAAATATGATTTATTGTAAAACAAGCCGTGTGTGTGCCCCCGACGGTATTTCCCATCGGCAAAAATGACGAACTTCCATATGAATTTTCAATAACCCCTTTATAGGAAGAATTTTCAAAAATCGTTTGAAAATGCTCACTTTCCTTATAATTATATTTTTTTTTTGTTTGTGAAGTCATCAAATAACTTCTCCCGCTCTGGGCAGAGCGGGAGGGCGTGCCAGACTTTTACTGACTAAAACCCACCCGTGTTCCTTCAGTTGCCTGTGTGCCAGGGCCACGGTAATATTCTTTACCCCCTAGGGTAGAAATATCTAATCGGTTATCAAGAAAAAAAATCTGCTGTTTCATAGAAAAGCGACCAGTGACCGACGCGATCAAAATGTATGACAGAGCAATTTTTTTTTTTTTGTAACTGGTTGAAAATTTCAACGCAGGGGGTTCAGAATCATGTACTGAATACATGATAACAGGTTGTGCGTCGATGTCCTGCCACCCTGTATAAGGAACCCATCTGTTTGGCCCCAGCGACTTAGGCTATGCGTTAACTTTCAGTGAACGAATTAATTGAAGATTTTTATTATGTAAAACTACATACTACTATTACAAATATATTTTTTGGTCAACCAATCACAATACCCTCGGGCTAGGTGGAGTGAGGATCTCCGCAAAGAGGCTGGTAGCGCTTGGATGACAGTAGCCGAGGATCGTGTGACCTGTCGTGCGATTGGAGAGGCCTATGTCCCGGGGTGATTGCGTAACACACTATCATTCATCAGTCATTTTGACAGTTGAACAACATTCATTGCGTTATTTACGTTTTTGAGTAGACAAACTTTTTGAACATATGAAGCAATGGTTTAGAAATAACCTTCAAAATGATTAAGATTGTGATTGAAAGTGTGTTACTCAATTAAGGTGCACCAGTTGACTGATAAAGGCTGTTGATGATGTCGAATCAACACACAAGGGAATAATAAAATATCAATAGATACAAACAATACAAACATAAAACTACTCTTGTAGTGTAGCTATTAAAGTTAGGCATGAGAATTCAATACCCGTAACGAAACTAACTGGAGTATTTAACCACTCACGCTTTGCAACTAAACTAAAACTTTACAGACTCAATTTAGTGCAGAGCTAACTACTCGGGTGAATTTTGAGCTAGTTTAATTAATAATGTATCGGAGAGTTTTGAGTATGACTGTCGATAGCTATAAGAGTAGGGGATGACCAGGGGAACGATGGATGGGGTGTGTGGAAGATGATATGGCTAGAAAGGGGGTACCGAGATGCCGACTAATAGAGTAGTTCTTCTGTAGACAGGATTTTAATTCAGATTTGTTACACTTGTAATGCCAATCGTGTCATTTGGTCTGAATAGGCTTTTAATTTTATAATTTTATTTATCTTTTATAAATATTCTTCTATATTTTGTGAATGTGAGAACGTTGTCGGCCTAACTTGTAGTCTGTAGATTTGTAGACCTTTTTCTATTTTGTTGAGTACCTGTTACTCGTTGACAGGCCTACACTGTCGTCCCATACCTAGGCTATTAACACTTTAATTTTAAAATATTGTAAAAGCCACTTATTTTTAAAAGATTAACCGTGAAGTTTCTTGCCGGCTCTTCTCCATAGGAAACGACCAATTGGAACCGTGCACCTAGCTTCTGACGTTTCATAAGTGCCCATGTAGGTTAATGTGAAATAAAATATTTTGATTTTGATTTTGAAGTATGACATGTTACGCCAACCACAAATAAATTGGAATAAGGGGAACAGAATGATGATGATGTATCGAAGAGTGACGAGTTTACTAAAATCAGTGTTCGCTTCAGTAAAGCTGCCTTATTTCAGCTACCATTTTGGTTTTCGATGGCAAAGCTATTTTTGACTGTAATCAAAACTTGATTATTGTTTTAGGTAAAAGGCATCAATCAGTAACTGCCTCATTGCAATGTATGGTCAGTTCCAAGAGTATTTGATGAAAATGTAAATAAACAGATCAGAAAACGTACCTATGGACGCCAATTTGTAGTGTCACTTACAAATTGAATTAAATAATATATCTTAATTTTTTCTCTTCACAAAGGTTCACATGGTTATAAACATGGAGACAAGCGTTTCGACAACAATGCACATAATTTATGATCCTTTGCGAGAGAGTCATAGAGTACATTTTATATATGGAGAGACTGGCGTCCATACCTCCGCTAGGAGTGATAGTGTTTGTGGTCCATACCATGGTCTAAAAAAACAAGGTCTGGCACTCCGAGAGTGACACAAGTTTACGTCACTATCCAGCTGCCACTTCATTGCAACAAAACAAGAAGTATGGAAACATTTTCAGTCACCATTCTGTTAAAAAATGTATATCAAGCATTTAAATTGTCGTTTTGTTTTTCTAATCAAACGAAACAATTCAATTTAAACTTATACCGACGTAATTGTTAGTTAAAACCTCATTGATTTATCGGATTCGCACGGGTAATAAAGGCGGTTGGGGAGTTATTATGACTCACTACTGGTAACACAACGGTGATGACGTAGGCTTGTGTCACCCATGTGACCACTGTGTCTCGGAATGCTATACCTGGCGAAGTATATTATTATACCATGGTCCATACTAGGATACCCCGTGTGACGCAAACCACAGACCAAAAATGCAAAATGAATGAATGAATGAATGAATGGAACTTTGACATTATAACATAAAAATAATTTCTAATTTATAAACTTTGAAGTGTCTATTCTAGGTAAATTTTTGTTTTTTTTTATTTTTAATTATTTTCAATGTTATGGAAATATTTGCACGCCGATACTTAGGTACGGCTAAACATGATTGGACTCAAACTATGTAATATCTTGCATGCTCTTGTATGTATACAATGTTTAAACAAATAAAGAAATCTTATCTTATCAATGGAATTAATGCTTTGATTTGATTATTTGGTTCCTTAAACCCGAAATTCTAATTTGAAAAGAAGAAACAATATATTCAAGAGAAAGGTCAGCTTCTTCCTAAAATACAAAAATACACAAGACTTTTTACTCTTCAAAATACACAATTTCTACCCTAGGGAACAATCCTTCCTTTTCTTACCACAATCAGGTACTAAAGATTCCATCTCTTTTATACACATAATTTTATCTCTTTCGTACGTTCCTGTCGTTAAGAAAAGTATTTATGTTCTATGGAACGTAGCCAAATTGCTATCGATTGCTATTGCTGACTGTAGTTTGAATGGACAATACAAACGACGCATTGAGATACGATTTAAAGTAACGTTAGCAAAAATATTTGCGGTTTTTCATTGATCAAGTTCACGAGTAAATAAGAGAAAAAGAAGAAAAGGGAAAGAAAGAGAAGAGTGAAAAATTAAAGAAGAACAAAAATTTAGTATATTCATAAATAAATTAAAACGATTTCTATTATCTAAGAGCTAAATATAACAACTAAGTAGTCAAATAAAAGCCCTCTTCGTCTCTCCTAATTTTTCTGTGCCCGACAGGGTCCGCAATGATCATATTTTTGTACCTTTTTTTTTTTTTTCTTTTTTTGTGGGAAATCATCAAATGACCTCTCCCGCTCTGGGCGGAGCAGAAGGGCGTGTCAGACTCTTACTGAACTAAAACCTACCCGTGTTCCTTCAGTTGCCTGTGCGCCAGGGCCACATATTTTTGTACCTACCGTCAAAAGTTCACATGTGGAAGCAATAATAATATTGAGTATTGAGTTTTTGTGGTGTCTGCTATAAATAATTTGATTTGTTTGTTAACCCTATAGGGTACGTTTGGGATTACTTTTTTGGTTCAGAATTAAAATCAATCTGCCTAGTCTTTTCCTAACTAAGTTGGGGTCGGCTTCCAGTCTAACCGGATGCAACCAAATACCAGTATTTTACATGGAGCGACTGTCTATCTGACCTCCACAACCCAGTTACTGGGTAACACGATACCCCTATGTTTAGCGTTGGTACACTGCCATGGTTGTCAGACTTTTTGACTATCAGTAATGACTGTCACAGGTCTACGAATGACAGCCGGGCCCAACGGCTTAACGTGCTCTCTGAGGTACGGAGGGGTCTTCACATGTAATGCATGGTCACCCATCCACGAACCGATCGCTGCCAGCGTAGCTAAACCTTCTAGCGACGGCGGCTGTTATTACTTAGCCACGAGTCCCTCTTTTGGTTCGGAATTATGACAGTAAAAATTGCTTAGCTAATTTTTCACCGTTCGGTTACATACATAAATAAACACACGGTTTCCTGCCATGGGGGTAGGCAGAAACTACAGAACGCCACCTGCTACGATCCTTACATACTCCTTTTGCCTCGCTTACGTTCATACATCTGGTCATACATGTACGCCGGTTACGAGAACTACGCACCTGACCATTCAGAAGAACATCACCAATAAGGTCACTATATGGTTATCCGGTTATATTCCAGCAAAGCAGCTGCACCTGCTGAGTTTATAGAGGTATGAGGAACAGGGTGTAAAGCTCACTCATACCTACATAGAAAAGGGAGGATCCTCCGACCAGACGGGTGTCGTGTCTGGTGGGCAACTGCCCTGCCATTGATGACAGACGTTGTATATATGCTAGTTGCGCGGTAAACTCTGCTTGCGCGATGCAGGATTTTGCGTGACGTCAGTGTGACGTGTAGCTCGCATGATGCCGCTACAAACTCATTATTTACCCTCAAAGCAAGTTTGATGGTAATAGGCAACTTTTGGGTAGGTTAATTTCATCGTAGACCATCCATTGCCTTCCATCAGACGAGCTCGATGTCAAAAGCGGTAATCTAAGCTTCCCATAATCTGCATTCATTTGATGCCTGGTACCAAACCGTTCAAGAAAATTTCAATGAAAAAGAGACGAGCCTTTATAATCCCTTTAAAAAAAGGACGATTAACCTAATTAAGCCTAAAAGGTGGGTCGCCGGCGCCACTTAAAACGATCGTAATTTTAAAACATAATACGAAAACTTGGAAGCGGTCCCAGCGACAGAAAAGGTGAAAGGACGGTGACAAATGCGTACACTGACTGGACAGGTCCCCTCAATCTGTGTGGTTTTACCTCAAAATACCATTTCAGACACAAATCTACATGGTCTTCACATGATCTGACCAAGATATGTCTGGACTTTAAAAGAGACTGTGCCGTCTGAGTTTGTTTCGGCCTTTCTTCTCAGAGTAGTTAGATAGGAAACGCCGACCTCATCTAGTTTTTAAAATATGATTGACGTGTAAAAGTGTTTGTTCAAACCTACTTACAGAAATAAAATCATTTAGGAAATCGTTTGACTTGGGGCATGTGTCTTAAGAGTGATGAATAAAACTGTTGATGTATGGAGAGGGAGAGGAAGGCCAAAGAAAGATGGGTGGATAGTGTGAAGAAAATGATATGAAAGAGAAGGGAGTGAATGATAAAGGATGATATGATAAGGTGCAAGTCTTGTACAGTTCAAGCAGTATGGTTATGGAATGCCTTGCCTGTGTCTATAAGGCGTGATCAAGCATTGTCCATTTTTAAAATTCAGGTTAAACAACACTTCCTCTCTCCTTAAATATCATCATTACATTTAGTTTCCTTGCTCTTGTTTCATGTTTATTATTGTCTATATAGGTAGATAAGTATATGTTGTATGTATTTAGTATATATGTAAATGGTACACCACTGACTACCTACAGTATTCTCTCCTTCTCCCTTTAATCCTTCCAAAGGTTGTCTGTAAAAGATCTCTTTTAGCGTTAAGACCGCTCATTGAGCCCCCTATGTAAAATTTCTACATTTATATCTGTAATTTTGACGGTGTACATAATAAAGAGTATTCTATTCTATTATAATGATAACGTGATGGTTCACAGGGGAGAATGGAAGAAGAAAACGTGATGCACTGACCACAAGTAACATGGGACCAGGGCAGAAAGATGATGATTACTGACAATTGCGTGCACTGACTGGACAGGTCCACTCAATCTGTGTGGTTCTTTCTTCAAAAGACCATTTCAGACACTAATCTAGATGGTCTTCACATGATCTGACCAAGATTATGTCTGGACTTTAAAAGAGACTGTGATCTTTGAGTTTGTTTCGGCCTTTCTTGTCAGAGTAGTCAGATAGGAAACGCCGACCTCATCTCGTTTAAAAAAATATGATTGACGTGTAAAAGTGTTTGTATAAACCTACTTACAGAAATAAAATCATTTATCATTTAATACGAAATCTTTAGGAAGGCAGTTCGAATGAATGAATCCGAAACGAAAACATCACGAAATCATTGTATGCTGCACCGGTTGACTTCATCGAAGGCTGTCGCTGAAAACCAGCGCTGGGGCTCTGTCTTGAATAGGGTTATACCGCTCGGGTGGAGGTGACGCATATTTTCCCCGACCTTGTTCTTTTTTGTGTTTTGTTCTTTCTTTGCGTCATGTTCACCAAAAATAAATATTTTCTTTATTGCTATCTTTTAACCCCGACTGTGGAGATGGTCTTTGCTGCGTCCGACTGAGGGCGGAGCCACTTTAAAGTTTTTCTAGTCGGCCACGACAACGTGTGTCCAGGTGAATGGCTTTCTGATGGCTCGATGGAAGAATCAGGAGGTTTGAACTGCTGAAGGGTAAGGATGTGAAACTGGAACTCTGCGCTGTCACTTACGATACCGCGAGAGTAGGAAAGTATTGAGCCAATAAAATTTAATAATAACCATCGACACGAAGAAGAGGAATTCATCAGTTTTAGTAGCGTTTCTCGCATGGAAATTGGCTGTTCCCAACACATAGGGAAACTTGAGGGTTTCCGATAGAAAACACAAGCGTTACGTCTGTGCTGTCTTTTTGCTACTAAGCTAAGACTAAATCAGATACCTTTTAATTTCGTTTTCTTCCACTGGACACACGTTCTGTGACTGATTGTCAGACAGACCACGCACAGCATAATCCACTGAAGATAGAAACATGCTTCGTAAAGAGTGTTAAAGCACGAGGAAAGGATATTTTTACAGAAACCGGAGTTTTTTTTATTTTATTATTTGTGATTACTATTTTTTGCAATATCTAATAAAGCTTTAGTACTTTGAATGGCTTTGTTTTATAAAAGAATATCTGCTCGGCGCGACTTCGTTCGCGTGGTGTCCTACCCCTACCCTACCTTACCCCTAAAACTTCGCGGGCGTATGCAGAAAAACTCACCAAACTTTCATCAAAATCGGTCCAGCCCTTTCGGAGTCCATAGTGGACAAACAAACATTGTTTTTATTTGTATAGATAGAAGATAGAAATAATAAACATTATACCGTCTAATATTTTGCATTTATATTAATACAAAATTGCAAAATTCACAAAAATAACCAATTAACTGAGATTAATATTTTGAATATTTTTAGAAGTTTTATTTTACAATACAAGGCTGTTCGTAAAAAATAATAGTAATTGCAATTTACAGCAAAATGATGTTTACTTTTATATCTTAGATTTTTTTACAATTACAAATCAGTTTTTTTAATTCCGTGTGGTGATTTTGCTCTCCGTGTAGGATATGAAGTAAGGGTAAAAGATATGTAGTCTGTAGATATGTAGTCTGGGTAAAAGAAAATGTAACAAATAAGTTTCTTTTTTGTTTTCTATTTATGTACTTTGCATGCCGAAAGGTAAAATATACCTATAAATTGGATTATTATAAATATAATAATACCAAGACTGTGATACACATTATTACATGAATGTAAAACATCTGCATATTGTTTACCCATATTTGCAAATAAATGATTTTGTATTTTGATGAATTCTCTGTCTACCATCCCAGCAATATAGCCGTGAAGCTACTTTCTTTTCAGAGATACAAAACATGATAATGTCGTGATATTTAATCATTAGCTGCTGAGTTCCGTGTTCTAATTAACAAACTAATTTCAGTTGTCAGCAAATTGTAATTTACACGGCTTTATTAATGAGTGTACAACAAAACTTGGTTGAAGAAAAGTTTGTTTATAAATGAGATTTGGTTTGTTAGTTAAGTGTTTGAGCTGCCTCTAACTTTTTCACTCCAAAGAAGATGTTACAGAGAAAGAACAAGAATTAATCATCACGCTTTTTGTGTTACCGACATAGCCAGCAGAATAAGTAAACTGAAGTGGCAGTGGGCTGGCCATGTTTGTTGAAGGACCGATGGCCGGTGGAGCACACGAGCCCTGGAGTGGAGACCGCGTATCGGCAAGCGTAGTGTGGGACGCCCCCTTGCAAAATGGACCGATGACCTTAAAAAGATGGCTGAGACGTACTGGATGCAGAAGACAGAGTGCTGTGGCGCAGCTTGGGGAGGCCTATGTCGAGCAGTAAACTGCAATAGGCTGAGTTGTGTGCTGGCAATCATAATAGTAGGTATATTTGAGTTTTAGGATATAAAGCACTCAGGGTTGGCCTTTTAGCTTATAGTACCTAAGCCATACCTAAAGAAGGAAAGAAATAAACCGATGATGAAAAAGGTTCTAATTATACAACTCATTTGAAAAGTTACAAAGAAATAAGAAGCATGTTGCGAGAAAAGTGTATGATAAATGATAAATGATAAATGATTTTATTTCTGTAAGTAGGTTTGTACAAACACTTTTACACGTCAATCATGTTTTTTAAACTAGATGAGGTCGGCGTTTCCTATCTGACTACTGACTGACTGACTGAAATGTTTTTGGTTGTTTAGGACAAAGATTAGAAAAGATCTTTCATATGTGAGTACATCCATTGTATGAAGAAAATTTTGCAAGAAAAGATATTAACAGAGAGGTGACTGCTGTCGAAGATATGGAGTATGACTAATTGTGACTAACGTAAATTAACATCTATAATTAAAAAACTGGCCAAGTGCGTGTCGGGCCACGCACAGAGTAGGGTTCCGTAGTAGCCCGTTATCACAATATAGTACGATTCTGTTGTTTTTTATTCTGAATATAAGTAATGGTAAAGATATTAGGAGTTAATGGTTATAATAGCAAAAAAAATCGACATTAAATTTGAATTATCATTTCTAAGTCGTGCGGGGATGTCTATTAAAAGTGGAAAATAGAAAAAATAGCTATAAAATCCGACTTCACATGGGAAGTTAGAAAAAACTTATCTATAAGAGAACTAAATTAAATTAGCTGGCGAAACTCCGCAAACGTGATGGCTAAACATGATGAAACAAAAAATTAATCAATTTGAAGGGTTTTTTGTGGGGTTTTCGACAGACGTGATTAGTAACGATTTTTAAATCAAATCAAATAATTTATATTTGCAGAAAACACTGTTGCAATGGTCTTATTAAATGTACATGTTTCAAGTGATTTTACCGTAAGGCATGCAAAATGTGTACAATCATGGTTTATCACACTTCAAGTAACAACATTACCAGAGGTAATTAACTCCTAAAAAAAAACATATTTTCTTTTGTTATCGTGTTTAGGTATCGATACTCATTACGGCTGCAGAGTTTCGCTGGCTAAATTAATTTAACCCCGTATAGAATTCATTAAACACACTACTATAGACACAGTATTTGGTTTCTATAAAGAATAAAAAATAGGTAATTCATCATTTATATCGGTAATTGACGTAGCACCTATCGATTTATACTTATTTCTCCTTTGACCTATTGTGTGACCTGTGTGAACGTCATACTTGCCCAATGTTTGATGTTGGTCCAATTTGTTGGCCCAATAATGACGTTTACTGTGGGTTCTACGAAATCTTGCCGCATTATATAAGTGGTTTGTAGGTTTTTAGTACTTATATATTAAATTATGTTAGCATAGGTGAAATTATATTTAGGAAGGTCATGATCCGTGGCTTTGAGGAGAATTGGCAGTTATATTAAAAAAAACCGGACGGACATGTATAGTCCATTTGGTTAGTCTACACATAACTTAGAAACTAGTGTTGGTACTTTTATCTACCAGAAAAACAACAAAATCTATTCATTACTGCGCTACAGTGGCATGTACAGTCACGAGCACTAATATGTCAACACTTGGCAACTTTCAATAGCGATTTTTTCGTGATATAATTAATGAAACGTTGAAATGCGACATATTACATAAACCTATGGGTTCAAAAATACTATGTTCGTAACAACATAGAATTTCATTCTAAAATTAAGGAGAAAATCGCTTTTGAGTTTAGTCAAGTGTATACATATTTATGCTCGTGATTGTAGGCGTATCCAATGTCCCAGTATGGGGCTGTTCCACCTTTCAGCTGTTACTAGATTCCTTCCAACAAAACCCACAGTGTTACCCCAGATATCACGAGCCGGGAGTGCAAAATATACGCGTTCAAGCTCCGCACTCTAAGAACTTTTAACTCACTAGGTCGAAAATCTGACCTACCATGATGGCTTTCCACAATTTGCTTTTAAAGTTAACCTTAGACATGACATACGGATGTTGAAGAAATCCTCGTGAAGAAACCTGGACTTTAGGTTCTCAATTCGGGAACAAAAGTGGTGATCAATATTCTTTCCTTATTTGTTTGAAGGGAAGGCCTTTTTCTTTAGTAGAACAAAGCAGGCCATACTTAATATTCATAATCATGCCCTGAGGAATTTATTTAAAGATAAAAATCCTTCCTCAGGAATTTAATGTTTTCAGGCTTCCTTTATGTTATGAGATAGCATTAAAAATACAAAGGATTGCTTTTGTATTAACCGTTAAAACCCGTCTATTTCCTGTACTTTCATGTCCTTGGGAAAGGTCAGGGTCGCACTCTTTCGATAAAAGGCCTCGCTTTGACCTTGAGGTGTGACTTTAAGCTGTAAATCTGATTAATGAATGAGACAAACTTTCGTTTTTGTTTTATAAATAATTTCTTTATTTCAAATGAAGTATTTACTATTAAAATATAATAACCTGACCTGACTAAAACTATTAACAAACTAAAATATGGCGTGGAAAAATTCTTCCGCATCGATGTCGACAGGTAATATACCCGTGAGATTGGCGGCATTGCCAGGTTGTATGGCAATGCTTAGTCTCTGGGCAAGTTAAAAGCCAGCCCTTGGGTCACGGGAAGTGTAAAAAATTTTTTGTTTAGGTTAGTTTTGTAAAGTAAAAGAGAAGTTCAGTAAGCATTTGTATGCGATTTTTTCACAAATAAATTGTTATATGCAAGAATTGCCTTTGTAGTATTGTCTTTGTGAAAGTGCTTGCTGAAGAATTGTTATTATATTTTTTTATTACTAGCTTTTGTCCGCGGCTTGGCCCGCGTGGAGGTCGGAAATTATCCTACGGGAACGTACTACGGGGATAGAAAGTAACCTGTGTTAATCCAGGTTATAAACTATATGTGTGCTAAATTCCATCCAAATATGTTCCGTAGTTTTTGCGTGAAAGAGTAACAAACATCCATCCATCCATCTATCCATCCATCCTCACGAAAATTTGTAATATTAGTAGGATAGGATTCATGAAACGAGATAGGAAGAGTTCCTTCTAAAATATTACAAAACCCACCAAGGTGCAAATTAATCACAATGTACTACCATAAAAGCTATTTCTGCATTTAATCAAGCAGAACTTATAGAACACCTACTAGCGACCCGCCCTACTTACCTACACGGTTTTGTACGACTTGACAAAAAACATCGAGATTTCTTTATAAAACAGACTAAGAAATTGAAAATGTGACTGACAGCCAATTACAAGTCTTCACATACATATCATTATCAGAATAATAGTAGAAGAAATCTGTGAACAACACAGTACTGCCAACAAAAACCATAAACCACCAAAGCTAAAACTATACATATTAATATTATATATATACAACAATACAAATTAGGCTTCTGAACCTAACATAATTTGAGCAATATCAAGCACCAGGTGAAAAAGTTAAAGGTCAAGCACTTTCTGGCCACGGACACACCTGTTGTAAAAGAAACGAAGTCATGCTGTTCACACACCCTATTAAAGTTTCTGCTTGCACGCACAAGGAATGAGTTTATTAATGTATTATTAGACATAAACCTTCTGGAAACAATTCTCTAAATGATGGTGAAAACCGCATCGAAATCCGTTGCGGAGTTTAGTAGAAAAACGAGGTCACGCGAAAAGCGACTTTAAGAGATATAGAAGTGCAGCAAAAGTATATACAATATTTAGCATAACTAATATCCATGTCTGAAGGTAAAAATACAGACACAGTATGAGACATTTTAACTTTGATTCTCATCATTATCCGTCTAGCCTTTTCTAACTATGTTGGGGTCGGCTTCTAGTCTTACCGGATGCAGCTGAACACCAGTATTAACAGCAGTTGTAGTAGCAGCAGTATGTAGTAGCAGCAGTATGTAGTAGTTATTATTTTAAATTTGACTCTAAAAATGTATATATATTGGGTGGTAGGAACATCGACGCACAACCGTTTACCTGTTACGATGGACTCAGTACATGATTCTGGACCCCTCTGGTGTTGAAAATAACGGTCGGTTCTTAAAAAATAAAATCTGTTTCTTACAAAAGTGCAATACCTACGCGGTCAAAATATATGGAACAGCAATTCTTTTTTATAACCGACGAAAGAATTTCAACGCAAGTGGTTCGGAATCATGTACTGAATCCATAGTAACAGGATATGCGTCGATGACCCTGCCACCCTGTATGTAGAAGGAGGTTGTTTATCCGCTACTTTCCATTAGGACAGCCGATGACTTGTTGACCAATCCATCATTTTATAAAAGGGTAAAGTGTTAGAGTGGTTTCAATCCTTAATCCTTAAGAATGCTGTCATTTCATCTTAGAGAGTCGTTACTGTAGTCAGAAGTCTGAAAGTCTGACAACTAGACCTACCAAGGGGTATCGTGTTACCCAGTAACTGGGTTGTGGAGCAGTCGCTTCATGTAAAATACTGGTATAAAGCTGCATCCGATTAGAATGGAAGCCGACCCAACTATGTAGGGTAGGCAAATAAAGGATATTTGGAAAGTCAAAGACCAAGACTGCCTATTTTTGTCGATAGCCGTCTCCCGGCCACCGTAGGCGCGGGTTTGCCGACGGCGAGCAATGGGCAGCTCGCCGTTCGATAAGGACCAGGCCCGGATCGACGGCGCGTCGTGTTTCACGGGCGCCTCAAAGAGATGTCAGCAACATTGATGGGGTCTGAAAGGGCCAATGCCTGCCGGGGTCGCGGATTATTCGAAAGAGTTACCGTGGCCCGGGCAGACATGCAACTGAAGGAACACGGGTGAGTTTTAGTCAGTAAAAGTCTGCCATGCCCTTCTGCTCCGCCCAGAGCGGGAGAAGAAGAGAAACAAAAAAAAGACTGCCTATATATTGTATAGGTAATAAGACCAAGACTGCCTAGCTTCAAGACATTGGTACAGGTTAATAGGTAAGTAAGCATTGTATTGGGGATAATATTGATTGTTAAGGCAGAGACTTAAAGAAATTTGAAGGACAAGTAGATTTCCCAGAAAAATATACGAAATACTATTCAAATTGAGTATAATTATCATGCCTTCGAAATCGTGTTTCGTCGTGAGGAATTACTAACATTTTAGCTCCTCCAATTATGGTGGGGTTTGTTAGAATATTTACAGCTAAATTTTCGACCTAACAAGCAGAACACGCACGATATAATTTTCCTTTTATTTTCTGTTTCTGTATTCAGTACAAATTCAGTAGCTTGTTTTGGCATTACATACCAACTGCTAGAAATAAGACAAACATGATTTAGTACCAACCAATGCTCTTAGTAAACAAGTGCATTAAATTACATCATATCCAAATAACTAAATATATTTTAAAAATTAAAACCAAAATAGTCCAAGACACTGAGGAAAGTGTTGCAGCTATAGAAATGATGCTGCTGTCTGACCTAGGGCAGATTTGTTGCTCAAGTAATCCATCAACAGTTTAAGGATGGTCAATGTCCATTAGAAGCTGCCTTGCAATGCTGGCCTCCCTCTCCATCCATCAACATTTATATTCATCAGTGCTTTAGTCACATACGTTTACTCATGTAGCTAAACGTAGCATGTGTGTAGTAAAATTTTTATTCATCGCTCAAATACATAGCAAACTATAGTTTTGTATAATTTAGAAGCATTTTTTAATTTTGTAAATGTGAGTACCATGGATTCGTTTATTATATCATTATTATGTATGTTGACTTGACAGCATGGCAGTTGAGACTATGTCATGCTCACTTAAATGTCTCAATGTTGGTGGCGCGTGTGTTGGATCATTCGGTTCCCTACAAAATGGTTGAGCTGGATGGTGCTGATCCACGTGTCATGTTCGTGAACGGGCGCCGTCAGTTGAGACTGGTCAACTCTTAACTGCCACGGCTTATTTTTATTATTAATCTTTTATTTTGAATTGTTTCTTAATATATATTTTTTTTTCATTGTTCTCGCATATAGAAGCAACAAGAATAATGTACCCAGGATTTTGTAATATCTTGATTTAAAAAGAGTGTCCTTGGAGTTTCTTGCTCGTTCTTATGCATAGAGATCTACGTTTTGGAATGGGCAACTAGCTTCAACTTTCTGACTAACTGACCGATTCTTTGACAATTCAAAAGTGCCTGTAAATGGTTTAATTGAAATAAATGCTTTGAGTTTGAGTTTGAGTTAAAAAGTAAAAGAGTTATGAATATAAATTTTCATGGATGGAGGAGAGAGAGAGGAAGGCCAAAGAAAAACTGGTGGATGGATTGTGTGACGAATGATATGAAAGAGAAGGGAGTGAATGACAGCGTGACGGCTGATAGGGGAGAATGGAAGAAGAAATCGTGTTGCGACAACCACAAGTAGCATGGAACAAGGAGAGGAAGATGATGAATGCTGACATCACCTTTTACGGTAAGTGTAAGCTCAAAACTGCAGTAATTGTAAGATTTGTTGTGCACAATTTTGAGAGTCCATGATCTTAGGAAATACTCTATTATGATAAACAGGTTATTGTATTGAATGACGCCTACTTAGTAACGAATCTCACTATACGGAATGGATCCAGAGGATCCAGAGTCCATCTATGAAGTTCTTTTTCATAGTCTTAGTGGTTTTAAACCATCTTCGCATTATTGCCTTTCTAATGAAACCAGTGTGGGACACATCGGTTGGATTATTTCAAAATCTATAACGAACATACGTAGAAACAGTTATATGTTTTATACATATATGGCGCCCCCTCTTTTGATTGGTTAGTATATTGGAAACCTACTACAATACTGCAAGAGGAGTCACAGCGTAAAAATCTTATAGTAAGTTTCTTCAAATGATACATATTGGAGTACCTATTTATAAATCATAGTGCCTCAATCGTCATTTATTAAAATCAAATGCTATTAAGCATATGCTTTCAATGACATTGAAATAATAAACATAATATCCAGCAAAGATCTAAGAACTTTGAAACTAAACAAATGAGCACCATCACTGAAATACAAATAATTCAACGATACCAATTCATCCGGCTCGAAGGATACACAAAGTAAGACCACAGAAAGAAAAAAAGATAATTTAAGGACCAAAAAAGAAAGATAAAATCGAAGATCAGGGTTTCATCCGGGCGAGTATTCCAGGTTTCCGGATAACTGCGCATGCCTTTTGCCGGCTCACTGAACAATGGAGATCCAACTCAGTGGCGTCTAAAAAGGTCCACCACTTATTTATAAACGATAAGATTGGGCTGATGATGTTAATGATGACGGATTAGCTGGAGTATATTAGATTTTGGAACTTCACGTCTATGTATATTTAGTACATATTAGTTATAATTATCCGATTCTGAAAGCATGTTGTTCAGAAACTGCGGGGTCATTGCGTAACACACTAACAGTAGCAATGGCTTTCATTTTGACAGTTCAAGAACATTCATTTCGTTATTTACGTTGTTGAGCAGATAATTTTGTCGAACATATGAAGCAATGGCATTAGGCTTCAAAATGATTCAGATTGTGATAGATAGTGTGGGTGCTGGTGTGACCGATTGAACGAAATAAAATCCACATATTGAATTATTTGACTGGCAATCACCTTTTAATTTGAGATTTGTACAGCAAATTGATATTGATAAGGTGTTTGAAAATCAGAGTTATTGTTAGAGTTTTTACTGTTTCTGATAACCAATAAATAGTCCAGAATACGAGGGCAAATATATAAAAAAAATGACGAAATATTGGTTATTTATTTAGGATCCATCATACTGAGTTGTGGAGGTCGGACAGGTAGTCGCTCCATGTAAAATACTGGTATTCAACTACATCCGGTTACACTGGAAGCTGACTCGAAAAGGTTAGGTAGATGTTGATGATGACCGTCACGCCAACATGATTTTGAACTATAAAGTGATTAGAACCAAATTATCCACTAGTGCTGTATTCCTCATGTTACTCGTATTTACTTCTGTTTTATTTATAAGCTATTGGAAACCTTAGAGTTTTACTTCAGAGAACGTTGGCCATTTTGTTTTGATTGATTTATTATGACGGCAAAGAATGGTAGATCAGCTGTTGGATCTGCATCATTTATCATTGTATGGTATGAATGACATGCTGGTCTATTGAAAAGGTGCATAGACCTTTCAATCGGAAAAGTTGTAATAAAGAGGGAAGAATTACCTTACTTCGATTCAGCTCAAGTTAGGTACAATCAATTCACACTTCACTATCTTCGATGTCCATTCCATTTTGTTCGACACGAAAAATGGATTTATAGTAATCGATGCCGGTTGCTAGGGCTTATCGATTTATACGATCCTTTAAGCCTAGATGGCTTCAAGACCCTGTCTACATTCTCAGCACTATCAATTGGATCTCCCCTAATCTAATAAGGGATGAGACACCACACTCGTCTAATAATAGATGTAGAGCAGGGCCATTAATATTCTTATAGTGGGAATTAATCCAGCCATATTAAAAGTAATGAGTTTTAGACCCGAAGGCATCTCGAGGGACATGAACAAGGACGAATGACGTCACCCATGGTGTCACTAACGATCTGTGACGTCATGGACATCTCCGCCTCACTAAGATCTGTCCTATCCTCACTATACGTTACACTATTGATTCGAGGGAGAATATTAAGCTTCGCATACATCCGCCAGTGTATATGCATCATTGTGATTTAATCAGTGGAGGACTGACGTGCGCGTGATTTGAACGTGCCATTAGATTTAAAATAAAATATAAAAAATAAATTAAAAAACAAAATGAACGTGCACCACGCAATGGTTCGGACCAGGTTGCTGAGGCCCAATTTTGGTCTAGACAAATTGGTGAGTAAGATTTTTATTACCTATTTATAATGTTCAGTGGAAAATTTATTGAATGCAATAATCGTAAATATTTTTTACTTTCTGACGTCTAATTAGTTGCACGGCTGCGCCAAACAGCTGACAGAATTTAACATAACACAACAGGCGATACGCCTTAAAATCACAGATGGAATAAAAAACACAGAAAAAGACAATAAAAAGCCACCAACGATACATAAAACGTGATTAAAATGGTGCCTTGGAATAAAATGTGACAATTGAACCTTCAAACACTTACGAAATGAGTTTTCCAGCACAAAAATCTCCACACAAACAACTGATTATAGAACGAATTTAACTGATATCGGATTATTCGACTGTAAAATTAGAATTTAGGATAAATAATTGTATTTTTGTAAAAACGCGAGCGCGATTCGGATGTGTTTTTCGCGCTGGGCACCGGCGTGTTAGGCGACTGCCGCAAACTCCTTGAAAAATCAATAACTACCCCCCGACAGTGGCCGCATGCGGAACTCGCCACAGAACTTAACACTGCTCACCCATTTCCGTATTATGTAAGTGAGCGCGACAGAGACAGACATACGTCCGCCCGTTCACCGCGCAAACAACCCTACCGAACGCGCCAATAAGCTCGCGCAAGATGGCCGCTTGACGTTTGACGTTTACGCGCCAAATGTGACATTTCTGCGTGTTAATTCGATTCTAAATTGTCTTTTCATCGATTCTATTGCTTCATTTGAGTCGTAAAACTGCAAAATAATGATTGTTGATTGAGGGCGGACGTTGGATGTGTATATTTTTTGTTAGCACGCGTGTAATGGTGTTGTAAAAATTGTAATCAATTTTGGGAGAATGTCAAAACCGTGTCGAGATGAAAATGACGATTATAATTTGACAGATAATAAACGTGTAGGTGAGCTGTGAGGCGTATAGAATGCAGGGTGAATGACTTTTGTAGTATTTTACCTTGTGGTTCTTGTGCTAGTTTGAATGTTGCGCATTGCAGCTGATTTTCAGCCATAGGTAAGCTGCAATGCTGGAAATGTTTTAGGTCATACCAAGAAAAGGAGCGAAGAGAGTCGTTCCTTCATCATTATGAATTATTCCTTTTTGTACCTTGGTATTGTGAGGCCTCTTTTGTGTTTTTCGCAAAGAATTCCTTTGCATTTCTTCGACTTGTAAGGATTGGAAGCATTGGTCCTTTTCCTTTTGATGAATTTTCTAGTTACCATCAGTACAAACAGATCGAAATATCTGTAACACCCAACCTTTTCAATCCATAGCCTCCATTTAGTTACGTAAATAAGATCAGTAGGTATGCTTGTAAACGCCCCATAAGCACTGGCAATCCTATTAGTAGATATCAAAGTTTCCTGTAACCACGTTTGGCATTTAGTGGCCACATGTCAGAGTGCAGACTCAATAAAATCAGAGTTTATACGGATAGGTAGCCGTCCTTTGTGTAGGCTATAACAACATTAACAACAGTAACTCTTGCTTGCAGTAGACTTTAACACCATTGCGAGGTGATTTAAAAGTTAACTTTAGATTTTATTTTATATATCCAGCTAATGTTATATTGAGGTACCCTCTGCTTGCTTATTACAACTGGATTTCCTCATAACACAAATTCAAGTTCGAAATACTTTATTTCACATTAACCTACATAGGCACTCATGAAACGCCAGAACAAGTAGTTTCCAGGTACTTAACAAAATAGAAAATGGACAAAGGTCAGGAACACCTAGATCGTGCCCTTCCTATCATTGTATTTTGCCTAGAAACAGTTGAATCATCTCAGGGTCCGTAATATTACCGACATCCACAGGTCCATAACCTTCGAATAGGAACAACACTGCATTGCCTCCTAACCCACTAGAACTTTGTTACTAAGAGCTTTAGAACACAACCCACGATCAAAACTAAAGTTTAGTACACCTAGATTTTGGATGGCATAATCACATCAAATGAATCTTATGATTCAGACATAAGGTTCTATTTTATTTGATCCACCCATCATTATCAAAAACCGTGCAACGTTACTCAGTCATAATTTTTTTGCCTAACACTTAAATAGGCTAGCTTCTAAACAGTAATTTAGTGAACTAAAGAAGGTGTATCTATAAAGAAAAACTTGACGTTGAGCGAATCGATTATTTTACATGCCATTGACCTTAAGTTTTCAGTTAACTGAACCGCTAAAAGAACATTTTAGTTAAGTAACTATAATATGCTGAAAATAGGTTTTTACACTTGAAAGAATTTCAGCCTAGCCGCGAGCTCTAGTATCAGTGTTATCAACGTGAATGCAATCAGACTTCCTCCTGCCGAGGTCGAGGATTGTTCGAAAGAGTTACCGTGGCCCTGGCGCACAGGCAACTGAAGGAACACGGGTGGGTTTTAGTCAGTAAAAGTCTGACACGCCCTTCCGCTCCGCCCAGAGCGGGAGAGGTCATTTGATGATTTCCCAACCGAAAAATGAAAGGTGTGTATGAATATCCTATAGTTACAGGAGTTAGATGGAGAGAATATCGTTATTTTACGAAAAATGACGTTACATTCTTAATCTGTGGTTACATCGTCATCGCTTTTTTTTACTCCGCACATAAATTCACATAGTTTCGAGGTTTTTGTTCATCTATAATTACGCTTGCCGCGATCGGTCCGTGGATGGGTGACCATCCATTACTTATCGAAACCCCTCCGTGCCTTGGAAAGCACGTTAAGTTGATCCCGGTTGTTATTTGTAGATCATGGGTAGCCAGAAGCCCAAAAGTCTGACAACCAGTCTTATCAAGGGATATCGTGTTACCCAGTAAGTGGGTTGTGGAGGTCGGATATGTAATCGCTCCATGTTAAAAATTGCTGTTCAGCTGCATACAGTTAGACTGGAAGCTGGGCTCAACAAAGTTACCCAACTTTGTTGAGCACCAGACCAGGGAAGCATAGCACTAAAAGGAGGAGCCCTATACTTAGTAGTGATTGGAACAGGGCTGCCAATTATAATGATTGTGAAGCATATCTTGGTTAAAAATTTTCATAGAAGATGAAATTAAACCAAAATATTAAGTAAGTATAAAAAGATACTTGATGTTTTTTGAAGAACATTGCTCTATTTTAAGAATTTAGAAGTATTCCCGTTTGAGCACCTATTTTGAGGGCACCTATGGTGCATGGGAATACCTATGGTGCTCAATGCATAGGTGCCCTCAAAATAGGTGCTCAAACGGGAATACTTTAGAATTTCTCCTGCGTGTAGTGGATAAGTTTACTTACACAAGTAGAGAGTAGGGAGTGGCGATCTTTCTTTACCATATCGAAACCCCTCTGTGCCCAAAACTGTTTACTGTTTGGTGTACATGATAAAGAGTATTCTATTCTATTTCATTCTGTTGTTACCATTTGTCATACCAACTCATCAAGTCATAACAGTAATAAAATCAATCTGCCTAGTCTTTCTCGAAACTATGACGGGGTCGGCTTCCAGTCTAACCGGATACAGCTGAGTAGCAGTGTTTTACATGGAGCGACTGCCTATCTGACCTCCACAACCCAGTTACTAGGTAGCACGATATCCCTTGATAAGAATGGTTTATCAGACTTTTAAGCTTCTGGCTACCCATGATCTACAAATAACAGCCGGGATCAAAGGCTTAACGTGCTTTCCGAGGCACGGAGGGCTCTTGATATGTAATGGATGGTCACCCATCCACGAACCAACCGCGGCAAGCGTAGCTTAACCATCGATCAACCCGTGCGGCTGTTATTTTGTAGCCACGAGCATGTCACCTACTGTAGCGTAGCAAAGAAAAACAACTCTTGCTAAGAAGTTTGCTGCGTCGTTTCTTCTTAACAGAAAGAAAGAAAGAAAGAAAATACATTTATTTAGCACAGACTACAAAGCACACAACACAATATATACAAGTAAAAAAGAAAAATAAAACAAATAAAACGTGTAAAGTGCGTTGTGAGAAATTAGCAGGAAAGTGTGCCTCGCGGCTGCGCCAAATAGGTCCAGTTCAGCAAACATGTCAGACAACTAGTGCCTGACGCTGGTTTTCAACTGAACCTGAAGTGTGAGGTGACGGATGTAAATCAGTTTTAATAACAAAGAAAGCTGCAAAGGATTTTATGTAAACTACTAGCTGCCCGCCCCGGCTTCGCACGGGTTGCGGTACTTATCTACGGCGTACCCTACCTACCTACCTACCCTACCTACCCTACCTACCTACCCTACCTACCTACCCTACCTACCTACCTACCCTACCTACCTACCCTACCTACCTACTCTACCTACCTACCTACCCTACCTACCTACCTACCCTACCTACCTACCTTCCTCCCTAACTCCCTACCCTACCTACCAAAAAAAAAAAAAAAAAATAATAATAAAAAAAAAAAAAAAAAAAAAAAAAAAAATTGATGTTGGCCGATTCTCATAGATACCGGATAAGCACAAAAAATTTCATCAAAATCGGTTAAGCCGTTTCGGAGGAGTATGGCAACGAAAACTGTGACACGAGAATTTTATATATTAGATGTAGGTCCTTATAATATGGTCAAATTATAAATCTAGATATTTTAGCATACATGACTTTTTCAGGAATATTTGGCGTATAACGTAACATACTATCACGTTTGTATTCCCCGAAGGGTTAGGCAGAGTTGTACCTGAAGTACACCCACATTTCGCCAGTTATGCTTAAGTCCCATGTAATAGGGGGCGAGCTTATTGCATAGCATAATACATATTAAGAGATAAACGCCATTTAATAAATTAGAACAATAGTATAGAGGTATGGGTACAGGCTGTAAAGTTCACTCATAGTCTATGGAAAAGGGAGGATCCTCCGACCAGACGGGTGTTGTGTCTGGTGGGCAACTGCCCGACGATTGATATCAGGATATTGTATATATGCTAGTTGCGCGGTAAACTCTGCTTGCGCGATGCAGGATTTTGTGTGACGTCAGTGTGACGTGTAGCTCGCATGTGGCGATTTAGATGCCGCTACAATAGAAAGAGAGGCGAGTGTCAGCTCGGATAGCTGACAGCGGCCGTCTCGGATTTAATAAGAAAACATATTTTATTTCAACAAATACGTGTTTCAGTCCAGTAGCTAAGATTACCAAAAATAGTCAACATTGAATAAATGATATTTGACATTGACTTTCTTGAGAAAATTGAAAAGAAGACATATATCTTGGCCCTCTGAATAAATAAAGGACCAATATTGAAAAAAATAAAATCAACATTATGTAGTATAAAATAGCTGAAAATATTGCTTCAATACTTGTTATCTTTCCAGCAGAATATTCTTGTCCATTTAATGAATGTCGGTAAGAAATTGCGTTTACCGATAAGAACACCTTTCTGTTCTATTCCCCAAGTAATTTTTTACGTTTTATTTTTTGGATTTCCTGTTGTTTCATGAATTTCATGTTAGAATAGGTACTAGCTTTTGCCCACGGCTTTGCACACGTCGATGTCGGAAATTATCCAACGGGAACGTACTACCGGGATAAAAAGTATCCTACATGGTAATCCAGGTTATAAACTATCTGTTTTTCAAATTCCATCCAAATCCGTTCAGTAGTTTTTGCGTGAAAGAGTAACAAACATCCATCCATCCATCCATCCATCCTCACAAACTTTCACATTTATAATATTAGTAGGATAGTAGGAAGTAGGATAGGGTTAGTAGGATTCTTTCAATAGGTATTGTACCTATTTCGCAAGCTAAACCATAAGCTAATTTTACAAGGTATCGGCAAATACGGAACGTCACATGCTACGGGCACACTACGATTTTAAAACCGCGAAATAAAACCGCAAACGAAAATAATTTTTCAACCGAATTCTCAAGCGATTTTTTATCGAAGTGCGCGGGCTCTAGTATATTGGTATTGTTCACAGATTTGCGATTATGATCCGTTACGATTAAAATTCGTAGTGCGCGGTTAGCCTAACATGCTCTTTTTGCCTCTTCCACATTGATATTTAAAACTAAAAGTGTCACTAACTTTAAGTTAAAACATTTTACTAACTGCCTCCACCTAACCGGCTCTGAAGATAACTCTAACTTACTTTAGTTAAGAAAAAGAAAAGAACAACTATCTTGCTTAAAAGATAAAACTTCCATATCTCAGCCGAAGAGGCTGCATAACGTTTAACATTTATTATAAAAGCCAACACTCTGGCTCGTACAGCCAACCGCTTATCAATGGGAACACTTCCATTACTAAAACCGACCCTACTGGTACGGCATAAAGCGCTGTCACTTTAAAATTATTACCAACGAAGTGTTGTCGACCGTACATCGTAAATTGTTAAAAGCTGAGAGAAAAATGTTTTTCAGAAATTATGAAGGCAGCGGTGTCTGTGTCGCATTCGGAAGTTATGAAGAAAATAGTTCGCTTTATCTTTCTGACTGGCCGACTCCTCTGACGATTCAAAAGTGCCTGTAAATGTTATGATTGAAATTAATGCTTTGAGTTAGTTTGAAAAGGGTTGTTTGCCAATCAACTCTTTCTTAGGTTATCTCATGGTCTAAAAAAATAAGGTCTGGCACTCCGAGAGTGACACAAGCTTACGTCACTATCCAGTTGCCACTTTATTGCAACAACACAAGAAGTATGGAAACATTTTCAGTCACCATTCTGTTAAAAAAATATATATCAAGCATTTAAGTTGTCGTTTTGTTTTTCTAATCAAACGAAACAATTCAAGTTAAACTTATACCGACGTAATTGTTAGTTAAAACCTCATTGATTTATCGGATTCGCACAGGTAATAAAGGCGGTTGGGGAGTTATTATGACACACTACTGGTAACACAGCGGTGATGACGTAGGCTTGTGTCACCCACGTGACCACTGTGTCTCGGAATGCTGTACATGGCGAAGTATATTATTATACCATGGGTTATCTATGAATTGCCTGCCTGCTCATAGCGTTAAAGAAAAAGTTCGACGTTGTCAATCATAAACAGAGATCGGATATTCGGACGCATATTTACAAAAGTTAATTTTTAGCTACGAAAGCACAGAAGCGGATAAAATTTAAAAAAAAAAACAAAACACACCAATGTTTAACCTCTGATGCAAATATGTGTATGTAGGGTGTAAAAGGAGGGGTGTTGTGTGTTAGTTAAAACAAATAGAAAATAATACATTTTATTAAATTAAGTACTATATCCTGCGGGGTAATTACGTAACACACTAACAGTAGGAATGGGTTTCATTTTGAAAGTTCAACAACGTTATTTACGTTGTTGAGCAGACAAATGTTTCCAACATATGAAGCAATGGATTAGCAATAGGCTTCAAAATGATTCAGATTGTGATAGATAGTGTGTTACGTAATTAGGGTGCTGATTGGGCGCAAATATTACCTCGGCTACAACAACTTTAATCAATACCTTTCGATCGCTATGATTTGGTCCGGTTTGGTCACTGAAATGTGACGTTAGCGGGATATTTCGATACAAAAGCTTATTCCATATTAGCCAACATCTCAACTTTAGGTGAATATGCATCCGAATATCCGATCTCAGATCATAATTAGTGGCGGTCTCTTTCTAAAACTTTAGCTCAAGCTGAGTGTAGGTACTGTACTGGCTGCACAACTAAATCTAAAAAAAAGAAAGCCTGTAGTGTACAGCCTGTAGATTTCGTTTTAGGTGTAGGTAGGCACTATAAACCTAAACCACGATAGCTTCATTGATTTGAGGGATTGTTAATTAATAACAGTCACTGGAAAGAAAGATAAAGAGAAAGAAAGAAAGAAAAGAAAGATAGTTAAAGAGAAAGAAAGAAAGAAAATATACATATTCCGTTAAAATACTTACAGCTTCTGGGAGAGTTCATTCAATTATTCATCTAGATAGCAATTGCATTGATCGATCGTCATTAAAATCTGACGCTGCAATGGCGACCTCGATTTTTGTGTCATGGGAAAAGTAGGGTTTTTCTTTTTTACGGTCCAGTGCAGCATCTTAATCTATTAGGATATAAAATAAAACAATGTAAAACTTTGACCTAAAATCCTATGACGGAAGGTAGTTAGTTAGTTACCTCCTTACTAAAGTAAAATTAGGGGAGATAACTGCATGAACACGTACATACGTAATGGGTTTGCGACGTCAATGACAATACAATAATTAACGGTCAGAAGAAATTTTGTCACCATTAATCACCTCGCTTGTCACAAGTTGGGGATGTTCTATAGTTAGGGTCAGTACAACAATCATTTTGCAGGCCAGCAAGATCCTAATTTTATAACACAACTGGTCGTGTAGATTGCGCCATCTCTTAATACAAATGAGTACTAAATTCCTAACAAAAAGTTCACCCGTAAGCTAACGTTATCGTTTGTATAACGTAAACTAGATGGCGCTGTTTTGAATAGTATATTTTAGTATCCTCCTTGAACAGTCACTCGCAAGCTGATGTCGTGTTTTTTACTATGTTTAATAGATGGCACTCTATTAAATTTTGACGTTGTTTTCTAACGGGTGAGAGACAAGTCCAGTGTTTTTTTGAGAAGGCCAATATTGATGTCTCTAATCACTTTACTTATTTGGTTATATCTAATGCCTTGGCTTTACTAAAGGTAATTGAAATACTATGTTACCACCACGGGGTACACAGGTAGGTAGGGTAGCTTACAAAACAAACAGAAGAACTTATCCTGTCGATATGTATGTCATAAACATCTGAACATAGCCTCGATATCCGCTTCAATCAGCCTTTAATCTTAAAGCGTTTGATTAAAAATAAATCACCAATCGTTACGAAACGGGAGCATTTATATTTACGACGTTAATTTTAATGGATCAGCAGTGACGTAATGCAGTTAACCTGACCGCAACATAAATTGTGTATTGTAAACATTGTTATGTTTAGTTACCTTGCTTGTAAACAAAATGGTCTATTTTTCCTTTTAATACTACCTAGTGTCGATTTCGGAATGCCAAAAAATCTTGTTTTTTGGTCATTAGAATCTGCTAGGCTTTGAAACCTTCAAAACTTTAAAAAACGCGACAACTTTCAAACAGACTGGATTATACCAAATTTTTATTTTTTAAATAGGCACTCAGAGATTATTATGCTCTTAAACAGCACCCTAATTGCGTAACACACTATCTATCACAATTTCAATAATTTTGAAGGATATTGCTAAACCATTCCTTCACATGTTCGAAAAATTTGTCTGCTCAACAACGTAAATAACGCAATGAATAATGTTGAACTGTCAAAATGAAAGCCATTCCTACTGTTAGTGTGTTACGCAATTACCCCGCAGGTCATGAAAATTTCATTAAATACCGAAACTTCACCGACGCGACTACCTACCCATCATGTCTATGAAGTTTAGTTTCGTTAGTTAATTTAATTTGACCTTGTATAGTCGCCAGCACATCAATAGTTACCACAAACTGTCAGATTTTCTCATTCGGTTTCGAACTTAACTCTCAAGATTTTAAGGGTTAAAATCGTTTGGAGACAGACGGTTTCGTGTAGCTTGACCTGCTGCCGACTTTACAAAGGCCCACTGCCACGCCACCTAAGACTTCTCTCATTATGCTTGGTACAAGCTAAACAACAAAAACTCATGCTATGATAAAAAAACCCTGGCCAAGTGCGAGTCGGACTCGCACAAGAAGAGTTCCGTACCATTAACTATAAAAACGGAAAAAAAATCATGTCTGTTGTATGGGAGCCCCCTTAAATATTTATTTTATTTGGTTTTTAGTATTTTTTGTTATAGCGGCAACAGAAATACGTATTTTGTGAAAATTTCAACTGTCTAGCTATCGCGGTTCTTGAGATACAGTCTGGTAACAGACAGACGGACGGACAGACAGCGAAGTCTTAGTAATAGGGTCCCGTTTTTACCCTTTGGGTACGGAACCCTAAAAATGACTGTCATCAATATTGATTGCGGGGATGCCTGCCTAAGATGGGAAAATCGCGTAAATCGAGGTATTAATCCTAGGAAAAAAAAAGAAGGATAATCACGGAATAAAAATGTCAAGCACTTTAAGGTTAATTTTGATTGCGCCTGATTGTTTTTCCGACGATATGTTACCAACGTTTTGAATGGAAATAACAGTTCGAAAAGATGACATGCATTCGCTACCTATAGCTGTAAAAACAGGGATTGTTTGGTGCGTGACCAAAATTGGAACTAACACCGCCATCTTGTTTATTCAATACATTTCACAAAACAGCGCGTGGCGCTGTTTACCAACAGCGCCTCCCTGTCCACGTCATTCGAGTGCCAGCATTCTAGGTGGGAAAGAGGATCTTTTTAAACTTGCTTATTATTTTCTCCCCTTGACCGTGTTGTACAGACTACATACATCGTAGATAGAAGTAGTAGCATTAAGGCTCCTTCAAACAAGCGCGACACGCGACGCGAATCACATGCGACACAAAGGCGCCGCGCCGGTCGTCGCGCCACAGGCGGTGCCTTTGTGTCGCGTCACGTGTCGCGCCTGTTTGTAGGAACCTTTATGTGTACTCGACTTTACAAGTAAAAACATATTCTATAAGTATAAAATAAATGTAATATTTGGCAGAGTATAAAACTTTATGCGTTGTTTATAATAATGCTACACATGATGCGCGGGCGTCTTTTGTTTCGCATAACTAGATAATATTTATAATCTCGATTATTACTTTGAACAGATACATTACATCCGCCATATTGATCTACAGGGTGATAGTTAAATAGATAATTGGAATATTTAGAGTATACTTCATCGTACACCGAAATTGATGATTGCATCAAGCATGCATAACATAATATCATATATCATATTGGATTTATATCTGTAATTTTTATGTTGTACATAATAAAGAGTATTTTATTCTATTCTATCACAATAGGCTCCTCTCCTATTACATGGGACTCAAACATAACTGGCGAAATGTGGGTGTATCTATTTTAGGTTAGGTACACCTCTGCCTACTTCTTCAGCGATTACAGGCGTGAGGTTATTTTTATTTAATATAATATATGCCGCACCCATCTGGTTAAATTAGCCAGCTAATTGGACGCCTAGGCCGTTCATTAAACGCTGATAATTAAAAGCTCTACCCTATAATTGCTTCTAAAGTTCAGATTTGTGCATTTACAATGAGTCTAACAATTTTATAAATAATCACTCCAATTTCTCCTTCCTTTTAAAAATCACAAAAACTTGGGAGCGTCTTCTTGTGACTATCCGTCTTTATTTTTGAATGCATCTGCCTAATGATAATACCCATGATTATGACATAGCTATAGTTTGATAACATGGCAATTGGTGCCTACACGAGGGTAACGAAAAAAATATTTTGTAATACCACGCTTGCTATCTATTGTGGGGATAGCACAACTTTAAATTTAACTTGGTGGGGTTCCTCGGAAGTCTCCATGAGTGACGATGTCTAGGTTCACATTAGGTTGTCAGCTCAACTACAAAAAGTACTAAATTCTCAATACTCAATTCTTTTTCTTTATTCTTTTTTCTGAACCTGTTTACCTATTTTTGCTGACGGGCTAATCTCTCTAGGCTTTTTCTTAGCTCAGCAGGCAAAAGCATCAGTGTAGCCCGCTAAATTTAAATTTTCTTAGATTTTATATGTACTTTGCAGGTCAGTATCAGGTTTTATGTTGTTCTAAATTTATGATTCGCTACCGTAACAAATATCTCTTTATAGAATTATAATCATTAAAATAATCAATACAACTCTCTAAGTTCATATTACCCTATTGAATGACTATTTCATGAAATCATGATAATTGAGGCTAATTCTAACTTAAGGAATTATATTGCTGATTCTAATGATTATAATTCTGTAAATACACTTCCTACAGTCGCGAATCACATTTTAATCAACAGACACTGACCTTCAAATTGCAAAAAACCTAAGAAATATTTTATTTCGCGGGCTACCTTAACGCATCCTCAATACTTTTTCTCATGTCGATACGAGAGAAAAATAATGGCTTCATGGACCTGTTCCACGTTTTTACCTGATTATTTTCTTAACTGTTGTATCTCTGCTGACTACACGTATCGTTACAAGCGTGATATATGCGTGTGCTACGATTCTGTCAGTCTTCGTCACGTGTTTATTGAATCACTGCGTCATACGTCACGGCATATAGGTACCAATGGTATTCGGGAGATTGTCACTTTTGTGGGAGTGAGAGTGGAGTGAGATTGGAAGGTATGGATAGTTTTGTGGTGACCTTGTTTGTGCCGCGACCACCTGCCTAGTATTTCATGAGATTAAGTAAAAAACGAACCACAACCGATTATTCAGAATAAAGTCAAAAGAATGACGTACCATTTCATTATAGGGACCTTTATAAAAGAGAACGACTTTTTTCTTCTTTCACAATTTAACTGTTTTTTTTGTACTTTGTGCCATGATTTTGTAAGTTTCGACCTCGCCTATACGAGAAAAGTAGATGATTTTATTAACAAGTATTAAAGTACTTTATTTTAACTCCTGCATAATTCGATAATAATATTATAAGGCTGCTTTAGTTAAGTGGCAACGTCTCGGAAGTTTCTGAACATAAAGTTTTTAAAGGAAAATAGTCACACCGATGAATCGGTCTCGTACTTAACGCGTGAGTCCGTCACATAATCACCTTAGTAAACAACTCACAAACTTCTCACCCCTCCCTCCAGTACGGCGAGTTCCGGCGAGTTCCCATAGTATTCTCAAGTCTACAGTGTGTCCGAGAGACTACGAGTATTTTCAGTAATAGCAGAGAGCTGCGAACTACGTAAACGCCGCTGAGTCTGCCAGAAGATGCGTAGTGGTGTGCGTTAAGACGCATAGATTTGTGTTATTTTTGTAGATGGATAGATAGGTAGTAACGTATATGAAGGGTACAGGACAAGAAGGAGCTAATCGACATATATCGTAAAAGGTAGGAAATATGCCATTCAATTCGTTATAATCGGGCCTTTCATTGGTTTATTCAGAACAGTATAAAAAGGGCTCATTGTAAAGATAATCCACAAACAAAAAAATCAAAAAGTTACTAAAAGGATCCCATTGTAGCTCAAACTCGGAAATATCATTGCTTTTATTAATAGAAAACCGATAATTACAGATACACTAGAATACGTCATATATAAAATTTACAGTTCATTAATATAAGCGCAGATTTTTGACAGAATAATTACATGTTGAAAATTTAATTTGCCATTATCTCTGAATATTTTTTTTGTTGATCAGCCCCTTCTTTTCCTGAGCCCTTCATATGTGGTATACTTTATTACTCTATTTTTAAATTAAGTATTATCGTTGGTAATATTTTATTCACATTAAAATGTAGCCTATTAGCTAATATGTAACTTAAATATAACTTACTGCTAAGTGTCTATAAAATTAGTAAATAGTTCAGTAACGTCTTTCTCATTCGCTTTACGTTAAGGGGAAGACTAGAATCAGACTTGATTCATGTGGAACACACACTTGTGGAACACATGAATCAAGTCTGATTCTAGTCTTCCCATGATACATGTGTTCCTTATAACAGTCAGCACTTGCATTGCAGTTTAAGTTCACTGACGTACTCTAAATTGAATATAAGCACAGAAGCTTTATTTATGAAAGACCAATATTGTGCTCATCGAGCTTCAGAAAAAAGACAAGCTAAACCACTTTTATCTAATTCTTGACAAAAACAAAAAATTGCTACAAAATTGCTCTAAAAGCTGTCAAAAGTTTTTATAAAATTGAATGTCCCCTATAACAAGGAAGACAGATTTCACCACCAGCATCATACCTACGCTACCTATCATTATACTGCCAATTAAAACTACACAAAACGTACATCAGGAAAACCTATTTTACTACAAGTTCTATCTTCACCCCACCACTCAGGATTACACACAAAACCACTTCACATTATTATCTCATCTGCAACTTTCATAATCTTTGTCCGTGTCCCTACACTACTGCGCATGTGTTGGTAGGCGCCATAGCCCGCCGTTTCTAACCTAAATCTGAAATCCGAGGTACGCGGCTGCGGACGAACACCCGGCCGTCCGCTAAAACATTTATAAATACATTTTCCCCCAATTTTTATACGCGAAAAGCCGAAAATACTCGAAAATATTCCGTAAAAATTCGTTTTTTTTTTCTTTTTGTGGATAATGTTTGGTAATAGTGCTGTGTCGAGTGCTAGTGTTGTGTTTTCCGTATTTAGGTGACAAATCGTACGTTTTTGGGGACTTAATGGGTAGTGAATTGATGTTGTGATGAAGAGAAGAAAGTGATGTGATTTTATACATTACTGGATTTGTTCAGTTTGAGGAATCTGTGTACGTTTAGGTAAGGCAATGGTTTTGTATATTTCAACCTTCAGTTTCATGAACATACATCAATCCTTTCTGTTTTTTAGCAAATAGTGTGTGATTCAATTGAGTTGAGCTTTTGGTTTCAGTGCCAAAAACATTGGACTCTGCTAGAGTTTTCTCTGATGTACTGGGTTAACAGATTACGTTGCAAATTATAGTGATTTTGGGTATACACAGGAGTAAATAGTGAAACGCTATGTAGAGTGGATGTATGTACATACTAGTGCACTATTGCAGAAGCTCAATTATGTTTAAAGCTTGGGTTAGCAATTCGATGGGGAGATTGGGGGATTATAATAGCCTATTTGATAGTTTGATAGTGATAATGATTTGTAACAACTTGTTTTTGTGTGAAATAAATAGATTTTATTACTGTACTAAGTATATGGTCATTGGCAAAAAAATCCAGAAAAGAAAAGTTTAACTCGTTCACTGTCTGAAAAAAATAGGTTCTGTATTTTTCTTATAAGTAGGTATTTATTTTTGTATGTGTAGTGTAGCGTGAATTTCTTGCTTTTATTTGATTACTTTGATTTGAATATAATTATGTCAATTTAATTATATTTTTTAAGTTTGGATTTTTTCATTAAATTATACGTATTCGTAGCTCACTGGAACTTTTTGTTGTAACTTGGAACAAATAGAAACAGTTCATCGATTTAAATGTATAAGAATTTTTATGGATTTTATGGGTATTGGCCAGTCTACAAGGCTAAGAAATAGGAATATAAATATCTACTACACATTTAGAACAACTCCGTGACTACCTGAATAACTGACAGAAAACACAGACTAAACCACTGAAAATATCTACCCAGCGTAATTTACGTAACTCAAAATTAGTCCTGAGATTACGCAGAATTCGGTTTAAAAAATTCAGTGCAAAATGAGTCGCTGGCAATCAGCGAAGGTTAAACGAAAGTATTCTCCTCGACTCATTTTCAGCGGCGAAAATGAGTCGAGGAAATTACTTTAATTTAATTTAACCACATGAACCAGATTAGCGCATCTTGGGTTTTAATAATATTTCACATTAAGATCCATATTATTGTTACTGCTTACATATTTAAGCATGGACTTATTACTAACCAAAACTTATGTACCTAACCTAAATATCAAACAATACCTAACTAACTCCCATCATAAACATGTTGTGTACTAAAATACGGCCTAAAGTTGATTCTAAACCGTAGACCATGCTAAGGACTCGGTTCCACCAAAGTGGAGAGCAAATAAATAATGTTTCAAAAGCATTAAATCGGTAATACGTTGAAGCAAAGCAGGACGAATAATGTAAAAATAACGAAGACCATTTGGTTGTATAGTCGACCTTGTAATTACTTTGTCACCAAAAGGTTGACTGTCATTTGCAAATCATACAAGACACGCACCTTAATTGCGTAACACACTATCAATCACAATCTGAATCATTTTGAAGCCTATTGTTAATCCATTGCTTCTTATGGTCGAAAAATTTGTCTGCTCAACAACGTAAATAACGCAGTGAATGTTGTTGAACTGTCAAAATGAAAGCTATTCCTACGGTTAGTGTGTTACGCAATCACCCCGACGACACGGTGGATCGAAAATCGGCTGTAGAAGACATAGGATCTCGATTTCTTAAATGTTATTTTTTTTGCTGGAAATGACTTCTGCTGATCATTACTATGTACAAAAATGACACCCGAGTTAATTCTGCCCAAAAACGAAGGAAATATATTTTTTTTACGAAAAATTTGTATGAAGCTAGTATGAAAAATCGAATTATCTCCTAAACGGCATGTTTAACCGTAATATCCTTGGAGGTGGTCATAGTGCTAATTATTTATGATTTTTTGGTTGCCGATTTGACGAAAAATTTAATGCCGTTTTTTTTTAAAAAATCGTCAAAATATTTTTATTTATTTTTACATGTAAAACGATCCCTTTTAGTGTCCAAGTTAAAAAGTTCGATATGTTATTAACCCAAATATTAAGAACACACAAAACAAGAAAAATTAAATAAAAAAATTGCTGTTTTTTGACACATTTTTATTAATTTAAATAAAAAAAGATTATCAAACTCTTATTTAAGTAACATATAAAGTTATATTATATACAAAATAATTTAATTTAAGGAATTAATACTAAGCATTTGTAAAATAAAGTAAAATAAATAAAAAAATAGACAAAACTCTGTCATCGAATACATGATGAAAAATCCTGAAGCAGCCGCTAAATTAAATGAAACGCTTAAGAAACCAGCGAAAACAATCATATTTACGTCAGAAAAGGCGCTTGGATTGCTTCTTTTGCTAAAACTCTCAAAGTGGCAATATATTACGTTGCGAGAGGCTGCCATTCGGGAAGGTGCTAAGGATATTTATCCATCTTACTATAAAGTGCAACAAACTAAGCTTGATTGCTACCCTCCGAAGCAATCAGTGACAGTTACTGATTCATCGGCTAGGATTACACTTCAAGCTTTACTTGATATCACAGTTACAAGAATCCTTCAAAGCCTTTCTAAGGAAGAGCATAACAAGCAGTTGAAGCTGATATCCAAGTGGGGATTTGATGGTGCTTCTAACCAAAGCCGATACAAGCAGAAAATGGAGGGTGAGGAAGATGACTCGAGCATTTTCATGACCTCCTTGGTGCCACTTAAACTGACAGATGGAGACAACATCTTATGGACGAACCCAAAACCATGCTCAGTTTTGTATTGTCGTCCAGTTCAGTTTACTTTTGTAAAGGAGAGTGAAGCAGTTGTCCTTGAGCTGAAAAAACAAATGGATGAAGAAATTGAGGCCCTTATCCCCACAGAGTGCAATAATAATAATAGGGTGACTCATGAACCAATGATGACGATGATCGACGCTAAAGTTTGCACTTACCTTTCTGAAGCTAGATCAAATGCATCGTGCTACCTGTGCTTAGCAAAGCCTACAGAAATGAACCGCTTAGATGCTGTAACATCAAAAATTGTGTGTTCTGACCTGTATGAATTTGGCTTGTCATCCCTACACGCCCGTATAAATTGTATGGAATGTCTGTTACACATTGCATACAGGCTCGACTTCAAACGGTGGGCAGCGAGAAGTGATGAGCACAAAGAAATGCTACAGACAAGGTAGAAAATAATTCAAAATAAATTCAAAGATGAGCTCAATCTGTTGATTGATATAGTAAAACAAGGCTCGGGAACCACCAATGACGGGAATACTGCAAGAAAATTCTTTGAGTTTCCTAATAAAACCGCAGCTATAACCGGTTTGGATGAAGACCTCATCAAAAGATTTGCTATAATTTTACAAGCAATTACATCTGGAGAGCAGGTCGATATAATAAAATTTAGAGATTATGCCCGCAAAACAGCAGAAAAGTACGTATTATTATACGACTGGTACTACATGTCGTCAACCGTTCATAAATTATTAATCCATGGGGCTGACATAATTGAGAAAAATAATATTGTGCCGATTGGGACTCTCTCGGAAGAAGCCTCAGAGTCTCGAAACAAAGATTTTAGGAGGTTTCGAGAACATCATTCGCGGAAAAGAAGCAGGCAGGATTCCAATCAAGACATTTTAAATATGCTTGTTGTTTCTTCGGATCCTTTGCTAAGTGCACAAAGGCCTAAGTTAGATGCCAAGAAAAAGCAGAGCTTTTTTGCTGAAACTCTCGACTTAAATCAATTTCAGGAAACTGAGTTCGAGTTTTTGGATATATCCAATCTGGATGCTGACTCAGAATTGGAGTCTGACAACGAGAGTGATAAGGAAAATTTGTAAAAAAATTATATATGTACTTATTTGTAAATTTGTATTTGAGTCTGTTTGGGTTTTTTTTTTGTAATATTTAATGATATTTTGTCTTTTTTTTTATTTATTTTACTTTATTTTACAAATGCTTAGTATTAATTCCTTAAATTAAATTATTTTGTATATAATATAACTTTATATGTTACTTAAATAAGAGTTTGATAATCTTTTTTTATTTAAATTAATAAAAATGTGTCAAAAAACAGCAATTTTTTTATTTATTTTTTCTTGTTTTGTGTGTTCTTAATATTTGGGTTAATAACATATCGAACTTTTTAACTTGGACACTAAAAGGGATCGTTTTACATGTAAAAATAAATAAAAATATTTTGACGATTTTTTAAAAAAAAACGGCATTAAATTTTTCGTCAAATCGGCAACCAAAAAATCATAAATAATTAGCACTATGACCACCTCCAAGGATATTACGGTTAAACATGCCGTTTAGGAGATATTTCGATTTTTCATACTAGCTTCATACAAATTTTTCGTAAAAAAAATATATTTCCTTCGTTTTTGGGCAGAATTAACTCGGGTGTCATTTTTGTACATAGTAATGATCAGCAGAAGTCATTTCCAGCAAAAAAAATAACATTTAAGAAATCGAGATCCTATGTCTTCTACAGCCGATTTTCGATCCACCGTGCGACGGTGTATTTGTTTTTGTGACAGTAAGATAGTTTCAACCTTATTGACGTTTTAATTTTCTGGGAAATGTTGTTAAAAGTGATAAAGGAAATACAAGGTAAATACATCTTCTTCTCTCCTGTCTGAATTGTTGGAAACCAGCTCATATAGAAGGAGAAGATCAGAAATGAAATTATCTGGAAAAGAACCAGAGTTACCGACATAGCTTGCAGAGTAAGCTAGCTGAAGCTATTTCGTAAACATATTTTGATTTAGAGTGTCCATGGAGTTTCTTCCCCGTTCTTCTCCATAGGTACCTACTACGCTTTGAAATGGGCAACTAGCTTTATCTTTCTGACTGACCGACCCCTTGACAATTCATAACTGCCTGTAATTGGTAATTTGAAAGAAGTGCTTTGAGTTTGAGTTTGAAAGAGGCAGTGCTCTGGACATGTTTGTCGAAGGACCGATGGCCGGTGGGACAGACGAGTCCTGGAGTGGAGACCGTGTATCGGCAAGCGTAGAGTGGGACGGCCCCCAGCTAGATGGCCGACAACCTTAAAAAGATGGCTGGGACAGACTGGATGCGGAAGGTGGAGGACAAGGTGTTGAAGCGCAGCCTGGGAGAGGCCTATGTCCAGCAGTGGACTGCGATCTAGACTGAGTTGAGCCCTTATAGTTTCTAAATGTAATTTGTTTTTTTTTTTATCTGCCACTCATGCATGACTCATTACCATACTCTACGAAGTATTGAATCTTGTTTTGCTAAAGCTGACCTTACAAACGTCATCAGCTGAGTGACTTTTAAACAAAAACCTCACGAAAAATAGACTTGCCGTTTATGAGTTATAACTAAATGATGAGCGAGCTATTTTTATTCGGATTGTCATGAAAAAATATATCTTCAGCGATCTATAAAAACGGTATATAGATGACTGTTTTGTTTGCTGTCTGGGCTTCGATAAAAATAACATTTACTATGAACTTTTGAATTATTAACAAGGCGTGGTCCGGTCTCTTAGGTTGGTTTTCATAATATTTTTTGCGTTCGTTGGCTGAAATGATTGAAAACATATTGTATACCTAATAATTCTATCGAGCTTTTGCTCAGAAGTTTATAATTTCTGATGTTCTAACAAATTTTATCCCCATTTCAGTGTGCTTAGTTATACCTACCTTAAGCAGAAGCAAACACTTAAGTAAATTTTAGGTATCTATTACGGCTGTAGCCCACTGGGATCAACTAATATATTTTGTTGAAATCTCGACCTGCGAGGTAAATGCGTAACACATTATCAGTAGGAATGGCGTTCATTTTGACAGTTCAACAACATTCATAGCGTTATTTACGTTGTTGAGAAGACAACATTTTCGAACATGTGAAGCAATAGGCTTCAAAATATTCAGATTATGATTGATAATGCGTTACTCAATTACCAAAACCGGAATGTTACCACTTTATAAATATTATGTTTATATATACATTTAGAACTAGGTATAGTGTATTTATTTCATTTCTTATATTTTTGTTTATTTTTAATTTTCGTATGCTGCAATGGTTGACGTCATCACGTCAACGCCGGCTATCGCTGAAAACCAGCGCCGGAGCTCTGTCTTGCATAGGGTCGGACAATTATGCTGAGCGATTGCCGTTTTGCGTGGATGTGACGCATATTTTCCCCCAACTCTTTATTTTTTTGTATTTGTGTGTTATGTTTCCCGCAAATAAACGTATTTTCTTCGTTCTTTTCTTTCAATTAGGGTGCTGGCTGTACCGCCATGGCGCCACAGCCCAATCCCTAATCAGAATCAGAACCAAGAAAATTTTAAAAACTATGGTTCTAAATAAGTTTTTCTTAAGTTACGAGCAAACTAACGGACAGACAGGCAGACAGACGCTGCGTTTCATCGTACGTTTCTATGTAACGAAGAGTGCTTCCATGATTATCGTCTGTCCCCCATAATTCATAATATAAATATTATTAATAAATCATCTTAGCCTCCTTAACCTTGACTCTGATAAAGTTACGCGGCAATTTTTTTAGGGTTCCACTTCAGAGTTTTGTTTTCGAAAAACATTTAACATTCCGCTTTTTTATTGTTATTGCAAATGGCATCTTCTTGTCTCCTGTCGGATTGAGCTTACTGAGATTAAGCCATCGTATCATTGTCCTCAGCCCGCATCGCAATTTCATTTCATGTCGTCTTCCTCTTTAAATCTCTATGAGCCTTCATTACAGTTGTCAATCTCTTTTTAACCGACTTCAACAAAAGGAGGAGGTTCTCAATACACCTGATAAAAAAAAATGTGTGTTAGCTCAGAACTTTTTTCTAGGTGAACCGATTTGGATGATTCATGATTTTTTTTTATTTGAAAGCTGGTGCTTCTCATGTGGTCCCATATAAATTTGATCAAGTTCTGATCAGAAGTTTTGGAGTTATCCTTAATACTGCGTATTTTTTCCACTTAGTTTATATTGATGATGTTTTACACTGTCACTGTTATTTACATATCAAGTAGTGGTATACAAATTTGTGTGGGGTAGGTACTACAACTAAAAAGTGAAAAAAAAATCTTTTAACAAAAAAAAACAACCGACTTCCAAAAAAAAAAACAAAAGAATGTGAAAAATAACTTTAATTTCGGAAGTCGGTGGCAAAAAACGAAAATACAAAACCAAAGACACCGACTTCCGAAATTAAAGTTATTTTTCACTTCTTTTTTGTGTATTTTTTGGAAGTTGGTTTATGTTTTTTGTAAAAAGGGTTTTATTGGACTAAAGACTAGCCAATATCGTCACCATCATCATCTTTCTCTTTCCCACTGTCACAATTTATTTGCATTTTTTTGCTTCCATAAATCTCTATTAGCAGCCTTCTTAGTGGCCACCTTTTTCATATTCATATATATTTATTAAAACTTTATGCACAAGTAAAAAAAAAATACTGTACAAAGGCGGATTTAATGCCTGAGGCGTTTTCTACCAGTCAACCTTAGAGTGATGCAGAGGCAAAACATGGCAGGTTCAGCATAAGGATTAAATTAAAATTACAACAATCAAAATTAAAACTACTCTCTCTCTTTCCAGACCAGAGATTAGTCCATGTCATGATGAAAAGCTAGTCAGCAAAGTTAGTATTAGGGCTAACTGGACGTGTGTGTGGACGAGATTTAGTATTGTTACTTGTAGTGCTTCTTTTATTAAAGTAAATGTGCATTTGATACGATTTTATTTATTACTACTACCTGCGCCCTGCGGTTCATTCGCATAAGTCTCGGTCCCGTAGAAATATCGGAATAAAAAGTATCATTTATCCTAATCCAGATCATGGTCTACAAAAGTGCCAAAATTCATCCAAATGCGTTCAGCCGTTTTAGCGTTAAACCGTAACAAACAAACATACAAAAAGTCAAATCTTTTCTCTTTATAATATTAGTTTAGATTTATTTATATAGGTATATAAACTCAAACTCAAAGCATTTATTTCAAATAAACCAATTACAGGCAGTTGCCCATTCCAAAGTATAGTAGGTACCTATGGAGAAGAACGGGCAGGAAACTCCATGGACACTCTTTTAAATCAAAATATGGTTACAAATTATTGGTCACATCATTCATGTTGAAATTGCATGTGAGAACGATGCAGAACGTTAAAAGCGTCCGTAATAAAAGACAAAAACAATTCAAATATTAAATTAAATTAAAATAAGCCGTGGTAGTTAAGAGATGACCAGTCCCTGCTGACGGCGCGCGGCGCCCGTTCACGAACGTGACGTGTACTTTATTGTACACACGGCTACATATCAAGCTATACTTTTCCAGTATAAGCTGATCTCGCATTATAAAGGATTTCCGTACAATGAGAGGTCAGCTTATACTGGAAATGTATAGCTTAATATGTAGCCCCGTGTACACCACAAAAATAAATAACAAAAAATAAATCAATATAAAAATACAATGAACTACTTATATCTTATCTTATATTATATCTATATGAGCTTTGAGCGATCTTTTCTAGGCAACCTTGGAATGAACTGTGATTTGCCTGGACATACAATGGGGCTGTCGTTGGTCCAAATAATAAGTATACAACATACTATATTTTCCTCGGCTATTATTATAAATTTTCAATTTCAATAATTGAACCGCGGGGTAATTACGTAGGACGGCGAGCAATGGGCAGCTCGCCGTCCGGTAAGGACCAGCACCCTAATTACGTAACACACTATCTATTACAATCTGAATCATTTTGAAGCCTATTGCTAATCCATCGCTTCATATGTTCGAAAAATTTGTCTGCTCAACAACGTAAAAAAGCAATGAATGTTGTTGAACTGTCAAAATGAAACCCATTCCTACTGTTAGTGTGTTACGTAATAACCCCGCAGGCCCGGGTCGACGGCGCGTCGTATTCCACGCGTGCCTCAAAGAGATGTCAGCACCATTGACGGGGTCCGATAGGGCCGATGCCTGCCGGGGTCGCGGATTGTTCGAAAGAGTTACCGTGGCCCTGGCGCACAGGCAACTGAAGGAACGCGGGTGGGTTTTAGTCAGTAACAGTCTGACACGCCCTTCCGCTCTGCCCAGAGCGGGAGAGGTCATTCGATGATTTCCCAACCAAAAAAAGAAGGTGTAATTACGTAACACACTAACAGTAGGAATAGGTTTAATTTTGGCAGTTCAACAATATTCATTGCGATTTTTCCGTTGTTGAGCAGACAAATTTTTCGAACATATGAAGCAATGGTTTAACAATAGGCTTCAAAATGATTCAGATTGTGATAAATAATGTGTTACGTAATTAGGTGCAGGTCTTAAGAAGTATATACCCAGTAACTGAGCTTTCGAGGTCAGACAGGCAGTCGTGCCATGTAAAATATTGGTATACAACTGGACGATGAGACTGGAAGCTGACCCCAACGTGGTTGGAAAAGGGCTAGGTAGATGATGTTTTTTTTTTGTCTACCGTTTTATTAATAAACTTAACATAAGAAAGTATAAAGACACCATGTCTTGAATGCTTTCTCAAGGTCGGTCTCCTTGAAACTATATACTGCTTTTAACTTTGTCAGAAAACTGAAGCTTAATGCAAATAAAGAAGACATCTTTTACTTTCCATTCACCCCAAAATATAAAAATAAATCTTCACGCTTATCCTTGTACAATATTAGCTATAAGCATCAACGTGACACACTTCGCTAATCTCTTTCGAACATAATGCAGCGTATTTGTCGCCATTTTGATGACATAATTATGTCAATGACGTTTTAGAAATAGCGCGGGAACTGTGAAATCTGTGCAGACGTATTTTATGTGCAAACAAATGTGTTGCGTTTGTGCGATAACAAGTTTTGTGACTGTTTTCGTTACTGTAATAGGTTTCAACAACCTATTTATTGCATATGGTTTCAACAACCACATGTATGTCGACCGCATTGTGCCAGCTCATGTTCCTAGCACGGCGAGCTGTGTTGGCGCCGCTGCTGCGCCTGCACCGACCCTCAAGGGACGCAAATATTGTAAGCTTATGGTGAATCCTATAGCCCGCAAAATCCAATTTGTTTTTGGTTTTTTGCAAATTGCAGCTCTGTTTTAAGTCGTATGTTGATCAAAATGCGAATCGCGACTGTAGGAATGATATATTTACTGAATAATAATCATCATTTTCATATCAATCGTCTATGGAAATTTGTTCCACCTAAGAAGTTTCATATGAAATAATTATGCTGAAAAATTCTTAGGTGAAACCAATTTCCAAAGTTTGACGATTGATATGAAATTGATGATAAATGATTTTATTTCTGTAAGTAGGTTTGTACAAACACTTTTACAGGTCAATCATATTTTAAAAACTGGATGAGGTCGGCGTTTCCCATCTAACTACTCTGATAAGAAAGGCCGAAATAAACTCAGCGGTCGCAGTCTCTTTTAAAATCCAGACATAATCTTGATCAGATCATGTGAAGACCATGTAGATTTGTCTGAAATGGTCTTTTGAGGAACAAGGTTACACATAATGAGATGATGAGGATTATTATTATTCAGTAAATATAACATTCCTACAGTCACAAAATGCATTTTGATCAACATACGACGACGTAAAACAAAGCTGCAATTTGCAAAAAACCAAAGAAAATTTGCATCTGGCGGGCTACAGCTGAGGATTCACCTTAATCCAACTACAGTTTTGAGCCGTTTGGGGTCGAAACGCTCGGGTCATGGGGCCCGAGAGAGCGTCTCCTTTTTAAAGAAATTTCTCGCCGACTGGTCGATATTTCACGTGACCAGGGGGCCTAGACAAAATCCCTTTTCTGTAAGCGTTAACGCCAACGGAAAAATCAAATTGTATGGAGTTCACATTTGCTTTATCACGTGACATTACGTATCTTTTCCGCAGGTAATGTCGTTGCCATACATTTTGACGTTAGCGTCTGGCGTTAACGCTATCAGAAAAGTTTTTGTCTAGGCCTACAGAGGCCTGGCTCGTTCTTTGGCCAAAGAATTAGCATTGCCATTCAACGTGATAATACTGCCAGTCTTCTGGGCACGTTTCCGGATGACAGCTATGCGGTCGAGTACTTCGACGACGACGAAGTGTCCTTTTGTTTTTGTGTTTACTTGTATAGTTACTCATTTAATTTAGTACCTAGTGTAAATATTTAGTTGTGTTAAATATTGTAAAGCTTAAAAATAGTAAAAAAAACACATTAATGACTCCTTTATGTCTGGTGGTACCTGCAGTGTAATTGCGTAACACACTCACAGTAGGAATGGGTTTCATTTTGACAGTTCAACAACATTCATTGCGTTATTTACGTTGTTGAGCAGACAAATTTTTCGTACATATAAAGCAATGGATTAGCAATAGGCTTCAAAATGATTCAGATTGTGATTGATAGTGTGTTACGCAATTAGTTTGCTGGAACTTTAAGAAAATACTTCATAAGCAGTAGTTTGCGGATTTATTTAGTAATAATTATGGTGGACTGAATTATGGACTATCACGCGTATCGCCGTGACTAATTTAGGATAGTGTGAGTTCTAAATGAGCCACAATGATAAGATATTATGTAGGAAAACAGGGACTTCTCTGACTGTTATGTCCAATAAGAAAGAAAGGAACAATAAAAACGTTTATTTTCGGTAAACATGACGCAGAGAAAAACACACAAATACAAAAAAGAACGAGTTGGGGTTACAACAATACCGTGAAATATGCCAACTTTGCCAATCAAGGTATCTTTGCCCTAAAAGCAATTTATAAGCAAATGTAGCGGATTTGCTTATAAATGGCTTTTAGGGCAAAGATACCTAGATGCCAACTTTGCCAATCAAAGTATCTTTGGCCTAAAAGCAATTTATATTTGCTGGGAAAAGATACCTTGATTGCCAAAGTTGGCATATTTCACCGGTACAAGTATAACACACAGTTAGCAACCTTGATGATTAATGATTATTCCTTCTCATAAGACAGTAGGTAAGATTTGCTCATGCCGTGTCTGTCTAGTGTTATTCAAAACTACTCACAAAATGTTACCTCTCAGTACAATCCGGAGAAGCTGTCAATAGAATTGAAAACATCAAACCTACGAGTATTAGGAAGGTTTATTTTTCTTCCGAAAACGACTGATTTTATTCTGCCTGCGAACCAAGGTATGATTTATGACAAGCCACCAAAATTTTAACACTACGGAACCACTCCATTAACAATCCACTCGTCCTTGACAGCTTTCAGCAAAGCTATGGGTGGAAAGCTTATCTTGGCAACGTGTTTTGGTACCATTCTGAATACTGCTGAATATTTATGTTAAGGGGGGTGTAACTGGGGTACACCCCCTTCCCCCACTTTACTAGCCTAATAAGTTTTCGATAAGAAATACTATTTCTAGTTTCGTTCAGACGAATCGATTTAGATTTAGAAGATAGTAATAAAAGTGGATTAGGAAATTGGTGGGACTTTGGAGAGGTCTATGTCCAGGTGTGGCTTGAGTTTATTATACAGTATGTTAGGTTCAACGAGGGACACATTATACAGTATGTTAGGTTCAACGAGGGACATATTATACAGTATGTTAGGTTCAACGAGGGACACATTATACAGTATGTTAGGTTCAACGAGGGACATATTATACAGTATGTTAGGTTCAACGAGGGACATATTATACAGTATGTTAGGTTCAACGAGGGACATATTATACAGTATGTTAGGTTCAACGAGGGACATGTAATACAGTATGTTAGGTTCAACGAGGGACATGTAATACAGTATGTTAGGTTCAACGAGGGACATATTATACAGTATGTTAGGTTCAACGAGGGACACATTATACAGTATGTTAGGTTCAACGAGGGACATATTATACAGTATGTTAGGTTCAACGAGGGACATGTAATACAGTATGTTAGGTTCAACGAGGGACATCTAATACAGTATGTTAGGTTCAACGAGGGATATATTATACAGTATGTTAGGTTCAACGAGGGACACATTATACAGTATGTTAGGTTCAACGAGGGACACATTATACAGTATGTTAGGTTCAACGAGGGACATGTAATACAGTATGTTAGGTTCAACGAGGGACATGTTATACAGTATGTTAGGTTCAACGAGGGACATGTAATACAGTATGTTAGGTTCAATGAGGGACATGTAATACAGTATGTTAGGTTCAACGAGGGACATATTATACAGTATGTTAGGTTCAACGAGGGACATATTTAAAGTGAGTGATACTACTCATGAAAACTGCGACCAACTTTAAAATATGAAAAATAAGACAGGAAATTGTCGAATCACTATAGATTACACTAGCTGCGCCCCGAGGTTTACCTGCATAGATCTCGATCAGGATATCGGGAATATCTGGATAAAAAGTATACCGTGTCCTAATCCAGGTCATGGTTTACTCATGTGCAAAATTTCATCCAAATCCGTTCAGCCGTTTTAGCGTGAAAGCGTAACAAACAAACATACAAAAATCTAATCTTTTGTCTTATGCCAGCTGCAGTAAACAGTTGGTATTGTAACCACGTTTTTGCTTTTAATGCCATCCTTATGCCTACGGAATAGAAGTCAAAATCGGTTGAACGGACTGTAAAAAAGGTTTATTTAAATTTCTAATCTTATTTCAAGTGGAATATAGATTAGAGGAAGATCAAAGAAACGATCGATAAACTTTGTGAAAGATAATATTCCTAGCAAAGTGGTGACAACAGAGATGAGGGCTAATAGAAAGATGTATAGGAGAGGAAGACATGCTGTTCCGACCCCAAATAAATTTTGATCAGGGCAGGAGAATGGTGATGAGCAGAGATCGGATATTCGGATGCATATTCACCTAAAGTTGAGATGTTGGTTAATATGGAAAGCGCTTTTGTGTCGAAAAAACTTACTTTTATATAACACGCACCAGCTCACCTCTTACATACACATATTTGCATCGGGGCTTAAACATTAATTTTAAATAAATATGCATCTGAATAGTTATGCAATCCAAGAATTCAGGGGTATTTTTTTTAAATATATAGTTTTTCAGAAGACGTTTCCATACTATACACCTGACTAGCTATGCATTCTCGGTGTTCCTGGCATCCCGGGTTTTTTTTTTTCCAAAAAATATTTTTTAAGAAGCGTGCACTTTTATACTTTCATAGCTAAAAATTAACTATAAGTAAATATGCATCCGAATATCCGATCTAAAGAAAAGAAAGAAAAATAGTTTATTCTGCACAAACAAAACGCACCTAACAAATAAACGACATTAATTTAGAGACATACAAAATAGCCAAAAGCCTCGTATTCATGTTACAAAAGTTTCATAATTTTGTCTATTGCTTGATGCCAGAGACCAAAGACCATACACATTGCTCTGTGTCTGTGTTGCGACACTGGCAAATGACAACAAACAAACAATCAAAACAAATACAAAATGCCGATTGCAGTGTGGAAAAATTACTACTTTTGTAACAAAAAAACAATAATAATAAGAACAATTAAGCAGTGCGTCGCATCTGTGCAAGAACCGGTCCTTGCTCAGCAAAATGCTGTGACTTCGGACGAACCTATCGTCAACAGCGCTGATTTTCAGCAACTACCTCTCGGATGACGTAATCTGATCTCTGGTGATGAGGTACAATTATTATCCAAGGCAGTTTCACGCGGTGAATTCAGACCAAGGTTCGATTTATCACCAAATTTCTTGCCATTACACAATAATGTCAGTTTCACCAGTGTTTAGTCTATGGCCACCAGATTTAGGGAAGCGTCCTAAATCACACAAATTAAACTGAGACGTTGCTGTCTTTTCAGCAAAACAAGAACTGACGTGCGTTTGTTTTGTAACGTGTGTGTATTTAGAGATTATGAAATTATTATAGTTCTAAAATCGATACCTGGAAGGAATAACATCGTATCTAATATTTAGTAACTTTACAGGAGAGCGAGTCAAAGATTTAAAAACATTCTCGCAGATTTCGGTTAAGTCTTAATGCCAACCATACTTGAAAATATGAGTTCAGGAGGGAATAGCTGGACTCATATTTTCAAGGTTGTTTTAAATCTGGGAGAATTTTTTAAATCTTTGACTCGCTCTCCTGTAAAGTTACTAAATATTAGATACAATGTTATTCCTTGCAGGTGTCGAAATAATGTGTTTTCTGTCAGTTTGAGTAATTTATGCGGCCTACTCAAATGTCCTTTCTTTGGTATTGTTCGTCGAATCGTTGAGCTCCTTAAGTCCTAACTTCCTGAGTCGAGCTGCACGATTACTGACAAATGCGAGCACTGACTGGACAGGTCCACTCAATCTGTGTGGTTCTTTCCTCAAAAGACCATTTCAGATACCAATCTGCATGGTCTTCGCATGACTTGACCAAGATTATGTCTGGACTTTAAAAGAGACTCTGACCTTTGAGTTTGTTTCGGTCTTTCTTCTCAGAGTAGTCAGATAGGAAACGCCGACCTCATCTAGTTGAAAAAATATGATTGACGTGTAAAAGTGTTTGTACAAACCTACTTACAGAAATAAAATCATTTATCATTTATCATTCATTCATTCATTTATCATTTATCATCGCTGTATATTCGGAAGTGTCAATATCAGCTAGCAAAATTAAAATGTTTGATGTTTTCTTAACTTAACTCTAAAACAATAGGTACCTATGTGACGGAGAAGGTACGTCTCTCTCGTTGTCATTAGCCAAATTTTTAACTACTGTGGGCGTACTATGGGAAGTGTTGGTTATTGCGCAATAGAAAAACCGTTTGCAGTACAAATCAAATTTTAATTTACGAACAAATTAATCACACTAGCAAATCACACACTGCAGGTACACGACACAACTATACAGAACGCGCCACAGTTTCTAAACGTGTTCACTGCTTGACCGCCACCGACAAACTCTGCTTTAACTCTTGTCGAGCGTTATGTTGTAAATTCTGTCGAGCGCATCTTGGCCCTGCAGTCTCGACATGAATAGCGACAAAAATCTGTCGCTAAGTCGTATCGATGTCAAATTTCTGTAATGGATTTTCAACCTTACGCTTTGGAAATAAAGTTGAAAATCTATTAAAGGAATTTGACATCGATACGACTTAGCGACAGATTTTTGTCGCTAACTGATGTCGAGACTGCCGGCCCTGGTGGTGCTGGCGTCCCGATTTGTCAAAGTCAAACGATTGATTTAACGTATTTCCGACCTAATATATAATATTAATTGAATAGCAACATTCTTAGTTATTGCCCGTCGGTTTATAATAAAACTGGTAGGATATACAAAATCATCGATCGAATCCAAGTGCAGACCTGCAGTCTCGGCATTAGATAAGTCGTAACGTTGTCAAATTCGTGTAATAGATTTTCAACCTTAGGGTTTCAAAATAAAGTTGAAAATCTATTAAAATAAATTTGACATCGATTAGACATAACGACCGATTTTTGTCGTTATTTATTTTGTCGAGACTGCAGGGCCAGGGCCGGCGGTCTCGACATTAGATAGCGACAAAAATCGGTCGCTAAGTCCTATCGATGTCAAATTCCTTCAATAGATTTTCAACTTTATTTCCAAGGCATAAAGTTGAAAATCTATTAAAGAAATTTGACATCGATTAGACTTAACGACCGATTTTTGTCGTTATATTTGTCGAGACTGCAGGGCCAGGGCCTGCAGTCTCGACATTAGATAGCGACAAAAATCTGTCGCTAAGTCGTAACGTTGTCAAATTCCTTTAATAGATTATCAACTTTATTTCCAAAGCATAAGGTTGGAAATCTATTAAAGAAATTTGACAACGTTACGACTTAGCGACAGATTTTTGTCGCTATCTAATGTCGAGACTGCAGGCCCTGGCCCTGCAGTCTCGACAAATATAACGACAAAAATCGGTCGTTAAGTCTAATCGATGTCAAATTTCTTTAATAGATTTTCAACTTTATGCCTTGGAAATAAAGTTGAAAATCTATTGAAGGAATTTGACATCGATAGGACTTAGCGACCGATTTTTGTCGCTATCTAATGTCGAGACCGCCGGCCCTGGCCCTGCAGTCTCGACAAAATAAATAACGACAAAAATCGGTCGTTATGTCTAATCGATGTCAAATTTATTTTAATAGATTTTCAACTTTATTTTGAAACCCTAAGGTTGAAAATCTATTACACGAATTTGACAACGTTACGACTTATCTAATGCCGAGACTGCAGGTCTGCACTTGGATTCGATCGATGATTTTGTATATCCTACCAGTTTTATTATAAACCGACGGGCAATAACTAAGAATGTTGCTATTCAATTAATATTATATATTAGGTCGGAAATACGTTAAATCAATCGTTTGACTTTGACAAATCGGGACGCCAGCACCACCAGGGCCGGCAGTCTCGACATCAGTTAGCGACAAAAATCTGTCGCTAAGTCTAGCTAGGCTATTCATGTCGAGACTGCAGGGCCAGGCCCAGGAACTATGTGTTTCGCTGCGTGCATTTTTTTCGATTAGAAATCTGGGTGATATTTCTGCCTTCCCCTTTTCGTAATACAGGCGTGATATTATATTACATAGTTAAAGGAACTAGTGGTATCAGGAGTGTACGTCTAGTCCTTTTAATCAAGACCCTGGCACCTTGCCAGAAATATAAAAGAATGGGGCAGACATTCTCCTATTTTCTGGCAAACAATAAACTATTTTAACAATGCTTAAATACTGATCAAACCAAGACAATATAATACACTCCGCCAAATTAAAAACCTTGAAGATTCTGGTATTAAAATATATTTTTATCCTACAAAGAGCTAAAAGGATAGGTTTTCTGACGCCATGTGGTAAAAATCTGAGGCAGCCAGTTAGGTTGACAGCAGGGCTAAAATTTTAGGGGGCGCTGGAACTCCGTTACAGTTAAACCAGAAAAATTATGCGCTTCGGTAAGCTTCGTGTTTTCGAATTGGCACGAACGTTGCGTTACAGAGTAACCGCCCACGGAGGCAAAGCTACTAAGTTTTGTAGTGCCATGGCCGCGATTACTTGTAGTAGTGCCCCTATCATTAGCACTTTCGAATGAAGTTTTCTCTCTGTCGGGTTACTTACTCTAGTCGCAACTCGTCAGCTGTCACTCAAAAGTTATCTGGAATTGTATAGAGTGGTTAATCTATATTTTTGTAATTATGGTTACAAAAAAAAAACAACCGAATTCCAAAAAAAACTAAAAAGTGTTAAATAACTTTAATTTTGGAAGTCGGTTTCTTTGGATTTGTATTTTCGTTTTTTGCCACCGACTTCCGAAATTAAAGTTATTTTTCAACTTTTGGCGTTTTTTTGGAAGTCGCTTGTTTCTTTCTGTGATTTTTTTTTACTCTTTTTAGTTGTGGTACCTATCCCACACAAATTCGTATACCACTACTTGATAAATAAATGACAGTGACAGGAAGTTATTAAAACATCATTTATATATGCTTAGTAGAAAAATTACGCATTATTAAGGATAACTCAAAAACTACTGGTCAGATCTTGATGAAATTTATATGGGACCACATGAGAAGCACCAGATTTCAAATAAAAAAAGAATCATCAAAATTGGATCATCTAGAAAAAAGTTCTGAGGTAACACATAAAAAAATACAGTCGAATTGAGAACCTCCTTCTTTTTTTGAAGTCTGTTTAAAATTATTCAAAGACTTCCATGGTTGTAGCAGCTCTTTATTAAAACTTATCATCGTGCGTTCGTATTTTCGAAGATAGATTATGACTGCGAAGCGATTTTTTTTTTCTGGCTACATATTTTCCTTATCATCACTTGTTTTTAAACCTGGCAAGTTTACTACCTCATACAGCCTGAAATACTGAACCGTTTCGACAAATATTAATTTCGTATGTTAAGCTTTTACTTTTTCTTATGCCTTATACCATAACTCAGGCATAAATATGACTCTAAAAATGGTAGACGCTTGTTATTTGAATGAATTTTAATTTGGATCTTTCATTTGTTTTGCACAAAATATTCTATCAGTACTGCGACTCATCGTACTTGTATTTCTAACGGGGTAATTGCGACCCTAGGAATAGCTTTTATTTTGACAGTTCAACAACATTCATTGCGTTATTAACGTTGTTGAGCAGACAAATTTTTCGAACCTATGAAGCAATGGATTAGCAATAGGCTTCAAAATGATTCTGATTGTGATAGATAGTGTCTTACGCCATTAGGGTGCTGAATGGAAAGTATCAGTTAACGCCAGTTTCTCAGGATCGAACTTTAGTCATTTTAATCAGTTCGCTTGTTCAACCTTGAAAACATACCAAACAAACAACAATACTCACATTTTAAAATATTTGTTTGAATCTAGAGATGTCAACAACTGGACTTTATGAACCCGGGATTATCTCGAACTTTTGAGCTGGCAAATTGTGAAAGTTTGCAATTTTCTTTGTACGAGTTTATTACGAATTCGAATTATCTTTCGCAAAAGTTTAAATTTCAACTCAACTTAACCTAACTTACCTTTTTCAACTTTACGTTTTATTTTTCGTTTTCAAGATCATTTTTGATCGGTATTTTCTCCGTGTTGTCGTGATGGCCCAGTGGTTAAGGCCTCGCCGCTAATGCACGAGGTTGTGGCTTCAAATCCGGGCAAATACCTAAGTGATTTTTTCAATTCATATGTACTTTCTGAATTTATCTTCGACATTAGACTGATATTGGTGGAGCAAAAACATCGTGAGGAAACCTTTCTTTTTTTTATTGGTGGGAAATCGTCATATGACCTATCCCGCTCTGGGTGGAGCGCAAGGGCGTGTCAGACTCTTACTGACTAAAACCCATCCCTGTTCCTTCAGTTGTCTGTGCGCCAGGGCCACGGTAACGCTTTCGACCAATCTGCGAATAGTGAGAAAACCTGGACTTACAGTAAGTTAATAGTCTGTAATCACCAACCTGTTTTGCGCAAGCGTAGTGACCAATGTTCGTGCTTTGTCTGTATAAGATGAGGGTTCTGCCCTGCAGAGGGATAATAATAGGCTGGTGAAAGAAACAGAAGAAAGAAAGAAAATACGTTTATTTGCACTAAACATAACGCAGAGAAAAACACACAAACACAAAAAAAAAACAAGTGGGGGAAAATATGCGTAACATCCACGCAAAACGGCAATCGCTTAGCATAATGCTGCGACCTATGCGAGACAGAGCCCCAGCGCTAGTTTTGAGCGACAGCTAGCGTTTGGCGGTGATATTATTTTCTCCATAGCACCTCGGAGTTTGGATTTGTGCCCAGTTAAAGGCAGTAGGCTCATCTCTTATAGAACGGGGCTGGAGCATAATTTGGCGAAATGATTGCATGAGGTAATAAATACCTCTGCTGATCTCTTCGTGGAACACAGCCATGATGTCATTAGTTTTCATCCTATCTGTATTAACGGTTTTTCTTGTAAATTGCAGAATGATGTAAACACATAAAAATTCATTGTTTTCTAGTAAACGAGAGGATTTGTTTAGAAACAAATGTTTGTGTTCAATGAATTGTTTTTGAATAAATATTGTAGTTTCTGGAAGGAAATAACGTCGATGTCCTTTTTATATTCTGTGTTCAAGCAGTCATTTATGAGGTTTTTTCGGCAAGCCCAAAAGTCTGAAAACCAGTCTTGCGAAGGGGTATCGTATTACCCAGTAACTGGGTTGTGGAGGTCAGATAGGCAGTCGCTCGATGTAAAATTCAGCTGCATCCGGTTAGACTGGAAGCCGACCTCAAACATAGTTCGGAGAAGGCTAGGCAGATAGATAGATCTGCATCAAACATTAAAATCATTTATTGTAAATTAGTCTAGGTATGAACTAGTGACATCCTTAGTTTAACCTTTATATCCGGTTTTTTTTTAGAAATTAATTAAACCATCGAGCCAGTTTTTGAAAGGGATATTATTAATTGCACATCAAATAAATAATCACATAGCAATTTATTTCCATCATTTAAATACTGACTGCACAGCAAATTAAATACTGACTGCACAGCAAATCAACCAGAATGAACTAAGTTTCCGAAAACATAATAAATGTTCCCGAAAATACTAACCCTAGATGGTCGACGTCAGTGGCATCCCGAGGTTCGGTTGGTTAGGTTCCTTTAAACCCTTGAGACAGAAATAGGAGCCCCGCGAAGCGGGGCTCCGTCGACCAGCTTATTAACCCTAACCCTATATTTAGATTACCCTAGATTTCGGTAAAACGCAATTAAAAAAATGTGGTACTCGTTGGGAATAGAAAATAAATTGATGAAAAAGCTTTTGCTTTAGGAAAAATCGCAGTACTTTGCGAAAATAAATTGTAGTGTGTTTAGTGATATTTTGAGTTGAATATTTTGCTGTGCAATCAGTAATTTTGATGGGAATTCGGAATCTTATTGCATAGAAAAAGGATATTTTTTGATTTGCGTTTAAATACTACCCTTTTTGAAATAAGAACCAAACAGAAATCGAAATACAGTTCCTTTTACAAAACTGACAACTTAGTCCAGTCTTAGATTGTCAATTTTGAATTAAGAACTTTACCAAAGTCGGCATAAAGTTCGAAATACAAAAACTGGCTCGAAGTTATAGTCTCTGGCTAAAGTACGATCGTGTTTTGTAATAAGACGGAGTAAGTTTAGCTGAGTAACGTTAGACCTATGGATCCTTAGAAGAGCGTTGGTCACTGGATAAAAAACGGTTGTCATTGAAAATGACGGTAGCGGGGTTGGCCTTTATGGTGTCAAAAAACTCTCTCTAGGAAAACAAACCATCTTACTTTCTTAAATAACCTTTCAGTGACGTCATTCGCCGGTATATTGCAGATGCTATGTGGCGGCCATTGCTCTCCTAGGATACCGTAGCTACAGGCTAAGTGCGCACAACGAAATATAATCGTTGCGGAAAATAATTGCTAATCTGTGAACAGTAACAATAAATTAAAGACCACGCAATACGGTAAATAATCGCTTGATAATTAATAATTATATTAGCGTTCGGGATTTTATTTCGCATATAAATGCGATCAAAAAAATCGCATCGCAGTGCGCGCTTAGCCTTAGAGGAGCTTTTCGCCTTAACACATTTACTTGGGCCCAAGGAGTTTCATATGTAGTATATACTAATTCCATGCAATTCCATGCCTGGACCTTTTTAATACAATGCGATACATATTTGTCAATAGATGACAAATTTGTCACATTTTCTCGACAGGCCTGTTTAAAGCAGAATATGCATGAAAGAAACTTGTAAAATTGTCGCCAGTCGTCTGTCACCTTGATTGAGAAGCTTGTGTTTAGTTTCTTTGTAAAATAAAATGTAGACAATCAGTTGCTATCAACTCAGACTATCGCAGTCCACTGCTGGACATAGGCCTCTCCCAGGCTGCGTCACAGTACCCTGTCCTCTTCCTTTTGCAGTCCAGTCTGGCCCAGCCACCTTTTTGAGGTCGTCAGTCAATCTAGCTGGGGGGCGTCCCACACTACGCTTGCCGATACGCGGTCTCGACTCCAGGACTTCGTCTGCTCCTCCGGCCATTAGTCGTTCGACAAACACGGCCAGCACATTGCCACTTCAGCTTGCTTACTCTGCAGGCTATGTCGATAACTCCGGTTCTTTTCCGGATAACGTCGTTTTTGGCTATAAGAACGATTAAATTAATAGACTTCTGTGAGTGCGAGCTTTATTCTATCAACTCCAATCAATCTGCTTAGCCTTTTTTTCAAAGTCAAAGTCAAAGTCAAAAGTTTATTTGCAAACTAAGTGTAAATTTTGGTGTTATTTTATAATGTAGGTACTTACAACTTAGCGGCCTTTTCAAGGCATCGCAAATTTGAGGGTTATTTAACATTAAAAATTAAAATAACTATGCTATTGTCACGATTTTACATTAATAATTTCAATAATTTATTGTTACTCATTCAAATATTTCCCAACTATGTTGGGGTCAGGTTTTCAGTCTCAATACTCAATACTCAATTCTTTTATTGCATTCCACAATGTAGGCTTAGGTGGTAAACATTTATTTGGAAACAATCGTGGACCCTGTCGGGCACAGCAAAATTAAGTTTACGTGGAGAGGGCTTATCATTTAAGTATCTTATAATCTAACTTATACTAAAAAAAAAAAAAAACAAAAAAAAAGAAAATATTAACATTACAAAAATTATTTCTCAAGTTTTAAAGATTTATCATTTAAATATTCGTCAACACTGTAATAACATTTGGTCAATAATAACTTTTTTAACTTATTTGAGAATAAATGGATTTTTCTAACCGGAAGTAGCTGAATACCAGCATTTTACATGGTGCGACTGCCTATCTGACCTCTAAAACCCATGATTTACTGGGTAACACGATACCCCTTGGTAACACTGGTTGTCGGACTTTTGGGCTTCTGACTACCCGTAACGATTTTCAAAGATCTAGGAATGACGACCCCGCAACGGCTTAACTTGCTTTGCTCGATAAGCAAGTGATATGGAATGGATGGTCACCCATCCACGAATCGACCGCGGCAATCGTAGCTTAACCTTCGGTCGACCCTTGCATCTGTTACTATTTAGCCATGAGCCCCTCCTATTCTACCTACTCCAATAGAAGACATTTATTATGACATGTTAAGTAAACATGAGGAAAAATAACAGTCATAGCTTCACGCTCAATTTTATTAACTGGGTGGGCAGATCTCCAAGAGGTACCAATGTTGATTGGGTTGGCAGCTTACAATGCTAGGTTTCGTAACAAGCTCTGCTTTTCAGGATATTAAGTTAATTGACTTTGACTTTAATTATGAGCTTCAGTATTGAGTGGTTTCTACTCAAGAATAAGCATAATGCTACTTATATTACCAGCCTATTACTGTCCCACTGCTGGGCAAAGGCCTCTTCTCATACAGAGATGGCACGAGCAATGATCACCGCACGCTTGCTAAAACGTGTTGGCGATTTCTAACGTACTATCTGCTGCCCGCGTCTTCGCCCGCGTGGATGTCGGAAAATATCCAACGGGACCGTGCTGCCGGTGCAAAAAGGAACCTATGCTTCTGCTTAAAACATCAGCTATATGTCAGTAAAAATCCCGTCAAAATCGGTCCAGCCGTTTCGGAGATTACCCGGAACAAACAGACAGACAGACAAATAAAGATTAAAAAAATTGGTATTTTGTTATAAGTCCCGTATATACTTTCATATGCATTTAGTAAAAGCTATTATTTTGACATTACAAATAGACACTTCAATTTTATTTATTTGTATAGATAAGTCCAGGTTTTCTCACGATGTTTTCCTTTACCGATGTCAGTAATGTCCGAGATAAACTCAGAAAGTACATATGAATTGAAAAAGTCACATTGGTATCACCTTGCTAGGATTTTAATCCATAACCTGGTGGATGAGAGGCGAGGTCTTAAGCACTGGCCATCAAGACCGACTACTTACCTATGGTTGTCATTAAGGCAACTTAGGGGCTATTTCATAAGGGGGCGTCTATTTACGTGAGGCGTTTAGTGCGGGGAGGGGACCCAATCTCACGAGGGGGAAAGGGGGACTCTGCAAATATCACGTAATTAATTTTTCCGCAACAAACAGTTTAAATTTGCGTTAAATTGAGTTAAAAAAAACCTCTACTTAAATATGGCTAAATAATATTTAATTTAATTTTTTTTATAAAAATTATTCTATTCTATTCTATTCTATCGCGGTTATGCGAACGCCACAACGTGGCACAGTAGCCCCTCGATTGTTTAGCCGCCTGTTGGTTCCCGTAGTCACTCTTAAGACCAAACACGAGTCTCCGTGGACTGGATTAGAATGAATATTCTTTTACGAATTTTTGTAGTTCGAACTTAATTAAGTACCTATTTTATTGTTCGATTTTCTCACTGTGATTCTAGACTACGTTCTTCTTGACGACTTGGTGTCCTTGGTTTTGTATTTTCGTTTTTGCCACCAACTTCCGAAATTAAAGTAATTTTTCACTTTTTTTTGTGTTTTTTTAAGAAGTCGGCTGTTTTTTTTTGTAAAAAAGTATTAGTTTTTACTTTTTAGTGTTGGTACCTACCCCACACAAATTCGTATACCACAACTTGATATGTAAATAACAGTGACAGGAAATTATTAAAACAACATCCATATAAACTAAGTAGAAAAAATACGCAGTATTAAGGATAACTCAAAAACTACTAGTCAGAACTTGATAAAATGTATATGACACTACACGTGAAGCACCAGCTTTCAAATAAAAAAAGAATCACCCAAATCGGTTCACCTAGAAAGAAGTTCTGAGCTAACACACATCACAAAAAAAATACAGTCGAATTGAGAACCTCCTCCTTTTTTTTGAAGTCGGTTAAAAATATTGGCATTCAGCTGCATCCAGTTAGACTGGAAGCTGACCCCAACATTGTTGGAATAAGGCTGGGCAGATTGATGGATAAATCTTCCATACAAATACATTAAAATAATCCTAACTATATGTATATATATCCTAATCCTAATCCTAACTATATAATATTATAAATGCGAAAGTAAGTTTTTTTTTTGTTTAACAAACAAACGTTTGTTACCTCTTCACGCCTAAACCACTGAACCGATCATCTTGAAATTTTGCATATACGTTGTCAGGTGTATAGAAACAGACATAGGGTACCTTTCATCCCGAAAAAAAGTACTGTTCCCGTGGAAAACAACAATAACGTTCTTATGATAATAGATGGCGCCACGTGTCTTTCGAATCATGATTGAATTATAACCCGAAAATACAATCATAGAAACACTGGATCAGTATAATTTTCTTAATATTTCTGAAAAATGGACGTCGATGCAGATGCAACGTTGTATAACACAAGAAGCAGCAGATTATTTATATTTTGACTTTCAATCAGCTGTGAAGAATGAATGTTTAACTATTTCTTATTTTAAATTCTTATAAAATAAATAAAAGAATCGTCTGATTGTTTTCATTACACATTGTTATTGCACTAACATTGGTTCTAGGATTGAGAAGTGTATAAATAATAAAATGCAAAAGATAAATTCGTTTCTACGCTATTTTGATGTTGAATTCCGCGTTATTGGAAACGTGTAAATTGGCTTCCAGTGCAGCCGTTTAGTTAAAATGAAACTGTAAAAAGAACCGTTCCCAACTCTTTTTCCTTTTTTAGTATTGTTAGGAATGGCCTCTTACTACGGAACTATCGATTGGAGACCTTTCCCCCTTGAAGACACTTGTTTGGCTAGTTATTTTCCAGGCGACTAGCAAACTTAAAGGGCGACTAACTATTTGCTACAAAAGAAGTAACTTGGCAGCGATTAAATATTTTAGCAATAATTATATTAGATGAGCTTCAAAATGCAGGGAATTATAAAAACGAAATAATGGCTGCTACATTAAGGTAGCGAACATATTAAACAGGGCCAATTGAAATCATAGGCGAGGTACTTTAAATAATGACATGGCGACTAATATTAACAGTGGGATAGGATGCAAGAGCGAGCGAAGCGAGCTCGGGACTTGGGGCTCCTCGACTCGGATAGGTTAGCTTAGAAGATGGCGGGGTCTGGAAGACCTCGCCATCCCCTTCGTGGTTATTTTTTTTAAACCACCCAGAAGTAGTAGCTCCGCAAAGCGGGGCTCCGTTGACTACGCCTTATTATTATTATTGACATTCAGAAATAGGAGGCCTCGCCAAAACAAAAACTCGTTGCCAGTTTAAATTAAAACAAAGCTAACAACTTATTATTAAGCTGCTACTTTCTACTTAAAATTATCATTCGCTGTAGCTGTTAATCTACTATTTTTGCTACCGGCTTTAATTATTTTTTAATCCCAAATACTGATCAATCTATCGCCGCGTTAAATACATGCCCTTTTGTTTTATTTTAGTACTTATTGAACTTGTTTAGAAATGTGCAAAAACCTGGGAAGTTCTCTGGGATATGGGAAAAACTAGTCTCAATATTATATTTATCGAGTTTGATCGTAAGCCTGCGATGTATTCAATACGTCATGGCACAAAAAGCTCTATTATCACTAACCATCGCTTGTCCTGAATTCAACATGTCTTTGTTGATTTAAGGGGGAAGCGCACGGGTAGCCCGCGAAATTCAAATTTTCTTACGTTTTTTGCAATTTGAAGGTCAATGTCAGGTTGTATTTTGATAAAAATATGATTCGCGGTCGTAACAAATATGGCTTTACAGAATTATACTCTTTAGAATCAGCAAGACAACTCCTTAAGTTAGAATTGGTGTTAAATGTCATGATTTCATGAAATAGTCATTTAATACAGTAATATGAACTCGGAGAGATTTATTGCTGATTCTAATGGTTATAATTCCGTAAAGCCATATTTGTTACGACCGCGAATTATATTTTAATCAAAATACAACCTCACAGTGACCTACAAATTGCAAAAACCGTAAGTAAATTTGAATTTCGCGGGCTACCCTGAAGGTTCCGCCTTAACAGATTTGAGCATATTAGTTTATCTGAAAGGACAATGTACTACAAAGTCACCTAGACCTCTTACTACGTCTACAAATGGACAAAATCTCGTAGGTGTAAGTAATTTGGATGTCTAGCCATAAACAATATGTGGGTGTAAACAATTGTTTTTTGTGGAAAAATTGTAAACAATAACAGAATTGTTCTTTAGTATACGCGTTTACAACCTTGTGCAAATGTTACTATTTCAATGTTATAAATACTAGAAAAGTAAGAATAACTGTTAATTTGCACAAAAAAGACGCACTTTACAAAAAAAAAAAACATAATTTACACACGCTAATACAGAGAAGCCAAAAGCCTCGTATTTAACACGTAAAAGTTTCACAAAGTTGTCCATTGCTAGATGTCAGGGTACTGGCCGGTCACAATTTAATGGTCATATTGGGTCACACCAAGTAAAGACTTCTTGACTGTTTGTACTTTTTAAGAAAATTAGAAACGCCATTAGAAAAAAGCAAAAAGAAGAACGAGGGAAGAAAATACATAATGATCTGAAATCGTTAATTCGTAATGTCCAAGCTAATTTTTATATGAGAAGTCTATTTTCAAATAAAAAGTTGCGGCGTAGGGGTCGCTAACATTGAGCCAAGAATTTTTGTTGAACTCTTTTTGCTAATAATCAAAGTTTTACTACCTAAACACTTATCTACCTCTTCAGATAATGTTATACTTTCGGCTTTATTTTTTGTTATCTATTTGTTCATTACACAAGCACTTATTTTACGTTAAGTGTGGCGCAAGCCGCCATATTTTACTAAACCGAATACAACGTAATTTCAGCGACTCACTTTGCCTAGCATAAATTACGCCTTGTTACGTTTGGGCTGACTATAGATGCATAAAACTGTGGTATGCGTTAGTTTTTACAAGTCGTACGTTTATATTTACATTCGTTGCTCTGTAACTGAACTATTTGGAGCTCGTCTCTCTGCCTCTCGTCATGGGGTCGATGGTCTTGAGGCCACTTGACTTCGAGTGTGCTGGATGTTAGGATTTATCGATAAGATTCTGTGAGATTCTTGGCCATGATCGAGGTGGTTCGGAATAGAGATGGCGCAGTGGCAGATTGACTTCGGCGCTACGAGTAACTGGTTCAACTCATGCTCGTTTCTGATTTCCAGCCAGGGTAAAGCTATTCTGCACTCTGTATTCTGTGTTTCTCCATTTAGAGTACCGTTACAAAAAAAAACTATAATGTATTTTTCTAAGACTTTTCTTAGAAAAAATACCAATAACGTTGTGAATGGGCAACCTAAACATCTAACTCAGAACTTCACTTTTTGGCAGCGGTCGAATATGACCACTTGACCAATTTATAATGATATTCATTTCCCTTTTTAACGGGTGAGTAGCCTGATATAAGCACAGTTTTCTTCATAGGCCACGATCTTGCGTTAGATCAAAAAGCATCGGATCAGAAATACTGGAGGATAAAAGAAAATATTCATATACAATAAAAGACAAAACTCCTGTCATATGACGAAGTCAAAAATATAATGTAGACGTAATATAAATCGTGTGTCCATCAAACATGTCTTCAGAGCAACCATTTTTAGGGTAGCGTACGTCCTACTGAAAAACGGAACCCATGTAGGATAATTCGTGTGTCTGTCTGTTCGTCTGCCACAGCCTATTTACTCCGAACCTACTTGACTGATTATGTTGAAATTTGGTACACATATAAATTTCTGTGACTCAAACACGAACGTGTAACGACAGATGTATTTTGAATATGGGGGTCACTTTTGGCGGCCAAACCAGAAAATTAAAAACAAAAGTCTTGCAAACTGTACAGTAATTATAAAATATGATATATGATATGATAAAAGATGTAAGGTTCGTAAAGTTCAGCATTGTAGAATTAGAAGCTTGGCTCTACTTTAGATCTGATAACTTTTTAACAGTGAAAGCGTTATGTAAGTCTTGGCAACCTATTTTAAATGAAATGCTTTTGGCGGGTAACTTAATCATCGTACGGAACCCTCTCCACGCGAGTTCAATTCGCAATTGTTAGGTTTTTATTTTAGGCATTCCATGACTCACGATATTTTCTTGTTTGTCTGTCTTTCCAAGTTCATCCTCATATAAAAGGGGAATGAGAAAACTGGAAGGTCATTGACATGCTGCATAGATAAAAATTTTCTTCATAAGATCGTGTGTAAAGTATTTCTTCTGGTGCTTGGATGAAAATAGGCCATCAGATGCTCTCAAGTAGCCTTTGATGAAATATTTATTGTGAATAAGACGGATTGATCACTAAAATCATCCGGTCAGTGGGTCGCCCTCGGAACGGAATTGTAGGAGTGGGAGTAACGCTGAAGGGCACTATGAGAAGCAAAGAAAACAAATTAATAAAAAAAGTTTAGAAAAAAAAATTACAGTGTTCTTTCCGGATATCTACCAATTTTATTACAGTATCGAATTAACCTTGACCATAGAAATCATTTAAAAAAGAAAAGAAAAGGTATTTATTGAGACCCCCACAGGATTATCAGAAACTAAACACAGCTCAGAAGCATGGCCCTATGATGTACCGTTTCCGAATTAAGAGCTTCGAGTTTTTTTTTATAAAAAACAGCAAATCTTTTTTTTCTTTGTTTTATGGTGTTTAGATATCGATACACATAACGTCTGCGGAGTTTGGCTAGCTAATAAAATTTAACCCGGTATAACAATTCAGTTTCGGCACTACTCCTAACTAAGGTAAATAATACTAGTCCAAGAGTACTTAGGTTTACATCTACCGAGTCAAAATAAATTAGCTAGCGAAACTCCGCAGACGTGATGGGTATCGATATCTAAAAATGATAAAACAAAAACAACGTGCGAAGTTTGTGCTCTTAACATCTTGCTTCCTAAACCATATTTTTTTTAAAGGTGTTTAATTGAAAATAAATCGACGGCTATGTAATGTGGTTACTGCGGCCTATGGACATCTTCAATACCAGATGCGTTGCCATCTCAGAGACATCTGAAATGTCTCATGTCCCTGTCATCACACAAGCGTCCATCATCATTCTCTTGTTCTCATACCAATCTTTTTGGAATCGGTCCAACATGTATATTTTTTCCATACTTCTCTACCGAGATAACGAAAATCGAGAAGTATGGAAGTAAAAGACATGTTGTGCTGACCATCAAATATATTGGAATAAGGGCAGGAGAATAATGATGATGATGACTTCTCTATTAGTTATCATCTCGTCCCCTTTCTACCCATATCATCTTTCACACAGTCTATCCATCGTTTCTTTGGTCTTCCCCTACTCTTATAGCCATCCAAATTCATACTCAAAATATTCCTTACGACATTTTCCTCGTTCAAACTCAAACTCAAAGCATTTATTTCAAATAAACCAATTAGAGGCACTTTTGAATTGTCAAGGGGTCGGTCAGTCAGAAAGATGAAGCTAGTTGTCCATTCCAAAGCATAATAGGTACCTATGGAGAAGAATGGCCAAGAAACTCCACGGACACTCTTTTAAATCAAAATATGGTTACAAAATATTGGTTACATCATTAATGTTGAAATTATGCATGTGAGAACGATGCAGAACGTTAAAAGCGTCTGTAATGAGTATACAAAAACAATTCAAATATTAAATTAAATTAAAATAAGCCGTGGCCGCTAAGAGATGACCCGACCAGACCCTACTGATGGCGCCCGTTCACGAACATAACGCATGAATTGGCACCATTCAGCTCAACCATTTTGAAGGGAAATTAATGATCCAACACACACGCCACCACCAGCGAGACATGACATGCTCTCAGCCGCCAGGGCACATTCAAGTCAATGGAAGACGTACCCAGTAAATGGTAGCTTTATAGTATGTACATAGTACTCACACATTCACCATATTCTCATACACAAGCATCTATACTCTTCAAACTGGAACACAGCAAGCAACGCTGTTTGGCAACAGAATTGGGTATAGTGGTAGGAAATACTGCAATACTTCCTTGGACGAGTTTCTTTAGAAAGAGCTGAAGCATACCTATCATAGAACCAAAAATTTGACGACATATTGTGACGTCCACCAACCCCCACAGAGCCCGCGTGGTGAATTACGGCTCGCTTCCTAACAACATTAACATTAGAGGTTGATTATGCTATACTATGTATACACAGGCCTCCTCTCTGAGAGAGGGAGCGGGCCGTAATTCACCACGAGGCCCCAGTGCGTGGTGGATTACTGCCCGCTCCCTCTCACAGAGAGGAGACCTGTATCCCAGCAGTCAGAAAATTATGGGCATGCTATAATACCCCTACTTCATATTGAACCGAAAATTTTAAGACTTCTGACATCCACCAACCGGCACAGAGCCCGCATGGTGAATAACGGTTTGCTCCCTCTCACAGAGAGGAGGCCTGTGTCCCAGCAGTGGGAACATTATAGGCTGATTATGCTATACTATATATACCTATGATATTTTTCTATTGCCCCTTCAAACTTATCTACCACATTATGTGGGTGTATGATACACGTTCACCTAATCCGTGGGCTTACGGCAGTGACGTTAGAGTTCAGTTATTTTTCGACATGATCTCTATAATTAATGTAGCATTAGGATTTGATGCTCTATTTAACAATGGTAGCCTTGATAGGCTTTTCGGATTATTTTCAAAAGCTGATATTGAGTTCCAGTAGGCTAGTTTGGGATAACACGTGTTGGTATGGCCCTAAGAAGGGCTTTATGAAAGCTTGTGGTTAAATCACATGTCCACATTATGTAATTATGGTTGTTGTTATTCAGGTCATAGTAATATGTCAATTTCATCGGGCTCTCAAATTCAAAGGCCAAGTCTTCACAAACTTTTTTTTGATAGAGGTTTTTCATAAGAAGAACTGTTATGAATTTATTTATTTAAAGGCTTTACCAGAAGTGGTGATCCTATTAGTGGTTCAGCAGCTTCAATATCCAAACACACTTTTACTTTTGTAATATTAGCAGGAGGATTAGTAGGGTTGCTACTCGTGGAGACTTTCAATTCAAATATCGTGATAATGGGTCAATATTAATTAATAACCAAATTTTAATAAAAATCGCCAATACTCCATAATAGGATGCCTCGTCTGGCGTATGTTACTTGTAAATGAGTCTCGTGCTAAAATTACTTCAATTGATGCTGTAGCAGTCGGCTCTGACTCAGATAGTCTTTTGTACCGAAATCTGAGAGATCTTGGCCCAGAATTGAGGTAATTCTAAGGATAGCTGCATATAGAAAGTCACACAGGCAAATATTAATGAGTTCTGTTGTAATGTTGCTTGACGTTTGCCCATTACAATGATACTTCTTTAAGATTATATTTTAATCACTCAAAATTATAGGTTTTAAAGAAATAGCTGCACCTTCAGCTGTAAAAAAAATTGTTTTCACCACTTGGTCTTCCATAAAATTATGTTTTGTGGCCATCTATTAACCATACCGTAACCATAAATCATTTGAGTTTTTTTAGTTTTACAATCAAGAATTTATCAAGCGAAATTGTACTATCTGCAAGTTGTGTAATACTTTTAATCAACAATGTTTGTTGCTAATTGAATTGTGCAGTGGCAGCTATGGCATCTGCTCTACAACATTCTTCTTCACGATTTTCTAAAACGTTTCCGTCTTCTTCAAAACACTCATCATTAGTTTGTTAAAAATTGTCACCGCTTCCTTTTAACTTTTTTACAGTTCCCAGATCAGCAGGCAAATGTATTTTTAGTTAGTTATTTATATGTAGAGGCCAGGTCCCGATAACGAGTTAATTTCGATCGTTTGGCTCACAAAATGTGGATGTTTTGTGCCAAATACCGATTCAATGGTCAGTTTCCGTGTAATATAATTGTCTTACAATCATCTGTCGCTGGTTTTATTTTGTGTGAATGTTTTGTCGTTTCTAATAGGTTGAGTCGTGTTGAATGTTTCTTTTTTTGTGTTACTTTTTGTAATGTTGTCATGTGGCGAGGTGGTCTGACGTTGTTCAGTTGCACAATTTCTTTGGAGATTCGACGAGTGATCATAATTATTTATTTTCTTAGTTCAATTCCTAGTATTGCTGTCTTTGACTGCAGTATATGTCATACCGGTATCTGCTACCAATTAGGTACGAAACCGCCATACGAATACTATATAACAATTAAAATTATATGTAATTTAATTATTCTCTGTCGAGGACAGTAATGATTCTTCAAAAATACTTGCTTCTTCATCTTCAACACCATATATTTGTACAAGTACCTCTTTCTAGTTTACTGCGTCTTTTACATCCGTGTCTCCTACTGCTACTTATTTTGCGAATTCTTCTGCCTCCTCCTAATTACCTTTGCTACCCACCTTACTTTGTTTATATCCGTTATATATAACCTTATCTAGTATATCTCCTATCTCTAATAATGATGAGTATTTACTTGTAAAGTATTATGTTATTTTAATTATTGTGAATGTGAGGATTATGTGGGTCATTGTTTTTTTTCTCATTTAATTTTAATCATGATCTGGCAGTTTGAGTAATTCATGCGGCCTACCCAAATGTCCTTTCTTTGGTATTGTTTGTCGAATCGTTGATCTCCTTAAGTCCTGACTTCCTGAGTCGAGCTGCACGATTACTGACAAATGCGTGCACTGACTGGACAGGTTCACTCGATCTGTGTGGATCTTTCCTCAAAAGTCATTTCAGATATCAATCTACATGGTCTTCACATGATCTGACCAAGGTTATGTCTGGACTTTAAAAGAGTGACCTCTGAGTTTGTTTCGGCCTTTCTTCTCAAAGTAGTCAGATAGGAAACGCCGACCTCGTCTAGTTTAAAAAATATGATTGACATGTAAAAGTGTTTGTACAAACCTACTTACAGAAATAAAATTATTTATCATTTAATCCTACTTTCTAATCTACAAGCTAGCCGCCAGTAGGTACCTATATACGTGTACCTGCCTAGCGTAACGCTTTGTTATCATGGTACCCAGCGCCTAATCGATAACTCGTTGAATATATCTCACTGATAACATTTACGTACAAGTGGTTTGTTGTCATACCATTTGTTGATATTCATTGTCATACATAATCATGTTTTTTATTTATTTATTAAGTTTTTTTTCTAAACTATTTTGATAGCTTTATTTTCTTACTTTTTGTTATTAATAAAATTAAAAAATCCCTTAGTGGGATTTATAAATGTCCGTAGGTGTGTCCGTGACTTCACAGCGGGCCCTATCAGAATACCAGCGCTGCGGTATTTTTTTGAAATATCGCAGTATTATGCTGAGATAGGAGCCTTTTTGGACTCGCACAGGTTTTTTTTATTTTTTAGTTGTTTATTGTTGTATTTAAAGATTTAAAAAAAAATTTTTACTTAAGTTAGTTTTAAATGCTCCTTTTTTATTTTTGTATTTCCTGTGCGAGTCCAAATAAAATATGTTTCTTTCTTTCTTCTTTCATGGCTTTGTCTTTTTCGAGAACGTTTCCATGGACTTTGAAAAAGTCCGATGCAATGATCATGTTCACGAAAGACTTTGAAAGCCTGATGGTTGGTTGAAAAAGAAAATTATATCGCTATTGGGTTAACTGGACTACCTCCAGGCCTTGTCGTCGCAAACACTCCCGTTGAGCATGAGTTCCTGGGTTCGATTCTCAGGTCAGGCGAAGTGTTATTGGGTTTTTACATCTGGAATTTCTCAGTAGCAGCCCGGAGTCTGGATTTGTGCTCGGTTAAAGGCAATAGACTCGCCCCTATTACATAGGACTTAAACATAACTGGCGAATTGTGGGTGTATTATAGATACACCTCTGCCCAACACTTTGGGGAAACAAGGTGTGATTTTTATGTTATAAATTTGATAGCTAGGTACTTACTTTGCTGGAGATTTTTTTTGCTAATTCCAATTATCTTATCATGATCGTTTACAGTTTTTCCATGAAATAGCTGGTCTGTGGACAACGAGATATTGTTAACGATTTCAGTTTTTACAGTTTTCTATTAAGGTGTAAGCGTCAGGATAGCGCGCGAAATTCATTTTTTTTTTTTTTTTGTTATTTGCAGGTCAGTATCAGGTTGTATGTTGATCTAAATAAGATTCGCGGCCTTAACAAATATGTATCTAAAGAATTATAATCATAAAAATCATCAATACATCTCTCTAAGTTCATATTAACCTATTCAATGACTATTTCATCAAAATAATGACATTTGAGGACAATTCTAACATAAGGAGTTGTATTCCTGATTCTAATGATTATAATTCTGTAAAACTATATTTAATACGGTCGCGAATTATATGCAGTGACCTGCAAATTGCAAAAAAACGTAAGTAAATTTGAATTTCGCGGTTTACCTTAGTTCAGCCCCTTAAGGAGCTCATTAGGGGAAGTCTTCCAGAATAACTATTTTAGTTGCCAAGTAGAGTAGCTGTTTTGATGGTTTGGAGTGACTGGATATCGGTATATTTACAGGCACTTGAGTAATTTCAGCTTTGTATCCGAATAGTAACGCACTTGCGACGTCCGTGTTGTTGTATGATAGTGTCTGGTGGGGCTGCCAACTTTGTTTGCTTGTTTTTTTGTTCGCAGCATTATGCTGACTTATGAGCCTATTTGGCCACAGGTCTTTTTATCTTTTTAACGTTAATTTTGTTAGTAAATTTTTATTTTCCCAGTGTCCCAAACAAAATATTTTTTTTTCTTTCTTTCTTTTCTTGTGTATCAGGAATATATAATTAATTGTTAAAATTGTAGTTATAACTTTGGGCACATTTCTAAAAAAAACTTCTTAAGAACACACAACAAAAGAGACTTGACAGGTAGCCACACAGTTTACGATCAGATCTTTTCACCACGGCCACCACCACTTTTATCTACAATCGCGATAGCAAAATGGGGTCGATACCACCGCAAGAACGGACATTTTCACCATAAATAGCACAGCACAACCGGGTCACCGGCTAGTATTTATAGCTTGGCTTATAAAACACGTGTTCACTTGGGAAATAGTTAGAATTTTAGCTCGTATTTGAACTAAATTTAGCTGTCTGTATGTATTTGAGTGGGAGTGTTTGTGTTACCGGTTAATCTTTGACTGTTTGTTCCTCTGGGAGGTGAAAAGGTGAATTATACTGCTTTTGGGGTAAAGGAACGGTGGATATTATATTTTTTTGTGTGGTGCGAGTTTATCAATACAGGGTCAAATTAAATTAGCTAGCGAAACTCCGCAGACGTGATGGGTATTAATATCTAAACATGATAAAATAAAATAAAAATGATTGGATGCTTTTTTTAGGGGTCAACGACCGCTGGTAGTGTTGCTACATGAAGTGTGAGTTGAAAAAAGAAATATTTTATCGTGTTTAGATATCGATACCAAAGACGTCTGTGAAGTTTACAAAAAAAAAAAAACAATGAAGTTTTAAACTGATATTTCAAGTGAATACCCTAACAGATGTCGATGACCCCACAAAAAAAACATCAAATTAATTTCTTTTTTTGTTTTTTTTTTATGTTTAGATATCGAAACCCATCACCTCTGCGGAGTTTCGATACCCATCACCTCTGCGGAGTTCGCTACCTAATTTAATTTGACTCTGTATAATATAAAATTAATGCTGTTCGTTGGTAACCGCATCATTTCAGAACGGCTAGACGAATTTGACAAATATTTGTTTTAAAATGTTCGTAAAAGTCCGCATCAGGTTTTTACGGGAAAAAAAAGTTGCCGCGAAAATTGGAAAATTCGGGAAAGCTGAAGAAAGTGCATTTTCTATGGGTATTTTGTATGAATTATTTAAATTTGGACAGGGCAACGTTCGTCGGTTCAGCTAGTGAAATATAAGTACTAAGCTGTATAGTAAAACTATTTTATCGTATAGCTTTTTTGAATACGTAATGGTGTTTGTATAAAACAGCTGATGAATCACGCCCTCTTGTTTGTTAGCACTCTGTATTAAAATGGAGGAAGAAAAAAAAGAAAAAAAAAAATATTTAGCACAGACTAAAAGGCACACAATATAATAAAAAGTAAATTTAAAAAAAAAAAACACGTGTGGCTCTCGGGGACTGCCGCGGTAAAGCTATTGCATAGCATTTTTTATCAACTTATGCAACTATATATATATATTTTTTTTTTTATGCAGTATTTTTTTTTCTTTGATATTAATTCAAGTACAGTCGTACCATATACATACACGTTAAGCGAACCCTCGGCCGAGCTGCATGGTAGGCGGAGTGGGGGGTGTTAGGTTTTATTTTCGTTACGGAATTTCTTGATTCGGTCGCCGCGCTCAAAGCCCGCGATAAAAGCTATGCAATAGCTTAAAAAAAAGTGTAAAGTGCGATGTAAGAAATTAGCAGGGAAGTGACCCTCACGGCTGCGCCAAAAAGGTCCAGTTCAGCAAAAATGACAGGCAACTAGGGCCTGACGCTGGTTTGCAACTGGACCTGATGAACAAAATATTGTCGGATAAAGGTTTTCAATAGATCCTGTAGTTTCAGGTGTGAAGTGATGAATAAAGTTAGGTATACTATCTATTTAGATAGTAAAACAGCTTACTCGGACTACCGGAGAAAGTTCATAAAGTATTTTTTTTGCACATCAAGATGCTGTCTCGTTTGATTTGCTAGTTACGCATATTTTACTTTATTTTGTGTACCTTGGAAACATGCTGGTCCTGCTCCATAGGACAGTCTAGAGTCTAGACGAAGTCAAACTGGTTGCTAATTTAATTGTATAATTTATAATTTTTATGCCATTGATTTTATATTCTGTAACTACTTTAACTTACACACTGAATTACTAATTGTATTCTTTTTTTAAAAATCATCTACTTTTCTATATTTGTAAATGCAATGAGCACCATGTATCTATCATATAAATAATTGACCTGTCATTGCTTTATATTTTATTTTTGTACCTATTGTGGTATGGTAATTTTATTCTAGGTGCATTGTCTTCACATATAAAATCACGAATATTGCACGATTACTGACAAATGCGTGCACTGACTGGACAGGTCCACTCAATCTGTGTGGTTCTTTCCTCAAAATACCATTTCAGATACCAACCTGCAGGGTCTTCGCATGACCTGACCAAGATTATGTCTGGACTTTAAAAGAGACTGTGACCTCTGAGTTTGTTTCGGCCTTTCTTCTCAGAGTAGTCAGATAGGAAACGCCGACCTCATCTAGTTTAAAAAACACGATTGACGTGTAAAAGTGTTTGTAAAAACCTACTTACAGAAATAAAATCATTTATTAATTATAATATATATTATATTACATAAAATTCTGTAAAAAAAAAGAGTAACGGTGGAGTTTCTTGCCCATTCTTCTCCATACGAAACTACCTTTTGGAAAGGGCAACTATCAATTCTATTTTCTTGTAAATTTTGACGTTCAAAAGTGCCTTTGATGTGCCTATTCGAAATAAATGATTGTACGTAATTGGAAGATATTCAAGGCTGCAACCTTACTATATACTTAAGCCAATTACTGTAATACCCTGGAAAGGTTAGGGGAAGCACTTGACCTGACTAAAGATAATTAATAAGTCATAGGTATAGAATTAACCCTGTGTACACCATATTGAGTGGTAAGCGTCCCCGAAGACGTATAAAATCAAAAGCTTTATCGTACAAACTAATTTAATCCCAGTAGCCGTCAGCGCCGGCTATCGCTGAAAACCAGCGCTGGGGCTGTCTCGCATACGGTCGTAGCATTATGCTGAGCGATTGCCGTTTTGTGTGAATGTGACGCATATTTTTCCCCAACTCGTTATTTTTTGAGATTGTGTTTTTTCTTTGCGTCATGTTTATTGCAAATAAATGTATTTTCTTTCTTTCTTTCTTTCTAGTAGCGGCTAGTAATTGTAGATAGGACACTCCTAGCGATTGTTGCTAAGTACGAACCTCGTGAGTTGAAGGTTTTGTCAGGATTATAAAATAAAAAAAATAAAATACGTTTTTTTGCGGTAAACATGACGTAGAGAAAAACATACAAATATAAAAAAGAACGAGTTGGGGGAAAATATGCATCAAATCCACGCAAAACGGCAATCGCTCAGCATAATGACCCTACGACCCTATGCGAGACAGAGCCCTAGCGCTGGTTTTCAGCGATAACCGGCGTTGACGTGATGACGTCAACCAGGGCAGCATACGAAAATATAAAAATAACAAGAAATAAAATAAATACACTATATCTAGTTCTAAATGTTTATATAAACATAATATTTACAAAATGGTAGCATACTCGTATAAATGGTATGGTAATGGTTGCTTTTGACGCGGTTAGTAAGTGTAATCCATTTTCAGCGTCTTATTTTGTGCGCAATACACACATGTGTGTGTGTGTTTGTGTACTATTGTGCTTTTCAAATAAAAATAAACAAAATAACATAACATCACGCCTTGTTTCTCTGAAAGAAAGAAAGATAAATATTTTATTTCGGACACGCACAGGAAATACAAAGAGTAAAAATAAAAAAGGAGCATTTAAAACTAACAAAATTAACAATAAAAAATACAACAATAAAGAAGTAAACAACCTGTGCGAGGCCAAAAAGGCTCTTATCTCAGTATAATGCTGCGATATTTAAAAAAAAATAAGTACCGCAGCGTTGGTGTTCTGATAGGGCTGAAGGGTTGGACAGCGGAAAAAAAACAGAAAAAGAAGGAAAAAAATTAAATGAAATTGTTTATTCTGTAAATAATCCTATTCGGATATCGAATTCCAATTAGATATCGGAATCACAAGTCATTCTCCTACTTCCTACTAATATTATAAATGTGAAAGTTTGTGAGGATGGATGGATGGATAGGTATGTTTGTTACTCTTTCACGCAAGAACTACTAAACGGATTTGGATGAAATTTGGCACACAGATAGACCATGACGTTACTATTCATCCTGGATTGCAGACAAAGTCGCGGGCTACAGCTAGTAAAAAAGAAAAATAAAATATGGAGTTGACATTTCCAATCTGACTACCCCTGAGAAGGAATAGCGAAACAAACTCAGGGGTCAGTCCCTTTTAAAGTCCAGACATAATCTTGGTCAGATCATGTGAGGACCATGTAGATTAGTGTCTGAAATGGTTTTATAAGGAAAGAACCACACAGATTTGAGTGGACCTGTCCAGTCAGTGCACGCATTTATCAGCAACCGTGTAGCTCAACTCAGAACTTAAGGAGCTCAACGACTCAGCTTGACATACCCATGTAAACCTGAGATGGTTAGTCAAAACATGTTTTTGTAGCACAATTATTTTTACTTATTTTGGCAGAATACAGTAGACCGCACGACGGTGGTAACGCTCTGATCTTAAACTGGCCTGGCGTAGTTCGGAGTTTCAATATAACCAGAGGACAGCTTTTACTGGTTTTAATACAATTGACGTGCGGCCTACTGTACTAATTGCGTCAATTGATTGAGTGTCCCCTGCCTTTTCTACTTTCAAAACGTGGATTGGTTTTCCATTTTCAGCGGACTGCAGTAGTTTTCAGCTGGACATAGAAATGCCTCCTTGAAAAGCGGAAATAAAATACTGAAACCACGTTATTGAAAAATATGTTCGTGAAATACTTTTGACGAAACCATGTTTACACAGAACAAAAACATTATTAATGATTTTACTAAGACACGTGTCATCTTCTAGCAGCACCATTAACATGGCTTAGTTTATGACAGCCATAAAATAATTACTTTACACTTACATAAACTCACGCCTCCTTCCCATGACTGTAGGCAGAAACTACAGAACGCCACCTGCTACGATCCTTTCATACTTCTGCTTCGTTTACGTCCATGACATGTCCGCGTCGGTTGCGCAATTTACCTCTTATATTATTTCTCAAACAGGCATTTGACAAGCATGTTGTAGTATATTTACAAAATACGTTTTCAACCGAGCGTACACAGAAAACATGTGTTTGTACTTTTTTAGTTAAGAGGGCCCTTCCCGGTCCGGCTATCGTCAACGCGAGCATGATTGAAAAGCTTGTTGTTTCATCCAACGCAATGTTTGAAAAAGAAGCAAGAGTGGGAACGCGATAACAGCGAACGAAAGTTGGCGCGCAAAGATTTCACAAAACTTGTTCCAAGAAATACGTTTTTGAAAAAGCCTTACAAGTTTTTGGAAAAAATGTTTGTCATTTAGAATCTCCATTACATGTGCGAGGTTTCTATGAAGATGTTTTCTTTACTTTTACAATTTATGAGTACATTATGAACGGCCAAAGTTCAGGTAAAATTTGTGCAAAAAAGCAGATTTTTGGAGGCTTATACTGAATTTGTTTCTGCAAATTTTGAATTTTTACTTGCATAGAAACCTAGATAAAGTGCAAAAGATACCTATTAGTTCAAAAATTTCAATAAAAGATGTGTTACAACGCTATAATCACGTACGAGCGTTTGTATGAAAAGTATGACGGGTTGGCCGCTCTTAAGGCAGGAACATCTGTGCTGGAATTTGCCTCGCCACGTGCGTACCGTTCAGTAATTAAACAATAATAGATGAGACACGTGTCAGGTGCGTCGAGGTTGTGAAATGGATGGGTATCCGGTGTGAACTGGAGCATTGCTTGTGAATTAATTTTAATTGAAAGTGAAGAAGGAATAGTTTGATTGCTCACGATACGATCGAACGCAGAATGGCAGGGAAATCGATGCGCAACCTGTTACCATGGATTCAGTACATGATTCTGATACCCCCTGCGTTGAAATATTTAGTCAACCTCATGATTGCTTTGTGACCCTTTTTTTTTCTTTTTTTGTGTGGGAAATCATCAAATAACTTCTCCCGCTCTGGTCAGGGCGGGAGGGCGTGTCAGGCTTTTACTGACTAAAATCCACCCGTGTTCCTGCAGTTGCCTGTGTGCTACGGCCACGGTAACCCTTTCGGACAAACCCGCAATCCTGCCAGGCATCGGCCCTGAGCTCGCTGTCCGGTAAGGACTAGGCCCGGGTCGACGGCGCGTCGTGTTCCACGCGCGCCTCAACGAGATGTCAGCATCATTGAGGGGGGTCGAAAGGGCTGGTGCCTGCCGGGGTCGTAGATTGTTCGAAAGAGTTACCGTGCCCCTGGCGCACAGGCAACTGAAGGGACACGGGTGGGTTTTAGTCAGTAAGAGTCTGTCACGCCCTTCCGCTCCGCCCAGAGCGGAAGAGGTCATTTGATGATTTCCCACGCAAAAAATAAAAAACAAGGCATCGTCCCTAGCGGACCCCGTTAGTGTGTGCTGACATCTCTTTGAGGCGCGGCGCACGTGCAACACGACGCGCCGTCGACCCGGGCCTGGTCATTACCGTATGGCGAGTTACCAATTGCTCGCCATCCGCAAGCCCGCGCCTACGGTGGCCGGGAATCGGCTATTGACTCCCGCCGCCCAGGACGTCTCTTGCGGCAACTAGGGGCGTGAGGGCGCAAAGATTACCATTCTGAACCCCCCATGTTGAAATATTTAGTCAACCTCATAACTGCTTTGTGACCCTAAGGTTGATTTTAATTATCACGTCATAAAACGAAAAGGTATGTTTGTCTATGTGTCAGATATTTTGAAACGAACGCTACGGTTTTCTAGACGAGCTGTAGCCGCCACACAACACGGCCGCAAAAAATACTCTAGGAAAACACAACGACTTACTTGCACAAATGACGATTCGGTGACGTCATTCGCCGGTAAATTGCGGACACTATGTGGCAGCCACCCACCTCTCGTCTAGGGCACCGTCGCTTTTGTTATGGTGAATAGAATAGAATAGAATACTCTTTATTATGTACACCATAAAAAATACAGATATAAATGTAGAAATTTTACATAGGGTGACACAATGGGCGGTCTTATCGCTAAAAGCGATCTTTTACAGACAACCTTTGGACGGATTAAAGGGAGAAGGAGAGACAATAATGCAGGTAGTCAGTGGTGTACCATTTGCATATACAACAAATACATACATACATAAAACGTATACTTATCGTGAATCCCTAGGTGTAGGCCGTTATATACAAAGGTCATGGCCCATAATCCGACCCGGTTCAAAAATGTTTTTGTACAAAAACGAAAATGGTGGTAAATAATGCAGGTATAACCCACTTTTCATTATAAGTAAAAAGAAAAAAAAAAATCAATGGAGAGATCTTGCAGTAGACCAATAAAAATTGGATAATAATTAGCTGCACCAGCAGTTTCGCCCATCTGTAAATTATTTTATCCCATGGAAACATGTCACTGGGAACATATTGAACATATTGAAGAGATAGATGACAGTGAACTGCATTTTTGGACTGGAGTTCATCTCTACGTACCAGAACGGATAAGCCTGCAACCGCTTTAGGCATATACTTAACTAAAATAAGAACTGGTGAACCGGACAGAAGATTAGCTACAAAATTCAAAATATCGAAAAGTACGTTAGAGAGAAAACTTAATATAGCTAGAACATGTTTAACTGATGATTTCGTTCCACGTTTTCTTGGCGTAGATCACATAAGTCGAGAAGAGTTTATTTCTAGAAACCTTACTATTCCAGCTCATATTTTTGGAGGCAACCATGACGCAGGAATTCTTGTATTTGACGGCACATATCTTCATGTGCAAAAGAGCGCTAACTTTTTATTTCAAAGAATAACTTATAGTCTACATAAATTCCGGAATTTAGTCAAACCATTCTTGATAGTGTGCACAGATGGCTATATAGTTGGTGTCATAGGCCCATATGCAGCAACAACCTCAGATGCTACAATTATGCGCAGTATCATGCAAGAAAACTCAGTTTTCCATTGGTTTCTAAGGTCTAATGATGTATTCATATTGGACCGCGGATTTCGGGACTCTATTTCAACAATCGAAGGTTGTGGTTATAATCCACACATGCCACCTAGCAGACCCAGAGGAGAACAATTATCAACGGCCGAAGCCAACAAATCGAGATTGATAACAATGGTCCGATGGCCAGTAGAGACCATAAATGGCCGTTTTAAAAGAGACTTTAAAATATTTCGGCACACGTATTTTAATCTTGCGTTGCCTAATATGATGACGGACTTTAGGGTTACTGCTGCACTAATTAATGCAACCCGACGTCCTTACGAAGATAGCGTATACGTAGAGCAATTTATAAATATTATAAATGAGAATATAAATAGAGAGAATGAATTGGCACAATATGTACAAGAAAATAATATGAATAGGCAAAGAGTAGCCTTCGTGCCTATTGATGGTAATGATCCATCTTTCGGTGATTTCCCTCAACTTACATATGAGGAATTGACTTTGTTTACATTGGGAAGTTATCACTTGAGATTAGCCAGATCTTACTGCCCCGAGCACATGCGACCAAATGGTCTGTACACATTAGATGTATACAGACACCGCATGTTGGTTGACAACAAAATATTAATTAGAGGGAGAATACAGTCTCGACATGTCAGGAGTAAACAATATTATACTTATGTTTTGGTGAATGCAACACGACATGGTCGAGAGAGTATCGAGGGATACTACTGTTCATGTATTCATGGCCGCCGCACTATAGGAAGTTGTGCCCATATTGCAAGCGTAGTATACTTTTTATCCTGGGCCAGACATCAAGAAAATATTGATACACCTGCGGCTTTCTTGGACAATGTAATTTTAGATATTGATGAAGCTGAATAAACATTTAAAAAATATATATTTTATTTTCTCCTCCCTAAAACCACAAGTTATAAGTTAAGTTTTCATACTAGATAGATTACATTTTTTTATTATTATTATTTCATGATCCCCATCAGCCACAGTAATGCGCCACATATCATTGAAAAGTATAATCATCTGTCTTTGATTCCCGCCATATTTCATTTCTGTACACCGTGGGTATATTTTTCACACTAAATGGGCCATGACCTTTTATATGGTGTTTTGCAAATTGCAGCTCTGTTTTACGTCGTAGAATTTTTCAGAATATTTCATTTGTGAAAATTCTTAGGTGGAACAAATTTCCAAAGTTTGACGATTGATATGAAATTGATGATTATTATTCAGTAAATATATCATTCCTACAGTCGCGAATCGCATTTTGATCAACATACGATGTAAAACAGAGCTGCAAATTCGGAAAAAAACCAAAGAATTTTTTTATTTGGTGGGCTACAGCTGAGGATTCATCTTATATTTTAATTTATTGGGAAACGTTGTCAAAAATGGTTAAAGAATTACGATTACTAAACCTTTAAATTTTAAGAGGCTTACAACAGCTAAACCGCGGTCACTGTCGGACTGCATAGAAAAGAAAGAGAAGCGCGATGACACAACACTGGTAATTTATTGCAAAATATGAAGCAATTTGAAGCAAAAATATCGATTTACAAAAAAACTACTGATTGGACTAAAAAATTAAAACGTTATTACGTTAATATGTTGCTTGTAGAATAATCTGACAAAAATCAGAATGATTGCATGTTTATTGGTATGGTTTTTAATCGTTAAAATACATTTTTAGAGTCAGTTTCGGGATTTTTTTCTATCGTATCAAATTAGTTGTATTAAGTTTTCAACACACTATCTCACTATCATATACCCTGAAGAAGATCATATATTTTTTTGATTTTGTTTACTGTAGTGGATCATATACTTTTAGGCATTATAAAATTTGCATTTAGGTCCTGTAGTCCCCTTAATATAGCTTGATATCGGTTGGATACATAATAAAGAGCTCCGTCTGTCTATTGTCAACAGTGCTGCTGTTGTGATCGTGAGGTCTCGGGTTCGATTTATAGGTCGGGTAATTGTGTTTGTCAGTTTATAAATCACAGGATAACTCTAGAATTGGACCTATCCTGTGGAAACATACGTGGTTGTAACAAACCTCTGCTAAATCCTTCAGGGAAGAGGCGTGATGTTTTGTATGTGTGTCTGTTGGAAATACCGACTCATGGACCTAAAGCATTGGCGTCACCAAGAGTTCTGTTTACCCCGCATCGATGAATCATGCAGTGATACAGTTTATAAATATATATTCGAATGTACGTAAGCGGGATCGCGAGAAAAGATTAACATAGTACTAAAATAAAATTCTGTTATAGTGAGCCGGTTAATCCAATTTAAGTTTTGTAAGTGACCAGCACGTCTATTTTGTAAAAATCTCACCATGAATAACTTAGATGAAGCAAGTGTAGCGGCATCTATAACGCCATATGTGAGCACACTCGTGACGTCACACTGACGTCACGCAAAATCCTGCATCGCGCAAGCAGAGTTTACCGCGAAACTAGCATATACAACGCCCCGACATCAATCGTCGGGCAGTTGCTCACCAGACACAACACCCGTCTGGTCGGAGGATCTTCCCTTTTCCATAGAATATGAGTGAACTTTACACCCTGTTCCTCAGAGTAGCGATAGCCCAGTCGTAGACAACTTATAAATCGCGGCCCTTAGGCCGCGATTTATAAGTTGTAGGTCGTGGGTTCGAACCCAAGCAGGCACTTTACTTTGTGTAAATTATTTTATCACCACTGCTCACAAAACGGTGAAGCAAAACATCGTGCGGAAACCGGCATGTCCTAGAACCAAAAATTCGACGACATGTGAAATCTACCAAACTGCACTGGGCCCGCGTGGTGGATTACAGCCCACTTCACAGAGAGGAGTTCTGTGTCCCAGCAGTGGGAACGTTATAGGCTGAGTTTGATTATGATGAACACACACTTCACATTGAATTAAACTATATCTGATCGGTGTGAACACTCAAATCGATACGTTTTGTTATGCTTTAGTCAGGGTTATAAACATAGCGACTTCACACGAATTTGCTCAGGAAAACCTTAATACACCAAAACGTTGTCAGAATGTTATCGTTACAAAGAATCAATAAAAAGTAATAGAGGTAGAATCAAGCGTTCAGACAGACATTAAAGACCAAAGACCATCCATGAAAATCAGTCAGTCTGATTATTATTTTTATCGAAATCTAGTAACAGCAATAAAAAAACAGATTTTATGCCGTCATAATTTCAAGTTTACTAGCACGATTCGAGGACGTTGGCACCGAGATCAGATTTTTACATAAAAACAATATTCTAGGAAATCCTTTTTGGTTTACTGGATACAGATAACCATCAAGTGACAATGACACACATGAAACAGATGAACAAAGTGTTTTTATTATTATATGAAAATATAATAAGACAGTGGAATGGACTAGTGTCAAGTCCAAAGCAACACGATTCTAAGTTTTAAAATAATAATCACGTAAAAATTTGGTTAGATTAAAAGTGTCTAAAATCAAAATATTTCAGTTCCCATAAACCTTTATAGGCACTTATGAAACGTTAGAAGCTAGGTGCACGGTTCCAATTGGTCGTGACCTATCATATGGAGAAGAGCCGGCAAGATTACTTCACGGAAATACGTAAACTCACGCCTTCTTCCTATGGAGTTAGGCAGAAACTACAGAACGCTACAGAACGCTACCTGCTATGGTCCTTACATACTCCTTCCACGGTTATCCACAGTTACTCTTTTAAAAACAATTGGCTTTTACAATGTTTTCAAATTACCGTGTTAATAGGTATGGGAGGACAGTGTCGGCCTGCCAACAAGTACCAGGTACTTAATAAAATAGAAAATGACGTACAAATCTACAGTTTACAAGGCCTACAACGTTCTCACACTCACAAAATATAAAAGAAGCTATAAAAATATAAATAAAATAATAAAAATAAAAACCTTTTTAAACCAAATGACATGATTGCCATCACCACAACTATATAAAGAGTTGAAATTAGAATTGTAGGTATAGTCAAATCATGAGAAGATTATGGCAAAGAAGTACCTGAAGTAGGTACCTGTGACCTCTGAATTTGTTTCGGTCTTTCTTCTCAGAGCACTCAGATAGGAAACGCCGACCTCAACTAGTTTAAAAAATATGGTTGACGTGTAAAAGTGTAAACCTACTTACAGAAATAAAATCATTTATCATTTAAGGTCTATGTAAAAATTAATAAAACATCGTGATTTGAGAGCCGTTAATAGACCTTTACATAGTTATGCCGTTTATAAGGTACCAGAGAAGCCACATGTGCAGAAAGAATTTATTCTTCTAAGCTGATGGTAAATAATTATTAGGAACATGTTAAGTTTCTCCAGTTATTTTTATTTAGCCCTGTGTACAGAAGCATGTAATATTTAAAAAACTAAATTTTGTAACTAATACATTTTATTTTAGTCCATTTTCTTTCTTGCTTTTAATATTTGTAGACGTTTCATCCTTATCAGGCATGTTTGTCCTAAAACCCTTATAAAGACATTTCACGCAATTCACGTCCCATGACCTTCTCCTTTCATTTGAACCCATCCTACTATTTGCTTAGAAATAGCCAAATCATTCCAAAAGTTAATATAAAAATTCCTAAAAATACTATAATATTTTCTATAGCATCCATGGGCTCCATACAAATGAGGGTGACAGTATAATATTATGGTAGCCCATAATATTGTGATGTCCATTTCATTATGGGTCGTACTTCAGTAGTTCATTTACATCGAGACAAGGGTTTCTGAAAGTTTTTGGGCGACCTAGGCATTAGTCATGGGTGACCTAAAACAAGTTTTTGTGTTCAGACTTTCGTAGCGGTACTTAGAATAAAAATTATTTAAGGATAGAAAGCGGGTGATTTATTATGAGATGACAACCGACAGAGATGTATGGCAGACGAAGACAAATATGTTGGGATAAGGGGATGAGCCTAATGATGGGTGTGCTCTCAAAACGGTGAAGGAAAACATCGTGAGGAAACCGGCGTGTCCTAGAACCAAACATTCGAAGACATGTGACATCTACCAACCCGCACTGGGCCCGCGTGGTAGATTACAGCCCAATCCCTCTCAAAGAGAGCAGGCCTGTGTCCCAGCAGTGGGAACGTTATAGGCTGATTATACCTTATATGCAAGGGGATGAGGATGAAAAATATTACTCTCCTGTTGGGCTTAGCCGTAGTCGGGTAAAAAAAAGGAAATTCCAAGGAGTAGTTAAGAGTTAAGAAATGATGTAGACGTCAGAGAAATTATTGATGACCATCTTAAATTGTACGTATTCCTGAGTGTACATACGTTACGATTACGAATAATTTTGAATTCCGAACCAAAGATTTATACCTTCAAGTACATAATGCGTTGAGATGAAGTGCATATCTCAATGCACTATTATTAGAATGATTAATTATAAATTCCTGCAATTGTAGCCATGTGCACCACTTTGAACTCATCTGCATTTGAATATCGAATACAGTCGGTGTGAAAAAACGAAAATACAAAACCAAAGACACCGACTTCCAAAATTAAAGTTATTTTTCACTATGTAGTGTGTTTTTTGGAAGTCGGTTGCTTTTTTTTTGTAAATAAGTTTTTAGGTCAAATAATCAGCATTGTAATTCCACGTAGCAATGCTGCCAGCCTTTTCAGCACTTTTCCTGTTGACAGCGGTGCGGATGAATTTGTTATGCCCAATTAACTCTTTGCCCCTTTTTTTCTCTTTTATTACTTGTACATAATTCTAACTTCCTAACTATCCTAACTTCCTAATCCTAACTTTTATTTATATTTATATATTATATATATTATATTATATTATATATTTATATTTTTATATCCTAATCCTATCCTAATCCTAATCCTAATCCTACTAATATTATAAATGTGAAAGTGTGGATGTTTTTTGTTACCTTTTCACGCCTAAACCACTGAACCGATCATCCTGAAATTTTGCAGATACGTTGTCAGGTGTACAGAAACGGACATAGGGTACCTTTCATTCCGCAATAAAGTACTGTTCCCGAGGAAAACAACAATAACATTCTTATGATAATAGATGGCGCCACGTGACTTTCGAATCATGATTGAACTATAACCCGAATTGATAGTCAAAGTCTAAATTAACGCGAGCGAAGCCGCGGGCAAAAGTTAGTTCTAGATAATTCTATTAATTTAGAACTTTTGTATACTTACTTTAGCAAAAATTTCAGGTAAGGATGAAATAATAATAACTTAGAGAAAGTATATTCTTTACGTAAACTAGGCCATCGTCAGTCGGCTAGCCAGAGATATATTTGCTTACCTATAACATAAAAAAGTGGTCGCTGTATATTGTCGACGAGTTTCCTCACTCTTTTATGTAAGAGTAATCCACTTTACCGCAAAAGCTTTTAACTTAATCGATACTTTTATTATATTACGTCCTTACTTATCGAAAGTTCATCGGACGTGAATCGATTTGGATAATAATGTATTTCCGCAGTTCTACTTTAATTTTATCAGCTCGTTAACAGCCACTGCTGAATAATCCAATAAATGATGTATTGTTTACTGCTAAACATAGAAAAAAAAAACACAAACAAAACGAAACGAAACAAAATTGTTTTGTTATTGGTGCCAAACTATACACGGCTTCAAAAAAGAAAACTCTTTTTCCATACATTTTGTCGAGCATAATAGGTATGTTTGGAACAGCAGATTTTTTTTTGCGATTGCTGAGTTGTCTCCATACCAAAAGTAGTTCTTATAGAAGCTTGAAGGAAGTGATGATGACGTCACGCTGATGTACTTGCACGAAGGCTGCGCTGACGTTCATTTTCGGGGTCACCAGTATAGATGTATGAGGAACAGGGTGTAAAGTTCACTCATACTCTATGAAAAAGGGAGGATCCTCCGACCAGACGGGTGTCGTGTCTGGTGGGCAACTGCCCGACGGTTAATGTCGGGATGTTGTATATATGCTAGTTGCGCGGTAAACTCTGCTTGCGCGATGCAGGCTTTTGCGAGACGTCAACGTCAGTGTGACGTGTAGTTCGAATGTGGCGTTTGTAGATGCCGCTACAGTAAGTTCAATGACAATTTTTTGGGTTTTGAGTTATTTCACGTACACCTTGTAAATAGACTAGTCTGTATCTTCGTTGTCTTTCAGTGAAAGTTTTCATAATTACTTATAGTATAAGCATCAGCATAATTAGCCTATAATATTCCCACTGCTGGGACACAGGCCTCCTCTCTGTGAGAGGGAGTGGGCCGCAAACCACCGCGCAGGCCCAGTGCGGGTTGGTAGATATCACATGTCTTCGAAATTTTGGTTCTAGGGCATGCCGGTTGCCTCACGATATCTTCCTCCACCGTTTTGAGAGCAGTGGTGATGAAATAATTTGCACAAAGTAAAGTGCCTGTCTTGGTTCGAACCTATGGCCTACAACTCGTAAGTTGTGACCGTTACCACTGAGCTATCACTGCTCGCACTGCACCACCAATTACTTATAGGGAAACCCATAATCACCATACTCGGTGGACAGATTCTTGATCGTCTTCCATTTATTTATATTAGCTGATATTTAGCCTTTCACACCGATGAAAATGATGGCCAGAATCATCATTTTTACGCAATCTATCCATGGTTTCTTTCGTCTTGCTCTGTTTTATATTATGTCACACTTTGTATGCCTTTTAAAAAGCCATATATTCGAGATTGATCAATTTGAGTGCCCCGCGGCGTCTCCCTCTGCCTCCCGTTGCGAACAAGCAGTGTTGAGTACTAGTGCATTATTGTGTTAAATACAAAATTCATGTCTAGACTACTTAAAGTGACATTGACAGTGCCCTTTTCCAAAAAGTTTGAAGAAAACTAATGTGTGAGGCAGGCGTGTCAATTTAGACTGTATTACAGAGCTTTGAAGTTTGAAATATCGATGTATTTAATTGAGTATGTTCATAATCGCGATGTACGGAACTTCGAAAGAATGTCAGACTGAACTTCGAAGTTTGAATAGACATTCTTTTGAAGTTTCGTACATCGCGATTATGAATATTCTCAATTAAATACATTGATGGTTTAAACTTTGAAGTTTAGTAATACAGTCGTCAATTTATAATGGCATCTATTTAATCGAACCACAAATAATTCCAAATGGGGTCTTAAAAATTCTAAATAGCCTAGCAATTGAGACCAACTTGGATGTAAAGCGTTTGTTCATAGTGCTAACCATAGATTTATTGAAGATTCCTAACCCGTTTGGTGCTAACATAACCCGTTTGGTGCTAACCTAACCCGTTTGGTAGGGGCCGTAGCATAATTACTGCGATCAACTATGACATAAGGCCAGAAAATTAAAATGAGAATTTCTATTCATAATCACTTTTCTGCCTTCTTGAACCACCAGTGCATTTTACCTACGCATTTGTACACCAGTATATTTGATGAAAGAACCTATGATCTTTTTGTGTTACATAAGGTAGGAACAGTGGTCACCTCTAGATGGTAATGCATCGAAGAAGTTGCGGGCCAATCTGAAAAGCACCCATTGCTGCCCCTTATTACATGGGATATAAATTTAACTGGCGTAATGTGAGTGTACTGTAGCTATACCTCTGCAAAACCCTACGGGGATTACTAGCGTGGTATTATGCTGCAGTGTTTTTTGCCTTAACATTCTAGCATTTCTATTAATCTTCTAATCTATTTGAGATAACCTTCTCGTTAAAAAACCTACAGCTAGCTACACAAAAATTTCTACTGATAGAAATATCTCTAGATTTTCAGTCCACCCGTGGCGCCCCCTACAGCTTACAAGCAAAGCTGAGAACTAAACTATCGTATCGAGGGCGAATTCGACTAGACATGGCTATTACAGTGTAGTGTTCCAAATTAGGTAGTTTAGTACTAATTGGAGATACATTCTCAATTAATATCGGTAATTAGGAACTTTTGATTACATGGTTCATGTAGTATCTTAACTTTTATATATGTACATAAAAATACATATATAAACTCACGCCTTCTTCCCATGGGGGTAGGCAGAAACTACAGAACGCCACCTGCTACGATCCTTACATACTCCTTTTGCCTCGTTTACGTTCATACATCTGGTCATACACGCACGCCGGTTGCGAGTACTACGCACCTGACCCTTCTGAAGAACATCACCAATAAGGTCGCTATGTCTTCCTAGGGCGTCCCCTCCCAGAGGAAGGGGACGCCTTAAACTTTTATATAAAACGGGATAAAATAACTATGACCAATGATACAATGATTTACCCCTTGTAACCCCTAGTTCTCTTCTTCTTTTCGAGTCGATGGCAAAGGTAAAAATATTATACAGGGTCAAATTAGATAAGCTAGCGAAACTCCGCAAACGTGACGGCTATCGATATCTAAACATGTTAAAGCAAAAAAGGAATTAATTTAATGTTTTTTTTTTGTGGGGTCATCGACCGCTATTAGAATATCACTTAAAAAAATCAGGTTTTTTTCTGTAAACTTCACAGACGTGATTGGTATCGATATCTAAACACGATAAATAGTAGATTATTATACAAGGGGCTAAAATTACCCATTATATACGAGGTAATTTTGCTCCCGAGCATTAGCGAGGGAGTTAATAGAAACCGAATTATAATGGGTTTTTAGCGCCGTGTTAAACGCTACTTTTCACTACAATTGCGAGAAAATTAAATAATGCAATACCATAAATAGTTTACTTTTCTTTAATTTCTTCTGTAGCCGCAACGCAATACACGCATTCTACCGAAGAGATCGCCGCTTTTAGTTCCATTTTCAAAAATAATATGTTTATAGAGGTATGAGGAACAGAAAAGGGAGGATCCTCCGACCAGACGGGATCGTGTCTGGTGGGCAACTGCCCGACGATTGATGTCGGGATGTTGTATATATGCTAGTTGCGCGGTAAATTCTGCTTGCGCGATGCAGGATTTTGCGTGACGTCAGTCTGACGCGTAGCTCGCATGTGGCGTTGTAGATGCCGCTACGTGTTCTTCTTTTTTATGAAACAGTAATAAGGTGAGTCTTTATTCATGATTATTCTACTTATGAATAAAGAATTTTTCGTTTTTGTAGGCTCATAGGTAACAGATAAAAATAAAAATAAAAAACGTTTTCCGCTTGAGGAAAATATGCTATTTTATTCCTGCTCTGGTACGCTACAATGACGGACTTTTTGAGCAAGAGGAGTGAAAACATATTTTTCCAACTTCACGTAACAACACATCCAGCCGTCGAAGACCCCAAAAAAAAAACATCATGTCTTTTTTATTTTTATTTTATCGTGTATAGATATCGATACCCATCACGTCTGGGGAGTTTCGCTAGCTAATTTAATTTGACCATGTATTGTGTTAAATGATTTGGACTCAGTAGGTGACCACGCCAAACGCGGCAACAGTGGTTAGTTTCTGCAATAATTATTATAAAACTCATGTCAAAATGTGGTCTCATGTGTTGGTCGATATGATTAAAGATATAACTTTGGTCAATCAAATCAAATCCATTTATTTCCCAGAATCTAGGTTTACAATGTATGGTCTTAAAACTATAGTGGCCCCTTTACATTCTACCATTACATATGGTGTGCAAATATTTAATTTGAACGTGCACAATGTTATTATTTTAATTCAATTTAAAAAAGAAATCAGTTACAACTATTAAGAGCTGTAAATGCATTAGGATATAAAGAAACAAATTCGTTAATTAATGTAAATTAACACAAACGCTAACATAAGATTCCATAGCAGATTTGCTAATCAGACTCAACTTGCGTTTTCTGATTGGCGACTTCACTGATTGATAGTTTATCGTTGCGGACAGCTCAGTCAAATGCTACTTACTACCAAATGGAACTAGGTGGATGGCATGCTAAAGATTTATAATAAAAAAAAAACCAATTTCGGCGATGGAGATCAATCTCAACGGAGACTAGCCATCTACGCGGGAGATATAATAGTGCACAAGTGTGTGCGCAGACACAGGTGCACTCTCTCTTCCCTCACTCTCATAGCCCGATGGGACGGCAATCCGACACGACCTGAGAGAGATCAGGCGTAGAAGCAACAGCTTAACGTGCTTTCCGAGGCACGGGGGTATCACACTGCCAACTTGGGTAAAGACATATAATCTAACAGTAGGATAGAATGTTGCTTTTGACAATTAATTCAATCACAAGAGCTATCATCAAATTTGGCTGCACATTTACTGACCAGAACCCTTCCGAAATCAAGGGTTAGCCTCATAAATCGTAATATTCTACGCGGATAATAACTTTTATCTGCCGTATCTAACGTAACCACATTTTTACGGAAGTTCCGACATTGCATAAGTGTCTAATCTAAATAAATTTCCACACTATGATTTTAGATGATCGCGAATAAAAATGACGGATAGCTAGCCGGCAATCAAATTTAAATTTTTGATGGCATGGAGCCAAAGAGTGAAGATTAAAATGAGTAGAAGCTAAGAGTTAGTCCCGTCGTTCACGAAGCTGCTCAAAAGTACAAAACAGACGATGAATCATGGCCGGTCTGAACACAGTCTCTCCGAACTTTTACGCATGCTCTCACTCGCCTCGTGTCACCAATTTGATTCCTAAAAAATGTTATTGCGCAGTTTTCTGCGCAAAGTTTAGACCGGCCATTATTCATCGGCCGCATTGTAACCAGTTACAAACGCAAATCATCAATGAGTAGCCAGAATGTCACATCACTAGTATTTCAACGAACCAACGAATGATGAATGAACGATGGAATCAATCGCAAACTAGTTGAGTCACGTCGTATATGGACCACCGTATACGATGTGACTTAACTAGTTTGCGATTGGTTCCATCGTGTACGGACTGCGCCATTGAAATTATTTGAAATACTAGTGTTGTGTCATTCTGGCTACTCACTGGTGATTTTAGTTTGTAACACGCTACTTTTGAGTAGCGTCGCGCGTCGTGGTCGATCCGCCTTAGTATAAGAGAATGATTTTAATTTATTTATTTTCGACTAGATCGATATTCATTTGTTTTTATTTAGTAACATGGTCTGATTGTGAAATAGTTTATAGTCATTTCGTTACTTATCTATATTGGTTCGATGTTTATGTGCAATGTTAATCTGTGTTATGGATTCTGTAATAAATTTTCCATTAGTATATACACCATTTTGGCAACTATGTAGTGTTGCTGGGGAGTTTCCTTACCTAAACGTTGAGCTCCTTAATTTCTGAGTTGAGCTGCACGATTACTGACAAATGCGTGCACTGATTGGACAGGCCCACTCAATATGTGTGGTTTTTCCTTAAAAGACCATTTCAGACACAAATCTACATAGTCTTCAAATGATCTGACCAAGTTTATGTCTGGACTTTAAAAGAGACTGTGACCTCTGAGTTTGTTTCGGCCTTTCTTCTTAGAGTAGTCAGATAGGAAACGCCGACCTCATCTAGTTTTTAAATTAAGATTGACGTGTAAAAGTGTTTGTTCAAACCTATTTACAGAAATAAAATCATTTATCATTTAGCTGTTTATTCTTTGCACCAGGATCTGTTAAAGGGGCTCACTGTTGTTTTACAAACATTAAAAAGTCCTACCACAATCTTTGACAAAACAATGTTATTTAAAGAAAGTTTCAATTTTGATTGCACTCACCCAAAGGTATTATGATGGGATATTACGTTAATACAAAATGACAGATGACATTGGACATGGTAAACGTTTTAGCAAAATTAAGGACAAAACGTTTACCAAAGTAATCTTATGATAGGTGGACACGCGATTTCTTACTATGGATAGAAACACAATATTAATTACTCTTGTAGTTACGTGCCTAAATGAAAGAGACGCTCGTGGTTAAATGATAATAGCCGTACGGTCGATCGAAGGTTAAGCAATGCTTGCTGCGGTCGCGGTCGGTTCGTGGATGGGTGACCATCCGTTACAGGCACGGAGGGGCCTCGGAAAGCACAAGCCGTTGGTCTCGGCTGTCATTCGTACATTTTTGACAGTCGTCGGGTAGTCAGAAGCCCAAAATTCTGACAACCAGTCTTACCAAGGGTTATTGTGTCACCCAGTCATTGAGTTGTGGAGGTCAGATAGGCAGAAGCTCCATGTACAATGTTAATATTCAGCTGCATTTGGTTAGATTGGATGCCGACCCCGATATCGTTGGGAAAAGATTAAGCAGATTGAGGTAGCGAAGTGCCCTTGGTGGATTAAAGCGTTTCACCAGAATCGTGCAAAATGACGTAGCAAAGATGGGGTATTTAAATGTGCTGAGAGCATTCATAGGTTTTGGTCTGTGGAAAAAAAACTATTATAATTTCTGAATTTGTTTTTTTTTTGTTTTTATCTTTTTTATTACGGAGGTTTTTAACATGCACGTCTTTTTATATCGTTCTCACATGAATAATTTCAACATGAATGGTGTAAGCAATTTTTTTTTGTAACCTTATGTTGATTTAAAAGAGTGTCCGTGGAGTTTCTTGCCCGTTCTTCTCCATAGGTACATACTACGCTTTGGAATGGGCAACTAGCTTCATCTTTCTGACTGACCGACCCCTTGACAATTCAAAAGTGCCTGTAATTGATTTATTTGATATAAATGCTTTGAGTTTGAGTTGAGTTTGACCCCTGTCGCCTTTTTGGCTGTCCATAAAGGGTCTACACTACACAGGAGATTTGGCTGAGATCGGGTCAGCGGCATTCAAGTAATCAACAAAGCTTACATGTCTTTTTGCTAATTGTTAATTCTACTCTTTATATAATAATTCTATGTAGATAAGTCCTCTTTTTGGATAATTTATGCTCGTGATCATATGTAGATCTATTTTGTTTTTTTTCTGATTACTCGTGTTGATTATCTTTTTGTATGCATGTTTTTCTGTGACATATAAATATATATTTCTTTCTTTCTTTCAGTAGGTGGCCACTTTAATAGCAGCGACAGTGGCTTTCATTAACTCTTCAAAAGAATGGAATAGAATACCTACTCTTTATTATGTGTACCATACGAATTACAGATGTAAATGTAGAAAAGCAAAAAAAATAAAAGAAAGAAAGAAAAAATGTTTATTTTGCACAAACAAGACGCATATTACTAGTGGACAATAGACTTTTTTTACGTTTTAAGAGTTTATAGACATTAATTTAAGCTAAAAACTATCTCCTCGTATGTAGTAGTAGAAAAGATTTAAAGTAACGCCCATCTGACAGTTCGAGTAATTTATGCGGCCTACCCAAATGTCCTTTCTTTGGTATTGCTCGTCGAATCGTTGAGCTCCTTAAGTTCTGAGTTGCGCTGCACGATTACTGACAAATGCGTGCACTGACTGGACAGGTCCACTAAATCAGTGTGGTTCTTTCTTCAAAAGACCATTTCAGATACCAATCTACATGGTCTTCACATGATCTGACCAAGATTATGTCTGGGCTTTAAAAGAGACTGTGACCTCTGAGTTTGTTTCGGCCTTTCTTCTCAGAGTAGTCAGATAGGAAACGCCGACCTCATCTAGTTGAAAAAATGTGATTGACGTGTAAAAGTGTTTGTACGAACCTACTTACAGAAATAAAATCATTTAAAATTTATTTAAAGTTTTGATTTTGTAAATATTTCCACACGAAATACAGGTTTAGCTCTATGTTGGTATTAATTTATTTTATTTAGCCCTGGTTTTATAAATCTAGTTTATTGCATAGAAAAAGCTGAAGATAAATACGTCCCTTTCTGATTTTTATCCAGCCTATTTCTCTTATCATTTGGGGATACGTTTTACGAGCAATAAAACGGTTATTTTGGTAGATTTTATGTAAGTACTCACTTCGTATTTAATTGACACGGATTGATCCTTCGTTCATAGATGACAGTTAAATATCGGCTGTTATGACAATATGCTCGTAAAGTGCTTAAGAGCTTGGTAGATAGCTTTTATTGAAAGGTCGTTGGTTGGTGAAAAGACATATTTTTAGGGTTCCGTACAAAAGGGAAAGGGTGCCAACGGGACCCTATTACTACAGTTCCGGCTATCCGTCCGTCCGTCTATCTGTCACAGGGTTGTATCTTTCAACCGTAATAGGTAGACACTTGAAATTTACACAGAGTGTGTACTACTTCGGCCACTATAACAAAAACAGTAAAAAAATTAAGGGATTCCCATACAAGGGATGTGCTTTTTCACTAACGTGTTTAAAAAAAATATGTAGTTTTAAATATTATATGGTGGTATGGAAACCTTCGTTAGCGAGTCCGACGCGACTCCTAGGCCGGCAGTCTCGACATAGATAGCGACAAAAATCGGTCGTTAAGTCTAATCGATGTCAAATTTCTTTAATAGATTTTCAACCTTATGCTTTCGAAATAAAGTTGAAAATCTATTAAAGGAATTTGACAACGATACGACTTAGCGACCGATTTTTGTCGCTGTCTAATGTCGAGACTGCAGGGCCTGGAAGCGGTATATCTTTTTGAGAAACTTTATAATACCAAAGTGTTTGATTTCAAACGAAGTCGTCCCGGATACATTTTTATGTAATAGTCTGTGGTAATAGGGAGTATTACTGTAATGTCCTGCCGCCAGAGTGCAGCACTAGCACAAACCGTAAACTTAACCTTTTTTGATCATCCACTTTTAAATGTCCAGAGGAATCCACAGTACAGGTTTTTTAATACATGAATAATAATAAAACTGTTATAATTTAACACTTTTTCACTAATTATTTGTTACTAATAAATATGACATGATGCGTCATGGCGCTTTGTGCTAGTGTCGCCCCCTACGCAGAGTTTTGCGTAATGTTCCCTATTCAGTTGTAGCCATTGTAGGTACGGTCCATTCACAGTATTTGACAAATAATTATACCAGCCTATTTCTGTCCCACTGCTGGGCAAAGGCCTCTTCTCATACAGAGAAGGCACGAGCACTGATCACCATGTTTGCTCAAGACGGGTCGCGATTTCGTACTTACATTAACCATACAAGTCCTGGTTTCCTCACGATGTTTTTCCATCACCCATAATGGTTGGGCAGGTTTAAAGTTATTAGCGCGCTATGAACAGTCAATTAAAGGCATACGAAAATAATGCATTACAATTACATTAAAATTACATAAGTGATTTTTTGTTTTTGCTTTGCTTTTACTGTTCCACTGCTAAGGACAGGCCTCCCCCGAGTCCTTCCAGGAACTCTTTTCCCGCGCAATAATATTATACTAACATTTTATCATGCTGGGGCCACACCAACGGTCAACGTCAACGCCCATCATCGCAATTATTTCGATAGCTAACGCGATAAATTGAGTGGCCATACTTGAACGTTCAACGTCAATACTCATTTAATTGGCGATAAAATTGGCGGTAATGTTCTTTCCTTAAAGTTCCTTGATCCCGTCCCGCTCATGGTGCACAATGACAAATGTAGTGCGGCCGCTTCAACGCAATAATTCTCGCGTTAATTCTCATTGATGTACCAAAAAATATCGCACCCGAATTATCGCCTAATACTCGTATCAAGCGGCAATGCGAATGCCTTTGTCCAATTATCGCGATAAGTGCTGGCTACACTTACAATTAACGCCCATTATCGCGATAATCAACGGCGTTTCCCGTTGGTGTGGCCCCAGCATCACAGAAATCTTTCTTATAATAAAACGACATCAACCTCAAGATATGATGTAATTCCAATGCGCGTGTCTGGCTAACGATAGACGAAATATTAAGGCTGTCTGACGTCATAGTGGGCGTATCCTCGAGACTATTCCAGTTTCGAGATGTACTAACACACCCTTTTACGAATTCACTTTATTTACTTTTCTAGAACCTTGCCTCGATTTTGTCTTCACAATATAATATCACGCCTGTATTCCTCGAAAGGTTAGACAGAGATGTATCTATAGTACACTCACATTTCGCCAGTTATGTTTAAGTCGCATTTAACAGGGGGCGAGCCTATTGTCATCAACTGGGCACAAATCCAGACTCCGGGCTGCTACTGAGAAATTCTAGATGGAAAAACCCAATAACACTTTGCTCAGCAGTACCATTTGCGACCACCAGACCAGCGGCAGTCATTATAAAAAAAATTGGCAAATTTATGTTGCTGGGTCAAAAGTATGTAGGTCATCATAACCAGCCTATAATGTTCCCACTGCTGGAACACAGGCCTCCTCTCTTCGAGAGCGAGTGGGCTGTAATTTACCACGCGGGCCTAGTGCGTGTTGGTAGATGTCACATGTATTCGAATTTTTGTTTCTAGGACATGCCGGTTTTATCACGATGTTTCTCTTCACCGTTTTTGAGAGCAGTGGTATTTAAATTATTTATACAAAGTAAAGCGCCTGCCTGAGTTCGAACCCACGACCTATTAATTGTAAGTTGGGGCACCACTGGACCAACACTACACTCAAAAGAAGGTACTTCTGGAAAAATCTATACGCAATTGCGATTATCAAATGGATAATTATCTGCAATTTTTGCACGTGTCTGAATAATTATCAATGTCTCAGATATATTGACCATACAACATAATATCACACCTATATTCCACAAAAGAGTTAGGCAGAGGTGTAGGTACTTACCTATATTAACCACATCCACATTTGGCCAGTTTTTTTAAAGTCTCATGTATTAGGGAGTGATTTATTGCCATCCACCGGCACAAATGAAAATTAATGATTAGTATTCTCCCTAATACCTTTGATCAGCTAGCGTAACGTCTAGGTATTTAGGGTTCCGTAATCGTTGAGCTTCTTAAGTTCTGAGTTGAGCTGCACGATTGGACATGGACAAGTCTACTTAATGTGTGTGGTTCTTTCCTCAGAAGACCATTTCAGACACCAATATTCATGATCTTCACATGATCTGACCAAGATTATGTCTGGACTTTAAAACAGACTGTGACCTCTGAGTTTGTTTCGACCTTTCTTCTCAGAGAAGTTCCTATCTGAAAAGCCGACAACATCTAGTAAAAACAATATGATTGACGTGTGTTTGCACAAACCTACTTACAGAAATAAAATAATTTATCATTTCATTTATCATTCTCATATACCCAAAGGGTGCCTACGGGATCTTATTACTACGTAATACTAAGGCTCCGCTGTCCGTCCGTCCGTCCGTCTGCCCATCTGTCACAGGGCTGTATCTTTTGAACGGTAATAGGTACACACTTAAAATTTTCACGGAGCATGTTATCAGCCGCTAAACAAAAAATTATAAAAATTAAGTAAAAAATTAAAAGGAGTTCCCATGCATGAGACGTGTTTTTTTAAATTAAAATAAAATAAAAGCGTAGTGTTAAATATTCAGCGGTGGTACGGAACCCTTCTAGTGCGAATCCGACTAGCATTTGGCCGCTTTTTCGTACAACGTTTACCCGATTCAGTTGAAATATCGATTCATACATCCAATTATCAAGAAACGGAATGATTGGCTTTCATCTAGACAAATATACTAACATACAAACATTCAACAACATGATCTGCCTATCCATTTCTCAGTTATTTTGGGGTCAGATGAATACCAGTATTTTACATGGAGCGACTGCCTCTCTGACATTCACAACCCAGTTACTGGGTAACACCATACGCCTTGGTAAGATGGGTTGTCGAACATCCATCCATAGCATAGCATAAGCTAAGTCATAACTTTCCTACAGTGAGTGAGTAGGCCATAATCCACCAAGCAAGCCAAATGTGGTTTGGTGGATGTCACATGTAATTTTTGGTTCTAGGGCATGCCGGCTTCTTCACAAAGTTTTCTTTTACCGTTTTGAGAGCATTAGTGATTAAATAAATTACACAAAGTGAGGTGCCTGCTTGGCTTCTAACCCGTAAGTCGCGGCCAATTCCACTGGGCTACCATTGCACCATCCATCCATAAGAAAAATTTAATTTTACACCTCATTCATCGGGAGGACATCCAACGTTCATCCATCTGGCTTGCCAATAATATTGTTGAAACGTCTCAGTTTTACGAACCGGCGTACGTTGTGTTTACGACGATAAATGTCGTAAACTGTGCATTAAGAATCCGAAGGCGTTAAAGCGAGTTTTGATAATATTTTTCTGTTTTCGGATATTTTCGCCACGTTGTTGTTGCACTGATTTTGAGCCACAACGCATAAGCGACGCTTAGTTTAGGCTCACTGAATATGTCACATTGTATTGTTACTTTTTGATGAATAAAGTTTACTATTATAGAGGTATGAGGAACAGGGTGTAAAGTTCACTCATACTCTATTGAAAAGGGAGGATCCTCCGACCAGATGGGTGTCGTGACTGGTGGGCAACTGCCCGACGATTGATGTCGGGATGTTGTATATATGCTAGTTGCGCGGTAAACTCTGCTTGCGCGATGCAGGATATTGCATGACGTCAGTGTGACGTCTAGCTCGCATGTGGCGTTTGTATATGCCGCTACACTATTATTTCGTTTATTTATTTTCATACTTATTAATTAAATACATTTTTTTTTACATTCATAAATATAAAAAAAAATTGTGGTCCGCCGGTATCGGGAGCAGGGTCCAAGCTACCGGTGGTTAGGGCTCCAGAGACAGAAACCTCCTCACGATGTGAGCCATTTCGAGGAGTACTGCCTTCTGATTAAGGCCTTTGATCCAACCGCCTAACGAGAGCCTCTAGAGATGTTGATCGAGGCTTTCGGCCATCAGGCCATTGGCCGATACGACAATCGGCACAATGACAGTCGAGGTCACATTCCACATATCAACAACCTCGTGTGTTAAGTCGTGTTTCTCTTTCTCAGCTTTCACGAGGTTATTTATTATTATTACTTATTATTGATAGTTTTTGAATTTTCAATCATTGTATTTAGTTTGTATGAATACTAACCACGTGGGCGGGTTTTGAACATTGTAACTAGCTTCATTTTTCTGACTGACCGACCCCTTGACAATTCAAAAGTGCCTGTAATTGGTTTATTTGAAATAAATGCTTTGAGTTTGAGTTTGTATTTGGAAACACATTTACAAGCGAACATTTTCGTATAAGCAGCAATTTTAATGCGATGTCTTCCAAAAACAGGAAATTGATTATTAATTCTGCTGTTATTCTAATTGACTTAACCTTCTCCAAAGTTTTGGCAATACTGCTAGTTCTTTTCGCATCAGATTATTTTAACCATCCTTCTTTCGGTCTTTCCAGGTAAAAATGTCGTCAGACCAGCCCCAACCGACGGGCGCCACCACTCCTGGGGCGGACAGCGTGGTGGACCCCACTGCCACCGCCACCCCAGCCCCACGGAAACAAGCCAGGCCTAGAGGCAAACCCCAGCCAGAGAAACCCAAGAGAAGCTTATTCTGTTTAGGACTTAAGAATCCGCTGAGGAAATTGTGCTATGACATTGTGGAGTGGAAGTATCCTTTTCAAAGATCATAATTTTAATTATTATGTTTTATACAGCGTCTGTTTTGTTCTTATAACTACACAAAGGCTTTTTTTAACCGACTTCAAAAAAAAGAGGACGTTCTCAATTCGACTGTATGTCTTTTTTTATGTGTGTTAGCTCAGAACTTTTTTCTAGGTCAACCGATTTGTATGATTCTTCTTCATTTGGAAGCTGATGCTTTTCATGTGGTCCCTTATAAATTTGATCAAGTTCTGACTAGAAGTTTTGGAGTTATCTTTAATACTGCGTAGTTTTGCCACTTAGTTTATATTGATGATATTTTTATAATTTCCTATCACTGTTTTTTACATATCAAGTAGTGGTATACGAATTTGTGTGGGGTAGGTGCCACAACTAAAAGTAAAAAATAAAAACTTTTTGACACAAAAGTCCACCGACTTCCAAAAAAACATTAAAAAAGTGAAAAATTACTTAAATTTCGGAAGTCGGTGGCAAAAAACGAAAATACATAAGAACAATAAAATTCACTAAGTGTGTATATCCTTTAAAATAGTGCCATAGTGTTTGGCGGTGGAAAAAGATTTTTTTAATTATCATGTCCGTCCAATCATTAATTCCATTTCAAAGATTTCCTTAATTAAATCTTTCCAGACCATTTGAATATATGATATTGACGACGATTTTTGCAAATTGTATAGCTTTAGCAGTTTTCACACCGTATCCGTCCGGTGATATTAACAATACTAATCTAATATTGGTAAGTATGAACCATTTCAATATTATATTAGAGAGACACAAAAGTGACACAGATTTAAAGCCAAGAAAAGTAGGAAAGAATGAGAATTATTTCAAAAGAATACGAATACGAATGAAAGGGCTGATGGTACGCTTGATAATGACAATCAATACTTCATCTGTTCCTTAGTGAAAGAAGTAATGGTTTCAGTTGTGAAGTTTGAAAGGGGTTGCTCCCAAAGTGCCTCTTAACTCAGGTTGATGGTAAAGCAGACAAAATAGAAGACATCATGAAAACCCAAGGCTTTTCTAGCGAAATTTTTGTATATCAGACATTTGTTTATACAGGGTACCCAATAAATAATGGATCAAACGTAACGGATAGGTAACTTACCTGATTATTAACAACTAATTTGAATAGTTAAAAAAGAAAACCGTTACGGTAAACAGGTTTTTTATTTTTTTTAATTTTACCATATTCTCTACCAGAATTCAGTTTTTCTTTTATGCTGTCGCTGCAAATGATTACATTTTTAGGTATGATTTTTGTTAAACATTTCTGAATACCTTACTAATGTTAGAAGATATATATATTTTAATAACGTTTTATTTGCCTGATAGAAAAAATCTTCAATTGTTTTTTTTCTTATGATGAAAAAAATATATCTTGGTAACGGTATTTTTTCAACTATTCAAATTGGTTGTTGGAAATCAGGTGAGCTACCTACCCGTTACGTTTGATCCATTATTTACGGGACACCCTGTATAACAAAGCTTTATCGAGTTACAAGCAGTTGATACACTATTCCTATTTATTTCAGGAAAAAGTAGAATGGATATTCATGGTGATATTCACGGGCGAGTGCATGATGAAGATAATCGCGTACGGGTTCCTGTTCCACCCGGGCGCGTATCTGAGGAATACGTGGAACAGTCTCGACTTTACTATAGTTACTATTGGGTGAGTTTCAATAATTAACGTTTTATTTTCTATTAGTATTGGCCAATAGATGAACTAGAGCGATGTAAAAATCTAAGTTTTCGAAGTGTTATGAGTGGAAATAAGAAATAAGTCCTAAATATTGACAGTTTTTTTTGTTTTGTTTTTATATAGAAATGCTATTACTGTATAAAATAATATTTACACGACGAAATATAGCGCTATTATATATAATAAGTATTACTACAGAAAGCTATATACTCGTACATAAATATTAAAAAAAAACTAATTTATATTAAATTTAGTTCAAAAGACTGATAAGCTGAGTTTTCCAAAGCTTCCTCTCTCCTAATATTTTGCAGTGCCCGACATGGTCCACAAAGATCACATATAATTTTAAGTTATCGACTTAATATACATTGAATCGTTGAGTTCCTTAAGTTCTGAGTTGAGTTGCACGATTACTGCCTAATGTGTGCGCTGACTGGACAGGTCCACGCAATGTGTGTGGTTTTTCCTCAAACGACCATTTTAGACACAAATCTACATGGTCTTCATATGATCTGACCAAGATTATGTCTGGACTTTAAAAGAGACATGTGGCCTCTGAGTTTGTTTCGGCCTTTCTTCTCAGAGTAGTCAGATAGGAAACGCCGACCTCATCTAGTTTTTAAAATATGATTGACGTGTAAAAGTGTTTGTACAAATCTACTTACAGAAATAAAATCATTTATCATTTATTGTGGAATGCGAATAAATATTGAGTATTGGGTATTGGATTATCTTAGAAAACAACGACCACATCATTGTCCTGCTTAGGAGGTAACCCATTGCTAGTTAGTAAAAATGGCACAGCCATTCTTCTCATTGGATCCTGGCTTATTAAGGCCTTATTAATATACCACCTTAGTTTAGAGCTACTTATAAAAGCTGGGACAAACTGTCCAGTTAGGTAGGTCCAACTTCGAGAAAGAGGTCAATAGTCGAATCCGACTCGGCTGGGCAGCATTCGGGAAGCTACGCGATATCTTTTCGTCCCATATAGACCGCAGTCAAGACGAAAGTCTTTGACCAGTGCGTGTTGCCAATGGTGACCTATGGCACTGAATCGTGGTTGCACACAATGGGCCTCATCAGAAGGCTGAAAGTCACCCAAAGGGCAATGGAAAAGACTTCAGACAGACCAAGGAGAACTAAGTTTACCGACATAGCCCGAAGAATTGCTAAACTTAAGTGGCAGTGGGCAGGCCACATTGCTCGCAGAACAGATGGTGCCTGGGGGCCGAAAGGTTCTGGAGTGGCGACCGCGTACCGGAAGACCTCCCACAAGGTGGATCGATGACCTGGTGAAGGCCGCACGAATATGATGGATGCGGAAAACGCAGAACAGGTCGAAGTGGTGGTGCTTTGGGGAGGCCTATGTCCAGCAGTGGACTTCTTTCGGCTGAAACGATGAATGATGATATAAAAGCTGTCGAAATTTTAGGTCAAAAGGACTTTACACACTCTTGTAATCTTATTAATCATTTACTATGATCGAAATTATGAATAGGAAAGGTTTGAATGTCTCCATTTATTTTCTTGAAACTCGTCTTATCCGTTTTGTTCGTGGTTAGGTATTTATAGTTACGAGAATATTGTAAAATAATTAATACATGTTTTGTAATTGTGATTGGATAACCTTAATTATAGTATTAAGACTGAAAATACTCAAGACAATCATTTTACCTGTTGCAGTATTGCGAGTATGATCCTGCAGTATATTTCAAAAGACTCGTTTGACGTGAAGGCGTTGAGAGCTTTCCGAGTGTTGCGACCTCTTCGGTTAGTCTCAGGAGTGCCAAGTGAGTATGAACAACTGCATTTTAAATGTTCACTTGACGAGACGCCTCTTTTAAATATTTGAAAAGAATATTGAACCTGCTTACGGGAATGGGACAAAGTTTTGTTTTAAAAAGATTAAAAGCTGGATCCACTAGAAAACAAAATTCGTTACAAACATTTAAAAAAAAATAGTACGGTATGAAAATATTTTCTGTTTGATAAGCAGGCTTTTAATTTTTGAATTTTATGAAGTTTTTTGTCTCTTCTAATGAAATTATACCACAGTTTGTTATGTACGAAATAATGTTTCCTAGAAGTAAAGTTTTAATTACTAGGTCGTCGTCGTTAATTACTAAGTTCAACAAATTCTTTATGGAATTAAGTTGTAGCTGTTGCAAGTGAAGAATAATGTTAATTAGCACTCTATTTTAACTTTTCCAGGTCTCCAAATTGTGTTAAATTCCATATTGAAAGCAATGGTGCCACTATTCCACATAGCCTTTCTGGTACTATTCGTGATCATCATCTATGCCATCATTGGCTTGGAGCTGTTCGCTGGCATCTTGCATGAGACCTGCTATTTAAATTCGTCTACCGTAGGTATGTGGTTCTCCTTTAGTTCATTTTACATCATCATCAACAGCTGGTAAGTTTTGCAGTCGGGTGGCTACAATTTAGTTATCATCATTATGTTCCTGCCCCTATTTGAATTCAATGGGGTCCGTAAAATATATCCTTCTTCTCAAGCCGGGTCCAGGCGTGTGTAATTTGTAATGTCTACATGACATTAGATTAGATATTACACACTTCTGGATTTGGCTTTACATACATCTCTATCAGTTGTCAACTCAGTATTTTCCTGATTTCTTTCTATATCATCATTTATATTACACATTGTTTGATATGCAGGTGTAGGTCGGACAACAGTCAAACACGCTAGTCAATGAGACACTAACTTTAATATTTATGAACGGGTTACTTAGCCGGGTCGCAGCCGCGGTACGTTACATATACAAACATAACACCTCTGCATCGTTTCTTTCTTATGAGAAAAATGGGCTTGAAAACAAGGTTATTCGTATTCAACACACACCATCTTAATTTAACTAGAAAAATAAAATTTATCTGTGGCTTAATTGGAAAGCTCAAAGATCTGCTTTAATTAATTATCACAACGCCCTGAACTAGCTGGTTTCTTGGCTGTTTTTTGGTAAACCAGCTGCACACCGTCTTTCGAAATCAAAATCAAAATATTTTATTTCACATAACACACATACACCTACATGGGCTCTTATGAAACGTCAGAAGCTAGGTGCACGGTTCCAAATGGCCGATTCACTTTTAAAAATAATTGGTTTTACAATGTGTTCAAATTACAGTGTAAATAGGTATTGAAGGACAGTGTAGGCCTGTAAACTAGTACCAAGTACTTAATAAAATAGAACAATTTCTACACATCTACAGTCTACAAGTTAGGCCTACAACGTTCTCATATTCACAAAATATAAAAGAATCTATATAAAAGATAACTAAAATAATAAAAATAAAAACCCTATTTAAACAAAATGACATGATTGCCATCACAAATGTAACAAATCCGAATTAAAACCCTGTCTACAAAAGCCATTAGTAAAGAGTTGAACGATGAGAATCGTATGTGCACTATATGCAGTGAGTAAGTGAGCGATAGTAGTGACGTCACAAGCTCGGGCGGCGCCGCACTCTCGCTCATTCTCACTATTACAAGTCGGTCTTATCGAACGAATTAATGAACTAAAAAGCGAGGCATCTGGAAAGTTTCTACAAATCTACAGTCTACAAGACCTACGATGCTCTTGTATTAAAAAAAAACTCGGCTGTTCATGACTTCTTCCAGTTCTTTGTGAAGGTTAACAACAATATTGTGCACTGTTTCTTCCAGTTGAAATAATAGACGATCCAAGTCCCTGCAATAGTGAGCAAGGCGATGTGGGGTACAAATGTCCCGAGAACTACATATGCAAAGGCGATTGGCCTGGTATCAACTATGGTATCACCAACTTCGACAATATCGGCTATGCTATGCTGACTGTCTTCCAGTGCATCACTCTTGAAGGGTGGACTGATATCATGTATGCTGTAAGTATTTAATCATTTATTTGGAAAATTTTATTTTTAAATGGAATTTTGCAAAAGGCCTTTGTAGCACGAAAAGAAGAAACATTTTGTGTATTTTTTATTGTGACACTTTATTTGGCCACGGCTTTCAGGTGAGCTAGGTGAGCTACATAGCAGTTTAATACGATGCAACAGCTACCTATTTATTATTAAGGACCTAATCACTAGAGCAATGCATAGATTAAGTTTGACGTTTTTTGAGTCATTAGCATCATCGTAATATTTTTCAATGTTTGTGTCAATAATGACCTTTATGTGTCAGCTATCTAACCATTAGCCACTCGAATCACCTATCTGATCTTGATTTCCTTTTCTTTAGACGTTGAATTCAGAAGGGAACGTTATGTTGATTTCAGATTGCCAACGTCAAAGGCAACAGCTGGCCATGGATCTACTTCGTGACACTTGTTATCTTCGGAAACTTCTTCGTCATGAACCTGATTCTTGGTGTGTTATCCGGGTAAGTGATTTAAAATAGATCACATAATATTATCAGTATATGTTGTGACTGTAAACTCTGAATTTTATGGAGGATGGTTTGATAAAATTGCATTCTGTCGCATCTTGTCAATCTTGTCTCATAATATATTATTTTTGCAATGATGTAAGTAACTTCTAATGAGAGCAGCTGTTAGAAATTATTCATCAAGTTGTAGCATTTGTGGTGCTGAAATTAATGAAGGCTAATTCTGAAACACAAAATTAGACGTTCAATAAAAAATGTGAAAGATTTAAGGCTAGATTTTTCTTATCTTACAGCTATAATTAATTTGATTTCAAAGAGAAACATGCACTATACGTAGAATGAACATAATTTACCTAAAGTTTCGTTAATTTTTCACAGAGAGTTCTCCAAAGAAAGAGAAAAAGCAAAGAATCGTGGTGACTTCCAAAAATCCCGTGAAAGACAGCAGTTGGAAGAAGATATGAAAGGATATCTAAATTGGATAACGGTAGCTGAAGAATTGGACCTTGAAAATGATCAGGGGCAAAAAGAAGACGACCAGGATTCCCAAGGTTTGTATGACCCCAGTTAAATACTTATTTGGCTTCTGAAAGCACTATGCAACGGTGGAACAGAGCACCCAGGTTTCAAGGGATATAATATAAGGTCGACAAGACCTTTTAACTTTGATTCTGTAATTGACAACGCGGTGCGTGCAACCCTGTAGCTTTTCAAGTGTCTATCTGCTAGTAAAACCTATGTAGTTTTAAAAACTGAAAAGTACGTTAATTATTGAAAAGCATTCGATATGGTTCTAGATGCATTGGTCAGGATCTATATATTTTTTCTTTTATATTCCAGGCAAAAATGACAGAAAAAGCAACGATGGATCTCAAAGTAATGTGAACGCGAGTACAGACCAAGGACACGGATCCACTTGCAAAGTTTATTGCAGGAGGTTCGACAAGGTACTATCTTGGGACCAATACTTTTTTCTTGATGGAATTTTATCTATCTAAATATTTATTACTAGCTTCTGCCCATGACTTCATCCGCGTGGAAAAACATAATTATTATGCTAGGTCACTCGGCAATATTGGAGCTTTCTACCAGTGAAATATTTTTTGTGATTAGATTAGTATAACGTCCAGAGATTACCTCTTACAAACACGAAACAGTTTTACCTCTTTACATAATATTAGTTTGGATTGTAGTATGATTGACTTTCATTGCCAAATAACAGTATTTTAAGAGACATGAGTTTTAATATTAAATAGAAGGGAAGTTAAACTTAAGTTTAAATAGAACCCTGCCTTGAACATTACTTCAGTATTCTATATAATAAGCTTTGTTTTCAGGTTAATCGACGGTTACGAAGAACATGTAGAAAAGCGGTGAAATCGCAAGCTTGTTACTGGGCCATCATTGTGCTTGTGTTTCTAAATACTTTGGTGTTAGCAACAGAACATCATGGGTAAGTTTGCCTTTATCTTCACAAATGTCCTCGTTGGTGTAGTACTGCCTCGTTGGTGTAGTACTGCCTAGTTGGTCTGGTACTGCTGAGCGTGTGGTGTTAGGGGGTTTTTTAATATGGAATTTATCAGTAGAAGCACGGAGTACGGATTTGTGTCCGATTGATGGCAATAGGCTCGCTCCCTGTTAATCATATATGGGACTTAAACAATAGTGGTGAAAAGTGAGTGTACACATCTGCCTAACCCTTCGGGGAATATTGGCTTGATTTTATGTAATGTACCATGTTCCATAAGAAAAATGATCTCGAAATAACAACAACTATAATTGTGAAACGAAAACCTTTGGGCGATTACAATAATAATAAACGTAGACTAAATTTAAAACCAGCTGTGCAAAATCTCACTACGAATGCTAACTTCACTTAAGTTTGGACGAAGAGATTTTTATAGAATTAGTAGTAACTTAGTATATACTACTAAATATAGTCCTCCAGACCGTATTTCGGCCATGGCGGAAATTCTCAACGGAAACTAGCTTTTGACGCGGGAGATACTATAGTGCACAAGTGTGTGCGCAGACACAGGTGCACTCTATCTTCCCTCACTCTCATAGTCCGATGGGACGGCAATTCGACACGATCGGAGATCAGGCGCAGGACCAACGGCTTAGCGTGCTTTTCGAGGTACGGGAGTATCACATCGCCAACTTTTAAACTCCGGGCTGCTACTAAGAAATTCCTAACGGGAAAACCGAATAACACTTTGCCCGACCTGGGAATCGAACCCAGGACCCCACGCTCAGCAGTCGCGCTTATAACCACGAGACCAATGAGGCAGTTTGAATAAGATAAGCATCATCTCAATAATCCATGCCATTAGCATTTGCATTCGCAGCACAAGGCATACATAGATAATTAAAACGATTTCTATTATCAAAATGCTATTACAATATCAATGAATATTTAAATGTCAAATTTTCAATTATATGTTTTATAAAATAATCACAATATAATTATAGTAACAACTATGTAGTCAAATAAAAGTCCTCTTCCTCTCTCCTACTTCTGCTGTGCCGGACAGGGTCAACAATGGTCACATTTTTGTAACTTACCACCGAAGTTCTCATGTGAAAGCAAAAAAAATATTGAGTATTGAGTACATTTAAACCAATAGCTAAGTTATTGGGCTTCGACGATAGAGCTGCCCTACCTAGACAAGACTGATGTGGTTGCGGCTGAAGAACTGAGGAGACGTCGATGGCAAAAAATCGCTATGGATATATGAGCCTGTTTTATTAGTTAATTAATCAATAATTTGACAGTACTCTAGTTATAGATTAATATTTATGCGATGCCCTAATGTAGAACAATTTAATCTGAAATAAAACAATTACTAATATTAAAAAAAAAAATGGTATTAACTTTACTCTGCGTTTATTAATAACGGGGTTAATTTTCTAGTTGCGCCGCAGTCAAAGGTGATTAAATGAAATAAAATAAAAACTAATTTTGTTTTGTTTTCAGTCAACCGCATTGGTTAGACCACTTTCAGAACTACGCTAACTATTTGTTTGTGGTGCTATTTACAATGGAGATGTTGGTGAAGATGTACGCACTGGGCATACAAGTAAGTTATATATCATTACGTTATTAGTCATTAAATATTTGCTGCTAATAATTCGTGATATTGGGTGTATCACTGTTCTCGTCCACCAAATTAGTGATTTAAATATTAGCTGCCGAACTTAGCTCTGGCCACATTGAGGTGAATCCCGCGTTGGACGCGAGACGTGACCGCGCGCGTCGTTTGCTTCAATGATTAGGACTCAGGAAGTCGCGACTATTCGCGTGAGTTTGAACACCTTCAAACAAGTTATAACTATACAATTTCGGTCAGAGCTTAATCGACTGAATTCATAAGCAATTCTGTACTAGATGCAATTTATTTATCAATTAATTGATCTTACAACTTTTTTTTCAACGCCATTCGTGACTGAAGACATGTGCGGGTGCTGTTATTGCAACTTATTTTTTTCCAGAGGGGAAATCTCCGTATCTTTAAGAACATTCGTATTCTAATGTTAGTCACAATCTATAAGAATACTTCTAATTTATCTACGTTTTTGATATGTTTTTGGCTTTTATTGTCGTTGAGATCAGATTGCGACTTGAATTTGTAACTTTTTTGAGAATTGGCTTTCTAGGCTATTTCATGACTGGATTTTTTGGTTTTGTTAAATTTCAATAATCAGTAACTCGGTTTCTTCCAGGGCTATTTCGTCTCCTTATTCAACCGTTTCGACTGCTTTGTCATGTTCTGTTCGATCGTGGAACTGGCGCTGACCATCACCAACACTATCCCACAGCTGGGTATATCTGTGTTAAGATGTGTTCGTCTGCTTCGAGTCTTCAAAGTTACGAAGTAAGTACTTACTCGGACATTTTATCAGGAAAATTCTTCGTGATAAAATGTCTAATGACCACAAAATCAACTTCGCCGATATTAAAACAAAATTCATAGTAAGTTCAATTTCACGAGGCAGCTAGAGCATCAAAGCGGACGTAGGTAGGAACGCGGTTAAGCGTACTTATATTATACTTTATTTTAACGTAATCAATGTTGAAATTATCTTAAAGAAACCCATATTAATAAAAGTTTGGTTATAACCCCTTACTAGCATGAGAGGGCTCCCTACTAATAGAAAATAAAACAGTCATCACGTTTCCCTCTTTCTTGATTTCCTTACTAGATCTCAATGAGTTGTTTTGCTTTGCAGGTACTGGCGTTCTCTCTCCAACTTAGTGGCATCTCTTCTCAACTCCATCCAGTCCATCTTCTCTCTACTTCTGCTTCTTTTCTTGTTCATCATGATTTTCGCCCTGCTCGGCATGCAAGTCTTTGGAGGCAAATTTGATTATGAGCCTGAAGAAGAGAAAGAGAGGCATAACTTTGACTCTTTCTGGCAAGCTGTGCTGACCATGTTCCAGGTATTTGTGTGCTTAATAGCATTTATCTAAAAGGTAATTTTATTGTTAATAAAAGGCATTGTTACTCGAATGTAAACAGTATAGAAGTGCTTCAGACCAACGATGGCGTGTAACTTTCTTTAAAACCGTGATCACACTGTGTGAAGTTTTTAATATGTGCCGTTAACGTTAACTTCAGTTCTCCAAAAATCTTGTATATTTCTTAAATAGATAGACAGAACACTCTTTATTAACACTGTATAAGTTACTGATATAAATGTAGAAACATAGAAAGAGACAGAGAGAGAGAGAGTCGCATGGAGGGGCATAACGCTTTATAGGCGCGACTTTTTTTACCAGTCAACTCCTATCGCAAGCGAACTTTGTTCCAAAATTACACAAGGCGATATGGTGATACAATAGGTGGTCTATTCGCTCATCGACAACCATGCTTTGTTTATTGTTTATAATGTTGCTGACTGTGTCTATATTTATCTAAAAGTATGTCTTTTCACTCGTTTCCAGATATTGACTGGTGAGGATTGGAACGCCGTCATGTACCACGGCATAAACGCTTACGGTGGTGTCGGCAGTCCAGGCATGTTAGCCTCCATCTATTTCATCGTCATCTTCATCTGCGGTAACTGTATCCTTTTCCAAAAGAATAAACACGTTCTTTTCTAATGTTAATGGCCCTCTTTGCTGGGAGTTAAGTTACTTCTGTGTGAAGTTAATAATATTATTAGTTAATTCCAGCAGGAGTAAGTAGACAATGAATATCTGGAAAGTGATCTGTTGAAATGTATACAGTGAGGGTTTTCTGAAATGACGTTGACTAGATGGCAGCACTGAGACGTCATGTCCGAGCACCTGTCAAAAGTGTCAAAGTGCCTATATTTTCTTTACTCGTGACTGAATGAAGAACGAATGAATGAAACGAATGATGAACGTCATATTTTATATTCATTGTCGAAATGGAAGAGATCTTGTCAAAGTGGCGCCAATTTGTAGCGTGAATTTTCATGAAAACCCTCATTGAAAATATATTAACGCTAGTCGTTTTGTATAGTAACCAGATACTATTGTCACTTGAAGGTTAATTAATATCGATGCTGCTATAGATCAAAATTGTATTTAATTATTATTTTCTTAATCAAATTGTGATACAGACATCTTGCTAAACGTGTTCTTGGCTATCGCTGTCGACAACTTAGGAGATGCCGAAGAAATGGATGAAATACAAAAAGAAAAAGATGTAAGTTTTAATAAATAATTAAGTTCTTGCACGTTCGAATACCTTTTCTTTATGAGTCTAATTCAATAATTTTATTAAAAGGAAGACGGAAAGAAAATTTAACGTTAAATATCATAGTCACCACAATTTTTATTGTAATCTAGCTTCTAACCGCGACTTCGTCCGCGTGAAATTACTGCGTTTTCGCGTTTCGTTCCTTCTGACGTCTTTTCTTTATCCTCCTTCCGCCTAGCGTGATGTTATCCTCCGCATCCTTAGTCCTAGTGTGATGTTAAATAGCCTATATATAACCTTTCTCAAGAATTGGGCTATCAAATGCAAGAAGAATTTTTGAAATCCGACTGTTAGTTCCAGAGATTGCTCCTACATACAAACTTACAAACAAATTTTACCTCTTTATAATATTACGAGAGCAAACACGCGTTGGGCTCGAATAAAAATGATGTGTATGTTACTACCGAAAGCTAAATAAAGGTCGATTATTATTAGTATGTTAGAATAGACTAGCTGGACTGACGGACGTTTTCAAGTCCAAGTTTCAATAGTTCATAGAAAAAGAACGTTCAGTTTTTCCCGATTTTGAATATTTTCCGGGAGACTTTGCCAATATTTCTTTCCGTAAGAACTTAATTCTGACTATTAGATGGGTATCACACCTCCACCACGAAACCATAGGAGCGAAACTGCAGTAGTTCCGCAATGACTTGTCCGTTGTACGACAAGCGAAACTGGAGCGAAACTGCCTGTTCTAAAGTACAGATTTGACTATGATTCTCTTTCCCGCGTGATTTCGCCGATCAGCTCGGAAGCTGGTTACACCTCCGCGGTCAGCCCGCCACGCCGTTTTGTTGTGATGCCGCTTTTGTTTCGCACGTATCTGTGGCAGTTGACAAGTTTATAAAGCGTAACTTCCATTTTTTTTTTGTAAAACGAATGTTGATTTTCCAGAAAAGCTAATCCAAGAGGGCCAAAGTAGACCTGTAATGTATTTATAAGTCGAAAGCGACGAAATTTTGCTCCGATTGGTATAATTCAACTGACTGGCATGATGTTCCGCGACTTATTTTCCCGTCAGAGGTGTGCTAAGGCCCTTGTAAATATTTAAAAAAAGAAAATAACCAAATCGGTCTAGCCATTTTAAAGATATGCGCTTACCAACGACCAGCATTTAATTTTTATTTATATAGAAGTCCCTTATTAGTATCTGATATCTGTTTCCAGGCGGAAGCAGCAGAGAATACAGAGGCAGGTAATCCTCAACTGGAAGAAGAGAGAGGCGAGACTGATGACGAATACGTGAACGAAGAGGAAGGGTATTCTAGTGAAGGGTAAGTGATAACCCCTCAAGAGTAACACTGTTTGTCTACCGCCACCGTCAACGGGACGTCAACGAGAAACGAGATTATTCGGACCAAACGTGACGTCCCGGCGGTGGTGTGCGGTGGACACGTGGTCATAGTAAATGCATGTATCGTTACTCCGGCGCCGTCATCTCCTTCTCGTTGACGGGAAAACATTCAACGAAAAAAATACGACACTGAAGTTGTCAAGGGTCGACAATGAGTAGAGAAACTGAGATTTTATTACTTATTTATTTATTAATGTTATGGTAACTTCAAAAAATATGTCAATTTATACGCGATTTATTGATGTCAAGCTTCCTTGGAGATCGCTGACTATTATCTTCAATGACATCATGTCATTTAAGTGTCATGCCGAGAGAAACTGTAAAACTACGAATTCCTAGAATAGTGGTGGCCGCCATTACAGGCAGGTCTGTCATGAAAATGATGGTTGTGGCAAAGATTTAAATCGTTAGATTCGCCCTACCGAGTCAAAAGATAGTTGCACTTCTGTTTCGCTTTGACACCTCTGACACCCTATAACCCAGTGACTTCACTTGATTGTCATGGTAACGCTATTTAATAATGTGTGAGCACACTCTTCTCAGTATGGACACTTTTTCTTGTGACTAATGTGACGTATGGTGAGGGCAAATCTAGCGATTTAAATCTTTGGGCAGCGGTGTTTGACTTAATGCCAAATACTGGTCAAAATTACAGATTTTCATGGCGGCTTTTATAATATGACAGAACCTCTCTTCTAGGAAATTGTAGCTTAACACTGTAACTAAAATCCTATAAAACTACCCATGCTCGAGCTTATTTTTCGTATAATATCGCTCTAATTAATTGTTTTACTAACAGCCGGCCTTACAAAAAATATAAGAGGGTACCCAGGTAAGGAAGCAACCAATTAATATTAAGCAAGATCTATTATTATTATTTCGTTATGTCACTGTTATCAATTCAGCATTCCACCGAACTTGTATCTTATCTTAAATGGGAAGTCACCTAAAGTAATAGTCTTCCAGACCCAATTTCGTCCATGGCGGCTAATCTCAGCGGAGACTAGCCATCTCCGCGGGAGATATTATTAGTGCACAAGTGTATGCGCAGACACAGGTCCACTCACTCTTCCCTCACTCCCATAGTCCGAGTATATTGTCCCGGAACTACAATTTAATTTACTATTTCGATAAATTTCTTAAAGGTGGACTGGACTCTGTGGGGTGATTGCATAACACACTAACAGTAGCAATGGCTTTAATTTTTACAGTTCAACAACATTCATTGCGTCATTTATGTTGCTGAGCAGACAAATTTTTCTAATATATGCAGCAATGGATTAGCAATATCCTTCAAAATGATTCAGATTCTGATTGTAGTGTGTTACGCAATTAGGGTGCTGATATTGGAGTATAGTCTAATGATTGTGATGATTATGCTTTCAGGTCAGACCATGAGTACGAGGAGACTGGCTCAGAAGAAGACGTCCAGGAACAAGAACAGGAGCAAGGAGAAAGAGACGAAGACAACGACAATCTTGTAGGAAATGAGAAGTTACAAAATGGTGGGTGTTCTCTATTCTGACGCATGCTAAAGTTTCAGAAAAGAGTTGGATTTTTTTTAGACCTTGGACCTCCTTTTATTGGTATGTCCAAACGCCAATAAAAGGTGGAGGAGTAAGTAGTTTAATTACAAGCGACCCGCCCCTGCTTCGCACGGTTTTCACGACTTGATAAAACATTGAGATTTCTTTATTAATGTAAGTTTAATATTAATGCAATATACACAATACACATTCCGGAGTAAATTCTCTAATGGTTGGTGAAAACCGCATTAAAATCCGTTGCATAGTTTAGAAGATCAATGCGGCCACACAGACACACGAGAAGCAACTTAAATTTTATATATGTATAGATATTCGAAAACGAACCCCCTTACTACTTTTGGGTATTTTTATGGGTCTTTGGGAAAAATTAGGAATTATGATGTGATCATAGTTTTATAGCAGTAGTGGCCCAGTAGTGACGGCCCCGAATTACGAGTAGTAGGTCATGGGTTCAAACCCAGGTAGGCGCTTTACTTTCTGTAAATTATTTAATCACCACTGCTCTCAAAAACGGTGAAAGAAAAAATCGTGAGGAAACCGGCATGTCCTAGAACAACAAATTAAAAGACATGTGACATCTACCAACCCGCACTGGGCCCGCGTGGTAGATTACAGCCTACTCCCTCTCGAAGAGAAGAGGCCTGTGCCCCAGCAGTGAGAAGGTTCTAGGCTGATTATGTACAGTTTTATATGGTTTATCCTTTTTTTTTCTTATAGGAGACATAAAGAAAGACGCGTCGCCAAAACAGTTGGCAGCGATGTCTGCAAGGCCTCGACGCTTGTCAGATGTGGAAATGAAGAATGAGGACAAACCCATTCCTGAAGGGAGCAGTTTCTTTGTCTTCTCCCAAACGAACGGGTAATTAGTCATTTAATTACATCTCTAATGAAGTTGTACCGGACATCAATGTGCTTAGAACGTTTGTGACACCGTAGTGGTATCTACATCGCCACAGGCGAGCTACACGTCATAATGATGTCACACAAGTTTACCGCGCAACTAGCATATATACAACGTCCCGACATCAAACATCGGGCAGTTGCCCACCAGACACGACACCCGTCTGGTCGGAGGATCCTCCATTTTCCATAGAGTATGAGTGAGCTTTACACCCTGTTCCTCATACCTCTATAACACTAACGATTATTTGCCAGCGTCAACGCACTCTGACTATTATTATAAATTTCAATTTTATCACAAGAACCTATTATTTCAATTTCTAAGTTCTGTAAATAAATGGTTTCGCGACAAGCTTCTGACAAAGCCATGTATTCAGTTTCACAACTACTTAAAGCTACAGTTCTTTGTTTCTTACACTCCCAAAAAATAGCAGATCCAGATTTCATGAAACAAAATGCTGTATATGACCGTCTGTCATCACTAACCCAATCAGCATCTATAAATCCTACTAGTTCTGCTTTTCCATTGGAATATTTTAGACAAAAATATTTTGTTTTGAACAAATACTTTAATAAACTTTTTCACTCAGTTCAAATGGATATGTGAAAAGGGTCTGTTGTTTGATACGTAGTTAAACATGACCATTAGTCAATTTAACAATTAGTCACTTGACAATAGTCAATAGCCGTCAAAGTTTAACTACTCTGTCTGCGCATGGTTAAATTTTATAGCAAATTGAAAAATTTTATAACTGTAGTTAGCTTAACCATTTGTCAAACAACATACTTCTGTCATTTTTTATAAATTGTTATTTTAACTAACGCATTTTAACTATTAGTGCGTTTGACTACTGATCAAACAACGGGCCCTAAGAATTCAAATCAAATCAAATCATTTATTATTGCAAACATGGGTAATTGGTACATAGTTAGATGTTTCTTATAAAATATAGTCCTCCATATTCTACCGTCTCATGGGCATGCAAATAATCTTTAATCCCAAACTTAGAAATTCCATTTATACCGACTAAATATAAATATCAAATCAATAGAATTACAAAATAAAAAAACAAAAATCAGACTAATAACGGTAATCAAATATGTACAGTAATGTCAACAAGAATAATATGGTACGTCAATCAGAAAAAAAAGTGTACGAACATTGAAGAACACAACAAAAAAACTGACCCGAATTGTGAAACTGACTTTAATAACTAACTGAGTAAGCAATATTTGGTTGGGTCATTACAGCCAAGTACATCAAACTACCTATTCGTTTTCGATAAGGTAATTTTTCATTATAAGTGTTTGACTTTTTAATATTTAGTTTAAAGGAGTTTAAGCTGTATTATAATCAGACATAGAATAGAATAGAATAGAATAGAATATTTATTTGCAGAAACATGGTATGTTTACAAAAGGTGTTCGTATTATTGCATAGTGCTACATGTCTCACCGTTTTAACGGTATGCAAATCAAGTTACAATTATTATTACATACAATCATTGAAGTAGGTACAATCATTTTAGTTACCATTATTTACATTATATTAATATTAAAATTATAATCATTATTTCAATTATTATAATACATAAACTACACACTTATATTTTTGACATGGCATTAAATAGAACAATAAGTTTAACAAAATAACACTTAACTCAAATAATTACATCACTTATGCCTGTATTTTGATACCAGATCAAGAGAAAAAAAATTACAGGGACATTTTACAAAAAACTCGTGAATTGAGTAAAAACATTCCTGCAACAGCCACTTTCGTAGTGCCGAACAAAATTTTTGGAAGGGTAGTTGGGTAATTGTATTCGGCAAAGCATTATAAATTAGGGGAGCCATGTAGATACAACTCTTTCGGAAGAGTTGCAACTTAGGAACAGGTATCTCGAAATCTAGATGTGCAGCTTTCCTTTTATTTGTATTATCCCTTCGTTCAAATAATGCAAGATTGGATCTCACAAACTTGGCAACTTCGAAGATATATATGCAGCAACTTTGTTAATAGCTGTTCAATATAATGCACCTAATCTACTGTAATTATATTTGAATTCCTGTTAATGTTAACTCTCATACCTAAATATTGTTTAATTTTATTTATTTAAAAACATTGACACAATGCTTCTATCAAAAAATCAGTTTCAGAGTTGTTATTTAAGAAATCATCGATATAAATTTCAACAATAGTTTTCGTATCATCACTATGGTTTTTTTTTAATTATCGACATAAATTCCAACAATAGTCTTCGTATCATCACTATGGTTCTTTAAAACACACAAGGCTCTAGTTTACTCTTACAAAATATCCCAGCTTACATAAGGTTTCTTCTATGACTTTTGCCTGCGCATCATTGATATCTTCAACATTTGGATAATCTGATTCACTTGAGCTTGACTGGTGAAGAATTTCCTAATTTAATCCCAGATTCTTGCATTGATTGCCCACTGAATTTGTGTTTTCTATACAGACAGTTACCTTGTCTTGATTATTTTTCTTTTCTAGAATCATTACATCTCGACTGGTTGTGGCTGTTCTCTGCACAGGATCATACATTCCTAACCCTTTTTCCTTTTCATGATTCCTAACCATTCTATAACCCTTGACATTCTCACTCGACATCCACGCGGGCGAAGCCGCGGGCAAAAGCTGGAAATATTATAAATACGAAATAGTGTTTGTTTCGCCTTCACGCTAAAACAGCTGACCGGATTTGGATGAATTTTAAATATTTACTATAAAAAGTATTATATTATTTTCATTATTGTGAATATGAGGACTATGTGGGTCACTGTTTCAGTTTTATTCTTGGTTTGGCAGTTAAAGTAGTTTATGCGGCCTACCCAAATATCCTTTCTTTGGTATTGTTCGTCGAATCGTTGAGCTCCTTAAGTCCTGACTTCCTGAGTTGAGCTGCACGATTACTGACAAATGCGTGCACTGACCCTGACTAGTGTCCTTGGAGTTTCTTGTCTGTTCTTCTCAATAGAGATCTACGTTTTGGAATGGGCAACTAGCTTCAACTTTCTGACTAACTGACCGACTCTTTGACTATTCAAAAGTGCCTGTAAATGGTTTAATTTAAATAAATGCTTTGAGTTTGAGTTTGACTCACAGCACAGCGCTGATTTGCGCTCTGTTGGACCCATAATCTGTCATTTTATTAAAGCCCAACTTTTTTAATCCGTTTTCAGGTTCCGAGTATTGTGCAACAAAATCCAGAAGAATTCATGGTTCAAGAATTTGATTCTGCTGTGTATTCTTGCATCATCACTCATGTTGGCGATGGAGGACCCAGTAGGCAGCAAAGACAATGAACAACAGACTGAGGTAAAGATCATGATGGGGTTTAATTTTTTCATCATTATAATCATGTGCCTTGCCTGTACCCAAATATGTTGGCGTCAGCTTCCAGTCTAACTGGATGCAGCTGAATAGCTACTACTATTTTACATGGAGCGACTGCCTATCTGACCTCTACAACCCAGTTACTGGGTAACACGATATCCCTTGGAAAAATGTAGTAAAATATAACTTGCCCGATTTTGGCGAGGATATAATGTTTGTCATAAGGAGGAACATGAATCATTAAATGTGTTAATCTCCCACTTTGTTCAAGACCTGGTCAAAAATCATGTTTTCATGTGTACATCAAAATTGGGTGTATACTTTTTAATCTTGTTTCTTCATCGTTCTTTAATGTTCTAATTACTTTCAGATTTTACGTAAAATTGATTACTTCTTCACCACCGTGTTCACCTTAGAGCTTCTTCTGAAGGTCATCACTTACGGCTTCATCTTACATAAGGATGCCTTCTGTAGATCCGCCTTCAACCTCCTGGATTTACTGGTCGTCATTGTGTCTTTGATTTCCTTGGATGGGTGAGTAGAATTTATTGATATTTATTCAGAGAGCCATGATAAATAAACGTTACATAACACCTACCTCCTGTAAGCGTTAATCCTGCCACTTTCACACAATTGTTAAACTAAAAGTGCAAGATAGAGATGGGAACATTTCTAAGTCAAAGCCAAAGTAACGTTTATAGATCTCGCCTTTAGATTGCGTGTGATAGATTTTTGCATAGTGATGTTCGAAATGTTTTACTTTTTTGTTGCCCAAATAAATAAATTAAAAATAAACATTTGCTTTAATGGCATTTTTTTTCTGCCAGGTCAAAGAATACAGTATCTTTTATAAAGATTTTGAGAGTTTTCCGAGTATTGAGACCCTTGAGGGCAATCAACAGAGCAAAAGGACTAAAGGTTAGTTTTAAAACATTTTAAGTGTACCCCGAAAAGTCTTTTTACCCAATTTATAGTTTAGAGAAAGATGTAAAAATGTTTTTATCAATTTTTAGCACGTAGTTCAATGTGTGATCGTCGCTATTAAGACGATTGGCAACATTCTGTTGGTGACAAATCTTCTTCAGTTCATGTTTGCAGTCATGGGAGTGCAAATGTTCAAGGTAGGGAGGAGGAAAAAATTGAAAAACATAATTAAAATTTTTTTTACTCACTGAGCGACACCTTTGGGTCAATTTATTTACAATTTACATAAGTTTGTGGAAGTAAGTATTTATATGCACTCGGAAAGTATTCTTGCACTACTTAGGTATTTTTTCTAAAAAAAATATACAAAATCATCTGATTTCGTTTCTTTAATATGTGTGAGGCTTATTTACGTGCAAAACAAAAAATTAGTTTACTAACAATTTTTTTTTTCGCTTCTGCCCGTGGGTCCAAAAAATTCTTTTTTGTTTTTTTTTTCTATTTAGGAGCTTGCATGCTTCATTATGTTTTTTTATTCAATTTAAATTAGCCCAAAGGTGTTGTGTGATGTTTTTTTTTATCAAGATTTTTTTTCGAATTTTGTGATTTTTTTGGACTCAAAGTTAAGTGCTTCGGTGTTTCTGTTCCACAATGCCCTACCTTGACATTTCACTCGAAAACTAGGAGTGAGGTACTTGGTTTATTACTGTGTTCACGTTTTTTTTTTTATTGTTCGATCTGTCACTGTCAGAACAGGACACTGACGTGTCTGTACAAAAACGAATAAAGTTTTTTTTGTTTCCGTAAAACCAAGGACTAACGCGATGTAAGTAGGCGACCTTTTCCCCCAGTTTTTGTGGTATTTATTCTAACATTTATTTATTTTTGCATTTTGTTTTTTTTTTCACATTTTTATACAACGTGGTTTGCATACACCTACACAAACGCACATTGGGACATTGGGCGAAAAACAAAAAAAAATACATTAAATAATAAAACACTGCAATTGGGTAACGTTACTGTTTTGCCCGCTTTAACATTTTTTGCATTATTTGTGCTTTAGTATGTGGTCAAGTGTGTGTTTGCTTCTATAAAGTCTATTGGGAATATATTTATTATAAATCATATGTTGCAATTTATGTTCGCTGTTGTCGGTATTCAATTGTTCAAGGTAATTTTGTGTATCTATTTTTACCTGTTTTTTGCTCACTCGCTCTCTTCCCGCTTTCAATAAGTGAGAGCGAGATGACACTCTGTTATCTTTTCTTGCTATAGAAGTCAGAAGCCCGCGGTACGTATATTTATTTTATCCTTCTCATTTTAGAACGTAAGTAACTGCTAAACATATTAGTAACATGCAGGCTATTTTTCTTCATACTCAACTATTTGTAGAGCTGTCAACCATAGTTTCAAAGTTTATTAAGAAAATAACCATTTTATTATTATATTTTTACTGCAGCGAGGACATGCATACTTAATCGAAAACCTTACTCTCCGTTTTAGGGCAGTTGGTTAAAAAATATGGTTGCCAGTAGCAAAATTAATGTATTAGTCATGCTGAAAAATAATATAGTGCCAGCTGTGTTATAACTTGAAATGTACTAATTGTATTTGTTTTATGTGCTTAGCTAAGCGTTTTGTAGAAAGCGAGGTCAGGTGATTCAATAGGTATACATTTTAAATAAACAATTCTTTTACTTAATTATGTTTTAATCAATTGAAAGAAAAACATAAAATTATGTTAATTAATTTTTCGTTAAAACCTTTGTTTAAACAACAAAAAAAAACGTGGCCAGGCTTCTGAACTAAAAGACAGAAACATTTTAGTCCAGGAGCTAGTCATAATTATTTGTGAACGACTTTGCTTCAATATTATTATGATTTCAGGGTAAATTCTATAGATGTACAGATATCACAAAAGTGACTGAAGACGAATGCGCGTGAGTATAAAAATTAAACCGTTATTTATATAACATAAATAATTACGTATAGTTTTGGATTCCTTATTTAATATCAGGCTGTAATTATATTCGTCCTTCACAATGCACTATTTCAGTGGGTATCGGTAACAGATAGTCAATTGAAAAGCAATTTTAGTATACAAGTTGGAGAAAACAACACGACAATAAATAAAGCTTCGTATATCGAACGACGTTCCTAGTCTGCATACAAAAATTCAACCAAATATATGCAACAGTTTAGTCACTATAGTTAGTCTAAGATGAGCTAAACCCATAGTCTAGATTTTCAAACAATCCAAATAGTAGTGATGAGCCTAACTAATATTTGTATTTTTCAAACAAACGAAATAGTAATGATGAGCCTAACTAATATTTGTATTTTTCAAACAAACGAAATAGTAATGATGAGCCTAACTAATATTTGTATTTTTCAAACAAACGAAATAGTAATGATGAGCCTAACTAATATTTGTATTTTTCAAACAAACGAAATAGTAATGATGAGCCTAACTAATTTTTGTATTTTTCAAACAAACGAAATAGTAGTGATGAGCCTAACTAATTTTTGTATTTTTCAAACAAACGAAATAGTAATGATGAGCCACACTAATTTATTTTTTTGTCTTGTCATAAAACAAAAAAATTGTGTCTTTTATTACGGGAAGACACTGGCTCCTGCAACACAGTTATAACTAGCGCAGGAGTCAGAGAATTCTATCATTTGTTGTAAAATATATTTTATGTTAATAAATAATTTTTGTTTTTTGTTGTTTTGTTGTTGTTACGTCCCCATAGTACAGACTATCAGACTGAACAACTTTTTCTATAGAACCAAAATCGGAATCGCGAAAAAAAATTCAGCTTTCTCATATATTTAGTTCGAAAAGCTATTGAAGTTTTGTATGGGACAGTTGATAAATTTTTCGCGATTACGATTTTGGTCCTATGGAGAAAGTTATTCAGTTTGATGGTCCGTACCACACCATTGAATTTGACCACACCTTTCTGGTATACCCTGTATGTAACAAACAATAAAATTCCTATAACTAGGTATTGTTTAACCTTTTCACCGCCACGGACTTGAATAGAAGTTCAGCTGCCTTGAAATTTTAGATTTACATGTTTTAATGGCGCGTACGCCTTTAAAACAAAATCAATTTCTAAAGGACACATTCTTATTTTATTTTAAAGGCGTACGTGCCATTAAAACATGTAAATCTAACTAAAATTTCAAGGCAGCTGAACTTCTATTGAAGTCCGTGGCGGTGAAAAGGTTAACAATAAAAAAAAAGAAAACCTTTTTTCCAGTGGAACGTATTTAATTTACAATAACGGGAAGCTCGTTATAGAAGAGCGGTTCTGGATAAGAAACAAGTTTAACTTCGATGATGTGCTCAATGGGATGCTGACGCTCTTCACTGTATCCACCTTCGAAGGATGGCCAGGGTGAGTCATGAGATAGAGCAGATCTCTTTTACAACATCAGCAGCGAGATTTGAACACTAGATGTATCCCATCATAACATAACAGTCTACATTCTGGAAATCTTGCTCGATATAAATTCATAGACGATTCCAATCTGGAGTGCAAATGTGGTTCTGTTCCAAAATCGATGGGACATTCAACAGCATGTCCTGCGTGCCTTGATATTAGCACGTCAAAGGAACTTGTAGACTCTTCTGACAATACTCAGTCGTCGTTAAGTTCAGGGGGCCTACCATCTTCAGTGTGGGAAAGAGATGGAGGTATACAGATGGCTAGCTCGATCTCTTTCCCCCCACACTGAAGAGAGATAAAAATAAAACTGCTGTAAGAGGTGTTGGCAAGCCCCCTGGTCAGGCACAATCTAGATTGCCATAGTATTCAAAGAAGAAAATAGCAAAAAAAGTTTTTCCAACAACACTGAAAGTGAAATAATTTTTGCAGGTTGCTTTCAACATCAATGGATTCCAATGAAGAACGCCATGGACCCATAGAGAACTCTAGACCCCTTGTCGCGTTCTTCTACATCAGCTACATCATTGTTATAGCGTTTTTCATGGTAAGCAAATAGATTAAGTTGTTGTGGGTTCCTTTGAAAAGGGTTGGCCAGTTTACATACTTGGGGCATGTTTTGACTGTCGACCTCAAGGATCACGCACACATGGAACAGGAGCGGAGGGCGTTGTCTGTTAGAGCGAACATGATCGCCCGGAGATTTGTGCGGTGCTCTAATGAGGTTAAAGCTACAGTCTTTAGAGCGTACTGTACATCGCTGTACTCATGCAGTCTGTAGGGTTACTACTCTAATAGAAGTTACAGCGCCATCCGCGTTCAATACAATAACGCGTTCAGGGCGGTGATGGGGCTACCCCGATACTGCTGCGCCTCGGGTATGTTCGCAGAGCACCGCACCGATTGCTTTCACGCGACCATGCGCAAGCACGCCGCGTCCTTGGTGCACAGGGTTCGAGTTAGCCCCAACATCGTATTGGCGATGATTGCGGGAAGGCTGGACTGCCCATTCATTCGGCATTGTTCCAGCAGACATGTTGTTGTACCAGTGTCGGAGAGAGTGTATTAATTTTATTGTTTTGATTTAATTTAATTTGATTTATTTTCGATTTTTACATAACTTATTTTCATTTGTTTTTTTTATTTTATTTTATTCATCATTTATCTCATTAATTTATCATTATTACCATTACTATTAATTTGTTAATTTATATCTGGCTATGGGTGTTATTTACCTGAAAATAAATGAATTCATTTATTTATTATAGGAAAGCAAGGCAAAATGGTTTAAAAAGCAGCCTTTAAAAGTTTGTCAAACGAAAAATATAGTTACATTTTGTGGTAACCGACTAGCTAATGAAGATATTCAATGTGCAAGGTGTAGAAGCTTAATCAGTGATGTAGGTCTGATCGGATAGATTCATGTGTTTCTTGCGGTAAAATAAATATTATAATATTCACGGTTATATGTGACGGAGAAGGTACGTCTCTCTCGTTACCATCAGCCATATTTTAACTACTGTGGGTGTACTATGGGAAGTGTTCGTTATTGCGCATTAGAAAAACCGTTTGCAGTTTAAGTCAAATTATAATTTACGAACAAATTAATCACACACTGTAGGTATACGACACAACTATACAGAACGCGCGACAGTTTCTAAACGTGTTCACTGCTTGACCGCCACCGACAAACTCTGCTTTAACTTTGGTCAAGCGTTATATTGTAGACTCTGTCGAGCGCCGCCTGGTGGCGCTGGCGTCCCGATAAGTCAAAGTCTAACGTATTTCCGACATATGTTTAGAGTATATTGATTGAGTATACAGGGTGGCTGGGACATCGACGCGCAACCTGTTAACATGGTTTTTTTTGGTCTAGTATAATGCGCTGAATTCATAGTTACAGTATGCGCGTCGATGTCCCAGCCACCCTGTATAATCCTGCAACGGATTTGAGGCCAAATCAGTAAAATTTCTGCCATAATTCTGAGTGGATCAATACAAAAGAACGTTATTATGGAGAGAAGACGTCATTTGGGCCGAGAGGAAATGATTAGAGAATGTTGGAAGCTGGTTCTCGGCAACGTGCTGTGGCAACGTGCGGTTCAGAATCATGTACTGAATCCATGGTAACAAGTTGTGCGTAGATGTTCCTGCCACCCTTTATAGGAGTTCGACCTGACAGAAGATTTTCATCTTTTGACCGAAATTCAAGAATGAAAGAAATTAAATTTGCTAAAGAGTATCCATAGGAGTTTAGACAGTTTTGATGTGTGTATATATTTTAATGACTACTTAATAACGGACTATAAAAATATAAAATGATATTATAAGGAAAGAGAGGTTAGGGTAGAGGTTAAAAGGTCAGGGTATATACGTTACGCAAGTGGTACGACAAAACTTGGCTAAATAGCCTAGTTAGGTATGTTTTTGTCTCTTTCACTCCCGATAATTACGACATGCCGTCCTACTTCCACGTGGCATCTAATAGTATGACATGGTGCCGTTTTTGAAGAACGAATATTGGGTAGGTAAACTATCTACCTCTTTTTAAATGCAACAGAATTTGCTCTATGGTCCAAAGTTTGAGAGGACTTTTTTCGCCTTGTTTTTTAAATTTATTTTTGAAGCTGTACTAATTCTTAATCCATTCGTTAGTTTATTTTATAACAATTCCAAAGACATAACTTCTATGTACAACTCCAATACAAAACTTTAGAAATATCATCATTTTAATCACACGCGTCCATATCGAATTCACGTATATGTACCGCAACAGATGCGCCAAATCGAGCAAAATGGGCGCGATCGTTCAGAGGTTAAAATATAATTGTAAATAATACGATGCTACTTTGATGGCATAATTTAATAAATGGCACCCAAGAAAATACCCTATGCAACCTCATGCGCCATGCCTTGAAGATAGTAGAGGATTGGTGCAATAAACACCAGCTATTAGTGAACCCTATAAAAACAGAACTGATTCTCTTTACAAAAAAAGGGGGAAACTAACGACACTAAAACTACCACGATTCTTTGGAACTACCCTAAGCCTATCAACCGAAACCAAATACCTGGGCTTCCATTTAAACAAATACCTGAATTGGGCAAAACATACCAACCACATCACTACAAAAGCCAGCATTTCCCTGTGGCAGTGCAAGCGAATGCTTGGCAGGAATTGGGGGTTAGACCCAAGGTCACTTAATGGCTCTACACCAATCATCCGACCAATTATCACACACGGCTCACTAGTCTGGTGGCCCAGGACAGACCTAAATACAGCCAAAAGAGATTTCGAAAAATTGCAGCGGTTCGCTTGTGTAGCAATCTCTAGCTGTATGAGAAATACACCCACTGCTGCCCTACAGGCAATGCTTGGACTGCCACCTCTATACCTCATTGAGCGGAAGGAGGCGGCTCTGGTCGCCTTTAGGCTCAATATGTCAGGAACCCTAAGCAAATACTCTAGAGTCAGGAACATATGCATAAAGGAAGATGCGATTAAAGGACAACCAATGATGGTATCATCCTGCAACAAAGCCCCGAAACTACACTACTATCAAAGCATTAGGACATAATACTCACAGAAGAACGGTGTGACTACTCAGGCCCCAAAGAGTTGAGAGTATACACCGACGGATCAAAGACCGACTCCGGAACCGGACTCGGAGTTTTCTCGCACGACCTCAACATAAACATATCCAGCCCGTTGGGAATGTTCAACACCATCTACCAAGCGTACTGTTTGGGCATCATACAAACGGTGTACGCCATAGAAGCCAGGAGAGTTACGGACACCCATATACGTATACTCTCCGACAGCACCTCAGTTCTCCAATCCTTGGAGAGAATATATTACCTCGAGTCTAACATTAAGTCACAATGCACTAGAATTTGTAACGGTATCTAACCGCAACACAGTGACACTGCAATGGATAAAAGGATGCAGTGGATCAGTGGGTAACGACGTAGCTGACGAACTGGCTAGAAAAGCGCGTCAGTCTGTGGACGCGAACCTATCGTTCCCATCCCCTTCAACCAGCTCCGCAGGTGGCTGGCTACAGGAAGGAGTTCACCCACACACAAGCGGAGAGCTGGTGGACCTCGAGAAAGGGCTATAGGCAGTCCAGTAAAGATATACCTTAGATGGCAGGGCAACCAGACGCTTATTTTGCCTGGACAGGAACGGCCTGCACCCGGTGACGGGGACCATCACGGGACACTGTTCGCTAAACAAACACTTCCATACAATAGGCATAACCGACAGTCCTCTATGCAGGGCTTGCATGGAGGCTGAGGAAACCATTACACAAGTGCTTTTTGAATGCACAGACGTCACCCAGATTAGGACAGAAAACCTCGGGGCACCCAGATCCTACACATATGTTCTTAGCAGACCAGGAGACATAATCAACTTCTGAAGGGAGGTGGGCTGGTTGCAATAACCACCGTCGGCTGCCATGGCCTACGCACTAAGCGCACTAAGTGCGGAAATCAAACCCTCTAACATACCATAACTTAACATAATTGTAAATATGATAAATACATATTATAAGAGTAGCCTGAATATCCATGTGGGTTAGATCTAACATAGTTAGTGCAAATCTCTCAAAAATTTAAATCTTCAGTGTTCATTATTATAATAGCTCATTAGCTTCCACAGCAGAATACAGGCCTCGATTTATGGTAGACGGAAACTCACCCGAATAACGCTGTTTCCTCTTCTATATTTAATCTCTGCTGATTGTTCTAGTCTGAACCAGCTCTTAATCATTGTTACTGCATCAGGTAGCTCTTCTAGGATACCAAAAGTATTACCAACTTAGTCATTGGCTACTTCACTTTTCAGGTGAACATCTTCGTAGGTTTCGTCATAGTAACATTCCAGAAGGAGGGAGAGCAAGAATTCAAGGATTGTGAATTGGACAAGAATCAGAGAAACTGCATAGAGTTTGCATTGAAAGCCAAACCTGTTAGAAGGTAAGAACTCCGTTGTGATAAGTCAGCAAACACTTCAAACCTAAGGGAAATTAAAGGAGGAAGCAAAAAAATATAATTACCATCGCCCATAGACCTGTAACACAAAAAGGTATACCAGTTGCGAACTTGAAAGATTAAGTTTAAATGCCGTTTGATCCTGTACTTGTATTGACCAGTACTTGTACACTATAAAAACAGTAATCGGTTGGACTTGGTTGTAGAACTACATAAGTTATGACGTCTGCAATTTCAATACCAAAAAGTCTTAAAAATCAATTAAGTATACAAAAAGAAAACTCTTTTACGTGAGTCTTATGGTGCATTCCAGATACATCCCAAAGCACAGGATTCAGTACAAGACATGGTGGTTCGTGACATCACAGCGGTTCGAGTACTTCATCTTCTTCTTCATTGTCCTCAACACTGTGGCGCTCATGATGAAGTTCCATGGCTCCTCGCAGGAGTATAAGAGGGTTCGTTATTACTAGGGTATATACAATAGAGAAAGAAAAGAAAGAATAATAATTTTATCATTTTATATCAAAATCAGCATTCACATGTTCAGCGTCAGCGTAGCATTACGTCTTCTTACATACATTCCTAACAGCTGTCATGTTAGTACATCCCCTTTCTGGCCATTTAATCTTTCACAATCAATTTGAGTACTGTGTTCTATTTCTCAGGTCCTCGATTTCATCAATATGATGTTAACTACGGTTTTCATGCTGGAGTTTGTGTTCAAGCTTGCTGCATTTAGATTTAAGGTGAGTTTACTTCTTTTATCAACGGCAGATTTCAGCCCTGAAAAATAATAATACTACAGAAGTTTCTATCAGACATTTACATATATACGATTTGTTACATGTAAAAATCCTATTAATTAAAAAACAATTGACAATACAGTCTAGCAATGCAATCTGTTTTTAAGTATTTTTAATTTTTTTGTTTTTGTGTGAATATTGTGTGCATTAACCTGGGTCAAATAAATAATAATAATATAATAATGTTTATTTAAAGAGAACTTAGACATAATTTATAAAATATTTTAAAAGGCTAATTTAGGTCAGTTTAGGTGGTGTGTTTATCTGTAGCCAAACTAGGCAGAGCCTGTACTTCGGCTATTAGCACCAAACCCCTCGAGTATTACACATATATAATAGTCATTAACATTTTTTTAATTTATTTTCTTTCTTTCTTTCTTTCAATGACAAAAAACACTTTCTTTTAATTTTCCAGAATTACTTTGGAGACGCATGGAACACAACAGATTTCATCTTGGTCGTCGGTAGTATTATAGACATTGTAGTAACCCAAGTCAACGAGAACAAACCTTCGCCCGAAGTTAGTACCTTAGTTAAAACACCTTCAGTGAATTTGTTAATAGTCTAAGAAAAATTAATAAATAAAATTCTATTACAGTTCGAACTACACCAGGAAGTCCAGCACCTTAGTAAAGCTGCTACTTCTGCTGCTGCTAAAGAGGTTAGTGACATTATAGTAATTCCAACAGGCAAGTAGGTTTTAACTGGCGTTAACTTTTAGAAGAGCAATATTTAAAAAAAAATTGTAATAGTAGCATTGCTTGCGGAAATGCTCGTATTCTGAGAAAGTAAGAGATAGTTCTAACTTTCATGTTTATGGCATAAGCATATTCAGCCTATAATATTCCTACTGCTGGGACAAAGGCCTCCTCTCTGTGAGAGGAAGTGGCCTGTAATCCACCACGCGAGCCCAGTGCGGGGTGGTAGATGTTACATGTCTTCGATTTTTTGGTTCTAGGACACGATGTTTTCATTCACCGTTTTGAGAGCAGTGGTGATGAAAAAATTAAACAAAGTAAAGCGCTTGTCTGGGATCGAACCTATGACCTACAACTCGTACGTCGTGGCCGTTACCACTGAGTCACTACTGCTCCTCATGTTTATGGATTTTCTAATAATTTTTGCAGTAGGAGGTACGGCATCCAGCCGTTAACATGGTACAGTGAGTTTTAGAAGAGTTCAGCTTTATAGAGCATCGTCTCTATCACACATACCTGCCAGTCTCTTTCTAATGCTCGATGTGATCACCGCTCGGGTTCTGTACGATAATCAATCAGCTTAAATCCAGCCTAACTGGATGCGGTTGAATACCAGTATTTTATATGAAGCGACTGCCTATCTGACCTCCATAACCCTGTTACTGGGTAACACGATACCCCTTGGTAAGATTGGTTGTCAGACTGTTGGGTTTCTGATTCCCCGTAACGAATGACAGCTGGGACTAACGGCTTAACGTGCTTTCCGAGGCCCTGTATGATACTAAATCACTTTACAACAGTAAGCATACATAAACTCACGCCTTCTGCCCATGGGGATAGGCAGAAACTACAGAGGGCCACCTGCTACACTCCTTCCATACTCCTTCTGTAACAGTAAGTTTATTATAAACCAGAGTTCTAAGCAACATACCATTCTATTTCAGGGTTCCAACCTCCTAAAATACATAACATTCTTCCGTCTCTTCCGAGCCATGCGTTTGATCAAGCTGCTGTCCAGAGGAGAGAGAATCAGGACTCTTCTGTGGACATTCATCAAGTCCTTTCAAGCACTGCCCTATGTTGCACTGTTGATTGTGCTTCTGTTCTTCATTTATGCTGTTGTCGGGATGCAGGTAAAGAACACTCTAGAAAATTTTACAAATAAAAAAATACAAGCTCTAAAACCGGGGAAAGTGACCATCTCAATTTGGCTTCACCTATTGCGGTACATGTGACCACATTCTACTTTAAAACTATTCATCATGATCCATTAACTGAATTTATTAAAAAACTTTTCTAATAGAAAACAATCTTTGCGCGATTATGCGAATACATAAATAATGATTGTGTTGTATATTTCTTGTAAAGACAGTTTCCGAATACCTGTTCAAATCTGATCAGTAAATTTACTGTGATTGGTTGATGAAAACCTGCCACAAATCTTGACAACAACTATATTGTTTCAACATTTGTCGAGGTTTCTTCTCATTCTTTCCGTTCTTGTCAACAAATTATTTATTTTTTTAGCTCTTCGGTAAAATCTTCCCTGATGGAGACGTGATCAGTAGCAACAACAACTTCAAGACATTCGGAGGAGCTCTTATGGTGCTATTCAGATCAGCTACAGGTAAGTTCCATAGCCTTTGCCCAACTATGGTGGGGTCAACTTCCAGTCTAACTGGATGCAACTAAATACTAGTATGTTACATGGAGCGACTGCCTATCTGACCTCCACAACCCAGTTACTGGGCAGCACAATACCCCTTGGTAACACTGGTTTTTATACTTTCGGACTTCTGATGAGGTACGTTTCATATAGATACCGTTAAATTATTTATACTACAATAAATACAACTTTGTTCTTCGTTGCCTAAAACAGTTCCGTAACTGACGGAGAGATAATACACAAAGAAATTCACACAGACATTTTTTTTTTTGAGAAATTATGTTCCTGACGTGTTAATACTCCCAGACCGAATTTCGGCCATGGCGGCTAATTTCAGGGGAGATTAGACATCGGCGCGGGAGTAATTGTAGTGCACGAGTGTGTATGCGCAGACACAAGTGCACTCTCTTTTCTCTTACTCACATAACCGTGTTTCGTTCTAAGGTGTTACAAGTCACACTGGGAATCGATTTTTGTAACAAAACCTCTGGGTTTAACTAGATACATTTTGTATGGCATGAGAGGCAATAGCCAATGTAAACGAAGACATTTAAATCAGTATTTTAAATCTCTTTGAATGTAAATTTAAATTTACTAATATTTTATAACCTCAAAATTTCAGGAGAAGCTTGGCAAGACATAATGATGGCGCTATCTCCGAATATTGACGAGCGACCCGGCCAGCCGCTGCACTGCATCAAGCCGGACCGGTACGACGAGGTACCTGACAACGAGAACTGCGGCACGTGGATGGCTTTCCCCTACTTTATATCGTTCTCACTGCTCTGTACTTTCTTGGTAAGACTTCATGATTTGTAGGATTCAAGACCCAAGGGGTGCCAACGGGACCCTTTTCTTTTTGGGTGGGAAACCATCAAATAACTTCTCCTGTTCTGGGCGGAGCGGGAGGGCGTGTCAGACCTATACTGACTGAAACCACCCGTGTTCCTTCAGTTGCCTGTGCGCCAGGGCCACAGTAACCCCTACAGACAAACCCGCGATCCCGGCAGGGATCGGCCCTAGCGGACCCCGTCAATGTGTGCTGATATCTCTTTGAGGCGCGCGTGTATTTATGGGGTTCCGTACCCAAAGGGTGCCCACGAGAGCCTATTACTAAGACTCTGCTGTCTATCCGTCTATCACAGGGCTGTATCTTTTGAACCGTAACTAGGCAGACACTTGAAATTTTCATACTGTGTAGGTACTACTATAACAACAAAAAAAAAAAATACGAGTTACAAGTAACGTGATTTTTACTAAAGTATTAAAAAAAGCAATGTAGTGATAAATATTGTACGTTGGTACGGAACCCTTCGTGTGCGAGTCTGACTCGCACTTGGCCGCTTTTTTAAGCAATTTACAATAGGTACCAGTTACTCTCTCTCCTTATATGCATAGCTTTAATTGAGGGTTGAATAACGTTTTAGGAATAGCGTTCATTCGGGTTAACGTTATTTCGGTCTTACGTTATTAAGGATAATGGTCATTCGGGATAAAATGATTCGGTATAAAGTTATTTCGGGCTCACGTTATTAAGGATAGCGTTCATTTGGGATAAACAGCTCCGGGATAACTTTATTTAGGGCTCACGTTATTAAGGATAGCGTTAATTTGGGATAAAGTGCTTGGGGATAATATTATTTCGGCCTCACGTTATTAGAGGTGACGCTCTTCCGAGATACAGTTATTCGGGATTTCGATTTTCGGTCTAACGTAGTAAATTTTTGCATTTGAGGAAGAACCTATAGTTACCCGGCTGTTATGGCACAGCGAGTTTTTGTTTTTGATAAAGTTCGCCTTTGTAGAGCACCGTCTCTCTCATTGATTATCTGTGTCTTTTTCTAAAGTTCTATGTGATATGTTAGCCAGTTCAGTGAAGTTGCCAGAATTCAGTAAAGAAAAATCGGAAACGGTGAAGGAAAACATCGTGAGGAAACTGGCATGTCCTAGAATCAAAGATTCGAAAACATGTGACATCTACCAACCCGCACTGGGCCCGCGTGGTGGATTACGGCCCACTCCCTCTCACCGAGAGGAGGCCTGTGTCCCAGCAGTGGGAACATTATAGGCTATTATGTGAAAAAAGATCATAAATATTGTTGTTTCTTGTCCATTAGTGTATAGTCAGGGAAGTTCATTGTTATGGAAATTGACACCCTCCGTCAATTTGCCGTGTTAACCCTTTAACGGGCAGTACGAAGAACGTAGTTTTTTTTTGGTGTTAATGGGTGTTGACGTAGTTAGAGGCCCACTACAAAACATTTCTGCACAATTCCTCCCCCTAGATATCCCTATTTACTTTTATGGGGTGTGGCAATACATTTGTTTTGTAATTTTTATGTACGTAGATAAAAAATATGATTCTGCCAAATCGATTACGCGCCAAATTCAAAATACCGCTGTGGCAAATATTTTGCCAACGCTCGTGAAAGGGTTAAAGCAATTTCATACAACTTTCAAAGATTCACAGTTGTAATTTGAATATACGAACAATTTAAGTCAGTCGTTAATTTGTTAACAATGTATGTACTATCAACAACGTTCCCGCATGATCAGTTTCGAAACATTTTCGTCTGCAAGTTGTCAAGCAGACCTCGACCCGCCCATTATGATGTCGTCCAATGGTTTTACAAAAAGGGCTTTGTCTTAAAATGGTTTTCATCTCATTGGGCAACAAGGTAATGGGCGGACGAAAACCATTTGTTGAGACAAAGCCCTTTTTTATAAATCATTTAAAAAAGAATTGAAAGTTGAAGAACCCTCTTTACACAATATTCATAAAGCCGCCAGATGTTATTTTTTAATGACAGGGAAGGGAAGAAACTATCGCAGACTCTTTTAATTTTGTAAACAAATGTTTAAAACTTTAACTATCCCATTATCTGAAAAAATGTTACGGTATTTTTGATCGTTATGAATCCATTTCTGCAAATTTTGTGACCCATTAAATAATTACGACCTTCTTTAACAATTTTCTATATTTTTAAATAAAAAAATTAAAAATGTGGCCGCCATCACATGCGCCACATCGGCATTTGCGACTGGCGTGCGTCAGCCGTGGTGAAGCTGGTGACGGTGGCGGCGCTGGTGGTGCTGGTGGTGAGGGTGGCGGCGTCGATGGCGGCGACGACGATAGAGAGTCTGAATCACTGAATTCGGCCCCACCGTCTGGTGGGGCCGAATTCAGTGATGGCGGCGGTGCTGGTGGCGGTGGTAGTCTCGATAATATGGAGCTCCAGCTCTGGCTCGAGCACTGGCTCCAGCTCTGGCTCCAGCTCTGCCTCCAGCTCGTCGAGCTCAATGGAGGGCTGGATCTGGAGGGTTCTGGGCCACTCGAGGTGCCTCCACCACTTTTGCGTTTAAAACAACACAGTAACCTGTAATAAAAAAATATTCGTTACTAGATTACATTTTTTTATTTTAAGGACAGGACTTATTTTTAGGACAGATTTTAAGGACCTGACTTTACAATTAAATTCTGGTTAGAGGAAAATGTTAAACACTTACTAAAAGCAAGTTGAAATTCATGTTTGCAGATCATCAACTTATTCGTCGCCGTCATCATGGACAACTTCGACTACCTTACCAGGGATTGGTCTATTTTGGGACCCCATCATCTTGACGAGTTCGTTAGGTAAGAACAGAATACTTACATAGCTACTACTATTACTATTATTAGCGTGTATCATCCCACTGCTGGGCAAAGGCCTCTCCCCATGACTTCTAGCTCTTTCGATCCAGGGCTAAACTGGACCACTGGTCGATTGTTTTCTATAGCTCGTCCCGCCATCTTCTACTGAGTCTGCCGCGACGCTATCTGGCTGTGTCAGGACTCCACACACAGCTTATTGGGCATACGGCAGACATGGCCAGCCCAGTCTCACTTTAGCTTAGCAGCTTTTTGAGCATCGTCAGTAATCTGTGTACTACATAACTTACCTACTAATGATTAAATTTTTCTAGAGGAGGGCCAACGAAGGTTGAAACTAGGTTGTCAATGGTGCCGATAGTGATTTAGAGACTTGTGTTAGTAAAAAAGATTTTTAAGGATACTTTTTTCATTCGTTTTAACTTCTTACAGATTATGGAGTGAATATGATCCAGACGCGAAAGGAAGGATCAAGCACTTGGATGTCGTGACACTGCTAAGGAAAATTAGTCCGCCGCTTGGTAAGGCTCATCTTGTATATATATTAAGTGGCGCAGACCTTATCATATTAAATTATACCACGTATACTACATGGTATACTTTGAATGAAAGACATTCACAAAAAAAAAATCATCAGCTGTTCCTTACATTTTGTTACACGTAGCTCGACATTCGCATTCATTGCATTAATAAAAAACTTTGACTTTAACTATGATTTTGACTTTGACAAAATGTATAGAACAGCAGTTTCTTTTTGTGAATGTATTTCATGCAAATTATGTATATGGTCTAAGTATACCATGTAGGTATAGGTGGTTTAATTTAATGTGATAAAATCCGTGCCACTTTGTATATAAATAAAAATGAATTGCTGTTCTTTGGTAAGCGAATCAATTGAGAAAGGCTGGACCAATTTCGCTATTTTTTGTTTAAAATGGATTTGTTTAAGAATGGGTTTTAAGGAAAGAACAATTGGAAAAGTTTCCCGGAAAACTTTCAAATTCGGGAATAACTGAACGTCCTTTTTTCTATGGGATTTTTGTATGAACTATTGAAATTTGGACGGGATAACGTCTGTCGGGTTAGCTAGTTCTATAAACATATCAAGTTATCATGATTTTGAATCTTCCATCAATTAGTTTGTTGTACTAAAACCAAATCACTTCTTGAATGCGCCACAGTTTGGATGTGTATTGTTTTAAATTGTTGTTCTTCTGTCTTTGTTTTCGTAATTTATTTTATGCTGATGCAGCATGTGTGATAAATGATTTTATTTCTGTAAGTAGGTTTGTACAAACACTTTTACCCGTCAATCATATTTTTTAAACTAGACGAGGTCGGCGTTTCGTAAATGACTACTCTGAGAAGAAAGGCCGAAACAAACTCAGAGGTCACAGTCTCTTTTAAAGTCCAGACATAATCTTGGTCAGATCATGCGAAGACCGTGCAGATTGGTATCAGAAATGGTCTTTCGAGGAAAGAACCACACAGATTGAGTGGACCTGTCTAGTCAGTATGTGTTCTTCTTCCATATTCGTACATCTTTATCATGTCATCATTATCATTATTCTCCTGCCCTTCAATCAATCAATCAACTCAGCTTATCGCAGTCCCCTGCTGGACATAGGCCTGCTTCCCTTATCCCAATTTATTTATTGTCAGCGCATCATGTTTTTTTCTTCCATACTTCTCTATCAGTCATGATCTCGGTAATCACCCCTTTTCTAACCATATCATCATTCACACAGTCAATCCATCATTTCTTTGGTCTTCCCCTACTCTTATGTCTTTATCATGTATTGCTCAGTGTTCACTGTTTAGTCATTGAACAATTTGATTTTTGTCTTTCCTAGGTTTCGGCAAGCTCTGTCCGCATCGAACAGCATGCAAACGTCTAGTGTCTATGAACATGCCTCTTAATTCAGATGGTACTGTTAACTTCAACGCTACGTTATTCGCCGTGGTTCGCACACAGCTGCAGATCAAAACTACAGGTTTGTGAACCCACTGTAAAATATGGTGATCCTATCATGTTCGTGAACGGGCGCCGTCAGTTGAGACTGGTCATCTCTTAACTGCCACGGCTTATTTTTATTATTAATCTTATATTTTCAATTGTTTCTTAATATATATATTATTTTTTCAATGTTCTCGCATATAGAAGCAACAAGAATACCCAGGATTTTGTAATATCTTGATTTAAAAAGAGTGTCCTTGGAGTTTCTTGCCCGTTCTTCTCCATAGAGATCTACGTTTTGGAATGGGCAACTAGCTTCAACTTTCTGACTAACTGACCGACTCTTTGACAATTCAAAAGTGCCTGTAAATGGTTTACTTGAAATAAATGCTTTGAGTTTAAGTTTTGAGTTTGATCCTATCAAGGATAACTTGTTAACAAAGACCCAACAAAAAGTAGAAAAAAGGTTAAAATCAAGCTTTATGTATTTTTTTTAAACTGGGGACTAACACTGCCTTGCTAGATAATCCTACAGTAGTTAAGACTAAAAAAGTTTGCTTTCAATCTAGGTGTGATCGATGAATGTAACACGGAGCTTCGTGCAATAATCAAGAAGGTATGGAAGCGCACATCTCCTAAACTCCTGGACCAAGTAGTGCCTCCACCGGGAGACCCCAACGAGATCACCGTAGGAAAGTTCTACGCCACATTCCTTATACAGGACTATTTCAGAAGGTCAGTGTGTTGTGCTAACCTTGAGAGTAGATTGAAACTTATTATTGTGTACTAGTATGTCGTCTAGATAAACTAAAATGTTATATTGACCTAAATTTTCAAAATTGCTTTGAAAGTGTATTTGGTGGTATTATCTATCACTCTATATCGAATCGGATATCATCTTGTACAACAAAACGTGAGATATATGGGATATTTTGAGATTTCTTAAACATAAAGAAATCTGATCATATCTTTTAACGAGATCTAATTTAAAGCAGTCAAGATGGCAGGTACTCGTAAAATATAATAAAAAATAAAAACAGAAATCCCTTCTCAGAAAATATATCCATGGGCCATTATTGCCTGATTTAATAGATATATAAATTAGCAAATAGTAATGGGTAAAATAGGTTATGTCATCTCAATCAAATCGTTCACTATAACAGGGTTCACCTCATCTCTCACATTCAATTAATTAACTTTATTTTCGTTATAAGCACAATCATTAACATCAACATTTCTATTTTTATAGGAACCATGCGTAAGTCGATTCACGAGTACTATGCAACATTCGAAGATTTTTTTTACAAATGCTGTATTTATGCTTGCTTTCTTGGCAGAATTACTAGTTTTAATGCCAAGGGGGCCGCTTGAGAGATTGTTTTCTGAATTTTTGTTCATGACGTTCTTTTGTTTTAAATCGGGATTTTAGACTGATACGATCATCTGTAACTAAACCTCTTTTTATGATCTGATTAGAAACCATTCAATTCTATCTAACACTGGTTTGAGTTTGTTTGGTTCTAGAGTATCTTTCGATGATTGTATGATTCTTAAGACATTTTTTATTGATTTCAGCTTCTCCGCCTTTTATAAGGTGTTCTTTATCGTCAAGTCCAATGCATTTTCCAAATATGTTTTTTGACAGCATGATAATTTTTGCGACATTTTTTTTCGAGCTCTCCAAAGCATGTTTCCTCCGTGTAATAACTTGTGTATTTACAATCACTTGCTTAAAACGCACAGTCTTCATTTATACCTTTTTTTTCTGAACTTATATGAGTGGAGTTGGTTTAATTTTTGTGTTTTTGTCAGATGTTTGTTTATACGCATGGAAAAGGTGAGGGCTAAATAAATTGGCTTTTTAACATGAGGTGAAATAATTTTAGGCAAATGGTTGTAAGTTCGTGGCACAGAGAAGACATGTTTGGACAACTTTGGGATTTTAATCACAAATCACCATTTTTGTGTTTGATTCCTTCACACTGACATACAAAAGTTTAATGAGTGTTTTGCTAGATTTAATTAAATAGTTTCTTAGACAGAAAACTCGATTAATTGATGTAAATAAAAATTGGAGATGCTGTGTTGTGTGTGCAAATACGTTTTTAGACAAAGGCACAAAAAAATGTCACGATCTAATAGAACATTAAAGGTAAAAAAACAAAAATAGTTCTCACACACAACGAAATAAATACTACTAACATTTACACCACTGCAAAAGATTTCAATACTTGCCCGTCGACAAACAAACAGATTCAGAAAGCGCAAAGAGCAAGCCGCTGCAGCATCCCTGCAGAACAACCAGATGACGTTACAAGCTGGATTGAGGACGCTGCACGAAGCTGGACCCGAGCTCAAGAGAGCTATCTCTGGGAACCTGGATGAGTGCATCGGAGAGGTAGTGGAGCCTATGCATAGGGTGAGTGAAACACTTCTTAAAGGTTTGGGCTACTTTACCGTTTTTGAATTACCAAATCACGATTCCTTCTTAAATGAAACGACACGATATAATGCACCAAAAGTACTTACTGGTAATCTGCTCTGTGCTTAGCCTGCCATTAATATTATGAGTTCATAGATAATAGTAATAATAGTTGTTTTTGTATTATTTAATGAACATTGACTTGATCTAGTAGAAACCACTTGCGAGCTGAGTCGGCAAAAATACGCAACTGATATGGCATACTCTCTTCGATACATCAATCGAAGTCCACTTACTGTTATTTATATTTTGTTGTATAAGTAGCGAAAAATAACAGTTTATTTTCGTATTCCAGCGTAACCACACCTTGTTCGGCGCAGTATGGACCAGTCTCAAGAAGCATGGCCGAGAGAGTTTTTACGGCAGGGACAGACGAACTGCCATGCAGAATTTGCCGTCTCCTACGAACAATATCAATGGAGGTACGTTTTTATTATGCAGAAAGAATTGTGGTTGGAAAGGTGTGGCTGACTAAATGCCATATATAGGTTGTATCAGAAAGATGTGGTCATTTTTAAGAGTGTGGTACAGACTATCAAACTGAAAAACTTTCTCCACGAGACCAACATAAAAAATAAAAGAAAGAAAATACATTTATTTGCGGTAAACATGACGCAAAGAAAAAACACACAAACACAAAAGAGAACGGGTTGGGGGAAAATATGCGTCACATTCACGCAAAACGGCAATCGCTCGGCATAATGCTACGACCCTATGCGAGACAGAGCCCCAGCAACAACAACAAACAATAACAACAACTACATCGTAATCATTGTGATAAATGATGAAGAATGATTGATGGTCACACACACCCTTCAATATAACCATAATTTTCTGACACATGCTGTATAAACACATGTCATTATTCTTGAATACATACTGACAGCCCAAGGCGGGGCCCACAAATTGTATATGTATAGGCTGTATAACTATAGCCCGTGTATGGTTTCTTTTCTCTGTACAAGTCACCTTACAACATTACAACGAAACAATCTGATTTTATGTAAAAATTGGACTATGGTTTCCAAACGACGCGACAGGACCGGTAACAGTTGACGGTTTTGTGGGGAATAGTTTTAAGTTTAAGACTGCTGTAAAGTTTTATAAATAAAGAAAGAAGAAGACCAAGGAAACCCTACGCCTACCACACTCCTAGAGAATCTGATGTGTGGATTGTATAATTAAATTTTTGTTATGTTTCCGATTAAGTTGACAAAGATGGTCAATCGCTGAGTACAATGATGAGGAGAGAACTTGGCATGGATGGCCAAATACCTGAAGACGAATTGTAAGTACATTTGGTATTGCATCTTATCATTAGTAAAATTAGAAGCTTCAAGAAGCCATAGGTTTTTTCGTGAGTCTAATATTTACTTTTTTATTCAGAAAACATGAGGATGGCAACCAAAGCGATGAGGAGATCGCGATGCAGCCTCTTCTTCACGACAAGGACTCCGAAAAGATATTCAAAGCTATCGAGTAAGTCATAATTTTATTATTTTAAATTATTCTATTAATTGTCGTACCTACCAAACACAATAGCTTCTTATAGTTTTACGTTTATTGTGTGTCGTGATCAATGTTTTAATTTCGTCCTAAATCATGGCACATTAAAATAATGTCCAAAAATGTTATACAGAACAACAGAACACTACTCAAAATAAAAAATAAAATTACCGTATTACTTTTAAGAAGCGCCATCTGTTTATTAAGTGTAGAAACTACCAACACGAATACCTTATAGTTTCACTACATGTCATGTGAGTACAAAAAGGCTACAAAAGTTTTCAAAAAACCAAGACAGATGGCGTTAATACACTTTTAATTGTGTTTCTTGTTAAAACTGCGTCTGTATAATATTTAATAAAAAAGAATAACTAAAAAATAATAATTCGCAGAAAAACGTCCAACGATTTAATGCAGACTATGAGAAAGAACTGTAAGTCCGTTTTAGTGTGTTGTGATTGTGAAGCTATTTATTTATCTATTTAAATAATTTGTTGCATGTTATTCTACTAAAAAAGATTATTATTTTTGTATTTCCGTCTTTGTGTGCTAATCCTTTTAGGAATTAGGAAATACCTAAACACGATGAGCAGGTGCTGAAACTCTCCAGGATGATTTATTAAACACCTTTCATGCTATGATACACTGAAACCTGTCTGTATTTAATGCCTGTTAGTGCATGAAACCTTTTATCTCCCTACCTTTAATATTAGTTCTCTAAAGATCTCTTGATTATGGATGCAGCAGAATTTGAATGCTTAATTTAGATTGTAATGCACAGTCTGCAGGGCTAACATGACAAATGCGAGAACGCACTTTTTCTCGATTTATCAAAATTTGTCTACGATTCTGACGTCATTCTAATGCCTAACATGACCGTTAGCTCCCGTAATATTATTATACTCTTTGACCGTTAAGGCTCGTACACACTGGCGCGACGCGACGCCCGGCACCGAGTGTCGCGCGACGAGCGGCGCCTTTGTGTAGCGCTGTCGCATCACGCCTGTCTGTGGGAGCCTTTAGGTTCAAGTTAACTAGAAAAAGGCAGTCTGACACTTCTATAAAAAGCATATATCTCGTGACGAGAGACTGATGTAACAAGTTATTAAAAATAAATCATTTTCATCGTAGTAACATCGGTTTGAGATTCCGTTTCATTCGATCGATTTCACGCATGGAATTAGTATGTACTATATTGATTTTACGTCCTCCTCTTTTAATTTATGTTTAGTTTTTTCGTGTAACCGACTTTTTTGATAAAAAAATAAAGTTTTTCTTTGGCATGCCGAAATTAAAATATAAAACATATACTTATAATAGGTAAAATTAAAAAACCCCGACACAAAAAAGAGCTGGTGCCCTTGAAACGGCTGAACCGATTTTGATAAAACCTGTTTAAGAACTACCGCTAGAAAACCTAGTTTTAAATTACAAAAAACCGCATTCAAATCGGTTCATCCGTTTATGAGCTACGGTGCCACAGACAGACACACACACCACATAGCGGTTATACTTATAACCAACTTATAAAAAAGAGGGTCTTTTTGCGTCGGGGGTTAAAAATTACAGAATTGAAAATTAGTGGCACATAATAATTATACTCATACTAGATAATCACCACAAATGACAAATGGGCCGACGATCACAATTTGACAAAGGGAAAGTTGATATTGTAACAATCAACATCAACAACAATAATCCACAATTATGTTCCGAAGGTTTGGTATTGCCATACAACCATACAAGGGCGGATCCAGGGAGGGCACGGAGGGGCACGGCACCCCCCCGAAACAGTTTAAGTAAAATAAACATTTTCATCATGGTTTTCGAAAGTGCTGTAGTCAATAGTGAGGTCAGAATTAAAATCCAAGATGGCGGCTGCGAAAACTTTAATTTTTTCATCATTGTCGTTTTCATGGTTTTCAATGATGAAAATCCAAGACCCCGGCCAACTTCATGAGAGCTTTTAAAAACTTACACTTTCTCTCTCTCTCTCTTTCTGTTTCTTTATATTATTTACAATTGTGTGCGCATGCGAATATCGCTTACGGAACTTCGTTCTCGACGGAGGTCCCCCGATCGCACACGTTTTGTTTTTGTAGTTATTCTTACACGTCATTGAAATAGAATGGTACCCAAAAACAGCGTAGTGAACTACTAGATGTGGGAGACACTTCTTAACTGGCTGGCCCATGTACCCCTCCCAGAAATAAATCCTGGATCCGCCCTTGCAGCCATAACTTCCTTGATTTCGTGGCAAAGTGAATGGTTATTACTGAAAGTGTTGCTCATCTACATAATAGTGCTCCCTTCCACCACGTTTACCCTCGCGGCCGCCGAAAGGAACTTCATTCGACTATAAATAGTAGTTGAAAACTAAGAATTTTCATTATAATGTACCTGTTGTAAAATAAAATTATGACTAAAATAAGTATAATTTTGAAACTGCCATGTTATTTTGGAGATTTTTTTATTATTTTATTGTGTTGTATTGTAATTTTGTCTTCTCTTCTCGTGGTCAAAATTGAGGACGACAAAATTAAGAGAAAAATCGGTGATTATCTCATGTTGAATTGTCAAAGTTCGAGATAAATTAGATGCCATGTTAGGGTTTGTCGAGAAAACATCAAGTTTGACAGAACGAGTCAAGTATTTTGTATGGCAGCGCTGTCCGAAAACGATAAAAGTTACAGAAATATACAGATTATCTCTTCAACGCGAGAGTGAGTAATCGTTGCGTGTGTCATGTTAGCCCTGCTGCTGATAACAACCCAAAACAGAAGAAAGGAATACTACACATTTATCAATCATTAATGTTTTCTACCTATGCAGGATCAAATTAAATTAGCTTGCCAAACTCTGCAGACATGATGAGTATCGATATCTAAACACGATAAAATAAATTTTAAAAAGATTTGGTGTTTCTTTTTAGGGGTCAACAACCAGTGTTACCAGTTGTTACTTGAAGTATGAGTTGAGAAACTATGTTTTATCGTGTTTAGACATCGATACTAATCACGTCTGTGAAGTTTACCTACACAAAGAAACAGATTTTTGTGTAGGTAAAGATTTTTGTGTTAGCACTGAAGTCGACGACACCACAAAAAAAAAACATTAATTAATTTACACACATACATAAACTCAAGCCTTCTTCCCATGGGGGTAGGCAGAAACTACAGAACGCCACCTGCTACGATCCTTACACTCCTTTTGCCTCGTTTACGTTCATACAATTGGTCATACACGCACGCCGGATGCAAATTAATTTCTTCTTTGTTTTATCATGTTTAGATATCGATACCCATCACGGCTGCTGAGTTTCGCTAGCTAATTTAATTTGATTCTGTATAAATAATTTTTTAGGACCTTTTGAAGTGATCGAAAGAGTAGGTAGGTTGAGTGAAGCCATCGGGTAAAGCTGATATACCTTGATTTGACTTTGACTTTGCGTTTGCGTTACTCTGATCTTCTTGCAAAACCGGCATAACAGAATTGTCTACTAAAAATGGAAGGATGATTCCACATGGTCTAGAATAGGTCACGCTGATGTACTTGCACGAAGGCTGCGTTGACGTTCATTTTCGGGGTCACCAGTGTAGAGGTATAAGGAACAGGGTGTAAAGTTCACTCATACCTCCATAGAAAAGGGAGGATCCTCCGACCAGAAAGGTGTTGTGTCTAGTGGGCAACGGCCCAACGTTTGATGTCGGGACGTCGTATATATGCTAGTTGCGCGGTAAACTCTGTATGCGCGATGCAGGATTTTGCGTGACGTCAGTATGACGTGTAGCTCGCATGTGGCGATGTAGATACTGCTACACAGACCTTCCAAAACTTCCTTTCAGTTTGAGCCACATCGAAATCAGTACAATATTAATTAAATTAAAAGAAACCTGTGTTATATTTTTCCAATTTCAATGTGTTTCAGATCGTGACAAAAGGACGAGACCTCTCAACCACGTGCCTTATTGCATAGAGAATCCAGCGGAGAATCTTATTACTCGAGTGAGTATTACTAAAAATATATATTTTATTATTACTACTGTTTCTTACTACACAATATATAATTGGTATGTAATCGGCCTGTAGTGCCCCACTGCAGGGCAAAAGCCTTCCTTTCCTTTTTCCGATCAAGCCGATCCTGAGCCAATAATTATGGACCAATTCCTCCTTTAAGCAGCAAGCTCATCCCGCCATTTACGCCTGATCTTCCGCGATGTCGTTGGACGTTTTCTGAAACCCATGCTGTGGTGGTCTTAGCCCACAATGCATCTGACATAAGACAAACTGTTTTGTAGACTGTAGATTTGTAGACGTTTTTCTATTTTGTTGAGTACCTGTTACTTGTTGACAGGCCTACACTGTCCTCCCATATCTATTAACGCTGTAATTTGAAAACATTGTAAAAGCCCCTTGTTTTTAAAAGAGTAGTAACCGTGTAGTTTCTTGCCGGCTCTTCTCCATAGGAAACAACCAACTGGAACCGTGCACCTAGCTTCTAACGTTTCATAAGTGCCCATGTAGGTTTATGTCAAATAAAATATTTTGACTTTGATTTTGGAAACGTGTCCTGCTTAGTCCATTTGAGGTTGGCTGGTTCACAGAGAGAGCAGTGGTGGCCCAGTGGTATTGGTCCCGTCTTACGAGTTACAGGTCGTGAGTTCGAACCCAGGCAGGCAATTTACTTTGTATATTTAATTTCATCACCACTGCTCTCAAAACGGTGAAGGAAAACATCGTGAGGAAACCGGCAAGTCTTAGAACCAAAAATTCGAAGATATGTCCCGCACTGACCTGACCTGCACTGATCTGCACTGGGCCCGCGTGGTGGATTACGGCCCACTATCGCTCACCGATAGGAGGCCTGTGTCCCAGCAGTGGGAATATTATAGGCTGATCATGTGCTTTACAGACGTGATGAGTTTCGATATGTAATGACGATCAAAGAAGATTTTCTAAACTCATATTTCAAGTAATAATAGTCGTCCAGAACGAATTTCGGCCACGGCAACCAATCTCAGCGGAGACTAGCTTTCGGCGCAGGAGATATTATAGTGTACAAGTGTGTGCGCAGACACAGGTGCACTCTGGTGCGGTATTTCAATTACTACGGGGTCAACGGCTGTTGGTAGTATAGGTGTTACTTACTTAAAATTATGAGTATAATAAATCTTTTCATTTTGTCTTTATTAGATTGAAATCGATAGTTATCACGTCTACGGTAAAGTTTCGCTAGCTAATTTAATTTGACCCTCTAAGAAAAAGAAACGGTTTAAACCGCAGGCCGCACCGTGAGCTAAGCTAACTTACAGTCCGGCCGTCGAGAGCATGCGTTCCTGACACTAGACAGTTTAAAAAAAAAAATCTTGATGGGTTTGATCTTGACTCTAGTCTAGGTCAGAGATGACAGAAAAAAGTCGACGATGGAGTGAGCTTACCCAGAAGAAGCCTATCAAATCAAATCAAATCATTTATTGGTTTGCAAACATGGGTAATTAGTACATAGATGTTTTATTATAATAGTCCTCCATGTTCTACCGTCACATGGGCATGCAAATCATATTATTATTTAATTTACTTAAATTTTAAATTTTTAAATAACAATTAGAAAAATTAAATAATACAAAATACAAATGGTTAGTAATACATTAAAAATGTCATAATAATACAAAAATGTCAAATGTCAACAACGTTACAGTAATAAAAAAATAAAAAAATGTCAAATGTGAAAAAGGTTACAGTAATATAAAATGTCAAATGGAATAATAGCATGTCAATCAGTCATTTATTCATCATTAAGGAAGTCATCAATTGTGTAATAACTTTTTCTAACCTATTCACTCTCACTTTGAAGAGATTTGGGTTGTATGCGTTCGGAAACACAGACGCAGGTAGAGAGTTCCACTATTTTGCTGTGCGCATTATAAAAGATATTTGGAAACGCTTAGTGCGAATTGGTGGAATAGCAACTAGGTAGGGATGGTAACTTGCAGTGCGTCTAGATGTCCGATGGTGGTAGATGTCGTGGATTTCTTGGGCACACTCACCGAAGTACAATCTGTAGAAGACAAGCAGGCAACTTTGCAGCGATTTATGCAAGCGAATACATGTTTTGCGAAATTGATCTTTATTAGTTACTAGAATTGTCGTACTGCCAGGTGTTAAGAACGCATTCTCTTTATGGCCGGACTGTAGCTTAGCATAGCTCACGTAATTTTGACGTCTCTACATACTTTAGTTTACTTCAGCACCGTAATTTCGTAACACACTATCACAATTTGAATCTTTTGAAGCCTATTGCTAATCCATTGCTTCATATGTTCGAAAACTTTGTCTGCTCAACAACGTAAATAAAGCTATGAATGTTGCTGAATTGTCAAAATGAAAGCTATTCCTACTGTTAGTGTGTTACGTAATTACCCCGCTGAAACTATGAACCAACCTGAAAAAATATTGTGACCTAATGTTTAATCGATTTTCTCCTTTCAAGCAACCTCATGGGGCATTACCTAGGTATTTACTTAGGTAAACATGTAGTTAGATGTATGCATTGTACTTTAGTTACCTAATTAGTATTCATTTTTTGTATTGGTTGGTGTAACTTGATCAAACTAATTTGATATAGTTTTAGTAAAATATTTTTGTAGTTTGTTAATAATAATATAATATAAAATTCTTTCACTTCTCTTTGCATTATTTTAAATATTGTGTATATAACCATTATTCTATGGAAATACCTTTCCTATAAATTGCATTGCACAGTCTTTTCTACCAAATTCATCCAAAACCTTAGTGCAGTGTGGGAAAGAGATAGAGCTATACAGGACGTCTAGCTCCATCTCTTTCCCACACTGAAGTAAGATTGAAATATCACACACTCCTATAAGAGTTGGTGGTGGTAGGACCCCAGCCCTATCACAAATCATTGCCTATTAAAAATGTATGGTATTTGTCCAGGTACTGACGGAACAGGGGCTCGGCAAGTACTGTGACAAGGACTTCATCCAGAGCACCTCGCGCGAGATGCAAGAGGCGCTCGACCTCACCCAAGAGGAGATGGATACGTGAGATATATACTTTTTCATTTCTCATACACGGAAAGTAGTGTTTGTTTGATCTGAGTAGCGGGTGGAAGACGCTGTTCCCCGTCTTAGGGCGGGAATGACTCATAGTAATTGCTTCCCTCTCTAGGGCGGGAATGAATTAAAAAAATAGAAATAAATTTGGTTAGGTAGTCAGTCGGCTACGAAAAAATTTACATAATACGAGTAGTGACTTCATAACAGCCAGTCTGAATTAAAAAATTACATATTAAGGGGGAGCCGCTAACATTCAAACTTACTTACGTTTTTTGCAATTTGCAGTGACTCACTAGAAACACAATTGACAAAGAGCTGCAATTTGCAAAAAATCAAAGAATATTTCAATTTGGCGGGCTACAACCGAGGATCCACCTAAAGCGGGACGGCCCGTGGCGGTGATGCGGTGTGTTCCACATTTAAACTTCAAAAAAGACTATATAATTTGGCGGGCTACAACCGAGGATCCACCTAAAGCGGGACGGCCCGTGGCGGTGATGCGGTGTGTTCCACATTTAAACTTCAAAAAAGACTATATAATTTGGCGGGATACTAACTCTGTAAGCTTCCCTAACTTTGTTTTTTTCGTACTAATGAAAATAAACGTGACATTGGCTGAATGCACAAAACGTGCGAAGCCACAAGAAAAAAAAAATTCTGTAAGCTGTACCGAAATTCAAAATATGAGTTTTATAGATTAGTATTTGATTAAAAATGAGTCTCATATTATTATTATTAATAAATATTATAGAATATTAAAACTATTATTTTTACTTTCCTTATATTCGAAATGAAAAGTAGAGTGTTTACCACGGGTGAAAGTCATCAATTCCTACTCGGACTATAGCCGCCCTCGCTGCGCTCGGGCGTCTAAATACCTCGTATGGGAATTGATTCCTTTCGACGCTTGTATAACAATCTACTATTGCATTCCCATTTTTGTTTAGGACATTCTGAAGCCCATCCCTAATAATTTGCGGAGCAGTGGTTCGAACTTATTTGACACTTCGTTTGAAACTTATTTTCGTAATATATAATATTGACCTATGAGTGTAAGGCAAACATATTTAAATATACTTACTCAGTATCTTTAAATCTCTTTGATGTAAGGTAACCCCCTGTCCCTACCGAATTCCCACGCGAATCTATCTTCGACTTCTGCTCGATCCTAACCATCACCATAGCAACGCCATCACCATAGCACTCTGTTCCAATCCACTATAACTCCTGCTAGAAAGAATGGAGATAATGGAGCTAGGCGAGTCCCATTCCCAGTCTTGGAATCCGCAATCATTTTGTGATTATGAACATGTTTTCATCAAGAACCAAAGTTAAGAAATATGCAATGTAACGTTGGATTACCCCACTGATTTATAAGCCTAAGCACTTCTCATTTTCGACTTCTGATTACTTTCCTAACCATTGACAGAACTGCGGCCATAAATCATTATATTTCTTAGAGAAAGATGGAGAAAAGTTATGATGCGAACGATGGGCCTTTATTAGATTTGCCCGAGAAACCTGACAAAAAGCACAAAATAAAATATGAACTAATATGTAACGATGTTTACAGCGCTGCCAATCAAATAATATTACAAGAAAGAAAGATTGACGCTGCCCAGAGCAGGCCCAACGATGTGGTAAGTCATTTCATTGAAATTTCACATTAATTAGAATAAAACACCCATACGTCTTGTGTGTACTGAATGTCCCATTTTTTTTCAGGAAAGCATATTGTCTCGGCAATATCATCCGTTCCACCAACCCCCGATGCAGCCCCCGCCAAGGAAAAAATAGACTCCACGACAAATATAGTTGGATTAGTTGTTACCCTACCGGTTGACTACCGCTAGGGTTTGTTGCCCACGCCTGGGCTTGCAGGTCTACAGCACCTCGGGCCACAGGAGGACAAAAACTGATTTTTCGAAGAATATTTGTAAATAATAGCTTTCGGCTTATGGTCCCGTGTTTTTTTCTAGAAATTCCCCCTATGGGGTTCAAAATATTTTGTGGTAAGGAGTGAATTTTTAAATGGAAAATTTTCATATGTATAGTATACAAATATTGTAATCATACGGCTATGTGCCTTATTTATTATGAATAGAAGAGAAAATTGTGCCAAAACATTTGTAATCGCCTTAAACAAATATATTGCTATATTTTCTGCTATAAAATAAATTAATTTATTGATAAATATATAGACGTATTTAAATGAAACTATATTATGTAAAGTTGTATGGGTATTATTTTGAGTAAATTCTAGTCATAAATGCTTGCTTATGTTTTAACGTGAATGTTTATTTAGTATGAATACTATTTTAAATGATGTATTTTGTATGGAATTATACCTGTTATTGTGAATAAATTGTTGGAATGGATTTGAACTGTCTTATTTTACAATTACAATTCAACAATAACGTAATTTTGATATCAGTCAATCTGTCTAGCCTTTTCTCAACTACTTTAGGGATGGCTTCCAGTCTGACCGGATGCAGCTGAATACCAGTATTTTACATGGAGCGTCTGCCTATCTGACCTTTACAACCCAGTTACTAAGTAAAACGATATCCCTTGGTAGGACTAGTTGTCAGACGTTTGGGCTTCTGACTACCAGTAACCATCCTCGCCGTACGTGAGTATTATGTCCTTGATAACTATTGTCAAAGATCTGCGAATGACAGCTGGGACCAACGGCTACGTGTTTTTCGAAGATATAATAGGTCGGCGAAAAACTTTTTCATATTTTATAGGTACTTTGGCTGTACTGTTTGTATCTGGCTGGTTTTGATACGATTATATAGAATACATTTAAAAAAATAAAAAGTAAAAACGACTTCCCGCCATTATACAATTGTTTTTCTGTCCGCCAGAGTAAATCTAACGAAGAAATTCGATATATTTTGAAGTTTTATTGCAAAAAAGGGAATGTGCGAAAAAAGGCAAAAAAAAATGTGACGTTTATGGACATAACGCAGGGTCAGTTAGGCTCCTATTAGACTATCATAGAAATATGATCAGAAACGTATGAGTCATTTTTATATGAAGAACCTATGACGGTATAATAATTACTACATATGATTCATATTTTCTACTAGCGACCCGCCCCGGCTTCGCCCGGGTAGCAAAGCATAATATAATATAGCCTATGTCACCCGGAGATAGGGTAGCTTCCCAACAGTGAAAGAATTTTTGAAATTGGTTCAGTAGTTTCGGAGCCTATTCAATACAAACAAATAATCATATCTTTTCTCTTTACAATATATGAAAAAGAAAATATGAAATGAATATATTCGTTTCATATAGCTTATATAAAACGTTTGTTTTTTTAATATAGCGCCATCTATTGAATACTTACTCAATCCATTCAACAGATATCGCCATCTGTTAGAATCGTTTGGAGCTAACAGATAATTAATACATTACAAATCATCCAAACCAAGCCCTCAGCCCTTTACAGCGTTGTGGGCGAGAAGTTGCGCGTGAGCACACCTCGCGGCTTGCAATGCGCGCTTTTCTGTGGCGGGCAGCGCTGTAGATATGAGCTGCCACAGCCAGGCACAGCAATTCAGGGGCTGTACTCCGACTGGTGAGTGTCATCATCTGCCTAGATTATTCCCAACAATTTTTGGGGTCAGCTTCCCTTCTAACCGGTTGCAGCTAAATACCAGGTATTTTCCATGCACTGACCGCCTATTTGACCTCCATAACCAAACTGGTTAACACGGTAACCCTTGGTAAGACTATAAGTTGCTCTGACTGGCCTAGTCTGTGGAGGGGCGGATCATACAGCATAAATAACCATACCTTTGGTGGGTGTCTTCCGCTCATGGATTTTGCTGGAAAGTTTATTAAGCCGCTTCTTCTCTTCAGTACAAACCAAAAGGAATCGGTGCAGTGCGGGTGATTATGAGAATTACTGTTTCTTTTTCAATGTATTTTAAGTCCCAAAAGGTATTTACAAAGCAGATTTGGTAGTACATCCATCAGCAGTACATTAATAGAAAAATAATTTGCAATAAAATAATATTGCGACTATAAATTGAGATGTAAGCTATCCTATCTTTCAAGTTGGATCAAATTGCACACGGTGTGCAAATCAAATTTAAAATCGGCTCAGTAGTTTAGGAGTCCATCGCGGACAAACAACGTGACACGCAATTTTTATATATATAAAGATGTTCATAGTTATAGGATCTTATTTGACAGCAAGCGTACAAATATGATCATATCCGTCTAACCTCAAAAATGGCGTCAAAATGCAAGAATTTGGAAGCCTTTATATTGTGGAATTCTGGTTAGAAACTGTAAGCTGGAAAAAGATTCTCCGGTAGGTACACATTTCAGGGTTACTAATAAATGCATCTTTTGCACTAATTGGGTATCTTCTTTTTTTTTTTTGTGTGCGAAGTCATCAAATGACCTCTCCCGCTCTGGGCGGAGCGGAAGGGCGTGTCAGACTCTTACTGACTAAAACCCACGCGTGTTCCTTCAGATGCTTGTGCGCCAGGGCCACTGTAACTCTTTCAAACAATCCGCGACCCCGGCAGGACGAATTGGGTATCTAAAGTGAGTTTCTAGTTTTGTAATTATGGGTGCTACTTTTGATAATATATACACTGGCGTGCAAAAAGATCGGCCCACCCCGTGCTTTCAATTTGAGAGACGATATCTCAAAAATCTTAATGAATATAATTTATAAATTTATATTGTGTGAAGGTAGGTAAGGTACAGTCTATTTGCACATACACTATATTTGGATAAAAGCAATTTTCTTGACAAGATCGACTCAATTCTTCAGATGTCCTCATCGCTCACTTTTGCTCGGATAAAGTGCGTGCCTTTTTTTTCGCCAATGAAATTGACAAAAGAATAATTTTGTTATTTCTGTTCGTTGAATGAAAATTTAACTTGATTTCTTAACGGATTTCAAAAAAAGGAGGTTCTTTATTCGAACGCCCATGTTAGTAAGTTCGTGATTTATTCATAAACTTATAAATCAGTTCTGATAATACTTTAACTACGTAGTCTACATACTTTCAGGAAGGTTTTAGTATATAATATATTAGATTATTGTTAGTAAACCTTGTTGAATTATATTGTTTCAAATCAAAGAGCACGGGGTGGGTCGATTTTATTGCACGCCAGTGTATTTAAACAGAACTTCATCCATCCGGAGATATTATTTTGCAAGACTTTTTATCTTCTTATCTAAGTTCTTCGAGTAAGGTGTTATGGACCCTTCTCTCTGATCGCCTTGCTACCCATGATCTAACTCAAATACGTCTTTTATTTTTGCTGCAGTTAATAAAATTGCACTCACAGCAATAGAAAATACGGCTAAATCGTTATCCATCTTCATTAAGTATGACGTTTATATGATCATAAGTGTAATATGTAAAAATGAAGAACAGCATCATTTAACTATGATCATTGAATTTGACAGATATGAAATCATATTTATGTCATAAATGTATGATAGTGTAATTGGGGCTTAAGAGTAGCACAAAGTTGGTTCAAGTGTTTTCAGTCCGGGAATTTTGATGTCGAGATGCAGCTACGGATACAGCTTACTTTTCATTTCTGGAAAAGTGGAGCAATATGCCATATTTGTAATTTCGACATAGCTGAAGAGTTAGGGGTTGACCACGAAACAGTTTTAACCCATTTTTAAAAGTCTGGGTCTACAAAAAAGCCCGATATTAGGGTGCCACACGAAATCTTAGTCTTGAATTTGTTTATAAAATACGAAAGAACTTTTCCGCGACCTGATATAAAGAAGGATATGTAAAGGATGGTCACCCATCCACAAAATGACCGCGGGAAGTGTACTTAACCTTCGATCGACCCATGCGGTTAATCTTGTATCAAAAAAGAAAAAAAACTGTCAAATAATCGGAAGGTATTCAGCCTAATTCATTTTATTTAGTCTACATCATAGGTATTGTCCTCGTCATCTTCATCGTCTTCGTCATCGTCATCATCATCATCATCATCTTCCTCTGCTTCGAAACGTTCCTCCACTTTGTTTCCTTGAACACCTTCCACCTCAGCTTTTGCTTGAATAGTTGTCACTTCGGATTTCATAACGTTTTCTTGTTGTCCGCCAGTAAGAAGATTGGAACCGAAAAACTTGGGGAATGCGCTACTAAAACTACTTTTTATGCTTGCTGAACTATCTAGATCTTCTTCAGGGTTCTTTTTTGATAAAGCAGGTGCAGATATAACGTTTCTATTTTCATTATTTATAGTTTGAGGAGCATTAGGAGTATTAATAGGCCTTTCTTTATGGAAGTTTTTCCTTGGTGGATCATTTTCTGTTGATAAGGATGCAGTTGTAGAAGTAGTAACCGAAGAATTTTCAGTAACAGATTTTGATTTATCTGTATTGTCAATTTTAGGATCGTTGGTTAAAGCTTTAAGAATCATTTTATCCTCAATGTTAATAATTTTAGTAGAGTTTTCTGCCGCATTGATATTGCTGGTTTCAAAATTTGATGTTTTAGAATTTTTCGTATTTATTGTGTCAGAAACGCCCTTGACAATGTTCTCAGGGGTATCTTGAGTAAAAGCAGTTATGTTTTTTGGATCAATTATAGAGCTGTCGTCGTCTAGTGCGCAGAAGTTTTTGTTCGGCTCACTTCTAGTTCTTGGAAACGCTTTCCGGGATTCTTTCGAAACGTCTTTGTCTGTCAAGTCTTCACCTTTATACTTTTCTTTAGAAATGGAGTTTTCACTGACCCTACCAACAATGTGACGAATTTTTCTATTGAAACTTTCTAATATATTGTCTGTCTTTGGAATAGCATTTTCACGAGTGACACTCTGCGCTTGTTTCATTTCAGGGGTATCAGTAGGGGTTACTAGTGGAATTACTTCATTAGGTCCAGGAGTGCAAGTGTTGTCAGAAGAAATCACGTTTTCCACTGTTTTAATGATCGTCGGTTGGACAGCTTCCATAGTCTCAGGTTTTGGTAAACTCATGATAGAATCTTTAAAAACAGTTGTGTTGACTATACTACTGTGGTGGTTTTCAATATTGCCAGATAAATTGTAAGGAGTCTCGATATTCAAAAGTATAGAAACTTTATTTATGATATTGTCAGCGACCACTTCATTAACGCTTTCAGGAATAACATTATTGTCAGTAGAGTCTCCAAGGAATTTATTATCAGCATTTATTTTCTTTTCGTCATCACGGGTATCATTTAAAGTATCTTCATCATTTGGAATTACGCCTTCACAAAACTCATAATCATTCTCAGATTGCTCTAGTTGAGCTTTATTACTTATAGATTTAATTGATTCAATCGAAATATTGTTTATATATATTGGTTTATTGGTTTGTAATGACGACGGCAAGATACAAAAATTTAATGCTGTCGACAGCTTACCAGTTATAGTTTCTGTTGGTGTTTCGGTGAGATCTAAGTTACTTTTTGGTGGATCGTCCCATAGCACATTGAAATTTCGTCTGACATCATCTAAATCGTCTTTCTGAGGGTTTGTGTTATTAGAAGTTTTTATTGTGTTCGAAATATTATCTGCAAACATTTTTACCTGCTGTTCCAACATGCCGTCATCGTTGGATATTATGGGAATGCCGAATTCACTTCCCGGTTCTTCTTCATTTGGTATTTCAGGTGATGCGTAGCTTGCTCCGTTACAGTTAGCACTATTCTCTTCAACAATAGAAGAACCAGGACAATGTGATGGTAACGGTTTATTAGCTGTTTCGCTCATTTCAACTATTTCGGCTTGTAACCTTTTAATAAGGATCTCTAGTTCAGTTATCTCTTTGTCAATATCGTGGTCATCTTCATTGCTGAGCTCAAGTCTGCGACTTGTTGATTCAATTTTTTGGTTTCTAATATCTTCTACAGACTCCTTGGCGATCTCAACTATTAAAGTATTTATCAGCGAATCAATATTAGTGCCATGTTTATCGTCATCCGCCATTATTCCAGATATCTTTTCATTCTTTTCTTGCATTCGGCAATTCTCTGTCTCCGCTCCTGTTGTTGGCAAAGATCAAGCTTCGGAGCTTCGGGTGGAGGTGGTGGTACCGGGCAATGCGGCCACGGTAGCGTAGGTTTAGCACTTTTCAATTTTAGTATTTCCTCACAGCGTTTATAACCAGGTAGTACCGGTTTAACCGCGCAGCGAAACCGTGGTTCGTCTAAAGCGTTCTTGGGGCCTGTTATCGGTAGATTTTTTACTCTTTCTATACAAAGACAAGGAGTACCGCCACAAAATATTTTTTCATCAGGTTCTGGTTCAACTGGTTTCTTAGGACATTTTTTTAGTGGTTTCTTTTTTGCTGCAATCGGGCAAGGATCTGTGAAAATACAAAGAAAGTTAGATAATTTTGACTGTTGGTTACTGCAACGTGCCTGGTGGCTAATAGTGCTCAATTTGAGTCTCGTTGAGAAACAAAGATGAGTACTCACTTAGCTATGTTGCATTTGTATCAAGTGTAACGAACGAGTGAAGAACAGGAGGGAGGACTCTCATTGTGTGCAATGAAGGAAGAAGAGAGAGAGAGAGAGAGAGAGAGAAAGAGAGAAGAGAGCTCATTGTGAACACTGTGGATTCGAATGTCTTTTGCAACACTTACACGGTGACAATGGACGAATCAAAATTTTTGTATTGTTGCAGTATCAGAGACATTGCACCTAAATTATTGAGTAACTAGCTAGAGTAATTCAATAACAATCGGTGATCACAAATAGGCCTATATGATTATTAGCTTTTGCCCGCGGTTTCGCCCGCGTGTAAGTCGAAAAAATCCTGTAAATCATTCTCCATTAAAAATACATATTTATACTTATCTACCTATCTGCCAACTTTCATGGTGTTCGGTCAAACGGTGTTGGAGTTCACTCTAGACTCACAAAATGTATATCTTATATATAAAATTTAAAAAAACTACCACACTACTAAAGTTTCTAATAATATAATTCAATCATGATTCGAAAGACACGTAGCGTCGTCTAGCGTCCTAAAGCAATTGTGACCGTCAAAAGTTATTGTTCTCTCCCTCGGGAACAGTATTTTTTTTCTGGTATTTTTTTTTTAAGGTACCCTATTTCCTTTTCTGTACCCCTGACAATGTGTATGCAAAATTTGATAATGGTCGGTTTAGTGGTTTAGGCATAAAAAGGTAACAAACAAACAAACTTACCTTCGTTACTTAACTCCGGCTCTCTAGCTTTAGTTTTTATTGGGTCCGGACTGCATTTCTTCAAAAACATGCTTTTACTACAATTTGTTTGGTTTCCATATTTGTTTGACGGCTTGAAGTGAAGCCTGTGGTCACTCGGTGACATTTAGTCAATGTACCAATTATAGACAAATAGAAATAATGGTGAGAACGTGCCTGCTAGATTTATGAAAGAGGTTCGCATGCACATCAAAGGCTGACGCATATTCGGGCGGAGAAATCCTCCTACAATACCTCACTTTGGTACCTACATTTTGTAAGAACCGTCGCATACGACAGGCGGAGGGTTCCGAAGCCAATGAGGGCTATCGCGCTTGAGTTCGCAGTTAGAGGCGCTAGTGTCGAGTAAGGTCCCTAAATGTCAAAATATGTACTGAACGTTCACTGTTTGCGGGATTTTTCATCAGGGATTTTAACGAATGATTCATAATAGCTGTAATTTTTGTGCAATTCTTGATTAATTATGGCTTAAGATTTAAGCAAAGAGTTAGGATCTAATTTGGTAGCACTTGAGGAAGAATACGATTTGTCTGCTTCATGCTTGCCAATTTTAGGAACATTATAATCTAAATATTCATTTGAAGTTTTAAAATGTAATAAAATAAACATACTATGAATATAAGGGTACTTAAACATATCCAAAACATCAAATAAAAGTACCGCAACAGGACCTTACTCGACAGTGGCGCCAACTGGTGAGCACAAAGACAATAGCCGATCATCTATTCTAATGTTCGTGTGACAAGACTTGTCACACACACTTGCGACACTTAGTGTCGCCCCACCATTGATCCGGAAATTCGCAACGGAAGAATAATGGCGCGACACCAGCAGTGCTGCCAACCTAAATATTAATCGGATAATATGTTTAATTTTAAATAGGTAAACGTATTCATTTTGAGTAGCCCTAAAAAGGTTATTAATTAAATATGTTATTAACAAATGAAAACTAATAATAAAATTATAAATCAAAATAACTTATTTTATATGTAAACATGTATGTGTGTCTTTGAAGCGACGACATATATACGGGTTGACTTGAGAACCTCCTCCTGTTTTCGTCGGTTAAAAATACAAAAGCTGATAAGCAACTATGTTGGAGCGAAAGACGCAAATTCTAAATTGCGGTCTTTTGCTGAGGTACTTAGTTGATAAAACTGTGTGTACCTAGCAGACCGGAGATCTGGTGTAACATACATACATAAACTCACGCCTTACATATTGAGACACGAAGCAACAACATACGGTCTACAGGAATGTGGCCGCTTTTCTTTAGATCGAATTTTGTTACTTCGTGTCTCACTATGAAAGTTTATAAAAGGTATTAGAAAATTCTAGACACACTTACCGAGAGTGCTTATTGAGCCGTTATTCAAAATTCCTTCTCAGTCACGAGATAATATTATTTTAAAGGAGTGGCGCTAGCGGACCCGTGTGCGCCCTTTTAAGGCGGATGCGCCAAGATAGCCCGCGAAATTCAAATTTTGTTATGTTTTTTTGCAATTTGCAGGTCAGTATCAGGTTGTATGGTGATCTAAATATGATTTGCGGCCGTATCAAATATGTCTTTACAGAATTATAATCTTTAGAATCAGCAATACAACTCCTTAAGTTAGAATTGCCCTCAAATGTCATGATTTCATGAAATAGCCATTCAACAGGGTAATATGAACTTATAGAGATGTATTGATGACTTTTATGATTATAATTCTATAAATAAATATTCGATACGGCCGCGAATCATAATTAGATCAACACAACCTGATACGGACCTGCAAATTGCAAAAAACGTAAGAAAATTTGAATTTCGCGCGCTACCTTGGTGCATCCCCCTTAACTATAAATGATAAAACTTGTTTAGGATTTAATATAAATATATCCTACTTTATCTACAAAAAAATACAAGGCTGCCAATTGAACATTTTATTTAGTCGGAGCGCAATGAAAGTAATTTGTTTCTTCTGTAAATTGGCGTTGCTTCTGCAGTTGCAGAGGACATTTTGTCCTGGGTTTTAGAATGTATTATTCTTTTCCTTGCTGGAGTTTTGGTTGCTCGATTCTTTTAAGAGTATAATTATATCTTTTTGTAGAGTCCAAACAGATAAAAGTTAATAACACTTTTTGAATCAATTATCTTCTGGTCAATATATTCTTGTTGATGTGACTTCCTTTTGTGTCTCCGGCTCTTTGATATATCAATCAGCAAATAAATTAATATCGACGTGGACTTTTGGAAAACCAACTTTTTGCGACACATCAATCTTCATCATTATACCTTTTTAATCTTTGTCTGTATTCGGCAAGTCTTGCTCTTCGCTGTTGCTCTTCGTACGGATCTCGTTTCGGAGGCAAGGGAGGGAGAGGTTGGGGACATCTTGGCAACGACTTTTCAGAATGTTTGTTCTTGTCATACATCATGTCAGAACGGGACCGTCCAGGTAACTCCCTAGTCACACCAGGCGCCGATTTCGGAGTATTAATGAGATAGTATGGATTTTTTATTTTTGCTTTGTTAAGACAAATAGTCATATTGCATACTCTATGAGAGTCCCCACTCACTGGGCAAATTGGTAAACCATTAAAACATTTCTTTTGTTTTTCGTTCTGCTCTTTTTCATCTTTCTCTAATTCTTTTTGCCTTGAGCCTGGTCTTGGCGGAATAGGTTTGGCTTTCACGTTGGATTTAATCATATTATCGTACATACAATTTTTTTCGTGTAATTTATTTTAAAGGCTTTCCTCTACGGAATTTATATTTAAAACTCAACCTAAAAGTAGCAGTTGGCTGCCTCGGACACCATGGCCTATCTAGCAGTAAGACCGCAGGTCAGATAGCATGGCCCGCCAGCATTAATGGTATCATTCGTTCTGCTCTTGCCACTGCCGGGTGCCAACTGTTTTAGAACCCAATAGCTAAGCACGCGGTGGTGAGAAGAGACCAGAAGGAATGCCCGTAATGCCTTGGAAGTTGGGCATACTTTTGGTGGGGGATGCAACCTGTGCCAAATCATTTTGCTTCATCCCACCAACCAATCACGGCAGGCTGTGCTAAAGTGGCTGCTGCAACAGCAGCTAGTCTCAACGGCGCAAAAATAACATTCTATTTGGCGATATAACAGGTTGATATAATAACATCTTTGAGCCGTTTGAGATTAAGATACCTTAAGCCATGGAGTCCGAGTGCTCGTAAACTATTGATATACGACCAAGCATCCCATCTACTCATAAGATGACCAGATAGCTGACTTATTTTGAGAACCAAGAAAGAATCAGCCTTGTCATTCGACGTGGCAATGCTGACAGCCTTTTGGGCAGTTTTCCTGTTGACTGTGATGTGGAAGATTGATTCACTCTTGTGTTTTAATTGTATAATGGACCGCTAAGGGCATAAATATAAATGCGGTATATTTAACACAACGCTCATTCGCTATTGTATCTTACCTCATGCATGTTACAATTTTTATTTTTTTTGTTAATATTTCTTTTTGATATAAATTTGAAGCTTGATGCGGAAAAAAATGACAGAATGACAGTGATATCAAAAGTGGAAAAAATAATTAGTTTGCCAGATTTGACTCCGGAATTTCAAAAAGTTTTGATGATTGAGTTTTTATGTATCCAGCTGTGGATTAAATCAGGCTGTGAATGGTATTTTTGATGAGGGCTAGAGTCTCCTATTAAATCCAGCATACGCGTCAGCGTCAGTATCACAGAGTATTTTTTTGCAGCTGAGAACGATTTAAACTTGTTACATCAGTACATTCCTGCTTTCGTAGCATGGCCACTATAGAAATGGAAGAAACGGAAGATAAAATGACAGACTGTAGAAAGATTTCCACGGCGCGATGTCAAAATTCAAGAAAAGATTGACTTTTTTTTAAGAAAGTGATTTGTGTTCTCGTTGTAGCTCGCCGTAGGTGAGTATTTATGTTCCTTGCTTTGTAGATTAGAGATAGAAGTGATCACGCTACGCATGCTGTATTGTTATCGTGTTACCCAGTAACTGGTATGTGGAGGTCAGATAGATAGTCGCTCCATGTAAAATACTGATATTCAACTGCATCACCATTTCTATCTCAACTCTACGAAGAGAAGACAAATCAATTTCTTAACAAAAAGTCATTCTTTTTTTAATTTTGACATCGCGCCGAATAAATATTTCTACAATCTGTCATATTGTGTTCCGTTTCGTCCGTTTCTATAGTGGCCATGCTACGCATGCTGGTAAGAATGAAAGCCGACCTCAACATATGTAGCTGGGAAAGGACTAGGCAGATGATGACGTCAGTACATTCCTGTGCCAGTTCCATCCAAGTTCTGCCAGTGACAGCAACAACATTTTGCATGCTCTCGGCACCAGACGAGTTGTGCTGTTTACTAGTACGGAAAATAGTGAGAATCGGTGGTCCATACATGAACGCGCGGAGGACACCTAACATGAACAGAAGGCTTAGCATGCTTAGCTTTCTATTTCTACGAAGAATAGACACAGCAATTTGTATACAAAGTGACATTTCGTTTCACCATTTTTGACATTGCACCGTAGAAATCCTTCTACAATCTGTCATTTTTTGTCTTTCGTTTCTAGTCTACTGATCGTTGTCTAGGTCTTTTTTTATGTAGACTATTTCAGAAGAAAGTTTTCTATCCCAAACTGTCAAAATCACACTGACTACTGACAGTTGTCTAAGGTATTGAAGACAATTTGATTTTGTAATCGCCATGCTAAAGACAGTAGGAAACTTTTTACTCGACGGCCACAAAGTATAAAAATGGAATGGAAAAATTGAACTTTTCACTTTTTGTTTGGAAAATTTGAAAAATTATTACCTACATGTTGATTTTTAGGGGTTTAAGAGTTTTATAAGGGGGGGTCAAAATTTTCATTATTTTTGCGATAGGACACACCATTTTCGAGATAAGCAAAATAAAAGAAAAACGTGAATAAACTACTGCATTTCGTAAAAAGTGCAGTTGACTCTTTCTACTTGGCTGCCGTCCGTCGTATTGTCTACACGTAACGTCATTTTTGTCTACGAATACTGTACCGTCGACAAAACGGTGTTCGTGCTAAGCCTGCTGTAATGATTATAAAATTGAAATTACTTGTTTCGCACATAATATTTACTTAGTTGTAAGACTTTATTTATATCTAGGTATGAGTGATACTAATGGTGCTTGTCGCAAAAATGTAAACCAAAAATATTAAAAAATAGAAATAATATTATATAGAAATTGTTGTATTTTTGATAAAAACTAGTTACGTAAATACGTAACGTTTACGTCGTGCGGGTGCAGCAACCATGCAATCGAACTGTACCATTGTTTATTATAATGTGCAGTTATAATGTTTATGTAATAGAGTACAGAGTAATATCCCGGGGTCCCAGACGTTACTTATTTTCTGAGTAACAAAATGTGTGAGATAGAGTAGTTTTACTATGTACTTTTGTAACAAATAATCATTCAAACCCTAATTATTGGAATAGCAGAGCTCTTTCTTAGCGACTGTGTGGACTTGAAGTGTGGAGTTGCCACAAAAAGGTAACTAGATGGCGCTTCAGAAAACCTATAGAAATAATCAAATAAATTAGAAACATTTCTAAAGAACACACATATAATATTATCTAGCTATTAATAATAATTTACTATACTCAATATTATTAAAATTAAACATATTCATAATTTGATATTATGTTATTTCTATAGTAGGTACTAGCAGAGGTGCCAACTAAGAGAAAGGAACTATTAGTTGTGAGTATTGATTTTATTGATCAATACGTACGCATACCTGCTAGCTTGAGCTGACGCGCGACGCGGCGACGGCTAATTTACAGGTACTAAAGGTACGTAAAAACATTACTCACTTTTCTTAAAGTCTGACTGCTGATTTTTAAGTATGTTTTACAGAACGTAACATAACATCACGCCATGTTTCGTAGAAGGGTTGCGCAGAGGTATACCTATAGTACACCCACATTTCGCGAGTTATGTTTTTAGATAGGGGGCGAGCCTATTGCCACCAACCGGGCACAAATCCAAACTCCGAGCTGCTACTGAGAAATTTCAAATAGAAAAACCGGCCAAGTGCGTGTCGGAGCACGCAAAATGAAGGGTTCCGTAGTTGGGATGAAGTAGTTGAAAAACATGTTCTCCCATACGTTCCAACCGCTAATCTAAGTTGGTCGACTATTACTCGTAAATTTGTAAAGCCTTCTTAGCTGTGATATTTTTCCTTTTAATTTCGTTATATATTCTACTGCCGTGAATTTTTTCGCATATCCAAAAGCAATCATTTAGCTGGCAGGAGGGGGGGATACGACTAACAAAAATTAGCAATTAAAAGCTTAATTTTACGCAAACGGATACTTGAATCGAAAAATGGTTTTCATAGCCTCGAAATATTTTTGAATGGCCTATCCAACGATCCATGCGATAGACGAGGAAAAAAATAGCATCCTCACTTTACGTGAACAAGAGCTACCATATCTTTTTTTTCTTTCATAATTTTGTTTTGTCGCTTTGTCGGCGTGATTAATATGTATATCCATGCCAAATTATAGCTTTCTAGTACTAAGAGTCTCTGAGTTAAGTTGCGGACGGACAGACGGATATGGCGAAACTATAACGGTTCCTTGTTGACTACGAAACCCTAAAAACCGAAATACACTTTGCCCGACCTGGGACTCGAACCCAGGACCTCATGCTCAGCGGCAGTGCTTACGGCCACTAGACCGACGAGGCAGTCATGTTTTACAGAATATTGTTCAATCAATCAATCAAGTCAGCTTATCGCAGTCAACTGCTGGACAAAGGCCTTTCCCATGCTGCGCCACAACACTCTCCTCCGCCTTCAGCATCCAATCTGTCCCAGCCACTATTTTGAGGTCGTCAGTCCATCTAGCTGGGGGACGTCCCACACTACGCTTGCCGATACGCGGACGCCACTCCAGGACTCGTGTGCTCCACCGGCCATCGGTCCTTGAACAAACATGGCCAGCCCACTGCCCCTTCAGTTTGCTTACTCTGCAAGCTATGTCGGTAACTCCGGTTCTTTTCCGGATAACTTCGTTTTTGATTGTATCCTTCAAAGAAACCCCGAGCATAGCCCGCATAGTTAATATTGTTCATTTTGACACGACAACGTCTGACGGGTCAGCTAGATAGGTAGCTAGGTAGAGTAGGTAGGTAGGTAGAGTAGGTAGGTAGGGCAGGTAGGTAGGGTAAGGTAGGTAAGTAAGGTAGTTGTTAGATACTTAGTGCTACCTGTGCGGGCCGGGTCAAGCTAGTCAATTAATATAATTAATGATCATTAATCAGAATCATAATCATAATCTGCCAGACACTTCCCTTCGGCAGTAATTTCGGTTAAATCCTTTAAAACTCGCAAGAAAAATATTACGCTATAGAGGTATGAGGAACAGGGTGTAAAGTTCACTCATACTCTATGGAAAAGGGAGGATCCTCCGACGAGACGGGTGTCGTGTCTGGTGGGCAACTGCCCAACGGTTGATGTCGGGATGTTGTATATATGCTAGTTGCGCGGTAAACTCTACTTGCGCGATGCAGGATTTTGCGTGACGTCAGTATCACGTAGCTCGCATGTGGCGTTTGTAGATGCCGCGATAACGCCATTTTACTTATAGCCTGAGCCTTCATTTTTATAAGTATACTAGCTTTTACACGCAGCGTCACCCGCGTGTCTGTCGGAAAATATCTCACGAGAATTTACAACCGGGATAAAAAGTATCCTCTGTCATAACCCAGGTCATGGACTATCCGTATGCCTTTCATCCAATTCCGGTCAGCCGTTTTGACATGAAAAGGTAACAGACAGACTATATTTCCAATCCCTTAAATCGCTTGAAAACAGTTATACAAACATTTCAATATCACATATGAATTTTAAAATCAACCTCTATTTTACCCCGTTGTGGAATGATTTTAGAAGAACGTTAACACACGTAATTCTTTATTTCATACCAAAAGCAATAGACTTGAATTTTCTTATCCCTCTGGGTTTCCCATACAAATTTTCATCTCCTATCCCCCTCCTCCCTTTAGGATTATGAATGAGACAAAAAGTAGCGTATGTCCTTCTTCAGGAAGCCATGTCTCCTTGCCAAATTTGATCGAAATCTGTTTAGTAGTTTAAGCGTGAAAAGGTAACATACAGACAGAGCTACATTCGAATTTATAATATGATTATTATGGATGATACTCAGGGAACTATTTCAATACTATTTTTAAGCAGCCAGACCAATTGTAGAGGTCAAAAATCCCCCCGACAAATTTTCATGCTTAAGAGGGATTCTCAGCTGCAGCCCACCAAATTAAAATTTTCTTTGGTTTTTTGCAAATTGCAGCTCTGTTTTACGTCGTATGTTGATCAAAATGCTATTCGCGACTGTAGGAATAATATATTCACTGAATAATAATGATACATTTCATATCAATCGTTAAAATTTGGAAATTTGTTCCACCTAAGAGAGCGGGCCTTAAGTACTTTATTGTTGTTTTTTTTGATGTAACAACAATTAAAGTGCTTAGTTCTGAATTCAAATTATTATACACGATAAATCTAATAATTGATGGACATGGAAATTAGCATTCGTTTGTATTCGGAAATGCGATGATTCCCGAGGGAAATTAAGAAAATAGTTGTACTGTACATACCTGGGGCTGATTTTAACAAAGTCCGATGTCATATAGTTCTAGTATAGAAAAACTGTCAAAAATTTAAAATCAAATCTCGGGGTAAGACTTATTCTAGGTGTAAAATTTTAGTGAAATTCGCCCTAACTACTCTATCCCACACATTTTGTTACTGAAGAAAATAAGTGAAGTCTGGGGGCCATTCTATCTTGGACCATAACTTTGACTGTCCTTTTATTTTGCTAATAAACGTTTTGCTTTAAATCCACCTTTCTTACTTCTAAATGGATAACTACTGTCTAAATGGACACGTTTGATACGATTTGGATGTCACCAGTTATGTCACGCTAAGTCTGCTGGTAGTGTATACCATACAAGTGACGCGGGAGTTTTGTCCCCTTGCGAATTCTTGGCAAGATGGACGGCCTCGAGCCTGAAAGACTCTGACTCAGAACTACATATATACACAAACTCACGCCTTCTTCCCATGGGGGTAGGAAGAAACTACAGAACGCCACCTGCTGCGATCGTCATACTCTTTTTGGTGTGCATCTGGATATCGGCCTCGTTTACGTTCACACATCTGGTCATACACGCACGCCGGTTGCGAGTACTACGCACCTGACCTTTCTAAAGAACATCATCAATAACGTCACTATATGTCCTCCTAGGGCGTCCCGTCCCGGCGTTCCCACTCACATCTGCCTTGTAAATACCTTTCGTAACCATATAAGCATACTTCAGACTCATAACTATGTAGGAAAAAACTACCAGCAGTAATAAAACTACTCATAGCCACATATTACATTGCACTGTATATTAAAAGTCTAAACTAGATTTGCAGACAGAAGTGATTGGTTTTTACATCGGCCTTTCAGGGTTCTTGATCTTGTGGTAACAGAGGCATAAACCTGGCCCTCTTTTTTTTTCCCGGATTCTTGAGGGTCTGGTGTTTTAGAGTTATTGCATAGTCCCACCAGGTAACCTGCTGCAAGAAGATTAAGAATTTGTTAGTCGATTTTCAGTTTCAGTTTTACACCGTTTGAATGTATGAAGAGAGTGAATGATAGCGTGATGATTGACAGGGGAGAATAGAAGAAAAAAACGTGTTGCGCTGACCCCAAGTAAGGACCAGGGTAGAAAGATGATGATGAATACAAAAGGAAGTCATTATTTTCTTTTTCAATACAGAACACAGTAACGCCACGCCAGCAGCGAGACAGCAGTATAAATAATATTCGTGGCGCCAAAAGTGTTATGAGCGCACAACTTCTGACACGGACTGGTATTCATTCGTCAATGTCTATATGAAATCAGTTTTTCCGTTTATCCACCCCAAAATATCCATCTTAAGAGCTTATACCTCACCGGGACGCCATGGCGGCGCGGCCAAGTCGCGTCGCCAACAAAATGTATGGTTGGCTGAGTAACCAAGTGGACGCCAGGTGAGCCAGTATATAGCTCGTCGCTCTCGGCAAGTCTCCATTCCCTGTCCGATGAGGCCCCAGCCCTCGTCGTAGCTGAGCCTGTAGCCTTAAATTCCTCTGTTAATAATAATACTCTAAACTTTCGATCCAGCCTGTCCCACCTTGCTGCTCTCTCTCAGTGACGCCCTAAGCCGAGGTCCGTACCCCACAGGGGTAGTAGGGGGTAGGGGGTGCCGCATATTTAAAGCTAAGGGTTCAGGCTGCCCGCTAAGGGTAGCGTGCGGTCATTTAAATATAATTATAGTATTTAATTTCGTTCCTGGCTGGAGGCTTTTTGAGTCAAATCTTAAGGCACCCACAGGATAGTTCGGTTAAGTAGCCAGGACCTCAGAGGTCACAACTACGATTTGTCATTATAAAAAAAAGACGTCTCCATGGCGTCCTGGTGAGGTAGCATGTCCGAGAATCCATCCTATAAAATCCGTTTATCCAACTAGGTCTAATGTGAATTATCGGAAATACGTTTCCGCGTACACCCACCTTCGGGTGAATTTGTTTGGGATGGATAAACTGAATAATCCTAAGAAATTTGTGTCGTAGTGCGAATAAACGGTGATATGCTTGGGTTATGGAAAATGTTGGTAATGCCGCCTGTTGGTAGCCCCGACCACCGGCAATTCCAGAGGCTTCTCGTACAATTGGTTATCACAGAGACAAAGTTGAAAGATCTTATGAGCTTGTAATTAGTATACACATACATAAACTCACGCCTTCTCCCAATGGGGGTGGGCAGAAACTACAGAACGCCACCTGCTATGATCCTTTCATACTCCTTTTGCCTCGTGTACGTTCATACATGTATTTAATAAATGTATCTCTACAAAATATTGTAAAACATTTTAAAAGAGTAACGGTGGAGTTTCTTGCCCATTCTTTTCAATAAGAAACTACCTTTTGGAAGGGGCAACTAGAATCAATAACATTTTTATAAAATTTTGTCTAATTTTATCTAAATTGTCTAATTTTATGATTTTATAATAATAATAATAATTCCTTTATTGTCAGGCAACTGAAGCCCATAGATAAAATACACAAAATACAAGATAACAAACTATTACATAATAAAACTGAAACTTGTGTTAATAAATATTACTTAAAACTATGTTAGTAACACTTCACTTCACTAGCTAATTGTCCTTGTGCTGTCCTGTGGTATTTGCCCGCGGAAGCGACGGAACACCACGTCCTGTGGCCAAAAGTCTTCTTCCAAGACGACGGACAAGTAACAATTCGGTACTCGCACCACAAACGCATTTTATGTGTGTGTTTCTAGTAAGTACCTATTAACCGATAACTTGTATGTGTGATGTAAACTGTAAATATATGTTGGGTTATTAATAAATAAATAAATATATTTTCTTCTAAATTTTGACATTCAAAAGTGCCTTTGTGCCTTATTGCAATAAAATGATTTTACTTTGATTTTGTAATTCCGGCTTTACGCTTTTCAAACGTGCTTGAATGGTACGGTTGTAGTACTTTCCGGGACGTACTCCTTTATAAAGAGGTCTTCATTAGTTCCTTTATTATACTTTTAAATATTAGTATACATTTAAAACTATAAAAAAAAAGTAGCCCATTGGCATCAAGATCAGGGTCTAGCTGCTGGTGGTCAATGGTCTAAAGAGAAGGACCTCATCTGTATGCGTGCCATGTCCAGGAGTACTGGTTTTTTAATCAAATCCTTGACCAAGCCTCGCAATTAGTGCCTCCTGAGGTGTTGGTCGACAGAAAGACTTCTTTTAGTATAAGGATAAGTTTCGCGATAAATAAAAGTTAAATACTTTACCATATGCTGAATTCTTTGTTCTCTTGAAACACATGTACGAGTAATATGGTCTGGGACAGTGAAGTCCCTCGCTTCAAAGAAAGTTGTGACGTTGACTAAAGTCTGGCATCGTATTATGTTACTAGCTGAAATAATGACAGTTCTAATGAATTCAGGGTTAGAGGGGCAAAAGAAGGCACATTTTCAATGGCTACTTGGACAGGTAAACAACGTTAATTGCGTGATTTACGTTGTAGAGCAAACGAATTTCGTAGATCGAACATATGAAGCAATAGATTAGCAATTTCTTTCAAAGTCCATTGAATTGTGATTGAAAGTGTGTTATGCAATTGGGGTGCAGGTTGGTTGAAGTAAGGAAAACCTGCTCAGGTGGAGAATTACCGACGGTTCAAGCCAGGGTAGCAAATGTGGTGCTGTTCCTTAAGCCAGTTATGGTCTGCGTGCCCTGATAATTGCACATTACAGAACCTAATGTGCCTCACTTATACGTCAACTAGCTATTGCCCGCGGCTTCGTCTGCAGTCCAGGATGAAAAGTAGCCTATGTCCTTACCTAGGTCATGATATATCTGTGTGCCAAATTTCATGCAAATCCGTTCAGCCATTTTAGCATGAAAGCGTAATAAACAAACAAACACACTTACTTTCGCATTTATAATAGGATGTCAGAGCTCAGTTATAGGCTAACCTTATTTAAATTGCCATCGACACACTAAGAAGAAGATGAAGCTAAAGAATTTGAACTCACCTGCGTTTTAAGTGTTCTAATCTGAATGGCTTGAAGCTTATTTTCTATGTAGGCTTATAGTGTAGTCTGGGGGGAGTGTTTAGGACAACAATGAGGCTTCCTGTGTGTGTGCTGGGGCATTTGTACCGTACAGCAGGGGTTTTCTGCAGTGCACTGGCATTCTGGAGTGGTCGGACCCTGAGGGTTATGAGGCTGGTGGAACTGATGGACCTGGTGCTTTTCCTCGCTCATCAACTCGTTGGAGTACTGGTTCACGCACGGAAGACATTTGTTCTTCCGTTTTTTGCAGTTCTTGGTGCAAGGCCCCTCGTCAGACATGGATGGAATGGAGTTTTAATTTTGTGGAAACATTTTTCTACTTGAATATTCGTTTGGTGATGAGGTGTGTAAATTTTCTTGATTTTGTGACAAATGTCGCACCGTTGACAGTTGTCGCTGATGTATAGAATAATTGGCCAGTGTTACTATTTTGGTTCATTCGCAAAAAGGTATCTGCCTAATGAAGTTTATTTGTTGGTTGTCTCTCCTACTTTGCTGTGCCCGAATGGGTTCACAATGATCATGTCTTTGTAAATCTACCACCAAGTTCACATTATAAAATGCAATAAATTTATAGAGTTTTGAGTATTGCTAATAGGACGTAGGAATCCCAGCGCACATTTTAACATCATCGGGCTGCTTTGCTTAAATGTGCGTCAGCCTTCTTCTTCTGTTTCCCGAATGATGGCTATCTTAACAATGTATGTCAACAAAATTGATTGAAATCAAAGACATTAAAATAAACAGTCCTTTCACAGTTTTTTACCTCTGACAGCAGCAACCCAACTACATATTGTAACTTGAATCAAGATCACTATGACTTTGACTGACTAGTTAGTGGCAACAACCCAACAGCAATCTTATTGTAACAAGAGTAAAGGTCACTTAGATTTTGACAATGATGCAAATTCAGAGGAAAAGTAACTGTGAAAGGATGGTACTAAAGTGCTACAAGTGTGGGCGATAAGGATTTTTTGTCACATGAAAGCCCTTGATAGGGGTTCTTGGTAATTTTTTTTAACCCCCGATGCAAAAAGAGGGGTGTTATAAGTTTGACCGCTATGTGTGTGTGTGTCTGTCTGTGGCACCGTCGCTCTTAAACAGGTGAACCGATTTGGATGCAGTTCTTTTTATTTGAAAGCAGTTTTTTAGCGGTGGTTGTTAAACATGTTTTATCAAAATCGGTTTAGCCGTTTCAAGGTCATCAGCTCTTTTATGTGTCGAGGGTTTTTAATTTTACCTATTATGTAAAATAGTCACAGAAATGAAGAAACAAGATGGCGGCGTTAGTTTTGATTTTGGTCATGCGCCAAAAACCATACAATAATTATACATACATTTAAATGCTCTAAATATTTCATATTCCTACCTAACAGCCTTTTAATATTTATCTAAACTAATAAAAATATAAAGTGAAAAGATTTGATTTTTATGTATGTTTGTTTGTTACCCTTTCACGCTAAAACGGCTGAACGGATTTGGATGATATTTGGCATAATGGGTAGATCATGACTGTGATTAGGACATATAATACTTTTTATCCCGAAATTTTGACGGGATCGAGACTTATGCGCGTGAAACCGCGGGGCGCAGCTAGTACTTGATAATGGTCTTATTGTCGCCAGAGTGACTGTCGAGACCGGATACGATTTCCAAATTGGGTTAAGTCAACTCAAACTCAAAGCATTTATTTTAAATAAACCAATTATAGGCACTTTTGAATTGTCTAGGGATCGGTCAGTCAGAAAGATGAAGCTAGATGCCCATTCCAAAGCGTAGTAGGAACCAATGGAGAAGAACGGGCAAGAAACTCCACGGACACTCTTTTAATCAAAATATTGTAACAAAAAAATTTTTTACATCATTCATGTTCAAATTATACATTTGAGAACGATCTAGAAAGACGTGCACGTTAAAAGCGTCCATATTAAAAAATATAGAAACAAAAAGAAAATACAATTCAGAAATTAAAATAAGCCGTGGCAGCTAAGAGATGACCAGTCCCTACCGACGCGACGGCGCCAGTTCATGAACATGACGTATGGATCAGCACCATTCAGCTCAACCATTTTGAAAGGAACTTAATGATCCAACACACACGCCACCACCAGCGAGAAGTGTTATTGGGTTTTCATTAAGAACCTTAGGAATCTCACAGTAGTAGCCTAGAGTTTGGGAGTAAGTGGTACTACTCAACTCATTAACTCTCAACTCATTAACAATGCCTACAGGGCACTGTTACGTCTGCCGCGCTTCTGCAGTGCGTCAACAATGTTCGCGGAGTCGCGCACAGACGGCTTTGAAGCCACCTGGCGCAAAAAGACAACCTCACTGCTAAGCAGACTGCGTGGGAGCAGTAACAGCATCCTGAATGTCATAGGCAATTAGTTGGACAGCCCGCTGGTGTGGAGCCTCACCCAGGGGACTAAGTCTCTCTCAGTTATTAGGTACTTAGTTTTTAAGTTCATACTAACAATATAAATTTAAATTCAAATTTAATGGATCAATGGTTGTCTGAATAAATTATAAATTATTATTGCCTCGGAAAGCATGTAAAACCGTTGGGTCCTGGGTCAGAGTCTCCCCGGTCGTGTCGGACTGCCATCCCCATCGGACTATGAGAGTGAGGGAAGAGGCAGAATGCACCTGTTTTTGCGCACACACTTTTGCACTATACATGATATTGCACGATATGTTTAGATTTCGATACCCATCACGTCTGTGAAATTTGCAAATTTGTCGGTGTTTCGAGTACCAGTAACGAATAACAGTTTATTTTTTAAATCATTTAAGATATCGATAGCCATTACGTAATTTGGTCTGTATAATCACAAGTATCCGTTGATATTGGGTGCTGTGACCGTAATGGGTGGGACGTATCGTTATTGTGCTCACCAGTTGGCGCCACTGTCGAGTAAGGTCCTGTTGCAGTACTTTTATTTGATGTGTTGGATATGTTTAAGTACCCTTATATTGATAGTATGTTTATTTTATTACATTTTAAAACTTCAAATGAATATTAAGATTATAATGTTCATAAAATGTTGTTGAATGTTATTCTTCCTTCAAGTGCTACCAAATTAGATCCTAACTTTTTGCTTAAATCTTACGCCATAATTAATCAAGATTGGCACAAACATTACAGCTATTATGAATCATTCGTTAAAATCCGTGATAAAAAATCCCGCAAACAGTGAACGTTCAGTACATATTTTGACATCTAGAGACCTTACTCTACACTAGCGCCTCTAGTGGCGAACTCAAGCGCGATAGCGCTCATTGGTCAGAATAGAATAGAATAGTTTTTTTTTTTGTTCAGGAAGATATTATTATTACTGTTTTAGAAAAGTTCGGCTTCGTAGAGTATTGTCTTATGTATCATTTAGACGGGGCCAATCCCCGAGACAACCCACTAAGCCAACCCATTAAGGGAAAGAAAATCATCAATACAACCACCTTATTTTATATAATTCTATTGAATGATATTGAAATTGTCGTTCGATAGGATTATATGAACTTATAGAACCCTATAAGTTCATATAATCCGTTCAGTATTGATGATTTTAATGTTTATAATTCTGTAAATAGGTACTTCTTACGTTTGCGAATCATATTTTGTTCAACATACAACCTGACACTGACCTGCTAATGGCAAAAAACGTCAGAAAATTTGAATTTCGCGGGAACCTGGCGCTTCCTGCTTAAGCCAGTCCAATGAAAAGTGTAAAATTCGTATCGTTCAGTTAGATATACGCCAGCCGGGTAGGCAAGTCCAGTCAAAATCAAAAACACGTGCGTCCGGCTACTGGAAACAAGTAATTGAATGGCTAACTGGCTTGGACGGGAACACGCGTTTACACGAAGCCAATACACTGCGAGAGTGGTGGCGGAAGCTATTGGCGCCAGTAAATTTGAAATTGTTGAATTAAAATGGACTGGCTTCTTCAATTACTTGAGGCCAATCCAATACAATGGACTGTCTCTATTTACACAATGGCATTATTAGATTGGCCTAGTGGATTGTCTCGGGGATTGGCCCCGTCTAAGTGGTTCATTACTCTGTTGAGACCACTCCTCCCAACATTGCCGCGTGCGGTGGTAGTGAGCTCGGGGTGCGGGGACAGCAGGGACAGTGAGGAGGCAGCCAGCCGATGGCCGAGTGCGAACCCCCCCCCGCACCACACCAGTCAGCTGTTGCACGCCTCCACCCACGGCTGGCTTGCGTGTTTCATTAACGTCCGTATTTTCTTGTTTGCATTTATTTAAACCGTTAGACACCGTTGTAATTTCATATTTTTCTACATTATACATGTTATATGAGTATCACAACTCTGGCACAACTTAAAATAATCCAAAATCGAGTTATTGTGACTATCGGAATATGTATGATATTGTATATTATTTTACTAAGATATTAGTTGAGCAAATTAATATCTTAGTTAAATAATATACAATATCATACAACAATAATTTTAAATCGGTCAAATAGAAAACGAGTAAAACGTGTATTGCTGTTCCTGAAAAGAGGTATTTAGAGTTGTGGTATTCTTTATCTAGGTCTGCGATATGTGTGGCAATCTTTCAAAAGCTCGATGTGCTTTATATACAGGATGGCCGGTGAAACGAAGTCCAAAGAAAAATTAGAAGCCCTTCTTCAAGGGCTTCTCGAAACATCCTCATGTAGGTCCAGCGATCATTTATTATATGCGAGTATTTTAGCTATACTGGCGGATCAGGTTGATAGACCATTTATCTGGCTCTGGGCTGGCAGACATGCGCATGCACAAGTTCAATTAGCGAATTAATGTATAATTATTGTATTTTAGAGTTATTGAGTTTACTAATATAGGCTAAGTTAATACTAACACTATACGGATCCCTTGGTCTGGAACAAAAGTTTTGAATTTGAATTAATACTTTAGGAGCTAGACGGTTTTTAATATTTTTAGGGAATTCTTACTTGACTTCAGATTTTTTTATCTTTTAGTGAAAACCCTTGGAAGGAGGCTTCTTTAATTTTACTTTGGACCGCGTCGTTTCATGGGCAATCTGTATACGGCCACTTACTGTACATTGATATCATCCAGCTATTTGGATTTGTCTGAGGAGAAATGTCTTACACCTTTTCAACTTATGCTTTTCGTATAGTATTGCGTATAATTTGTATTGAGCAAGTTAAAATACATAATATCGCCGCTTAAAAAACATTTTTTTTAAACTTTAATTGGTCAGCATTGTTTTCAATCTGTTATTCATATATGTCTGACCAAGAGCATTTCAATTTACACTTTGTCAATTTTTTTAGTTTATAATTGACTAGTAGATGTTCTTTCTGACTTGTTTCTTTTTTCTCGGCTCCTCATTGTCCTTAAAAATTAACCTTCCTCAAAAATTGGGCTATTAAATACAAAAAGTTTTTTTCTAATCCTACAGGTACTTCCAAAGATAAGCGGTTTCAAACAAACACAAACTCATCAGCTTTATAAAATGATAAATGATTTTATTTCTGTAAGTAGGTTTGTACAAACACTTACACATCAATCATATTTTTTAAACTAGACGAGATCGGCGTTTCCTATCTGATTACTCTGAACAGAAAGGCCGAAACAAACTCAGAGGTCACAGTCTCTTTTAAAGTCCAGATATAATCTTGGTCAGATCATGTGAAGACCATGTAGATTGGTATCTGAAATGGTCTTTTGAGTTTTTATTATTACTACACTTCTGTGTATTAATAATAAAGCTGAAGAGTTTGTGTTTGAAAGAAAATTTCTTAATCACCACTGTCACATACCATCCGGTTTATCACCGCGCAATGTGTACAATTGATAAAATGGCTTTGGGCAACTTTTAAAAGTTTCATGAAATTTTCTTCGACATTATCTTGCTTTTTCAGAGCAAAACATAATAGATATTACAAGAGTTTTCGTCCACATCGTGATAATCAGAAAGAAGAAAACTAATATAATGTATAAGTGAGGTCTATGCAATATGAAAGCAGTATGACGGCTGAATTAAATAGATATTTAGACACGTACCATCCAGTTTATGACCGTGTAATGTGTACAATTGGTAAACTGGCTTAAACAGGAGGTACATTTTGGTTTCAACACTTCAGTAGGAGCAACAAACATAACATACGCTTGTGGACCTACTGATAAGACAAATGAATAGCTCCACGAGAAAAGACCGTTGTTTTTAGATACCTGACGCACCGCCCGCAGACGATTAATGAGAAGCTAGTAGAGATAGCAACTATAAACTAGTTGCCGAGCAACGAGAAGGTATTTCTCGCTGGTGTGCGAATGTGCCAGGCGTGAGTCTCTCAGCGAGTGTTCTGCCTGCCAAGCGAGCAGCGCTGAGCAAGAACTCTCATTGATATGACCTGGTCATCTCTTGGCTGCCACGACTTATTTTAATATTGGAATTGTTTTTGTCTCTTTATTACGGACGCTTTTAACGTTCTGCGTCGTTTTCACATGCATAATTTCAACATGAATGATGTAACCAATATTTTGTAACCATATTTTGATTTAAAAGAGTGTCCATGGAGTTTCTTGCCCGTTCTTCTCCATAGGTACCTACTACGCTTTGGAATGGGCAACTAGCTTCATCTTTCTGACTGACCGACCCCTTGACAATTCAAAAGTGCCTTTAATTGGCTTATTTGAAATAAATGCTTTGAGTTTGAGTTTGAGATTGATAGCTCTTGTCGATGCGATAAACGTACCCGCCGGCGCGGCGGTGTGAATAGTCAGCGATCAAGTGTTAATATATGTAAGTGAGAACATTTTTTGATAGCTAGTTGCTTTCTCGTCGGTGAGTCAGGTACCTAGGGATAAGGTAAATTAAAAGAAAATAGTTACCCGAATATTTAATCAATTATTCTAGTTATAAGGTCTTCATCACTATCGGTGGCCAAAGTTGCAGTGGATGACCTTCTAGATGATACATTTGTTTTATCGTCCTCAGTAAACATAGACCATATCTTGTCCTTTATAGTTGTCAGCAAATGGGAAGTGCCAGCAGGAAATAATACATTTTCTACATCCGTGGGTTTCGATGACGGTGGTGTAGGAACATCGTATTTAGAACTTGAATCATTAAATGATCTTGGTTTTAAAGGCTTTGGTAATTCGAAAACCAGGGAATCGCTTATCATTGATACAGCAGATTCTACTTTGTCAAATAAAAATCCTAAGGGGTTCTTAGATGTTGTATTGGTGTCCGATTTTATCGGGGAAGGTTTAGGCTTGTCTTCTATATCTTCTATATCAGATGTGTCCAAGTTTACAACGCTGAGTCTTCTGAATGATGTGCCGCTACGAGTATCGCTTACTTTCTTTGGTGGACAGGGACTGGTAGGTTTGCCTTCTCTTGCAGAACGACATTCGGAGGATATCTCTGATGCAGTTTTTTTTATCTTTTCGATTTGCTTGACACTTTCGCAACAGATTATTGTTGCCGCATCTTGCGTTGACTTATACATCTTGCACGCAAGGTCTGTCACCGCACATTTCAGGGTTGCCAGAGTTTCGTTATGAGCGTCGATTGCTGATTGAACTTTGTTATTAGTGCACACGCACTGTGTCTCTGATACTACTGGTTTTGCTGGCGCTACCAATTTAGTTTTCGAACTTGCCCTGGAATTGGGACATTCACTGGGACATAGAAATTTCCTTTCAAATCTTGTTTCAGCTTTACAAACGGGCGGTTGTGTTCTTTCTATAGTTAGTCCGGGGCAAGGAGGGGGAGAACACGGTGATGAGCACTTTGGTGGTGAGCACTGTGGTGGTGGGCATTGTGGTGGTGGACACTGTGGTGGTGGGCACTGCGGTGGTGGGCACTGCCGTGGTGGGCACGTTGATGAGCATCGTGGTGGTGGGCACGGTGGTGGGCACTGTGGTGGTGGGCATGGATTCTCTGAAGGGCAGCCCATTTTACAACACTTACAAACAATAGTCTCACCTGAAAATCTTCTCAATATTTGTAATAGTTTATCTACACTTGAACTTGGAGGGCACGGTTCCGGGCAGCACGGGTTGGCAGCCTTTTTATAGCAGGGTATCGGGCACTTAGGCGGGCACTTAGGTGGGCACTTAGGCGGGCACTTAGGCGGGCACTTAGGCGGGCACTTAGGCGGGCACTTAGGCGGGCACTTAGGGGGGCACTTAGGCGGGCACTTAGGCGCGCACTTTGGTGGGCACTTAGGCGGGCACTTAGGCGGGCACTTTGGTGGGCACGGTGGTGGGCACTTTGGTGGGCACGGTGGTGGGCACTTTGGTGGGCACGGTGCGCAAAGTGATGGGCACGTGGGGCACGGTGGCGGAATGTACGGTTTTGGGCACACGTAGCTGGGACAAGTCCCTCTTGTGCACTGTTTGCAAATAGTTGGTCCTTCTTCACCGCAGCAAATTTTTAGATGATTTTTTGGTGGGCACCGCGGTGGGCACTTTGGTGAGCACGGAGGCGGACACTTTGGTGGAGGGCACGGTGATGGGCACCTAATCGGGCAGGGCGACAGGCACTTGGGTGGAGAGCACGGCGATGGGCACTTTGGTGGAGGGCACGGTGGTGGGCACCTAGGCGGGCACGGTGACGGACACTTTGGTGGAGGGCACGGTGGTGGGCACCTAGGCGGGCACGGTGACGGGCACTTTGGTGGAGGGCACGGTGATGGGCACTTTGGAGGAGAGCACGGTGGTGGGCACCTTGGCGGGCACGGTGACGGGCACTTTGGTGGAGGGCACGGTGATGGGCACTTTGGTGGAGGGCACGGTGGCGGGCACCTTGGCGGGCACGGTGACGGACACTTTGGTGGTGGGCACGGTGGTGGGCACTTAGGCGGGCACGGTGGTGGGCACCTTGGCGGGCACGGTGATGGACACTTTGGTGGTGGGCACTTAGGCGGGCACGGTGGTGGGCACCTTGGCGGGCACGGTGATGGACACTTTGGTGGTTGGCACGGTGGTGGGCACTTAGGCGGGCACGGTGACGGGCACTTTGGTGGAGGGCAAGGTGATGGGCACTTTGGTGGAGGGCACGGTGGTGGGCACCTTGGCGGGCACGGTGACGGGCAGTTTGGTGGAGGGCACGGTGGTGGGCACCTAGGCGGGCACGGCGACGGGCAGTTTGGTGGAGGGCACGGTGGTGGGCACCTAGGCGGGCACGGCGACGGGCACTTTGGTGGAGGGCACGGCGGAGGACACTTTGGTGGGCACGGTGATAGGCACTTTGGTGGAGGGCACTGTGGTGGGCACTTAGGTGGGCACGGTGCTGGTGGGCAAGGTGGTGGGCAATTTGGTGGGCACGGCGACGGGCAGTTTGTTGGTGGGCAAGGTGGCGGGCACCTAGGCAAGCACGTTGGTGTTGGACACGGTTTTGAGCATTCGTAACAGGGTGCACACTCGGGAAACTCTGCGTTAGGTTTTACCACAGCATCCTTAAGTAGTAGCTCTTTAGAATCAGGAATATCAGGAGGATTATCTATTAAAAATGGCTTTATAACTTCTTTGCAATATCTGTATCTATTTGTGAAGCCTTTATCGCACGGTAAGTTGCTGTCTGGATGAGGTTCTTCACTTATACTTTCTTTAACAATGGTCACTGACTTTGGACATCCCGGGTCTTGTAGTACTTGAGAAAATAGAAAAGATTTTATTTCACCTTCGTTTGGTTCATCTAGTTCTCTCGGTAAAGGTAATTTATAAGATTTCGTTGAACAATCTGATTGTTTCACGGCCTTTTCGTTAGTTTGAGTATTTTTGTCTAGAATTTTGAAGATAGAATCAACATTAGTGTCTTCCAATCCCAAGTTTTCAGGATGCATAATATTTTGTAAAATAGAGTTAATCGAAATTTTGGTTTACATTTTGATGGAGTTTATGGATAGCTTTTATAAAATTTATTTTTGTCATTTCGGATTTTAATGTCTGTATTCATTGGTATTCATGGCTATTTTATTGATGACGTTAGTTATACATGACAGATAGAAAAATGTCTGTTGTTCTCATATTGTTCTTAAAAATCCTTGCCTACAAAAAGTATGTCTGTTTAATTTTAATGATGACTGGTTTAGTTTAAAAAAATAAATAAATCTACAGTGAGTTTCTATTACATATAAATAAGTAAACAAAATTTTTTTACTACGGATAAAAATTAAAAAAAATATATTTTACTAAGTCTTTAAAATTGATATAATGCTCATTTCATTCCTTTAGTTAGAGTTCTGGTACTTTCATTGTCAGTTTTCACTAAAACTCGTTCTACTACAGGCCATACTGAAACGGCGCCTGAGGTAGCTGTGAGGGTATATAAATAAAAGTATATAAAATAAAGTCACTTTTTGTGTCTGTGCTGTATGACCGCTTGTTTCTTTAAAACTACTGCTGCTTTTTGATTTTGATTCAGTTTTCACCATAATTTTGAGAATTTATACCGGAAGGTTTATGTGTGTATAATACATTCATATTAAACACTAGATTTTGGCCGTGGCTTCGCCCGCTTTGAGGTCAGAAATTATTCAACGAGAACGTAATACCGGGATAAAAAGTATCCTGTGTTAATTCAGGTTATAAACTATCTGTGTGCCAAATTTCATCCTAGTACGTTCAGCCGTCACACTTATAATATTAAGTATTAATATACTTAATATCATAATTGTATAAATATAAAAATGTACCTTCGAAGCAACATATTATTTTCGAAGCGGAAATTACTACACCGTGTACATCACATAATTTCAGCGTCATAACGTAGCCGTTTCTCTCAGAAGTTGACAGGCCAGCGAGCAAACAATAAAACATATTTGTACGTACTTACCCTCATTTTTTATACCGAGTCGTAGCCAGCTTGCCCAAAATCTACAGTCTGTAACAGTTTACCAACACTCGATTGGTCCATGAACCGTTGGTGAACAGAATCTTTAAACCATTAACTTTTCATCCAAAGTACTTTTCACCCACGAACGTTTCGCCAACATCACGGTCGACGTCAGTGGCATCCCGAGGTTCGGTTGGTTAGGTTCCTTTAAACTCTTTAGACAGAAATAGGAGCCCCGCAAAGCGGGGCTCCGTCACCAGCTTATTTAAACCATTAACTTTTTATCCAAACGACTTTTCCACCCGGGAAAAAAAAAGGTTAAGTTAGTTATGTTGGCGAACCGGGAGGACACGGCGCGGCATACGCTGGCAGAGTGTGCCGCTTGGGAGGAGCCGCGCCGTGCCCTCATCTCAGGAGTAGGCAGTGACCTCTCGCTGCCGGCCGTTGTGAATGCGATGGTCGTCGGCGAGGAGTCCTGGGACGCGGTGGTATCCTTCTGCGAAACAGTGATCTCGCAGAAGGAGGCTGCGGAAAGGGAGCGAGAGATCTCATCCTCTCACCCGGCCCGCAGCAGGCGCACCGGGCGTCGGCGGAGGGCGGACAACGCCCTCTTCCAGCCCCCCTAAATGGGTCCAGGGGCGACGGACTCGGGGACGTCCGTCGCCCCCCATACATCAGGACCCGAGGTGGCGGCGCGTAGTGTTCCACGCGCGCCCCTCTTAGACGTCGCGGGGGGAGTCAAACACCTCACTCCCCCCCCTCGACCGGACGGGACCCGCAGAGACGGGCCGGCACCGGCCGGGGGTTGCGGAAGATTTGTACGTTCCCGCGACCCCCGGCGTAGGTGTGAGACGGAACACCGGGGTGGTTTTTAGTCAGTAAGAGTCTGACAGACCCCTCCGCCCCCCCAGGGCGGGGGACATCCATGAGGATTTTCCACCCCGGAAAAAAAAAAAAAAAATAAGTTATGTTGGCGAAACGTTCGTGGGTGAAAAGTACTTTGGATGAAAAGTTAATGATTTAAAGATTCTGTTCACCAACGGTTCATGGACCAATCGAGTGTTGGTAAACCGTTACAGACTCCAAAATCTAGGACTATAGTCGGACTTTTAATTAGTTGCAGTAAAATGACAGCTTCTGTGTCACCACTTGGTTGTTTAAACAATTGTTTCTTTACTAAAATTACAGTAAGAAGTGTTATTTTACTGCAGCTAATTAAAAGTCCGATTGTAATCTCTTATAGTCGGACGGTCAGTTAGTTGTTGAAATTATTCCGATCTGTCACCTTGTTTTGTCCCCTTAAGGGGACAGATCGGAAAAAAGTTCGAACTTCATTCACTCCTATCTGTCTTTTTCTTCCTGTTTGTCCCCCATAGAATTTCGATTATTCCCGATGTCCCCCACTTGTTTGGCCGCCACTGGGGGCTAGCGAAAGAACTTTAAAAAAATATTCTCGCTGTCCTCCACTGGGGGACACTTCATGGTTTATCACTGATGGGGGGGCAGATAGGAGTGAATAAAGTTCGAACTATCCCCTTGATGCTAACAGGGGGATTGATCAAACTTTTCTTTCCGATCTGTCCCGCTAAAGAGACAAAGCAGGGTGACAGATCTGCATAATTCAGGTGTTGAACCACGCCTGTTTTTATAATGTCTGATATCTTATGAGAACAAAAGTCTTTGTACTGTTTTGAATAGAAAAACGATATTGAGGTAAAAAATTAAATTGTATTTTGTTGATGTGTAGTTTCTTCTTCTTTTCGAGTCGATGGCAAAGGCATAAATATTTTACTAAGTTAGATGAGTTGGGCCAGTAGGTGGCCACGCCACTGTGGATCTATGATGACTTGAAGGTGCTATCTGGAACCTATTAAATAAAAATAGAAATATAACTGTACAATACACTTCTGCTGACATCTTTGACAGACAGGGTAACGTTATTGCTTTTAGTGTGAATCATGGTTAACATAACACAAATAAGAGAACGAGAGAAAAAAAAATAGGGAAAGATAAGAGAGAGTATGCTTATGGTTTGGTCATGTTGACAGGATTAATGAAAGGCGAGTAACAAAAGGTAAAGTATACATGGCAGATGTGAGTGGAAACGCCAGAAGGGGACGCCCTAGGAAGACATATAGTGACCTTATTGGTGATGTTCTTCAGAAAGGTCTGGTGCGTAGTACTCGCAATCGGCGTGCGCGTATGACCAGATGTAGGAACGTAAACGAGGCAAAAGGAGTATGTAAGGATCGCAGTAGGCGGCATCCTGTATTTTCTGCCTACCGCGATAGAAAGAAGGCGTGAGTTTATGTACGTATGTATAACACAAATAATACAAATTTTTGTTTCATCTTAGTTTTATTCAACCTTCTAAACAAACTAATTCATGCCAATGATTATTTTGCTAAATTGTTACCTGTATCTTTTCTGTATGACCCATTTTCGTTTTAGCATGGCAACAGCGGACATTGCCCTTTCCCTAATAAAATATCTTCAAAGAAACCCTAACAATAAAATAATTGATAAGTATTTTTCTTTTTTCATTAGGAAAATATGTTGAGAATCACGACAGATGTCATGGTATGAGCAAATGTTGCGAAGGAATGAGAGAAATGTAGTAAGGAAAGTTCTGAGTATTAATGTGGTTAGCTATAAGCGTGTATGCGTGTGTGTGAGTGTGTGTGTAGCTTTTATTTTATAAGAGTAAGTAGGGGTAGATCAAAGTAACGGTGTATGGACCGTATGAAAGACGATATGGCTAGAGAGGTGACTCATATAAAAGTATGAAAGACAAAATCATGTTGCGCCGATTTATAAGGAAAAGGGCAAGAGATTGATGATATCACGATACATTTGATTCAGGATGCTAAAGAGTGTTTTCCCTTTTTGAAATGAAGAATGTGATTAATTCACATTCTTCATTTCAGGCATTTCCAGGTAGGTATTCTACGAAATCACAAATGGTACAGTTTCTCTTATTGGATGATGTGGAGTTCCAAGACAGACTATATTTCTTTTTTCTTCGTTGGGTCTTCTTCACATTTACCACCTGGGTGTAGTAAGTCCGTTTCGTGGCAGGATAGTTTCTTACTTAGACTACAAGCTAGCTCATGTTCCCTCTTGAGCCTTGCTTGTTGATCTAATTCCTCTTTATTACCTTGACAAGTCTGTGCCTTAGCTTTTTTATCTGAAGTTCTATAGGTTGCAGCTCTTCTACTGGGGTCTATATGGGGACCCGAATATTTCTTTTCTGGCTTTGAGCACTTTGAGGGTTTTTGGGGCCCGTCTTCTTCGGAGTTCTCTTTTTCCATTAAGGGTTCGTTATTCTATGAGAACAGTTCTGTATGGTGCTGGTGTTTTCTGATCTGATTGGATATTTACAATTTACAGATGATCATGGTGTAAATGAATGAAAATATTTGATGGGGATATTAGTTTACTGTTTTATTTGTGATTTTAGTGATAGATGATGATGAAAACACTTCCTGTAACAAAACATTTGTGACAAATTAGTGACAAATAATTTGTCACATATTTTTTTTTGGCTGAACAAAGGAGGTGTTATAAGTAATTAAGTATCAGTTTGGCATACAACCAGGATTATGCGTTGTTCCTCCCTAAGAGTATACAGAGTGACTTGTAATTTGACGTATTCCTTCCAGGTCATGATAATATGACCCATTTGCAACAATGAGGGCTATCGCGCTTGAGTTCGCCGCTAGAGGCGCTAGTGTTGAGTAAGGTCTCTAGATGTCAAAATAAGTACTGAATGTTCACTGTTTGCGGGATTTTTTATCACGGATTTAAACGAATGATTCATAATAGCTGTAGTGGTTGTGCCATTCTTCATTAATTATGGCTTAAGATTTTAAGTAAAAAATTAGGATCTAATTTGGTAGCACTTGAAGGAAAAATAAGATTTGTCTGTTTCTTGCTTGCCAATTTTAGGAACATTATAATCTAACTATTCATTTGAAGTTATATATATTCATTCATCATTCATTCATATTTATGAATTTTTGAAAATTTACCGGAATTCGTTATTAAATATCACTTTTTTCTAAACTCTTAAATTGAATAAGCTTAATGATATCCTATTGGGTACCTAATACCTAAAGCAACCTTTTGATGTATCAAAATGTTCTAAAACATCAAACAGTTAAAAATTAAAGGAAGAAGTTTAGTAATCATTTTCAAAAATCATTTAGCCTCTCTGCGACTTGTGACCTGGATATGACGACCTAGGTGCCTAACGTGTGATGGTTTGCTGGGAGGTTAGAAAGTAGTAATATGGCATAAACCGGTTAATTAATTCGATTATCACAATTTTTTTAAATATTTCAATAACTTTCAAAATTGAACTTTTGCCAGCATTATCGTCTGTTTCATCGGCACCTTTAAAATATTTTTTCATCTTTTGTACCTCGTTAGATATTTGATTAAATGAAGATGTATTTCTCGTAACTTGTATGCTTAATGCTATAGAAAAATTTTGTTGTAACTGTTGTCAAAGTTCATTACGTAGATGATCTTTGAAAATGGTTAATAAACTTATTCCTTTAACTTTTACCTGTTTGATGTTTTAGAACATTTTGACACATCGAAAGATTTTTTAAGGTATTGGGTACCCAATAGCATAGCAATGAAGGCTATTCAATTTCAGAGTTCAGAGAAAAGTGAGATTTAGTGATGAATTCTGGGAAATTTTCAAAAATACATAAAAATTGGATTTACTCGAATTTCATAAATTTTCGCCTATGATTTATAGGGTGCCTAATTGTTGCAAATGGGTCATACTATCATGTTCTGGAAGGAATACGTCAAATTACAAGTCAACCTGTATTCTGTGCGTTGTTCAGACAGAGGCGGTGGTGGTGTGGTGCTGTGGTGTGGTGGCAGTATAAGCTGCGGATTCCTAGAAAAGCAGTGACCGCACATAACCACAGAATATATGGGGTATATATATTCTGTGGTTATATGTGGTGTGGTATGATGAATGAAGCCATTAAACTATCAAAGAAATATGATCAAAGATGTATGAGTCATTTTGATATGAAGAACCTATGACGGTATAATAACTATATATCAAAGACATTACATTTTTGTATCTATCATAAATCTCTTTGCTATAATATGATTCATAATATTGTCTATGATCATAGTTAAGGGATGTTAAAGATAGGTGGTGAGTATATAGGAAAAACAGTTAATAAGAGAAACGAGAAAAAGTTTATTGATATCTTAGTATAAAAACGAATAAATCGAATGACTTTTATCAACAGTAAGTATGGCTAGGCAATAAAACTATAGAATACTAATAAAGAGTATGCATTCCTTAACATCCATAATGCCAGTCATCTTCTTTAGCCTTTCAAGTCCAGCTGGGACCATATAACGGGTTTGTTAAAATGTCAGCTATCTGATTGCTGGCACATGGCTGATTGCCATGTTTCCATCTTGTAAGCATTCTCTGACGAAGAAAGATCTTATCCTGATGTGTTTTGTCTTCTGGCGAAATTCTGAAGGCTTTTTCGCCAGCTTTATTGCACTTTCATTGTCAACACATAAGGTCGCAGGGCAGTTAGCACCATTAAGATCTTTTAATATCTTCTGTAACCATATAATCTCTTTTGCGGTTTCGCTGGCTGCTACAATTTCCGCTTCTATCGAGGATATTGCAACGGTGCTCTGCCGTTTGCTATACCTGGAAACAGCGTAAATATAGAGAATGCCTGATGTAGATCGCGCAGTTTCCATATCATCACCATGATCTGCATCGCTATAACATTCCAAACTATGAACGTTATCTGTCCTGTAACGTATACTATATACTAATTAATGGATGAAGGTATACGTTACAGGGGGCTTACCATAAACTCTTATAGCAGGTCAATTTTAGACGAGAAATAACCTGTCGTGCTAGTTCGTACCATGAGCGCGCCAACTAGCAGGCGAGCCAGCGATCACGTGACCTCAGCCGGTGAGTGACTACGTCACAGCATTTCAGCAGGCTGACCTGCAAGTTATCCGTACCATCAAGTGTTTGTGACTTTTAAACATTCAACAGTTGAACTGCCCTGCCGTCATAATTTGCAGCTTTGTGAATCTAAGTTTTATTGACCTATTTTAATTAAATTTTAATACAAAAACGTAAGTTATTTTAAAAATATGCGTACAATATAGTTCTGACGTTATTTCAAAGTATTGTTACATAGAAAATCCTTTCTAAGCATAGGTGTTTACCGTTTATTTTAGATGTGTGATGAAGATGAAATTTTTGAGTTTCTCCAGGAAGATGGTCGTTGCAACAGTGTTAAAAAAAACGCTAAAATTCAACGAAATCTTTTGAGGAACTCAATTGAACCGTTTGACATGCCAATGATTGCCATGACAATGCTTTTGTTAAAAGATATAGGCTCACTAAAGACCTTGCACTTGAGCTCTGTAATGAGTTACAAGCTTTCATGCCACGCCCTACGAAATCAACAGATTTGTCGATTGAGGTCAAGGTTAGTACTAATTTATACTTGCTATTTATCCGGCTTATTATCATAATGATATGCTTGATGCTATGCCTACTTAATTTCAGGTTCTAATAGCATTATCTTTTTACGCGAATGGCTCATACCAAAGACCAACGGGTGATATCGCTGCACATTCTGTTGCACAGCAAACAGTGTCGACTGCAATCGCACAAGTAACAGAATGCCTAAATCTACCACATTTTCGGCGACAATATATAAAATTCCCAGCAAGTCCTAGCGAACGGCGAGTAAATGTGATTGGGTAAGTCAAAGACATTAAATTACATACATACATACAAAAACTCACGCCTTCGTCCCATGGGGTTAACAGAAACTACAGAACGCCACCTGCTACGATTCTTACATACTCCTTTTGCCTCGTTTACGACAGATATTAAATTATTACCTTAAATCTCTTTGGGGTAAGTAGTTACAGTGAAATTCTTCTGATTTCCATATTTTATTTTACTCTGAATGTTCACACAACTCTATTTTACTTATTTCAGATTTTTTAACAAGTTTGGTATGCCCGGGGTTTTAGGTCTCATTGATGGAACCCATGTAGCAATAAAACGGCCAACGCATCATGAAGAACGTTTTTATTGTAGAAAACAATATCATTCGTTAAATGTACAAGTGGTGGGTATCTTTATTATGAAATTGCATTACAATCTTAGGTTAATGTAACACGCACACATCAGACAAAAAATAAATAGATTGAAAAAAACATGACACTAAAATTGGAGAGCATTTACACAACAATGTTCATGTTTTTATTTTAGCACTACATAATTGATTCTCACCAAACTCAGTTCCAATTATTATATTGTATTTTTATTTTGAATTATGTAAACATAGCAATGTGTCAATATAAAACCTATTATTCTATTTCACTACTACTAAGTAATAATAATACACATAAATATGTACACAAATTAAATGGCATCAAACAGGAACAATAGATTATTAGAACATAGTTATTTTTTCATGTACCACAGAGAAATATCCTCTGTGATCCATGAAAAATGTATCCTAATTAGTGATATTGTGTAACTTAAAGACTACCTACAATTCTAGATATGCAACTCAAACATGGAAATAATTAGCGTAGATGCCAGCAATGGAGGAGCAACTCACGATTCATTCATATGGACCAACCATCCATTGAAAGCTCATATGGAGGAGTTAAATAACATGTGGCTTTTAGGCATGTAAATACGAAAATAAGTTGTTTTAAATACATGTACAAAGATTTTCAGATAACATCTAAGTCAATTATCAATTGCTTTAATTTTTGTAGGTGATTCTGGATATCCATTAAGGAAGACCATGATGACTCCTATTATAGATGCTCCTCCAGATTCACCTGAAGCTTACTACACTGGATTGCACGTGAAAACTCGTAATGTGGTAGAACGAACAATTGGGCTTCTTAAAGCGCGCTTTAGATGCCTACTTGTGCATAGGGTTCTACATTATGAACCTCAAGTAGCGGCATCTATTGTAAATGCTTGTGTTGTACTGCACAACATTTGCAATAGAGCCAATGTCCCTGTGCAGGAGTTGGATTCTGAAGAAGTTTTGCAAGAAGCACAATTGCAACCTTCTACACAAAATATGACAGACGGCACTTTAGAGGCGCATTCTTCCAGGAGGCCCCAAAATCTTGAACTACAACACGGTCTTTCTACTAGAAGGCAGCTCATTGCTCATTTGTGGGCACGCCGACAAGTAACCTAGAATGTAAAAACATAATTTAAGTAGGTACCATTTAATTTTTTTAAATCGTTATCATATTATTATGAATAATTTCTTTGTTAAAATGTATAAGTAAGTTAATATAACATTTGTCGTCATTTGTAGTTTTAAAGTAAAATGTACTAAGTCGGGAACTAGTTACCTATTATTGATGCTGTCTAATGTTGCTGCTATACGAGAAAGAACATTTACAATATTTTTTAAGTCTGTGCTTATTTCTTTCGTTGCATCTGCTCGCAAGCGGCTTGATTCAGCGAGAGCACTTCTTGCCATCTCTTGAGACATAGGCGCTGACCGACGCCGCCGTCTCCGATACTGAGTAGATGTCATTGGTTCTTGAATGGGTTGTGTAGTTGCTGGTTGATTGATGTTATTTTCTTCCACAACCTCAGGCATTATCAGAATAGATGGCGACGCATCTTGAGGAGCACTTGATGTCGATGCCTGAAAATATGTAATACAAAACTTACACTTACTATTAAGTAACCAGACTAACAAGTAGGTAAAATTGTTGTTAATCGTCCAATTGTTGTATTGCATGATATGTAGATCAAGATAGGTTTTAGTTGTTGTATTTTGCTTTTAACTCTAGGTCTAATTATAGGGTAGGTAGGTATTATTGTTAACTTTCTTAGATATTGTGTATCAAAACAAAAACTCTGGCCCCAATTTGTTTACTTTTTATTACAAATACTATTACCTATGTTATGTTTGAATATTTTGTTAATTATGTGAGAATTATAAAGTTTTTTTATTGTATATATGTGACCTTTGTGAATAATATCTATTTTAATAACAAATTGGATTACCTACTAACAACATTGCTACTGTAATAAAATTGGAAATTTAAATGTAATTTTATTTACAAAAATCTTACTTACATGAGTGCTTTCTGTGTTGAATGGGATCACTTGAATTCCTGGAAGACCCACACCATAATCCTCACCAAGAATTGACAGATATTTTTTTTCAATATCTGTTAAGGCAGGTGTTTCACATGGTCCCCCACCTGTGCGTGATTGTGATGTTCTGATAGTGGCACATTTTCTTTTCAATTTCCCCTTGTAATCTATCCAATACTGAAAATTATAAATACCGATGTATATAGTATGCCTATGGTTTGTTAATAATTAACATAATTAATTCAGGCAATTATGTTTATAATTTATTTAATTATAAAACTTACAGCTGCCCAAGTTTTCCAATCCTTGTAAGCACCACCAACAACTGAATTTAAATTTTCAGCCACCTCGGTCCACATTCTTCGGGACATTTCCCGAGCTTGAGCACTTTTATTGTAGCCCGTAGCGATATCTCTGTGAGAATTCAAAAAATCCCACAAACTCTCCAATTGTTCGTAAGAAACTCGTCTTGAACCCATAGTCACAAAAGTCACTAACTGCACTTGGCTACTACTTACAGACACGGCTACAAATCATATTTTGATATTGCTTTCAATACTTTAGGGCTGATCTATAAACTTTGCAAAAACTAATCCAATTAAATTTCAAAATCGCCTCGTAAATTCTACATTTTCTCCTTTGACATGCGTAATGCGTTCGAAAATAAATGTGAAATGTCAAATTTGTTAAATTTTTTGTTCTTGTGAATTTCTTGTTGTAAAAAGGGCATTCGCTCTCATAAATAATGTTAAATTCCTTTTTTGCCACGACACAATGTTTCTTTCATCACTCTTTTTATTTTGATCTGTTATTATAAAAACATATTTCATTTCTATAAAAACCGTAAAGCCGCTAAAGTATTTTAGAACGACTGTTTTTAATAATCTGTGCTGCCAGCGTACTGACCAGCGACTATGTAGCAGGTCAAAAGTTGACATGCTGCAGGTCAGCGGGAAATGCTCATGGTACAAACACACAACCTGTCAGGTTAACATGCTGAGTTGAACTGCCCTGCACTTGGCAAATATTTTAAAAGTTTATGGTAGGGACCCAGGACAGATAACGTTCATAGTTTGGAATGTTATAGCGATGCAGATCATGGTGATGATATGGAAACTGCGCGATCTACATCAGGCATTCTCTATATTTACGCTGTTTCCAGGTATAGCAAACGGCAGAGCACCGTTGCAATATCCTCGATAGAAGCGGAAATTGTAGCAGCCAGCGAAACCGCAAAAGAGATTATATGGTTACAGAAGATATTAAAAGATCTTAATGGTGCTAACTGCCCTGCGACCTTATGTGTTGACAATGAAAGTGCAATAAAGCTGGCGAAAAAGCCTTCAGAATTTCGCCAGAAGACAAAACACATCAGGATAAGATCTTTCTTCGTCAGAGAATGCTTACAAGATGGAAACATGGCAATCAGCCATGTGCCAGCAATCAGATAGCTGACATTTTAACAAACCCGTTATATGGTCCCAGCTGGACTTGAAAGGCTAAAGAAGATGACTGGTTGCAAACAGGGATATTCGCAGAAGACAAATATGGATTTCCCCGAAACTTTTAGTCCAGTTGCAAGGCGCAGCATGATAAGAGCTGTCTTGAGCGTAGCTGCAAGGGAGAAACTCAAGCTATCACAATTCAATGTGTCTGCAGCCTTCCTATATGGCACGTTAGACGAAGATATTTACATGAAACCGCCTGAAGGTTATCCTGACGAGAGGTATGTCTTCAAGTTAAAGAAGAGCTTGTATGGACTGAAGCCAGCCCCACTCTGCTGGAACAGATGCTTCACAAGCTACATCATAAAGGCAGGATTCAAGCAGAGTAATTCTGACCCCTGTTTGTTTGTAAGACGACAAAGAAAGGAGAAAATTATTCTGGCCCTGTATGTTGACGACGGTCTATTAGCATATACCAGCAAGAAAATGTCTAACTGTTTCATGAATGAATTGAAAACACATTTTAAGATAACAGTAAAATCCACTCTTCTTCTAGGAATAGAGATAAAAAGGTAATCTGATGGTTCCATTTTGCTGCATCAGAAAGCATACGCCACTCGCTTGTTGGAGAGATTTGGCATGGACGAATTCAAGCCAGTGTCAACACCAATTTTAAAGGCAAACAATGCTCAGGTTGAGAAATCTACTACGAAAACCTTTCCCTACCGTAAAGCTGTTGGTGCCTTGTCCTATTTGATGACAAGCACAAGTGCTTGTTGCCAAGGCCCGATATTGCTTATGCTGTAAGCGTTGTCGCGTAATTTAGAGAAACCAACAAAAGAGAACATCCTGAATGTAAAAAGAATTATGCGATACTTATAAGGAACTATACTATAATTTTCTCCTTTCTTTGTCGTCTTACAAACAAACAGGGGTCAGAATTACTCTGCTTGAATCCTGCCTTTATGATGTAGCTTGTGAAGCATCTGTTCCAGCAGAGTGGGGCTGGCTTCAGTCCATACAAGCTCTTCTTTAACTTGAAGACATACCTCTCGTCAGGATAACCTTCAGGCGGTTTCATGTAAATATCTTCGTCTAACGTGCCATATAGGAAGGCTGCAGACACATTGAATTGTGATAGCTTGAGTTTCTCCCTTGCAGCTACGCTCAAGACAGCTCTTATCATGCTGCGCCTTGCAACTGGACTAAAAGTTTCGGGGAAATCCATATTTGTCTTCTGCGAATATCCCTTTATGACTAGCCGAGCCTTGTATTTATCAATAGAACCATCCGGATTGGTCTTTATTTTGAAAATCCACTTGCATGGGATGGTTTTTCGACCTTTTGGTAGTTCGATTAGTTCCCAAGTTTCGTTCTCTCTTAACGAGTTTATTTCGGTCTCGATAGCATGTGTCCACTTTTCTTTGTCTTTACGTGATATTGCCTGCTTCTAGAGCCATAATATGATCATTAAACCGTACAGTAGGGTTTAGGTTTTGTCTATCTCTGAGATCCATGCGGTTTTGATCAGAATTGTGGTTTTCGTTTTTATTCAGCTAGGTTTTCGTTTTCTTCTTCAAAAGGCAAGGACTCAAAATCTGATTCATTCATATCATCTACCATTTCTTTATTGGTTTGGATATGTGCCCTTGATGAAGAAGGTCTTGAAATTATTTTGATTTCATCTTCTGAAGCATGTCGTTCTCCAATCTCTCGATTAACATTCATTTCATGTTCACTCTCGAGACTTGGGAAATTATGATTGAAGTTCCTCTGAAGAACAGGAGTCTGCTCTTTCGGTTTAGGTACATCTAAAGCCTAGTAAGAAGTATATAATATTGGAATACTGTTCCATAATCTAGTCACCGTGTTACGCAGTACACTATGACAAAATTGAGAGTGTGCAAAGAAAATATCTTAAGTGGGTCTCGTACCGGTACGGATTCTCTAGAACGGTACAAAGCTATTCCGAACGCCTTCTTAAGTTCAATTTGGAACCTTTGCTTGCTCGTCGCAAACAGCAAGACTTAATAAACCTGCATAAGATCCTACATTCCAAGCTGGACTCTTCAGCTCTGCTGTCCCTCATAAATATTAATACTAGGTATGGCATTCGGATACCGAAAACGTTTGAACTTTTGGTCTTTACAAACAACACCTCATATTACAAAACATTTTTTGGGTGGGAAATCATTAAATGACCTCTCCTGCTCTGGGCGGAGCGGAAGGGCGTGTCAGTCTCTTACTGACTAAAACCTACCCGTGTTCCTTCAGTTGCCTGTGCGCCAGGGCCACTCATATTACAACCCTATCGTTAGAATGTGTCGTCTTTACAATGAAATTTCAAGAGACAGTAACAGTATTGACATCTTCGATTCTCGTGCCGTTGTTTTAAAAAGGCATGTATGTACTATTTCTTTTTAATATAGTAACGGTTTAAATACTGTTTTCTTTAAATAATGTAACCTTGTGTCAATTATGTACTTTACCTGGCGTGTTTGGTTTCCTACATATTCCGTGCCTAAGTAGGAGTGTTTCGAACGAAGGGCAGACGCACAAACCTTGTAGCTGTAATTTTGTGAAATAGCTTTTACTGTAATTGGCATCATTACTATTGTTGTTGCTATTCATGTTGTGCGATTACGCTTTGGGTGATAAATCAGGTCGACAACTATAATCTGTACCTAGTGATAAACTGTGATTGTCACCTGTTGTAGTTGCCTTGTGAATAAATAAAAATAAAGATAATAAGTGTAATATGTAAGAATGAAGAACAGCATCATTTAACTATGGTCCTATAATTTGACAGACATGAAATCATATTTATATGATAAATATATGATAGTGTAATTGGGGCCTAAAGGAGCACATAACTGCCGCAGTGATTGCTGTCATGAAAATTATGACAGCGGCTGATTTAAATCTTAAGACACGCCTTACCGCGTCAAAAGATAGTCGCGTTTCTGTTTCGTTTTTACACCTCTGGTACACAATGACGCAGTACCTTGTCTTGATTGTCATGGAAACGCTGTTTATTAATGTGTGAGATCACTCTTCCCAGTACGGATACTTTTTCGCGTGATTAAGTACGGTGAGGAACAAATCTAGCCGTTTAAATCTTTGGGCAGCAGGGTCAAAAACGCTCTCTAGGAAAACCAATACACCAACTTAATTCCAATGACATCGACACTATGTGGGCGGTCACCTCTCTTCAAAGTCAAAGTCAAAGTCAAATCATTTATTTCAAATAGGCACATAAAAGGCACTTTTGAACGTCAAAATTTACAAAAAAATAGAATTGATTCTAGTTGCCCCTTCCAAAAGGTAGTTTCGTATGGAGAAGAATGGGCAAGAAACTCCACCGTTACTCTTTTAAAATATTTTACAATATTATGTAAGTTCACATTAATTATGTAATCATATGTGAAGACGATGCACCTAGAATAAAATTACTATACCACAATAGGTAAAAAGAATTAAATATAATGCAAAGGCAGGTAAATTAATTATGTGATAGATACATGGTTCTCACATATTTACAAATATTGAAAAGTAGATGATGTTTCCAAAATTTTAACAAGTAATAATTTAGTGTGTGAGTTAAAGTAGTTAAGTACATAATGTAACAATCAATGTCATAAAAATTATAAATTATACAATTAAATTAGCAACCAGTTTGATTTTGTCTAGACTCTAGATTGTCCTATGGAGCAGGACCAGCATGTTTCCAAGCATTCTTATCTAGGATATAATCCTCTAATTTGTAATATGCTTGTTTACAAAGTGTACTTTTTATATGAGTTTTAAATTTTCTTTCATTTAATTGCAATATGTCACAAGGTATTTTGTTGTAACATTTAACACAGTACCCCTTAAAAGATGTATGTACTTTAGATAATCTAAAAAATGTTTGATCTATTTTGTCTTTATTTCTAGTATTAAAATTATGTCTATCACTTATTTTATTAAAAAGATGTAGATTTATTCTTACATACATAATATTTTCATAAATGAATTGACAAGGTACCGTCATAATATTAATCTTTTTAAATAGTTCCCTAAGAGATTCGCGACGACATAGATTGTAAATGGCCCTGACAGCTCTCTTTTGCAAAATGAAAATGGATTCAATTCTTCTAGCAAACCGTAGCTTTAGACCAGGGATTCTCAAAGTAGTCGATATCGGTTTCCCAGGGAAACTGATTTTGGGGGTCAACGAGGTCTAAAAATCGACCCCAAATAATGAACACAAGTTTTTATTTAAAACTTTCAAGATACTCTATAAGTTTTGTTTATTACGAGTCGTTTAGTCTCGATTTAAACATTATCAGTAAGATAAAATAAAACGCGGATTCAAATTCAGTGTCTTTTAATTTTTATCGACCAGACATAAGTGAAACGTCTACATACAAAACATACTCAATTACTCAATACTCAATTCTTTATTGCATTCCATATACATACATATTACCTAAATGATCTAACAAGGTAAATTATCAATATGGACCCTGTGGGGCACAGCAAAATTAGGAGAGAGGACTAGGTTTTTTTATGGTGACACACATTGTGCTCAAAGAAGTTTGCAAACTCAGATGTTAGTACAGGTTGCATGCATTAGTTTTATTGTAGCGGTATCTACATCGCCACATGCGAGCTACGCGTCACATTGACGTCACGGAAAATTCTGCATTGCGCAAGCAAAGTTTACGCGCAACTAGCATATATACAACGTCCCGATATCAAACGTTGGGCAGTTGCCCACCTCATACCTCGTTATTATCACCTTCTCTCAATGTAGTTCCATAATATCCACAACCTTGCGAAGCTTAGGTCTGGGCAACGGCTTGATAAGAAGATCCGCTAATTGAAGCTCGCTTGTTACCTTATTTATTAGCAGCTCTCCATTAGTCACAAGCTCTCTTACGAAGAAGTGACGTGTACGGATGTGTTTGGTGCGTCTGTAAAACTCTGGATTCCCAGCTAACTTTATTGCTGTTTCATTATCCACTAGTAACGTAGGAAGACCTTAAGTTGTACGAGACTTCCTATGAGCCGAGTTAACCATACACATTCTCTCGCAGCTTCACTGGCAGCAATCACTTCAGCTTCCGTTGTCGAAATAGCGACATTTTGCTGTTTCTGACTCATCCTGGAGACTGGTCCCTCGGCATACAGGCAAAATACTTCTGAAGTCGATCTTCCAGTCCCTATATCGCCTGCGTGGTCGGCATCGCTGTATGACTCTGTAATTCCAATTTTATAGTTCTTTTTATACATAATGCTGAGATCAAGTGTGTACTGTAGGTACCTCATGATACTTCATCTTCATCAACATCATCTTTTCTAATCATCTTCTCCAGATCATCATTATCAATATAGTCATTTTCTCCCCTTGGTTCAACTGATTCTTCATGAGTCGATACAGCATCATCAAAATTGTCTTCTTCGATGACAGGTGTATAACTATCCAATTGACTATTAATTTCGCTATTGACCGTTACGACTTGACTATTGATCGTAGTGGGTGTCACTACTTCATCCTACTCCTTTCGTACTTAAACGGGAATTTCCTTTTCTGTAACTTCCTCATCTATTTCTTGGAATTTCGTAACCAATGGCTTTTTATAAAAATTATGTCATTGGTTTCCTTGTTCCATAGTCTATAACCGGCATCATTATCGTATCCAACCAACGGAGCCAATTATTCTCAGGTCCTTTATCCGTGGTTTATTTCTAAGCTAAAGCTCAAACGGAGTCTTTGTTCCACGAAATATGGTCCTGTTCTGTTTAAGACATAAGCAGCCGTCTGTACCAACTCGGCTCACAACTGTTGAGGCAATTCTTCATGTGCATGTCATCATAGTTCTAGCTGACTCTACGATCGTACGGTTTTCTCTTTTGCTACACCCATTTTGTTCAGGCGTATACGGCGTTATTAGTCTTTAGTGTATTCCGTATTTCAATAATTCTTTCCGAACTAGTTCATTGTCGAACTCGCCACCGTTATTTTCAAATACTTCAGATTTTATCCTCATGAAGCAGACGTAGCGACATCGATTGTGTTCATATTTAAAAAGGTCAAAATACCGGAATTTCGAGACTGAAGACTATAGCTAATATAATAATAATATGATAATATAATATGCTAATATGATAATAGCTAGTGCTAAACTTCTGTCTGTGTGCTTTTTCAAAAATACAGCCTTCACACAATATGCCATTATCCTTTAACTTTTAAGTTCAATTCTCATTCTATAAGACCTTTCACATGCCTTTTATCTTGGTGGCTCATACTTTAATGCTAAAGCTGCAAGGCATGTACAGCATTAATTGATGCGGTTATTTTCTTATAGCCGAATCTATATAGCCCACCCGTTGCTTATATAGCCCACCATATCTTGTTCTGGTTCCCGTCACGGCGACTATTCCATTCACCTTAATAGAGCATGTAGTTACTTTTTACTCAAATAAACTATTTGGCTTCTTATTCTGTGTAGCTACCAATGAAAAAAGATTCTTGCTAATTTAGGGAACAAGCCAGAAATCACTGAGTAAAAACTATTTTTCAATATTAGGGTTCATTCTAATTGTCCCTTTTCCTAAGGCTTCTATTACATTCCTATCAGCTGTAGTAAATGTGTGAGGTCTATTAAAGTACTCGATTTTTTTTAATAAATCACTTTCTGGCAGAGTATCTAAATCTTCCAAATGTAAAAGTTTTTCTGGTAGTTTCTTACTTTTTTTAGCTTTTAATAATTCCTGATTCAGTTTCTGCCACATATTTTTCATTTCCGATACATGAGTTGCCATGTCATCACCAGTATCCTTTTGAAATTTAAAGAACTCTATACATAAATCATATAACCTGTCTTCATTGACACCGTCATAGAGTCTATACAGTTCATCCCATACGTCCTTGGGATGAGAGAATCGAACTACCTTTTCCTAAGATTTTGCTGCAGTTTACATGCAATGCATCACAGATCATAATCTCTATACACCATTGCTATGGAGTTTTTTCTTAACCGTCCTGTCACATTCCTCTATGTCGATTGTATGTGTAATATATATTAAATAATTATATAATGTGCGTACGTTTTCTCATTATCACCGTATACTGTACCTAACTAGGTAGCAATCTATCAATTGGTAGCAGAGCGTAGTTCGTTCGAGGAACGATGTCATCGTATCGTATTGAACCACTCAGCAAAACTAATTATGATACCTGGTGCGTACAGGCTGTGGCCATCCTAATCAAAACTGAATTGTGGGAATACGCATGCGGAGCCACAAAATTATCCGCGAACGCGACTGCCGAAGAGACAGATATATTTTTGAAAAGGGACATGATGGCTCGTGCTGAAATCATTTTAATGATGTCTCTATCTCAGCTCAAGCAGGTAACTGAGTGTAAAACATCTGAAGAGGTTTGAGACAAGCTAAAGTCAATTTATATAAGTTCGGGATCTGTGCGAAAAGCAACTTTGCTTAAACAGCTCGTTTTAAAGGAAATGGTTGAAAGAGAGGATGTTGAGGATCACTTAAGCAACTTATAGGATGTGGTTGATAAACTAGCAACAATGGGTGTGGAAATCCATCCAGAACAATTAAGAATTATGATGCTGTATAGCCTGCCACGAAGTTTCGAAAATTGCAAGGCTTCCATAGAAACTAGAGACAGTTTGCTAAGTCCATATAATTTGAAAATCAAAATTATTGAAGAAAGTGAAGCCAGAAAGAACAGCAATTATAGAGATAATACTGAAGATGATTTTTATGGCAAAAATAAAAGACAAGGTAGTAACAATAACTGCGGAACTTTCAGGTTCAGATGCAACATATGAGAAGGAAAGGGATATAAGGCTTCTGAATGCCAAGCGAGAGCCGGATATAGTGAAAATAATTCAAATTATGGAAGTTTTAGTGTGCAAGTAATTTGCCTAACGACTGCGAAGCATTTGAAGAAAAATATTTGATGGCTCGACAGCGGATGTACATCTCACATGTACAGCGATGGATAAAAAATGTATACTATAAATAGTGAGTCTGGAACATTGAAACTAGCTTCCAATCAGTATGTCACTCAAGTAAAAGGCAAAGGAAAAATCACGGTTAGAGTGAAGGATGGACACTACGATATAAATAACGCTCTATATGAACTTGAATTGTCCAAGAACCTGATTTCAGTTGGAAACATCACTGATAATGGATACGCTGTAGTATTCCAGAAACATCAGGCGTTATTAAAGAATAGTGGCGGCAATATTGTTCTAAAAGCATATAGAGAGAATGGTCTGTACTACATGAGATTTGACAAAGTAGAAAAGGCCAAAGCAGTAGAAGAAGATTCAAATATTATGAAGTGGCACAAGAAACTCGGACATTTAAATGAATTTGACCTGAAAGCAGCATCCAAGAAAGAACTAATAAAATGATTAGAAATAAAAGAAAAAGAAAAATTGGGCGACTGTGAAACGTGTCTGAAAGGAAAGATGAGCTTACTATTTAATACCTCAGATGGTAAAAAGACAAGAGAGCCACTGGATATTATACATACCGATGTGTGTGGACCTATGCAGGTTGAAACTTATGCTGGATCAAAATACTACGTGACTTTTAATGATGATTTTACTAGATATTGCTGCGTATATTTCGTCAAAAATAAAAGCGAGGTATTTCAGATATTCACAGAATACAAAAACATGGTTTACAATGCATTAAAGCATAAAATAAAGTATCTACAATCGGACAATGGTACCGAGTACATTAACAGATATTTTAATGATTATTTAATGCAACATGGAATACAACGAAGATTAACGCACCTCAAAGTAATGGACTTGCAGAGCGTAAAAATCGGACATTAGTCGAGAAGGCGACATGCCTAATGCTTGAATCAAGTGTTCCAGTGGAGCTGTGGGCAAATACCATTCATACAGCAAACTATGTAACGAATAGATGCCCAACCAAAGCCTTGAATGGACAGACGCCTTACCAAAAATGGATTGTTCGGGAACCATCCTCAAGACGCTTACATATATTCGGTCAGATAATATTTGCCCTAAGGAAAGGACCTAAAAGAGGATGGAAATTTGCTCCTCGAGCCACCGAAGTCGTATTTGTTGGATACGCAAAATTTGCCAGAAGGATACCGAATCTTCGTTCCTGATTCAAAAGAATTCATCGAAGTGTAGTCGAACATCATGAACTAATCGAAGGCGAAACAGATCATGATGATGCCAATACCAGAAGATAATCTAAATAAAAAGACAATTGCCAGTATGGGCTAAGTATTATGAGATGCAAGGCAGAAACGACGAGGAAATGACTACTAATATAAATGTATCTATGCGAAGAAGAAGAGGGAGATGAAAAGTACTGGCATGATGCCATAAAGGCAGAAATTTGAGCACATGTAAAGAACGGTACGTGGAATATCGCAAAACAAGAAAAAGAAATGCTTGTAGATTTCAAAATGATTTTAAAAACGAAAAAAGGTCTGAAAAACACAGAGGTAAAGAAAGCGAGACTAACTAGTTGCAAGAGGATTTTGGGAAAGACCCGGAATTGATTATAATGAGACATATTCTCCAGTTGCAAAGCTAAATTCAATTAGAAGCATCATCGCTATATCTGTGGAAGAGGAATTGAAACTTAACCAAATGGATGTCACAACAGCTTACCTAAATGGCGTGCTAGATAAGAAAATAGCAATGGAGACACCAGATTACTTGAAATAATATGTGGCAGAAAGTAGTAACAATGATTTAACACTGTTCCATAAAGCTAAGAAAATGTTAGAGGACTTGAAAAACATAAAAGGAGAGAAAATATGTTATCTCGGAAAAACACTCTACGGCTTAAGGCAGTCAGGTGACAGGTAGAAAAAATGGGATTTGTTCCATCAGAAGCTGATCCTTGCGTACATATATTAGAGAAAGGAGGAGCTAAAATGATAGTAGTAATATACGTAGATGATTTGTTAATAGATTACTCCTGTGAAACAAAATTAAAAGAAATAAAAAATATGATTACTGAAAAATTCGAAATGAAGCATCTAGAAGAACCTGACCAACTTTTAGGAATACAGATTAAAAGGCAAGGAGGAGACGAAATAAAGTTATATCAAGAACGATATATTGAAAAAATGTTGAAGAAATTTTACATGGAAGACTGCAAGCCGACAGTTACACCAATGGAACTTGATCTGAAATTACATAAAATTAAAAAGTGTGATGAAAAATTACCTTAAGAACAATTGATTGGCACACTGATGTATTCAGCCATGGCCACCGGCCTGATATAATGTTCAGTGTGAGCTATTTGTCACAATTCAACAGGTGTTTTGGAGAGGAATATTTTTAGAGCGCGAAGTGTGTACTACGGTATTTAAAAGGGACCAAAGGCGTGGGCCCGTGCTACAAGAAAACCAAAATGGAGTTGTATGATCAAGCTGATGCAGAATTTGCATCTTGTGCGATAGATCGAAGATCGTATAGTGGCTACTGTTTTTAAACTCGCCGGTGCTCCCGTTAGCTGGGAATGCAGAAAACAAAAGAGTGTAGCCTTATCAACGGCCGAAGCAGAGTACACGTGTGTGGCTGGAGCTGCTAAGGAAGCAATTCACCTAAAGGTGCATCCAGACAGAGCGCGGCATGCGCAGCAAATGATTTTTTTTGATATGATAGGCTGCCTCAGGCTGACGCATCTAACATATAAAATAAATTATTTGCGGCGCATGTCTCGCTCTGTCTGGATGCATCTTAAAGCGTTTAATAAATGACATAACAGAATGGAGGCAACCCATTGTCAAAAGATATAATGATAATCAGGCTGCCATACAATTGACGAAAAACCCTATGATTGGCTCTAAGACAAAGCACATTGATACGAAACTACATTTCATACGACAGTTGAAAGAGGTTGAAATAGAATACCGTCCAAGTACCCACATGGAGGCAGATATGATGACTAAGAGTTTATCTGGACCAAGGCTTAAAGGGTTGAGATTCTCACTTGGCTTAATATAGCGAACATGCTAGTGATGAGGGGTGATATGTTGGAGTTTGCATGCAATGCATCACAGAGCATAATTTATATACATACACAGTTTCTATGGAGATTTTCCTAACTGTCCTGTCACATTCCTGTATGCCGATTGTATGTCTAACATCTATTAAATAACTATATAATGTGCGTACGTTTTCTCATTAGCATCGTATACTGTACCTAACTAGGTAGCAATCTATCAGATTTCATCTGATATGTTGTTCGTAACCAGTAGTAACGCAGTACTTTCCAGCCTAACATACTCCGATAACTTTTTGTTATACTCCGTCAAAGCCACTGTGGACGCAGCACTAGTATCAGTGCCCTCATCTAAGGCTTATTTGGTTTTTGAGTTTTTCCTTGAATAATGTCTAAAATTCCGTCCAAGCCCCGTAACAGAGAAGACATGTGGTATATCCGTTGTATCCAGTTATTTCCATCAAGCTTACATAATATGTATTTTACTTAGCTTCATGCTTAGTTTCCAACAAATATTTAAGTGAATATATCTTGACCCATAATTTATTACGAGTCGTTTAGTCTCGTTTTAAACATTATCAGTAAGATAAAATAAAATGCGAATTTAAATTCAGTGTCTTTTCATTTTTATTGACCAGACAGAAGTGAAACCACAGAACATATATACTCTTAGGGGGAGTGAAACGTCTACATACAAAACATATGACAAGGTTTTCTTATGGTGACACACATTGCACTCAAAGAAGTTTGCATACTTAGATTTTAGTACAGGTTATATGCATTAACTTTATCAGTGGTGTTACGTGTTACATACATCACACAGATTTTTAAGCTATTGCATAGCTTTTATCGCGGGCTTTGAGCGCGGCGACCGAATCAAGAAATTCCGTAACGAAAATAAAACCTAACACCCCCCACTCCGCCTACCATGTAGCTAGGCCGAGCGTTCGCTTGACGTGTATGTATATGGTACGACTGTACTTGAATTAATATCAAAGAAAAAAATACTGCATAAATAAAAAATAAATAAATAATTATAATTGCATAAGTTGATAAAAAATGCTATGCAATAGCTTTACCGTGGCAGTCCCCGAGTGCCACACGTGTTTATATTTTTATCTTTACTTTGCGATTTTAATGTTTTTTTTTCAAAAAACTAATTCCTACTTAAGTATTTTTAAGCAATTTGTATTAATAATTATTAATTACACTTGATATTTACTGAGTTTTATGTCTAATTATTTTGTTAAATTTTGATGAGAATATGATGTCAAGTTTATTCACTTAACCATCCGCAAAGTTTTTAAATTGGCAAGTATTTTGTATCAATAGGAAAAAAACTAGACATGGATTTTTAAAGTAATTTGCTGTGGAAGTCTGAGGTATAAGTTCATTTTGGAAATAGGGTTTCTTGCCCAAAATAGTTTGGGAATCCCTGCTTTAGACCATTTACAGTAGTCTGAACAACGCATGAAACTGCATTTCTAGTGTAGCGTGACGAGTGAAGGTGTAACAAAATGCGAGTTTCCACAGAAGCAGTGCTAATTAGCGGTTTTTTTCCAGAAAAAACACAAAAAAAGTGAAAAATTACTTTAATTTCGGAAGTCCGTGTCTTTGGTTTTGTATTTTCGTGTTTGCCACCGACTTCCGACATTAAAGTTATTTTTCACTTTTTTTTGGAAGTCGGTTGTTTTCTTTTTTTTTGTAAAACAGTTTTAATTTTTCACTTTTTAGTTGTGGTACCTACCCCACACAAATTCGTATACCACTATTTGATATGTAAATAACAGTGACAGGAAATTATTAATACATCATCAATAAAAACTAAGTAAAAAAAAGACGCAGTATTAAGGATAGCTCAAAAACTACTGGTCAAAACTTGATCAAATTAACTTCACTTTTCAAATAAATAAAAAAGCCATCCGAATCGGTTCACCTAGAAAAGAGTTTTGAGCTAACACACATTTGAAAAAAATAGTCTAATTGAGAACTTCCTCCTTTTTTTGAAGTCGGTTAATAAGAAAACTCTTTGCACTAAAGCAAAGTTAAAACAAATTGTGGGTTTGAAATATACCGATTTGTCTACTTTTTTACGCCTCGTCACCGCAGTGTAGCTGCGGCACCGTGTTAAACTCAAACTCAAAACTCAAAGCATTTATTTCAATTAAACCATTTACAGGCACTTTTGAACTGTCAAAGAGTCGGTCAGTTAGTCAGAAAGTTGAAGCTAGTTGCCCATTCCAAAACGTAGATCTCTATGGAGAAGAACGGGCAAGAAACTCCAAGGACACTCTTTTTAAATCAAGATATTTCAAAATCCTGGGTACATTATTCTTAATGCATCTCATTATATTTAATGCTGCTATACACCCAAACCAGCTTGTTTACTAGATGGCACTAAGTGTGGTGATGGTCCAGTGGTTAAGGCACCCGCTTCTCAAGCACCAGGCTGTGGGGTCTGGGGGTCATTTTATATTTTCATTGTTTATTTTGGACATCACTGACATACCTAAGCCGAAAGAAACCACTCTGAAGAAATCTGGACATATACATAAAAACATATTATATATATATATATTTGAAATCGGAAATTTGCTTTAAGCAAGCGAAAACAAAAAATTAATTTGGAATGCCAAGAATTTATTAATTACCACCAACTATTTAACGTATAATTTATTTTTAAGAAATAGTCCTAATTTAAAAAATGATACATTTATTAAAATTACTAGCTGGTAGAAAATTCTTGAGTTTTGGTATGATTGCTCTTCATCATATTCATTTCCTACTTGTCTCCTGGCCCCATACGCTTCTATGAGGGACAGAGTAACGTAGAGAATTAAATGTCTTGTTAAAGTAGACATCTCCAATTCAGGAAAAGACATCATTGTTGGTCTTCTTTAATTATCTGTACTGCTGTCTTTATAAATACTTATAATTGTTTTCTTTTTACAAAATTCTTGAAGAAAATATGTTTGTTAGAGAACACTTTTATTTTACTTGCTTTTTTAGATACTAGTTTTGCAGCTTTAATTAATAATTTTACCCATATACTGCACCGCTCTTTGGCTTTGTAGAACATGATGCTCGTCTTTATCTGATAAAGCACGAAGCTTGTTTGTGTTCTATTTTCTAGGAGATTTCGGTAGTCTTGTTTTCTTAACTTGATTGTGACTCTTCCTTATGTTTTTTGCCTTTTTTGAGGCAAAGCTTCTTAGGCTGTTCAGGCTTGCCGCCATACTTCTTCTTGTCCGGACACATGGCATTCTCGACAGCCGTGTGACCACTTTCATTGCGGTTCTCTGTTGGTGATGAACCAGCCGGAAGAACTAGTTTACGTTCCTTTGCCTTCTTCTTCTTCTTAGGAGGCATTATGTCATCTTCTGCTTATCTTCTCCCCAAAATAATAATAGGAAAAATTATGGGAAAATTGGTCTAAAAGTTGGATTACGAATTCAGATTGTGCTGATTCTGGTTACGTTACATTTTGATTTGTTTTTACCGTACGTAAACTGGTTTTAAATATTTTTATTTGGATAAAATTTCACAGTTCGAATTTTCCTTTGTGCCAAAAATTCTTTTCTGATTGACGTTTTAACCAAAGAGAATTAAAAAAAGTGCTGTAAGTCAAATTAGGCGATCTGTTTTTCTTGACAAAGAAGGTCGGTGATGTTATTGACTGCCAACTTTTATCTAATTTGAGACCAAGAAGGCACACAAGTCCTCACTTTCCACCTGACGCAGGCCCTCACCGGACATGACTGTTTCGGGAGGTTCCTGTTTCGGATAAGGCGGGAGGAAACGCCCGGGTGTTACCATTGTGTGGATCGACCGGAGGACACGGTGGAGCATACGGTGGAGGTCTGCCCGGCTTGGGCGGAGCACCGTCGTGTCCTCGTGGTGGCGATCGGCAGCGGCGATCTCTCGCGTCCGGCCCTGGTCCAGAGCAGTACCTGGTACCTGGTACGGAGCGAGAGGGAATGGGAAGCCATCACCTACTTCTGCGAAGCAGTAATGCTCGCAAAGGAGGAGGCAGAGCGCGTGAGGGAGAGGCAATCGTTGCACCCTCACGCTCCCAGTCACCGCAGGAGGAGACAACCTAGGCGTCGAGAGTCGATTCCCGACCGGTCACCGTAGGCACGGGCTTGCGGACGGAGAGCAATGGGCAGCTCACCGTCCGGTAAGGACCAGGCCCGGGTCGACGGCGCGTCGTGTTCCACGCGTGCCTCAAAGAGATTTCAGTATCATTGACGGGGTCCGAAAGGGCCGCTGCCTGCCGGGGTCGCGGATTGTTCGAAAGAGATACCGTGCCCTGGCGCACAGGCAACTGAAGGAATACGGGTGGGTTTTAGTCTAAGAGTCTGACACCCCCTTTTGCTCCGCCCAGAGCGAGAGAAGTCATTTGATGACTTCCCACCCAAAAAAGAAAAAAGAAGAAAGCACACAAATCGGTCTCCATGTTGGCATAGTTGGTATTAAGACCAGTGGGGTATTTTGATAATCCAACAACATTCATTGCGTTATGTTGTCGAGAAGATAAATTTTCCTATCACAATTATGAGCAATGGAATTTCCTTCAAAATCCTTCGGATTGCGTTACGCGATTGGGTTGCAGGCTGGACAGTCTGGGTCATGTCTGGGTGCGGAAATTGTTGTGTTGTTAGCAAACTATTGAGAGATGCCTATGTCTAGCAACGGAATGCGATAGACTGAGTTGCTTGATTCATCAATTTTATTTTGCATTCTTTAACAGATCTTCAAAACATTCGAGGAAAATAAAAGTTATCAATTTTATAAACTCATATGCTTTATTTCGTACTGGTGCGTTTGCCTTACAAATATACTTATTAAAAAATTAAACAGAAAATTCCATGTTTTTTTAATCATTTATCTATTATTATGACGATCACTTAACGATATGCTTCCAGAAATTAAAAGCAACACCAAATTATTTAATAAATAGGAAGATAATTATTATAAAGCAAAATATAATTATTATACAAAAATGAGTAGAATACTTTATACAGCTCAGACCTTTATCCAACAAATTATAAATACATAGATTTTAAATAATCAAGTAATAAGAAAATAAAATAGTAAATTATAAAAGTTTCAAACAACTGATTTTATTTTTAAGTTGATCAAAGTTAACAAATACCTGTATTTTGATTTTTTATTTGAATTTAATTGAATGTAAATGACAAAAAATTAAGAAGTCTATTAAAATGTCTTATCAGAAAAAGGCCCGCTATTTGTATCTTTGGTGAAAAGTTATTGCTTTCTTCATATAAAATATAAACTATTATTACACTGCGCTGTATACTAAAGACGTTACAATATTTTTTTAAGTCTTTGGCGTTTCTCTAAACTGTATGACGTATGTTTTAAAACAATATTAAAAGCATGCTCATCGGATTTGAGAAAAATATTTACATTTAAAAATCTCAATAATAACTTTGAGAAAATAATAATCAATAATAATAATAAATGGACGGAAACGATAAGATTTCATAACTAATATTTCTTCACGATAAAGCAATTATTTGAACTTATTATTTTTATATAATTATGGCATACAGCGTGCTAATTTGAACATGCTATACACGTATAATTAAAAACTAACCATTTTGATATAAAAAGTACAAAAAAACACGAATAATCTCATAGTAATTTCAAAAAATAATCTAAATAATGTACTAAGCAGTTGACTTGCCAAGTTTGTTGTATAGCTTCATCGGAAGCAGTTACATTTAATAACAATACAAAAGAAATAAATTAGATAACTTATATAAATGATAACAATTTAAAATGTATAATAAATGTAAAATATTCATTCCATTGTGCACACAGGACAGCTTAAATAAAAATACATGGAAGTTTAAAAATTAAATGTTACATAAAATTACTCACTACTTTGTAATTATGCTGAGGTAAAAAAAGAGAATAAACCTTAAATCCTAATAATGACATTAAATGAATTACATATAGTTTTCATTAAAATACATTATTTACATCTTAACGTAGTGAAGTAACTTTGGCTTTCTGAACGTTCATTTAATTAAAGATAATGAGTATAAATGAAATAATTTTCTTAAATGTTCAAGAAAGCAAAAGTCAAAGCGGTACTGACCTGGTTAAAATTAGGAAAATAATAGAATATTATAAAGGATTGTACAAATATATTAATTTATCTACAAAAGGACATTGTCTATAGGAAATAAAACTAAGTTCTCACATGATCGATCGATATACATTTATGTTTAGTGTCCGTTTTATCACTTATGTTTGTTCGTTGTTATCCGCCGACTACTACTCGCACGGCGTACGTTGATATCTGGAAAAAAAGAAAAAAACATGATTTTTTTACTTTAGTCTAAAAGACCAAGTTTCTGTTACGGGCAAATGCCGACCTATTCTGAATGTTACCGTGAAAACTTGGTGAAGAGAGATTTCAGTGAGCTGTCAATAGTGTCATAGGGATTGACACTTTGCCTGATTGCATCTGGTTGAATGACAGCTCACTCCATATAAGTTTTAGAGACAGTCAAATTAAACTAGCAGGAGGTTTAGTCAGGCTGTGAATGATAATGATGATAACCTTTGTGATCTTTTACGGGGTACTGTGTAAAATGTTATAATAAAATACTACTCGATATTTTTCAAATAAATGAGAAGAAATTTAAAACGTGCATTTTAAACGCACACTATGTAGACAAGCATATTATAAGTTCAATTATTATATCGTAGATAAAAATGCTTGGCTTAATGCTGGTCCTGCTCCACAGCCACTTGGGCTCACTAGTTGAAATTTGAATGTTTGGAAGCGATGTTTCCTTTTAATTCTTTCTGACATTGCGAACTTAATGTTTATTTTTTATAAAATATGTTTTATTGTTGAATGCCCCATTAGATATTAATGATTATCTTTTCATTTTGGTTGTAAAATTTTATTCATCTCTCAAATACATAGCAAACTATAGTTTTGTATAATTTAGAAGCATTTTTTCAATTTAGTAAATGTGAGTACCATGGATTCGTTTATTATGTCATTATTATGTATGTTGACTTGAAAGCATGACAGTTGAGACTATGTCATACTGACCTACATGTCTCACTGATGGTGGCGCGTGTGTTTAATCATTTGGTTCCCTATAAAATGGTTGAGCTGGATGGTGCTGATCCACGCGTTATGTTCGTGAACGGGCGCCGTCGGTTGGGACTGGTCATCTTTTAACTGTCGCGGCTTAGTTTTATTTTTAATCTTATATTTTAAGTTGTTTCTTAATATTTTTTTTCTTCATTGTTCTCACATATAGAAGCAACAAGAATAATGTACCCAGGATTTAGTAATATCTTGATTTAGAAAGAGTGTTCTTGGAGTTTCTTGCCCGTTCTGCTCCATAGAGATCTACGTTTTGGAATGGGCAATTAGCTTCAACTTTCTAACTAACTGACCGACTCTTTGACAGTTAAAATGTTAAAATGCTTTGAGTTTGAGTTTGAACCTTTTTCAAACAAATCTGGCTATATGAAATGTTCAGTACGAATGTTAGTGAATATAGCTGCAGGCAATGATATTATAAGTAAACAGACGTAGATAGGTCATACACGCTCCGCAAGTGGCACGTCAAAACTTGGCTAATTAGCATAGTTGCGTACTGTCTGTCTCTTTTTCGCTCCAGTTAATTACGACATGCCGTCCTACTTCCACGTGTCATCTAATAGTATGATAATGTGCCGTTTTTGAAGATCGAATGTTGTGTAGGTAACTTATCTTCCTCTTTTCTAAACTAACATTATAAAGAGAAAAGATTTGATTTTTTGAATGTTTGTTTGTTAAGCTTTCATGCTAAAACGGCTGAACGGATTTGGAAGAAATTTAGCACATGGGTAGACCATGACCCGGATTAGGACATAGAATACTAGTTGTCCCGATGTTCTTACGGGATCGAGACTTATGCGAGTGAAACCGCGGGGTGCAGCTAGTTACTTAAAATATAATTGGCTGCAAGTACAAAAACTCCAACATGAACAAAAAGATTAATCAGCAAGTGAAGCTATAACTATGGTCAGAGGTCCTACCTACTAAGTTATTCTAAAAAAGATGCTCAATGTGATGAGATGATGCCAATTTTTTCTGTTATAAGAATCACGTGAAATGATAAAATCGCTTCAAGAACTAGCTAATATTGATTCCATTGGCAATCGATTCTCCCAAGAAACTCAATCAAGCTTCAACTCCTTGGTCCAACCAACTGAATTCATGCAATCAATTCGTTCCATAGATTCGCCGTATTGAAACCATTTCCCCCCGAAACTTTAAAAGTGTTCGCAGTGGAATCACTTTAACTTAATGCGTTGTAAGTTATCCAAACCCTGAGGGACTACTGTGCCCTTTGTCAGCGCCCTTTGGGACAAATATAGGGACGGGACAACAAATGCACTAGTGTGGCCTATTGTGTCCCTGATTTATTTTGTGTCGATTAATTTATTTGTAATGATATTTTTTAGTGATGACAGGGTTGTTTTTTTATAGTTTTTTTACTGCTACAGTTATAAACTTAAGTGATTTTTTGTTTTAATTTGGACGTGATTTAAAACAATCCCAATGTTGTACGAGGGCGGAACTGAAAATTTCGGGAACGTTGAAATTCAGCAAACCAGCGATAAATTGTGGTTTTGGATGGGGCTTCATCACCAAATGCAGAAATCATCCGGTCAACACACTGTTTTTGTGTTAAACCACTTGGAAAGTCATAATAAATCATCGCTCTTGAATTTTCTCGAGTCAATTCCATTTTCTCAACGACTAAACAAGTTTGACAAAACCTTGTGACAAGACCGAGAATCTTTTTTTAAATAAATAAATGATATTCGATTTTTAAAACCAAGGAGTTTTCAATTAAAAAGATTTTAATATGACAGGAACAGTGGAAATATTCCATTCCCGATACTTTTAGTGCAGCCCTCGTAACATAAAAAAACGGTTATTATTTATTTAATGATGTAAAATAGTAAAAGTACTCCAGATGTCGATAAAAAAATACCTACTGATTATAATTCGGAGCCTCTGATTTCAAGTTACATCCACAAGAAACACAAGAAACATAAGGAACACAAGAATATACAATAAACTAATAGATACATAAGAAAGTTTAAAATTTCTTAAATGACAAACGAGGCATTTTTGTTTTCGCTTGAAAGATTTATCGAAACCACAAGTTTAATCAAAAACTATGTGATGATTTCACTATACCTCAAAATCATATTATATTAGGTAGATTTCAGTTCCCTTTTCATATTATCATTACAACAAACAAAGCAGTTCTTCTACTCGACAACAATGCTCACAGAATTTGCGACAATTCCGACCCTATATGAATATCAGAACCAAAATATATTGTTGCTAACAAAACTAATAACGAGCTTTATGAGCTTGAATAGAGGGATCATTTTTGTACGATACTTCGAATTATTGATGCAGAACTAAGTTTGTATTGTAGAGTAGCTTTGATGTAGCACCTATGGGATTGGGAATTTGTATGTAATTTGAAGGTGGAATCAAAACAGTATATTGAACGAGTGATTCTTTATATTCCAATTGTCAGATTGTCAGTGAATTTTCCGAAGGATTTGAAGGGCAATGGCTTTTGATCGTAGACGAGTTGGTGGATTTTGGTATTGAGATCAGGTATCGCTTAGTTGTTTCCTATGATTGTTTTTATAGGTTTAATCATTCGAGCAAAATGGGGGAGGATTTTGTCAAGCTGAGACCCAATTGGCTAAAGATAGTCAAATTCTTTTAGTTGACTGTGTTTTGTTTCTTTGATAACTCACAATTAGATTGTGATACTGGCTCTTTTTAGAATAAAGGTTGAGGCATTTTTTTTTCAATAACCATATCTAAAACTACTTTAATTATGTATGAACATAACAATGTTTTACTTTTCTTGTCAGATTGTTATTTCTTGTGTACGTATACATGCATACAAATGTCGACAGGATAACTCTTTGTAACTACAATATTTGTATTAAACTTCCGTAAGATTTTTAACCCACCATAAATTAAAAACTGTCAATCCATCCACATGGGATTACCTCTAAGCCTTTGACACCACATATACATTAACCGTTCACCAAATTTTAAAGCCTTTAAACCGTTGCTCGTTTAGCAGCCTCTGACTAACAAATGGCGATGTGTTGGGAATAAATCTCACTCGTTTATCACTTAAACAGGCTGAAACGGTCAGTTTTTAGAGGGTATACCTCTGGGAAGCGTTTTAGCACCTGTGCTGTTTAATTAATTGGGATTGTTCCTTTCGTTTGTTTTTTAAGCGTAAACGAATGGGAACAAGGACAAAAACAAGTCTCATTTTCATAATGTATTTCTCGATGTCGATAAAACAAAACGTTATTAGTTGGTTTCAATTTTACAATAATCCCTTTCTTTTAGCTTACTTCAAAATTGGGCAGTTCTTTTTACCCTACGAATAAATATTGATTCGTAGTTTTTACCCTATAATGTAGCAACTGTACTTGATTTTAACAAAAGATTATTTGGTTAGAATCTAACTGATGCCATAAATGACGCAACCGCTGTGAATGCATCAATTTACCTACGCAATCAATTTACTTATTTTAGACATTAACGCCAATTTGCACTACAAATCGCTAAATGCCTTTAATGCTAAACGAATTTAAAACGTCGTTCTAATTCTGTCAATTGTTTGAAGATGACTGAGACATAATACATAATTTTAAATACGTCCATTCAGTGATGTTTTATGCAACTGGGCCTAAATATGTTATTTGGGCAATGGAACTGTTACGGCTTGTGTTTATGATATTGTTGATAATAAAATACATACCACTTTGACAGTAGGCCGGTGGCGGCGGAATGCGAGTAGGGTCCCCCATACGGCGAGTATTGTGAGTAGGGGGCCGCGTATGCGTATTCACTGGCTAAAGTTGTCGTACCTGGAAAGTAAGGGATAGACATATAAGTATGTAGGTATAAAATATCAGCCGTTAATATACCACTAAAAAGTAAAAGCTTTATTACCAACGTAGAAGAAAAGCGAATTGTCACAGCATATTGGCAATTTATGATTATTATAGCTCATTGTTTACGATATTTTACCGTCCCCGAAAAGTTTTTACTAAGACCTGAACCAAGGCATACCTAAATATACGATCAACCCTTAGCTCAAATTGGCTATTTCGTTAAAAAATCGAGAAATTAGCCCCGATTATGTGTGTTTCTACAATGTAATTAATTAAATAATATTATGACAATTTATCTCATTTTGCACAGCTACACACGCACACACGTTTAATTGAACGTTTAACAACAATCCTCTTAATTAGCATGTACATAATTACCTATCCAAATAAAACCCGTCCTGCCATACAAATAAACATAAAAAAGATACATTTTTTTCCTTTAGTGTGTCCTTCGAGAACTCGCTTCCTCTTTCCTCCATCGTCTTAAGAAGGTACGTCATCTAATGATTTATGGTCTGTCTCTATTGTAGTCTCAAATTTGTTTAATGAGATAATCGTTTGAGAGGGTAGGGGGAATCTTGAAAGTTTTTGGTTGTAGTTCTAGTTTAAAATAGTACATTAGATAAGTGTTACTATTCATTTTGAATGTATATGAGAGAGCCATGGCGGTTTTAAATTAATATTCGTATTGAAACGTCAATAATTCTGCCGAGCATCTTCCCAACTTAGTTGGGGTTGGCTTCTAGTCTAACTCGATGCAGCTGAAAAACCAGTATTTTATTTGGAGCGACTGCTTATCTGACCTTCATAACCCCGTTACTGGGTAACACGGTACCTCTTGTAAGACTGGTTGTCATACTTTTGGGCTTCTGACTGCCCATAATGAATGATAGCCGGGACCAACGGTTTAACGTGTTTTCCAAAGCACGGAGATGTCTCGATATGTAATAGATGGTCACCCATCCATGAACCAATCACGGCAAGCGTAGCTTAACCTTCGACCAACTCGTGGGGCTGTTGTCATTTCGTCACGAGGCCCTACCTACGTATTGAAACATACCAATCATAAAATGTAACGTTTGAACCAAAAAATAATATTTTTTGTATGAAGCTAGCATCAAATCCAAAACCTAAAGATAAGGACGATAACGGATGCCCATTCACCTTACCGTTCACTTCAGACTGGTATACAGAGTGGTACATTACGTATTATTTATTCACAAAATCAGCGATCTCATTATACGCAACCGCTGCGTTATTTATTAACATCATCCAATTTGATCACTCAGAATCACCACTCAACATTAATAGGCTGTGCCCAAAGCGGCACGCCTCAAACAAATTTAACACTAACACGCCCCCTGAACACTTACGCGTAACCACTTGCAACCCCCTCCCACCCCCGGTTTAATATTTATAAACGTGAGCCTAAACCCGTTTGAGCTAGCAGCACTTCTGTTCCGCAGACTCTTGTGCCGGTTCGTTAGCCCAGACAAAGCCCGTATGATCCCCCACCATCCCCCTTCTAAAATTATTTGCATAGAGCCCCGAATGAGCTATTAAAGATGTCTGCGTGCCCCCCTCGCCACCCTCTACCAAGATAAGCAGATTGCGGCAGATTAAAGACCAGAAGCGTAAAGAGCGGCCCCCACACCGCTCCCTGTGGCACTCCATTTTAGAATCTCTCTTTAATATGCATAAGTGCTAAAACTGTGGGCGCTGTATGAAATTTTATGATGTTATAATACAGAGAGCATTGCGGGGTCCAAGGAGAAAATTAGATTTCCGTCGGAGTGCCTCGGAGTGGCTCACTCGACTTTGTCGAAAGCTTTCCTGACTTTTTTAACGCTTTTGTTTTCTCAACTGTGATTCTTGCTGTTTATCTGTTCGGCCACTTTTGTTTTAGCTTTCATTGTTTTATTTCTGTGCGTGGATCTTTATTGAGGGGGAGACGCAATTTTATTTGTCTCTTTTTTTTACTTTTGTCTAAGCTGTAAGAGGATACTAACATATTTTTCTGTAATTTATCGTCCTTTTGGATTTTATTTTACAGGTAGATTAAATCGCTGCACTCTGAGACTAACCTTATCTTTTATAGTGAGACCATTTTCATAAGATATCGTAGATACTCCTTGCCATACCTACTAATTTATACACTTCTTTATCCTCAACTAAAGTTAATATGGCTCTTATATTCTAGATGTATGTTTTATTACTTAGATGTTTTACGAATATGGCGTCTGTTAAAGTAAGTGCCTAATTTAGTCTTTGTGCTCATTTTATGTCCTAAGCGTAGAACGCTATAATCCAGATTTATGTAGGTATAACAATAATGTTAAGTAGGCCTTTCTAAGGGAATTAAACTATATGCGGTATTAGCACAAGTTTAACTGGATCCATAATTACTTGTTTTACACAATATTTATATTCACCCTTATTTGTTTTCTATTGTGCAAAAAATCGTAAAATTATTAGCTACATCAATGTTGTAGCATAATTTTTGTTTATGGCATAATCAGTGATGAAAAAACCACTCATTCTTCTTAAAATGTCGTTGGTAATGTCAATTGAGTTAGTCCAGAATTTAGCTACGAGTTTGGTGTCATTAGTAGCGTCCATTAGTTCCTGTTACGTACAGGTATTAGGGCGCGCAGGACAAGTTAATTGATATCACTGTTAAAGAGACACGTGCTGTCCTAGTAGAATATTAAATAGTTACTCACCATCATAATGAGCATATGGAGGGTACGGCGGTGCAGGCGGCTGTAACACCACCAGCGCTGCCGCATCAGGACTTGCAGCTGCCGACGGAGGTTCCCCTCCCGCCCCTCCATTCGAACCCGTTGAATCATTCGTTGCTGCAACAAGATCAACAGTTTAGGATATTGTTTCTTCTACTTCTATTGCAATAAGGTATAGTGTTTTTTCTTTACTTGTCAGATTTGGTAAACAAATACGGCGTACTGATGTTTCGTTTGCAAGAAAATGGTTGTGTTAATTTTAATTGGTGTAAGATGAAATTCTTTATTTTGTTTTATAATCTAACTTTAAGCGTGTCCTTGATGTGAAAACTCGAGTATGTTTGTTTACCAAATAGGACAGATAAAAAAAAATACACCGTATATAAGGTAGCTTACAGAGTGGTTGAAGAGATGTTTGCCCTAACGTAGGCAGGCGATTGTGCGCTGCCAAAGAGGAAACTACACGTTATTAATTTATCAATGTGTCCTATGGTGGACAAAGTCAGTCAGAGATGGAGGTTCTATAATATAGGAGACTTACAATAGTACACAACATAGTTTTATTTTATTTACATGAGAGGGGCAATTTCCGATTTTAAAGAACGTTCTTATTCTCATTTCTAGTTTATGTATGTATGTTTCTGTGTTCTCATTCTACTCGGATCTCTCTGTCTCAATTTGTCAAAAAACCAGCATTTTAGAAAAGTTTTTGAAATCGATTGTCGGTGAGATGTGATTGCGATTAGATTTTGAACGTTTTTATATACAGAAATTGGCCTTCGGGTAAAATGAGTAGGGTCAATCTTTTTTACCGACAAGAGGAGGGCAAATGTGACGTCATATCAGGCCAATTCTAGAAAACCTAACACCAAAACGGCTTAACTAGGAATCAGACCCCTGACGCTTATTATCTGAATTATCGATCATTTTTATCGTTATTATATGTTTTTATTGTATGTTGTATGTACAGGGTCAAATTAAACTAGCTAGCGAAACTCCGCAGACGTGATGGGTAACGATATTTAACATGATCAAACAAAAAATAAATAAATTTGATGAATTTTTGGTGGGGTGAACGACCGCAGTTAGTGTAGATACTTATATCAGATTATAAAAAAAAAAATGGGTATACTTCTTAGACGTGATTGCTATCGACACACGATAAAACAGATTTTCTTATCTTATATTTCAAGTAACAACACCACCAGCGGTCGTTGACCCCCAAAAAAATACATCAAATCTTTTTTTTTGTCCTCTTTAGGTATCGATACTCATCACGTCTGCAAAGTTTCGCTAGTTAATTAAATTTGACCTTATATATCTGGACAGTAAACGATTTAAGTTTTTCATTTTCATTGCGACAATCAAGTACATACGTATATAGGTACCATATCTTTTTTAACATAAAAATATCTCATTTGCATCGGAGTTAATAACACTATCAAAGATATGCAAATCAGTTATAAGACCACACTTTATGAGCTGCATGAGTAATAACTTAATCACTGTTAACGCATATTAATTAGTTAATTAGAGCTTGACAGTGTTCAAGAATAATTATATCAACAACGCTAGACACCGTAATTTATTGTGATTGATAACGATTCGTCTTGAAACGTAACGGCATAAGACGCCTTCCGGGTTAGAATACTACGTCCATTCAGAAAGGCCAGTGTAATGGAAGTAGCCTGACTTGGTAGGTTTCTTGAACGCTTGCACGCATAAAGTCGTGCTACACAATTGTTCGAGTTCGGATTCGGCAAAGCCAGTCGGCAAATTGGTTATATCTAGTTGTTATATTAATATGTTCGATAATAAGCCGAGCGGCTTAGCCCGAAATGTGCCGAGCCGACCCGAACATGATACAGCGCGGGTAGATGACAAATGGAATTTGCATAATAATAATAAGTTGATAAATGCCGAATATTGTGTAGTAATTGCTTCGGGTTGCCTTTTTTCTTCAACAAATACTGCTGAATCGAATGTGCCAAAATTTGTAGCATCCGTAAGGATTGAAACTATCCTACAAAGTCCCTCAATTTCATTTAAAAACCTCCAGGATTTATAAAAGACGTAACAAGGAATATCAATCCGTATAACAAAACCTTCGGATCTCGGACGAAACGACCCGTATTTTAAATCGGCCCTGAAATACTGTTTGGGCCGAAAACGAATAGTTTTTAACTGAATCCTGAAAAAGGCTGACTTGACTGTCTGTGATTTACGTTGGCATCGGAATGTTTTGTGACCGACTACAATTTATGTGTGGTCAAATTTATTAAGGTTTTAAAAGATTTTTGAGAGATTTATGTTCATTGATGACTTTGTGCATGGATGATGTATTTGTTGCGTGTGTTCGATTCTTTTACTTTGTTCTGTAATCCATTTACTGTGAATTAAAAAGAAAAACAAGGTATTTTCTGAATTAATCTTTCAGTTGATGGAAAATAATAATTTCTCTATTAACAAGCCGCATCCTATTGCACTGGAAACCAGCACAATAATTGGTCAAACGCGTAATAAATAAAATATCTAAGTCCAAATCGATTTATCAAGATTATACGACTATTTATAAACGTTTAAGATTTCAAAAGATAGTTCATTCGAACTTTCATTCAGGATTCCAAAGGAATTTGAGGCTCAAGACATTCTTTCTCCCTCAACCAACAATGTGACCGTAGCCCAAATTCCCATTAACCTAGACATTACCCACAAAAATCCATGTCAAGCCAACAGTTATGGTGGCATGAGTATTGTCACCGCAGGCAATTTTCAGGGCGTGACAAATAATGGGGTAATGATGGTTCTTCTATGGAAAATTATGGAGTTGAACGAAACAGCAAGTTTGCCTCCGTTAGTTTTGTCAACTTGATTGTTTCTAACTGTTCCTGATTGAATAGTGTTAACTTTGTACTTAAGAGCTTTTGTTGATTTGTCTTTTACTGTTGTTGCAGCTTAATTTTGCAGTTGACAGTGCGGCATTGTTTCAAATAAAATGAATTAAAGAATCCACGTAGGACATGGATCAATTTATTATCTTAAGATATCATTAAGCATTATCTTGAGATTTTACTTTCAGTAGCAGCAGATGGTATTCTGTAGTTTTTGCCTACACCCATGGGAAGAAGGCGTGACTTTATGTATGTTTATGTGATTATAATTTCATGTAAGCTTGTTTTTAATGTTTCTTGGATATGATATGCCTGATGTGCAGTATCAATTAGCAGATTCTTTTTACCGTCGTAGTACATACAATCTGTAAAAACTACTTCATATTATGAAGTAGTCTACATTCAAAAAAAAACAGAAAAGTATATACTTTTCTGTTTTTGTTTAATGCCCAAAGTGTTCTAGCTCGTTAGCAGAAGTTTAAAGTACCTATGGGGTGATCATTATACTAATCCTAACTACATATATATTATATATTTATATATTTATCCTACTTATAATTTATATTTTTTATTAATACTATAAATGCGAAAGTAAGTTTGTTTGTTTGTTTGTTATCTTTTCACGCCTAAACCACTGAACCAATCATCCTGAAATTTTGCATATACGTTGTCAGGGGTACAGAAACGGACATAAGGTACCTATCATCACGCAAAAAAGTACTGTTCCCGGGGAAAACAACAATAACGTCCTTATGATAATAGATGGCGCCACGTGTCTTTCGAATCATGATTGAATTATAGCCCGAATTGATAGTCAAAGTCTAAATTAACGCGAGCGAAGCCGCGGGCAAAAGCTAGTTGCTTATAAAAAAGGGTTCATGACCCTAAGTATAATTTTGGGAGAAATGCTTCACAATGCAGTAGAATTGAAAACAAGCAAACAACATGACACCATACAACACATCTGCCTGATCTAACTAAAGTAACAATATAAACCACAGAGCTTTTAGCCAAGGAAATCGGCCGTGTGCCTACAATAGAACTCGTGCGCATCGAGTTACATACGTCATGATATGCGCCGGCGCATCTTATGTTACTGAGAGGGATCTACGCGATCCATTCACACACGAGGATGTGGTCAGGTTAGCTCTGTTTTTGTGGGAGAAAGAAATTATTTCTCTTTGGATTTTATTTTAAGAGGGGTCAATGGAAGTTAACGGTAAAAATATTCAAGGGACATAACATCGCCTTGCAATGAAAACCTGGTGATTGCAATAAACGTTATTTTACAAAGGAAGATTAAAAACGTCTGAAAAATTACCGTAAGTGACGTTCTCTGAGGTTCTCACTATCATCAATATATGTCATTAGAAGCATCAGATCTGTGCACGTTTGTTCTAAATATGTATAACGAAGTTTTCTACCCAACAAATATATAAACCAAAAAAAAAACAATGAGTTTCTTTACGAGGTTTTCGCTGCACGATAACGATAGTTAATGTTTAAGTCACCTTTTGATAGGTTTTCAACGTCTATACCTACATGATTCTAAAGACTACCCCCTTTGGAATCAGCTTTCAGTTCTTACCAAATGTGACTTTTGAAAAGTATTAAATCTTGGCTGCCTACGTAGCTAAAATCAAGCACTTTCGACTTACTCTTAACTCAAGTTAACATTAATGAAATTATCAAATCAATTTTATTCATAAACATTCAATATCAGACTACAACCAGGGTAAACAAAAGCAAAAAGACACAACACCTTCATGAATGAACAAAACGTATGAATGAATGGAACCGACCGGTTCCCATCGCCTCCGTTTAACCGCAGCCTATTACGTGGTAACCCATCTCGACAATCATAGTATTGATTATATAACTCCATCATTATCACATGGGAATATTTGTATCGCGAAATGGATATATATGATTTTGTATGATTATAGTAACTTGGAGGTCATTTTGTTCGATGAATTATTACTTGTAATCTTCGTGATTATAATGAAGTTAGGTTTAGTGATCTTTTGTAATATTTGCTTAGACGCATTTGCGTAGAAGAATCAGTGCTTTAATAGGACATCCAATTTTATATCCTTGTCATCCTGGCTTGTTACTCATCGTGGCTTGTAATTCAGTTGCAATATCCATAATGATGGTCTTATTGATACGAATTTTTATTTTATGTTGTTTGATTTGGTCGCATTTAACCAGTATATCACTTTAAGATTAGCGATGATGCAGTCGACGACAGTGGACGCTTTCATAGAAGCAACCTATTCCGTTGAGACTTTCAGAAGAAGACTATGACAGCCCTCCACAAGGAGCCCTCCTCCTGATTCAGCCGTTTGCTCACTGCTGAGCGTCGTGATCTCATTGGATTTGTGACTATCTCAAAGAGTTCCACTATAAAATAAACTTACAACCTCATCTTCATAGACCGGTCTTCAGTACTTACCTGAATGTGGTGTATAATGTGGATGTGCCGCATGCTCATAGGGCGTGTCGAACAGTTCTCCGTAGTACCCCGTGGCTCCCCCGGCGGCCCCACCTAGCTCTGATAGTAGCTTGTATTCGTCTTTTAGACTCCATTTTGAGGATGACCAGAGCTGTAAGAGAAAATGACGTTAGTGATTTAGGAAGTTAAACAATAAAACTTTATTGCGATCTCTTTTTCTTCTCTGTTATTATGTTATGTTGGGTCAGGAGGACTGTTGATCTTCAAAATGTAGGTTATAAAAGAGTCTACGGGTATTTGAAAATAGGGTCACTTCTTGTTGCAATTAAAAAACCCAAAATGTTTTATCTGAAATGAATACTTGCGTTGCGTTACTTGGTATTAGTCCAATAAAAGGTTTTGTTATCTAAAAATCCTAAGTTATATAATTATTAGTAAAGATTCATTTGTCATTGTTTAGTAATACACAGCAACGAGGCAAAAATATAGATCTTCTCTAGTCACCTACTTTTGCCAGTCTAAGATTTTCTTTTTTCCTAATCTTTACTATCTACTCTGCCCACCATTTACCACTATAAATCCGTAAAGATAATTACAAAGACAGTCATAGATATACACAAATGAACAATCCGGCTAACATCACATTAAGCCCGGTACGATCATTCGTTGGCGCGAATTGCCGCGTAAATTTCATCGGCCATCTTGTTCAGTGACGAATGGCGGCGGTCGAGCGCTAATGACGTCACTTCCGCCCGCCATTACGTGCGTATAAAAGTACAATTAAATCGTGCGTGATTTTTGGATGGTGTATCGGAATTTAGTGGGTTGGTGTGGAATGGAATGTATATTTTTTTACACAATAGTGAATTGGTATACTTATTTTAGTCCAGCATTCAAATGTTTTGGCTAAATGATGAAAATGGATTTTTATTGGGAAAAGATAGAGTTTATTAAGTAAAATGTATGACATTGCAAGTTTTTTACGGATTTAGGTATTTAGAATTGCTGCCAGTCTAAGTTTTTACCACAAGTTGTCCACAGGTAGCCATGTAATAGATGTTTTGCCCCCTTATATATTATTATTGCCATTTTATTACGCTTTGTTAGGGATATTCGTTTTGGTACTTACGTTCGAGTATATTTGGTCGCCATTATAATGACTTCTTTGTCTCTTCACATCGTCTTCCGAATGGCTGTTAAAGTCCCGGTTTTCGTCTGTAACAATGTTTTTAATATTAAACGTTTTTCTCTGCAAGTGCCCTGAAAATCGACCGATTTCTTCAAGAAGAATATTCAAGATAAAGCAAGCGGTATTACTAATCGGTACTGGGTTCAACTCCTACGTTTGTAATTTCGTAACACACCAGCAGTAGGAATGGCTTTAATTTTGACAGTTCAACAACATTAATTGCGTTATTTACGTTGTTAAGCAGACAAATTTTTCGAACATATGAAGCAATGGATTAGCAGTATCCTTCAAAATGATTTAGAAATTTGATTGATTGTGTGTTACGCAATTAGGGTGCTGGTCTGTTTATCACTTTAACTCAGACACTAACTTATTACTTGTTAAAATATGTCGACACCATGTATGTACCACATAATTAATTTATCTGTCAATGTGTCATTTTTATTTATTTTTACCTATTTGCGGTATAGTAATTTTATTCTACGTGCATCGTCTTCACATATAATTATATAATTATTGTATACACAATATTGTTAAACATTTTAAAAGACTAACGGTGGAGTTTCTTGCCCATTCTTCTCCATACGAAACTACCTTTTGGAAGGGGTAGCTAGAATCAATTCAATTTTAATGTTAATGTTGACGTTCAAAAGTGCCTTCTATGTGCCTTATGAAATAAATGATTTGAGTTTTTTACTGTTAACGCCTAGTGCTTAAGCGTTCATTATTAAGATATATATTTCTACTGGTGCAGATATTATTTGACCTCTGACCCCACAAGCACTTTCGATAAGAGTATGTTATTTTTAGTTAAACATATTATGTTGATAAATCATTTTATTTCTGTAAGTAGGTTTGTACAAACACTTTTACACGTCAATCATATTTTTTAAATTAGATGAGGTCGGTGTTTCCTATCTGACTACTCTGAGAAGAAAGGCCGAAACAAACTCAGAGGTCACAGTCTCTTTTAAAGTCCAGACATAATCTTGATCAGATCATGTGAAGACCATGTAGATTAGTATCTGAAATGGTCTTTTGAGGAAAGAACCAAACAGATTGAGTGGACTGATTTGTTCAGAAAACAGTTACTTACATAATATAATTATGATTGTTACCTACAAATGTTTGGAATTTCTACTATAACGAGACTGATTTTAATCAGCAAAAAATAAAAACGAAAAACGTGCAATCAAAACATAGAGTCAATTAAAATTTAAAATCCGAAGTAGAGTCAGAGATAAACTTAGACAGTCTTTAAAATTAATCGTGACTTGAACCCCTTTATCAAAACTGCTGCTCTACCAGACTCTATGTTAGAGTACATAGGGAAAAGTTGTAAGTGATGTTAGTGGAGTATAGGCAGTGAAATACTCGCGGCCTCCCCCGGCGAGGCTCGTTTTATGCCCCCTAAAGTAACTAGGAAGGTACAGTTGTCGATAGTATTTTCGATAAGTTGGAAATAGGATATTTTTCTGGGGGAAATATCGAAATCTTTTTATAAATTGAATCTTTATTAAGTAGAATTAATAAACAAGTCCAGTTAAGCAAAATTGCAAGATAAGAAAATAATTAGACTCACGATAATTATCAATGGAATTCATGATTTAAAAATACATTTGTAAGTAATGTTTCAATCTAAAATTAATATGTTTACATTAAATAAATTATTTCCTTTTGATAAAAATGTTAAATTAATGATAACCAATATTAATTTAACGGTTTGTCAGTCAACCTCATAAAATTGATAAAGACTGAAGTTAAGTAACTTCCCATTTAATTAAACATTTAAGCATTGAATTACTGCTAATCTTTACAACTCACATAATTATTACACATGCAGTAAAACAGACAATTTTGCAGCGTCATCTCATACAAATCTAAAACAATATCGATATTTTTTTCGGTACAGCGCATCACTAGCATCCTTTCAGACGTAGTGGTGGGCATGAACCGCGACCGCTAAGATTTACTGAGCTATTAAGTTTGCTGCACAAATTCTGACCTTATTATTATAACTTCTATTAAATTCTACTCTTGACTTACTAGAGTTTGTAGGAAAAACTTTTAGAAGACGTATATTATGGAACGTATGAGTTTTCTAGTGCTAGAAGGATTGAAACCATCTGCAGAGATTTCTCTATGGTTTCTTTAGAAAAACATTCGATACTTACTTAGCCTAAGTTATTGTAATTTGTAAAAACCCTGAATTCTACTTCAGCCAAATAATAAGTAATTTATCAGTAAATAACCAAACACTTCAAATGGTGACACCGCATAGGAGTTGACAAAATCTACGCAATAGTAATCTCTTTCTCGACACTTGTACATATAAATGATAAATGATTTTATTTCTGTAAATAGGTTTGTACAAACACTTTTCATCATATCAATCATATTTTTTTAAATAGATGAAGTCGGCATTTCCTATCTGACTACTCTGAGAAGAAAGGCGGCAAAAACAAACTTCAGTTTTAGGCCTCATCACAGATTTTGAAACACTACCCACCACTAGGCGTTTCCCCCCTAATCCCTTGTACGTGGAAAAACTATCTCAAAGTGTAGATTAAACTTTTTCCGACCATGAATCACGGCCCCTATAGCGTAACCAATGCCATGAAATTCAGGCAGTCGGTAAATAATAGTACCAGCCTATTATTGTCCCACTGCTGGTCAAAGGCCTCTTCTCATACACAGAAGACACAAGCATTGAGCACCACGCCCACTCAAGACGAGTTGGAAATTTCAGACTTATACGTCTATAAGTCCAGGCCTGCAGTCTCGACATGAATAGCGACAAAAATCTGTCGCTAAGTCGTATCGATGTCAAATTTCTTTAATAGATTTTCAACCTTATGCTTTGGAAATAAAGTTGAAAATCTATTAAAGGAATTTGACAACGATACGACTTAGCGACAGATTTTTGTCGCTATCTAATGTCGAGACTGCAGGGCCAGGTTTCCTTACGATGTTTTCCTTCACCGATGTCGGTAATGTCCAAAATAAACTCAGAAAGTATATATGAATTGTAAAAGTCACATCAGTTCTTGCCTGTATTTGAACCCATAACCTCGTGCATGGGTCTCGTGGCTAAGTAATAACAGCTGCACGGGTCGATCGATCAGGTTAAGCTACGCTTGCCGCGGTTGGTCCGTGGATAGGTGACCATCTTTACATACCAAGCCCCCGTGCCCTAGCGCCTTGGTCCCGGCTGTCATTCTTGGATCTTTGTCAGTCTTTACAGGTCATCAGAAGCTCGAAAGTCTGACAGCAAGTTTTACCAAGGGGTATCGTATTACCCAGTAACTAGGTTGTGGAGGTCAGATAGGCAGTCGCTCCATGATAAATACTGGTATTCAGCTGAATCCGGTTAGACTGGAAGCCGACCCTAACACAGTTGGCAAAAGGCTCGGCAGATGAACTTCGTGCATGATTGGCGAGGCCTTAACGACTGGGCTATCACGACATCTTGTAGATAAATAACACTATTCTAGAAAGCCTATTCCACTCACCCTGGTCTTCATGCCTCTTTCTCTTCAACCCCGTCGCGTTGCCGTTATGCAGTCCCTCCACCTGCTCAATGCCGAGGATCCCGTTGATGCTGTAGCTGCCGGTGTTGGTGACGTGCTGGTCTGTCGTCGGGGAGAGGACCGCTGTCGTGCCGGGTGCGTTGCCAGCGTGGGTTATCACCTGCGGAAAAAGTACCTTTGTAGTGAAACATTCTTCGATTGCTTGAACGGGATTCAGGATTCAAGTGACAAGTGTAAATGTCATCTCAAAGCATTTCTCTTGCTGGGTCTTGGTTATTACTCAAGAAATAAGATGCTTTGGGATGTAACTTCCATCACACTGAAGCAAGAACCGTCCTGATATTTGATATTTCGGATAGTAGACATTACAACGAGGTTGCTATTTACTTAACTAAGCGAATTGGAGCAGTCCTTCTACGTCACAGCTCAAATAATTCTAAAGAATTCTTAAAGTTCAGGTAAATTGTAGCGGTTGATTAAATTTTTGGGCAGGAATCGGTTCAAGCGTATTGCCACAGCCATTCGACCTTTTAAACTACGAGTATCCAAACTAGCTGTACAGTCAATGGAGCTTCTACATTGATGTAATATATAGTCAAATGCATGGTATAATAATATACTTTGCCAGGTATATCATTCCGAGACACAGTGGTCACGTGGGAGACACAAGCCTACGTCATCACCGCTGTGTTACCAGTCGTGTGTAATAATAACTCCCCAACCGCCTTTATTACCTGTGCGAATCCGATAAAACAATGAGGTTTTAACTAACAATTACGTTGGTATATGTTTAAATTGAATTGTTTCGTTTGATTAGAAAAAGGAAACGACAATTTAAATACTTTATTATATATTTTTAACAGAATGGTGACTGAAAATGTTTCCATAATTCGTGTTTTGTTGCAATATAGTGGCAACTGGATAGTGACGTAAGCATGTGTCACTCCCGGAATGCCAGACCTTGTTTTCTTAGACCATGGTCAAATGCAAGAAAGGATATATGGCAGTACACTTACAGATACAACGCTCCCCTGCGCTGAGCTGATCTCCTGTTCTTGTTGCTGCTGTTGTTGTTGATTGTGCGCATGTTTCGCCTTCTCTGCTGCTTTGTTGCGAACAATCCTAAGGACATATAGACAGGAAATTGTAGTACATTTAAATATCAAAACACCCTCCCCACTTTAGTAATTTTTCACGTGAGACATCGGGTTTTTCTCTACCCTGATAACAAACTGCAATTACTTTGGTATTGCTTACATCTAGTGATATGCAGTGGTCAGGCCACATGTCAGATTGCCAATAAAAACATTGAACAAACACCTTATTCTATAAGAAATGGACATTTCCACTCGCACTTCGAGCCATTGAACTATTAAGACCTGCGGGGTAATTGCGTAACACACTAACAGTAGGAATGGCTTTCATTTTGACAGTTTAACAACATTCATTGCGTTATTCACGTTGTTCAGCTCACACATTTTTCGAACATATAAAGCAATGGATTAGAAATATCCTTCAAATAGATTCAAATTCTGATTGATAGTGTGTTATGCAATTAGGGTGCCGATCATTATTTTTTTCTGAGTTATTCATGGCTTCTTACAATAAACCCAATTAAAAACGTTGTATGCATGATGCACAATAACAGTTTTAACCTAACCATTTGCCAACGACCGTTTTTTTGTGACAATGCGCATCGGAAGCGCGACAAATCGCAGCGACCGCTCTCTATATTGCAAAAGGATGTCGAGTCGCGTGGCGCATAATTCATTGCGGCTTGCGGGAAGCCGAGGGAAAATGTCGCAGCGACTTTTTAGTCAAACCAAGTTCTTTTTTGAGGGGACTTAGTAATGGATTATTCATGTCATTTGCTCTAATTATGGAAGATGATCTTATAAGTTTTGGATGGGGAGTGGCTTGGCTGTAAAAATGGTTATGAAAATTATTAGTGGTGCTGGAAAAATGGGATCGTTGACATTGAGATATTGTGAAACATTTGATATTTAGCTGGTATTTTTATGGTTGATGGTTTAAAGAATGAAAACAGGGACTTAAAACTTCTTGCAACCTAATGATAGTATCAGAAAGAAAGTTAATTTGGATACAGCCAATAATATTTACATATTTTTAATCTCTTTGGATGCAGTACAGGATCAAAAAATGTGTCAAAAAGATGAGGATATTCTTGCTATAGACTGCTACTACAGGTAAAAGTAGACGAATGGACGAGCTCTACAAGTTTATTTAAATAATTAGCCAGTCATAGCTATGTTTCCAGCGGGTCTGTCTTACTGTCTAGGATCAACCGGACGTACATACTTATGGGTTTATATACACTAGTTGAGGGAAACTATACAAATGCAGGCATCGCTTCTTTCCATCCTCTTACTAAGAATAAAAAACAAGATGATCGTCGTAACAAACTGTGTTTATTTAATTTCTATTTACATTTCCAAGCGAAAATCCGGTAAATTAGCCTACAAGAATGACTTTCATTTTATCTAGCCGCCATTTTGCCGCGCCTGACAGTTCATTCCGCCATGATGGATGGCGCGCTCCCGTGAGTTATTGCCAGCCTCCTCGGGGTTGACATATGCAAAAATTGTTTAGTAAAAGTTATCAAAAAGGTGTTATTAGCTTCTTGTAATAGAGTCATCAGTTTGAGAGGGGGTTTTGGAGATTGATGCCGTGTTGGTAGTGTTTTGGCGTGTCTGGAATGTGATTTGTTTTGCTATTATGAGGACGAGTAGTAAGATAGTGTAAATGTATGATAAGTTCGTTTTTTAGAAAGTACTTAGTTGTCTTTGTAATATCAGCTCTTCAAACAACAACGAAAGAGTCACATTATTATACTTTATTTTATAAACTGTACAAATTCTCGCAAATATAAAGTTTAGCAACAATTAATTTATCAGTGCTGGTTTTCATTTTATTTCCGGTCCTACCCGGAAGGTCTTCCAAACATAAATCCACAGGAAAGTCAAGGGACCTTGTTATGGCCGAGTAACATACACTTAAATTAAATAATTTTCTAAAAACCTCACATAAAACACTAAACCAGGAAGGAACCAAGTAGCTATAACCACGTTTTTTCGCAAAAACCTAGGAATACATTCGCGAAAAATGCAAAATGCCCACAATTGTGACCGCAAAAAGCAAGGTTATGATATCCGTTTCCGTTAGGAAGGGTTACCAGTACCGGCCATGTTTTACCCTTTAATATTTTATTACCCCTCTTTTCATACGAGTGACTCGCTGGCGAATATATTTGATTTATTTGTCCGCTTTCCCGTAATTTGCTTTACATAATTTTGATTTAGAGAAATAAGTGGATGAGTTTCCGTTTTTTAAGGTTTTTGTGTGTTACTGTGGGGTCCTGGCTAAGAATGGCCTATTCTTTAGTCCCCACTTGTGGGTTTCATAAAGGTTACTCTGGGATTACATTGAAATATGGGAATAAATGGCAATGGATTGCGGTGTCCTCATGTTCGCTAATAACTTACAACTTTTTCTCGCGTATTGATACAATCAATTACACATAATATCACGCCTTGTTTCCATGAAGGGTTAGGCAGAGGTGTGCCCATAGTATACCCACATTTCGCCAGTTGTACAACAAACAACAATAAAATAAAAATAAATATATATATACATATATATATTTTTTGCGTCATGTTTACCGCAAATAAACGTATTTTCTTTCTTTCTTAACTTACAACAAAAAAACAACAATAACATTAAGATACGACAAAAGCTCATAGAATAGTAAAAATATTACTTAATATAAATATTATGATTGGTGGCAAAGTAACAGCCGCACAGTTCGATGAATCAATGTTAAGCTACGCTTGCCGCGGTCTGTCCGTGGATGGGTGACCATCCTTTTCATACCGAGACCCCTTCGTGCCTCGGAAAGCCATTACAGTCGTTGACAGTCGCTACGGATAGTCAGAAGCCTTAAAGTCTGACAACCGGTCTTACCAAGGGGTATCGTGTAATCCAGTAACTGGATTGTGGAGGTCAGATAGGCAGTCTCTCCATGTAAAATACTGTATTCGGTTAGACTGGAAGCCAAACCGATCCCAATGTAGTTGGGAAAAGACAAGATAGATGATGATAAATATTATGACTCAAATAAATGTGAATTAGGCATTTCGTCAGTGGACTTTTATTTTTGCATAATAAACTATGTCTTGTAACCATTGAACACACCAATACGATGACAATTGTTCGGATAACAAATGTATGATTCCAAACTGTATATTGAATTATTTATATAATTATATATACTTTATTGTACCTAAACCAGAAAATACATAACAAAAAAAATACATTTAATACTGCAAAACATACAATGGGCGGCCTTATCGCTTTCTGCAATCTCTTCGAGGCAACCTTGGAATTGACAATACTGCCTCACTAAGCATAATCATCAACAATTATTAACACATCAATTTCGTTATTATTCATAAACAAGTCTTATCTAATTTCACACCTAAAATAATCTAAATAGAACAGCTTTCATTCACGCGTTGACACCCTCCCAAATTATTTCCAACGTACCTACTCAGTTTGCGCGGCAAAAAATCTAAATGTCAAAGTGGGGTTGCCAGAGTTATGGCTTCAATTACCCGCCCGTCCCTCGATTAAAATGTCTTAGTGTTGCCTAGTAAGCTGTTTTTGTGTTTTTTATTTTATTTTATGTTTTTATTTTAAAGGGCGGTTCATGGTTTTTCGCTGAGTTTTAAAATTTGAAATGGCAGTGAGGTTTAATTTATTGTTTTTTTTTTTGTTTGTTATTTGATTGAAAAAATGTTTTATTATGTCGATTAATACCCAATTAACTTTAATGGTATATTATGTGATATGACGTAATCTGCAATGAAGAATTTATTTTAATGAAAATACAAAACACTGTAGGTAAGTATTGTATTCTTGTTCATTCAAGAGTGTTCCTAAAATTGTTTGTCCGTTGACCTTTGTGTAGACAAATCAATACAATCTGTGATAGACGGGGCAGTGACCTTTAAATGTGTTAGCAATACTAAAAACGACAGCGCTTTGTATTATTGTCCGCATGTTGTCCTTAATTTGCCCTACATTTTACATGTCTATTATCCTCTCTTAGCTGAACCATAATTCTAATCTTGGTTAGCAGTTTAATACTTATTAGAATCATCTACATCTCAATCATAATCATAATAACAATAACCTTAAGTTGAATATTTTGTAGTAGGTACTAATCTTATCATGACAGTCAAATAAACATTAAATAAATAATTGCCCACTCTCAAAAATAATCACCCTAAATGACATCTAAACACTTTTCCCAAAACTTCTCACTTCCACTCAAATGGTCACCATTGGGTCACATGCGGTCTATTCCGAGTTCCGTCACTGCTACATTACGATCACGTGCCGGATCCGTGTCGTATCCGTGCCAGTCTCATGCCGGCCGCGTGCCGGTGCGTGCCGGGGGTGAGAATCACCCTCGTATTGCGAAGGGATGGCTTTAAAATTGACTCTTCTGTTTTGGTATTTTTCACTTTTGATTACATCTGATGTGTTATGATTATGGCATTTTGGGATTTTAATTTGATTTGGTTGTGGTGTGCTTATTTAGTTATTAAGTATTTTGACAGCTTTAGCTATCATATCTTATTCAACCTTTAGTTTTGTATTAGGTATTAAATCTCTAAAATTCTAAATCTTGGCGTGCATAAGTGCACGAAACTACCGAAGCACTGACTTAGCAATTTAGTTGCTCAAGCTATTACCGAGCCAGCAGCTGTATTTTTCTATTAGTTTTCTTTGTTTTTTGTTGAATATTTTGGTAATCTAACTATATTAGTGCAATAGATTATTGCCCATCCATTTTTATTCATCAACCCGTGGCTTCACCCGTTTGGAGGTCAAAAATTATCCCACGGGCATGTACTACCGCAATATAGCATGTCCTAATCCACGTCTTGGTATATCCATGTGCCAAATTTCATCTAAATCCGTTCAGCCGTTTTAGCGTTAAAGTGTATCAAATAAACTCACTTTCGCATTTAGACAGATAAAGAGAGTTACTTTTGAATTTATAGTATTAGTATGGATATAAATATTAGTTAGGATTAGGATATTTTATTTCCTTTAAATATTTGAAGATGATATTAATGATATATTGTATGATTTCTACATAAAAATTATACCTTACATCAGAAAATAATATATTAATTACCCCAATAAATCCTTCAACTACAAAATTTTCCATACAAATTCAATGTAATGCAATTTGATTCTCCCCTCTGAAGTTATATTGATACCAATAACCGTGGCTTATTGTTCAATAATGGACCCATTGCACCCCACTGGGTTCTGCACTTAGAGTACATTTTGATAGACCAGAGAAAAGGGGTTGTTATTAAGATTAGAGACAAATGAGGCTGTAAAAGAGGTATCAATTTCAAACGTATTTTTTTTTTAAATCATCCATGTCATGTAGGGACAGATGAAATTGAGAAAATATTTACTGGGAGAAGACAAGACGCAAGTGTCGTGAAGCTTTATCGATATTGTGTCATATCTGACAGAACGAAGTCCGACCAATTGTGACGGTTTAAAAAAATCTCGTTTTTTAATAATTATCTAAGAATAGTGTTATTTATTAGTCCTTTCAATCTTTAAGAGGCAACATTGCCTCCAAGGCTGATTTTTTCTAACTGCCCCAGTTAGGTACTAAAAATATGATTATCTTAAACCGATGCTAATCTCTCTAGATAAGTAACGACAAATTGAAGTAACTAAACTTGTTGCAACAATATTGTTAGTGGGTTTAAACTCGTGGAAAAATAGTCATTATATTAAGTACTTACAAGTTTTACCGTATTTTTCCTAACATTATAATTTTATCGTGGAAATGAATATTAAAAGATATATCCGGAAAGCACTCGACCTCAAGTGTTGCCAGCTTAAATCCGCGGCTAATTGCGTGTTGCCAGATAAGATAAGACTCCCTAGATTATGGGGAGTTTTATCAATTCCCGGTTATTAGCACGTCGACGTGTTTAATCTTTTTGTTTGATCTGTAATGCTACCGTTTATTAATTTAGGGCGAGTTATCTTTATTTGTTTATCGTTGATTGATGAAAATGTTTGTAGTGTGGCAATTTTATGGTCGGTTAAATGTATGGCGTTTTAATGTTCAATTACGTTATGGATCAGTAGTAATGGAGCTCTTCTCGGAACCAAAATCTAGAATTATTATATATTATGTAAACACAGAAATTAAAAAAGCTAACTGAAGCTCAATAGTCTCAGTATTATGAAGGAAAATTGAATGCTGTGGGTGCCCCAAGTCAGGGAAATCAATGATATAACAGCAGGGAAAAATTGGCTTGGTGACTGAAGGGCTTAATGACGAACTGATTAGAAAAGGGAATACATAAAGATCAGAATATTTTGGATTAGAACATAATGGATAAGAAAATATAATACTGCAATAACTCACTGTAGACAAACTAAATGTATGTCAATAGATTATTTATTAATACCTTAAGAATGATACCATTAATATTTCAACATCTAACCAACAATACTAATCGAAAACTCTTGTACAGGAAACGGTATCCATAACTGATGATAGACAAGAAAATTCTACCAAAAATATAGAGCGACGATCTCTATGGATCATCTCTACGCATAGAGCATCTCTACATTTTATGTGAATAATAATTCAATGGGAGCTAGGACGTCCGGAGCGCGAGAGCACGTGTCTCTACTTCCGGTACGCCATCTTTGCGCCCCCATCTGAGTCGTTTCCGGTTCTGGTCACGCAACCCCTTGATGGGCCATGAAAAGTGCGAGTTGAGAAAACTGCTCAAGATTCAATATTTTGTTTGTTTGTTATTATGACATATATGAATTTTATTAATCGTCTCTCTGTTTTAAAAAATTGATTTTGTTTTGTAGCTCCTAAAACGCGTTCATGCTATTAAAATTTATTTAATTTTATAAGTCTTGACTCTCGTCTCGTCTATGTTAATCGTCTTATCGATCATTGTTCGCTGTGGCACGTATAGATGACTTCTATGCTATTATTCAAAAGCGTATCGCATCCCTGATGTGGCGGGTGCGTGGCAGCGCCAACAGTCTCTTGATGACCGTATCGGATAGGACTGATGACCTTATCCTATGTGTATTCAGATTTATAACAAGATTCCTAACCAAATTAAAGAACTTCCAATGTTCCACTTCAGAAGGGCTTTACGCAGCTGGTTAATTGCGAATTCCTTCTATACAATAAAATAATTCCTTCAGTTTAAATTAAAATGATCTAATTGTATAAGTACCAAAAATGTGTATGTCATTTTGTTATGATTAAATATGTTAAGCTCCTTTATACCACCATTGTAAAAACTTTTGTAACCATATTTATTGGCAAATAAATCTTTGACTTTGACTTTATATGGAAGCATTGGATGAAGACGCTAGTGTTGCCTTGAAACCGTGCCCAGAAGTAATGTGTGTAGTGTTATTATGAATGAACATGATGAATTATTATTAATATTAGTATCGTCTCTGTCATGTTTTTTGAGTTTATTAATTCACGGAGGTATATGTACTAACACTAGTTTGTAAGTTGTTTTATGTCCTTACTAATATTGGATTGTACTGATCTGACAAATAAATAGGTAATAATTATTATTATTATGTAGGTAGGAACCGGAAGGTATTTATTATTATTTGAAATTCATGTAGGTAATACGGGCTGGTGTCCGCAACTCCACGTCGATACGCGTATTTTCAGTACAAAAAAAAACATGTAATATTCTAACTATAGGAATGTGATTCTGCGACCTTGAAATTAGTCTAAAAATAACTTATCTTAAAAGTTAAAAATTCTATAATGAATTGTGGAGATAATTTTCCATTGAAGTAGCACAGCCCGGCTAGCTCAGTCGGTAGAGCATGAGACTCTTAATCTCAGGGTCGTGGGTTCGAGCCCCACGTTGGGCGCACTTTTTGTATTTCTTTAAAACGAACCTGTGTTTTTAACCAAGGGATTTTATCGATTTGTTGACAAACTATTAAATTATATTTTGTAAAAACGTGACACAATTTTTAGTTACATTTATAAATATATATATTTCCATCAACAAAAAATCCAAAAAATGTCTCAATGTTTGGAGTATTTTCTAGAACATTCTTCATAGGCACAATAATACCTACACCACAATTTTCATGGCCACAAAAACTCTTTCGCTCCTTGACTTCACCTTACAGACTAAACTCTACCGTAACCGATACCATTTAGAGTTCAAACTACAATACGAACGGAAAGTTTTTCGGAAAACTTTTACAAAAAGGGATCTTTTCTTAGTGGTAACATTTTAGCATCATTGTTATTCTTACTTCATTCGGAGTAAGTAGGATCTATAAAAACTATTGTTTTTTGGTTAAGAGTTAGTTCAGTATGTTTTGGTATGGTTTGAAACTTTCTCTCGATACACCTACATTATTTATTTGCATTGTTCTGTTCAGAAAAACACATGTTGACTTATAATAAATTGGAATAATTATTAAGGGCAAAGGAATGGTGATAATAATGATTTTCTGTTTTACACCCAACAGCTTTACCGGACCAGAAACGTATCAATATTGATCTGAAAGTACTTTCTAAAGTCATAGAACTAAAGCTGCTGGTTCATTTACACACCAGTTTTTGCCCATGGCTTCGCCCGCGTGGATGTCGGAAATTATCCCACAGAAACGTACTACCGGGATAAAAAGTATCTTAAGTGTTAATCCAGGTTATAAACTATCTGTGTTCCTAATTCCATCCAAATTCATTCAGTAGTTTTCGCGTGAAAGATTAACAAACATCCATTCATCTATCCATCCATCTATCCTCACAAATTTTCTAATTTATAATATTAGTAGGATTTATAGCAACAGACTCATGTAAAATGGACACATCCGCAATTTTTGGACACCAATGGCTGCCGACGGGTTCTTAAAAACAAAGCTGAAATCACTCATGTGCTTGCAAATTCAAAAGCAATGATTCGTATTTCATTATTAGACCCAAGATGGGTTCTTATTTAAGTAAGAATGCAGGTCACATCCTAGGTAGTTAGGTTCCCTTACATCATTTTGCAACATTTTTTACGTCAGCAGGCTGCAGGACCTATCTCGGTACTAATATAATAAAGTTCAGATTTCTTACCTATTAATACTGGACACGGAAGGCACGTTATCCTGGCTGCAGATCCCCTCACTGAGGAGTCTGTCGCGGATCTCCCACGCGAACATCGTCGGGTTCTCTCTCTTGTAAGCCGCGATGGCATCAACCACAGGAGGCGTGGCGACCTTCGGCTTAGAACCGCCGATCACGCCAGCCTTGAAGCTGCCTGTCTCGTAGTACCTGGGGAAGAGAGGTGGAGTTAAAAATTGGCAAGTAAGTAAAAGGAAGTATTTTTATGAAAATAGGTCCTGGAAATCGACGAATAAACTGTTGTTGTTTGCGCACAGACAAGGATCTTGGCTAAAATAGTTAAAACGGGCTTCATATGTCGGGAAGTTATAGATATCAAGTAAAATAAATCAATCAATCTGCCTAGCCTTGTCCTAATATAATTATGTTGTGGTTGGCTTCTAGTTTACCAGGATGAAGCTGAATACCCGTATTTTACATAGAGCGACTGCAAAGTAAAATAAATATTGATTTATAAATTCCGGGGATTAATTTCAGGCAATTAAAAATGGGTGTGTATTATGGCATAATAACAGATAGTATATTATCACTTGAAATAACGTTCACATGATATAATTTTCAGCTATAAAAACAAATAACGTAATTTCATGTGATCTAATGTTATATTTCATATAACCTTATTTTGCTCTAATAACATTTAGTATACGTTCATTTCATATAATTTTCAATTTGTATAATGCTCTTCTAACTCAAATGATTCACCAACAAAGAGGGAATCTGACGCTCGGTGACCGCTGCCGCGGCAAGCTCGCTTCGCTCGCTCGCCTTCGCGGGTTAATGGTCACTGTTCTAACCTAATCTCACCCAAATGTACCTAAATATTATTCTAATTGAATATTAATTTAAATGTGCATTACTTATAGAAAATGTTCATTAAACCATATAAAATTAGGTAAAAAGAAATTTTATCAACAATTCATTATATCATTTCACGTTATATTAAAAAAAGTATATTAAATGAAATTAGGTCATATGATCATTAGAACTTTTGTTATTATTTCAAACGTTACACACCCGTTAAAAATGAAGGTAAATTATATAATAGGGTGTAAAATGAAACCGTCGTATGACGAAATTAAATATTCAAGGAGCTCTAAATATACGTAGTAGATATAGCAAGCTATGGAGCAAAGAAGGGTATAAGAATGTTTTTAAACAGTAAGCTCGTCAAATCACCATCATCATATTCTGTTTGTGCTTTCCCGTTGATTCATTTAACATAATGTTATAAAGAGGTAAAATTTGTTTGTTTGTGTGTAAGTTTTTATGTAATTGTATGTAGGGGGTAATCTCTGGAACTACCGGTCGGATTAGAAAAAATATTTTTGCATATGATAGCCTAATTCTCGAGGAAGGCTATAAGCTATTTAATTAACATCACGCTATGACTCTTAAGAGCCGAGCAAAAGAAAAAAGGTCAGATTTTTTTATTGAGTTTATTTTTTTGCATTTTATGTAAGTATATTTAATATTCTAGTTTAAGACGTCACAAAATCAAATTCTTCTCTTCTTGTTCTCACACACTATTGTTTATATTTCTTTCTCAATTCTCCTTTCACAGGTCTGCTGGAAGAAATTTCTTGAGAAATAAAGCGGTACCTTTGTACTCAATACTAATATGCCGTATCTGTACCTAACTGTTTTACTGTGTGTACATAAATAATAAAATAAATAAAGAGAATGCTAAGCGAAAACGAAGTGATAGCGCGGGCAGGTGATGCGATGCGACGCGGGATGGTTCGGGGGAACAGGAAATATCACGCTGACGAAGTCGCGAGCAGAGGCTAGTAAAAAATAAAAACTGGCTACTATAACTCCATATCACTAAAAACTCGATCAAAAATCGCCGACAAAAGGGCAGCTCCTCCTTTCATGGGGTCTAAATCCAATTGTCATAATACCGTCCTGTTATTTTGTTCAACGAATTTAATTATCTTCTGCTAATGCCAAGTCCCTAAGGACAGGGGGCGTGATGGTACTATGATGAAGGGACACTTGGTTATTATTGTTTGACTATCAGCAGCAATATGGTGTGATTTTTTGGTCTTTTGGTACGAATGGTCTTTATGTGGGAATTTACCGTGTTTTGCTTAAAACCCTAGACGCTGGCTCATTGAATTGTTACTTTACTCGTAGTTGTACTGAACTAAGTAGGCATCTAGAAAAACATTTTTGCATAAAAACAACCTAGGTACTTCCAAAACAAACACTACAAAGTGAAAAATAACTTTAAGTCATTTCGGAAGTCGGTGGTTTTGTATTTTCGCTTTTTGCCACCAACTTCCGATATTACTAAAAGTAATTTTTCACTTTGTAGTGTTTTTTTTTTTAAGCCTGAGTTTTTTTTTTTTTTTTTTGTAAAATTGTTTTTATTTTTCACTGTTTAGTTGTGGTACCTACCTCACACAAATTCGTATACCAGTACTTGCTATGTAAATAACTGTGACAGAAAGTTATTATAACATCATCAGTATACACTAAGCGGAAAAAATACGTATTATTGAAGCTAACTGAAAAACTACCGAAGCAAAGTTAATAAAATTTATATAGGACCACCTCTGAGGCATACTCTATCTATTAAGAAAAGATTTTTGAAATCGATCCACAAATGCCGGAGATATCGCGAAACAAATATACAAAAAAAAAAAATACAAACATACAGATGAATTGTGAACCCCCCCCCCCCCTTTTTGAAGTCGGTTCAAAATAAACCCATTGTGTCAATTAATGATGAGATTGCTTCAGACACATAACATGACATAACATCACGCTTGCATTCCCCGAAAGGTTACGACCTATAGTGTGTGTGTGTGTGTGTAGTGTATGTGTGTGTGTGTGTGTGTGTGTAGTGTATGTGTGTGTGTGTGTGTGTGTGTGTGTGTGTGTGTGTGTGTGTGAGTGTGTTCTGGAGTTGTGTGGGGGTGTGTGTGTGTGTGTGTTGTGGAGTGGTGTGTGTGTGTCTTCAGAAAATACATAATATACCTTCTTAGGTCATCAAATGAAAAATCGTTTTGCTGCAAAACGAAATAAAACAGTTGCTTGATTTTTCTAACCGGTTAAACTTTTAAACCCAATTAATCGGTCTCTGGTTTTACAGTTTTTGCATTACCTATTGTGTGTAGGTTTGTTTAAAATATTTCTGTAACAAGCATTATCATTCTTCATCTCATCTTTATCTCTTAGGTACAAAATACTAGAAATTTAAAAATTGATACAGGTAGAAATTAATAGGTAGGTACCTTAAGAGGGCCCTTCCCGGTCCGTCTATCGTCAACGCGAGCATGATTGAAAAGTTTGTTGTTTCATCCAACGCAATGTTTGAAAAAGAAGCAAGAGTGAGAACGCGATAGCATCGAACGAAAATTGGAGCGCAAAGATTTCACAAAACTTGTTCCAGGAAATACGTGTTTCTTAAAAAGCCTTACAAGTTTTTGGAAAAAATGTTTGTCATTTAGAATCTCCATTACATGTGCAAGGTTTCTATGAAGATGTATTCTTTACTTTTACAATTTATGAGTACATTATGAACGGCCAAAGTTCAAGTAAAATTTGTGCAAAATAGCAGATTTTTTGAAGCTTACACTGAATTTGTTTCTCCAAATTTTGATTTTTTACTTGCATAGAAACCTAAATAAAGTGCACTAGATACCTGTTAGTTCAAAAAAAATTGTGTAAAATGTGTTACAACGCTATAATCACGTACGAGCGTTTGTATGAAAAGTAAGACGGGTTGGCCGCTCTTAAGCATAATTTGAGAACAAAAACTTCTATTTTCCCGTATGTCTTCCACCGATCTACAGCGATAATGACAAGATTACTTAAAAAAATAAGATTATCGGCGACTACCGCACTTAACCAATTTATTGTAAGGGTGCGTACACACAGCATTGTGGAGCATTACAACGTGATAAGTCAATTACGAGTGCGATCACACCCTAAGTGAGTGGTACTTTGAAGTACCGTTGGGGAGAGAAGTATTTGAGAGTAGGTGTTATTTTTTTGGAACGGGTGATCAATTTCACAGATTTTGATGTTTTTCGAGATTATAGCTAAAAACGCATCGCTTTCAGAGCAATTTTGATTACCTAGGATGACCAAGACTTAGATTTGAAACAAATAAATTTTGTAGGGCATAAGAACCTCTCTCATTTTCAAGCAGAGTGACTAAATTGAATCTGTATGGCTCATTCATAAATTCATCTTTATGAGTCTTCATGCTCATTGCCTGTGTTCAATTTTTATTTCAAGTTAATCGAAGAAAAATGTCTTTCTTTACTGGAACTAAAACGTTATTTAAGAATCTGTGTGCAATTTTAAATCGTAACACTTCTCTAGATGACTACCCTCATATTGCCAAAAACAAGGGTGCTTGTGATCCATGGGGGATCGCTAACATTATCGTAACGCTACCCCTGGGCAGGGGTCGGCAGGGTTGTAGGTAAATTTGACAAAATGTAAAACTGTACTTAGGAGATTGTGCAGGCGTTTTTTATTGTTGACCAATTTTGTATAAGCTATTCTTTAAAGGAGAGATAGGTATAAAGACTCTGGGGAGAAAAAGGTAAAACCATGAAATAGGTTTTAGTGTTACTAAATACATTGCCTTTCAGAATGAATACACGAAAAATCAAAATGCCAAGAATTAATCAAAAAAATAAAACTAGAAACTGGAACGCTTCAAAATCAAATCAAAATCTAAAATATTTATTTGTCAGAATATGGTACAATATATATTACAGTAAATTTAGTTTCAGCATATCCTGCCATGACATGGCGTGCAAATACATTTCATGTCAATTACAAAGTCATTATGATTATTATTTAAAGATGATTACAAATTTACAAAAGGTCTACGTTCCATCGACTTATCCTCAAAATATTCCTTAATGGTGTAATATTTTTTATGCAGTAAAAGTTTAAAAGAGAGAGATTCGATACCTTTCTAGAAAGAAGAACCGATATCATCATGTACCTAGCTGTTTTCCAACTATGAATTTTAGGGTCAGCTTCTAGTGTTGTCGGATGCCAGCTGCATCCAATGTACCAGAATAATGACCACAACGACTTTAAGTTTAAAATATTACCTTGAATATACCAGAACTGCCCGAAAATCCAATAAATACTTTCCATGTTTTTGGTTGGCTGACCCATCCTTTATACAATACTTACATGTTCAAATCTTTAAAACTGTCAACTATCATCTCTATCCACCCTTTTATCATCCAATAACATCAACTCAATCCAGATTGAAATCAATATCGCTATTCTATACCACCTATAACCAATTTGTCGTTCATACAATGTTGAACATATTGGCAATCAAGATACTAGGGCAGAATAGGGCGCTGGCTAATAGGCTTACATGGGACTTAGTATGGCTTATACGAGCTTTGAGTGGCTTAGAGAGCTTATAGTGGTAGGTTTAAGTATGGTGTTTGATGGTAGGCTGATGTGTAAATGATTATTGGTTAGAATTTTCGCGAGTTATTAGTTCTATTTAAGTATTTATGTACACACAAAACATTTAATAGAGAAAAATAGATGAAGATAGAAAAGTATAAAGGTACTGCTTATTTCATTAGAAATGTTATTAAAAACTTGACTAGTTTAAGCATGCAGTGCTGCATAATTAATACTTTTGTATAGAATAAAAATAATCTATTTTAATCTGATCCCATTAGATCTTTAATTTGATTTGAACACATTTTATTTGATTTGATACTATAGGAAAAGTCCCAAAAGATTCGATTTGATTGTAGTTTCTACATGATCAGACTGTACAAATATTGGTGTATTTAAATCTGTCATCGTCACATGAAATTAAGGTTCAAAAACTTTAAATAAACACATAAACATATTAATAAATAAACTCACGCCTTCTTTCCATGGGGGTAGGCAGAAACTACAGAACGCCACCTGCTACGATCCTTACATACTCCTTTTGCTTCGTTTACGTTCATACATCTGGTCATACGCACGCTGGCTGCGGTACTGACCTAAGCTTGCCCTAACTTGCCTGGCCTAACTTGAACTAAAGAGATAGAGAGAAATATTCGAGACATTATTAAAAATTAAACATAACTTAAACTGGGCTCTACCATGTCTACACACAGAATCAAGTGTCTACGTTTTTAACTAAAAATATTCTGCAACCTACATTTCTGCTGTCCCCGCATAAAACCAGCGCACTACACAAGAAGAACATTATGAAAGTGCTATACAGTCCTGTATCTGTTTAATAATTAGTCAGTTTTTACATCGGTCTGCGTCGGCGCAGAAAGCGTGACGCCGCTTCCGTTTGCGAGCGTGCGTTGATTTATTTTATGAAATAATTGTAATTATGTTTGTTTTGAGTTTTAGGTCAGTTCGATGGAGACAGAAGTCTTGGTCTTTTTGGACTAGTTTGGAAAATATTGGTATTTTTCTACGGAAGAAGGGTAAGACTATAGACAAAGTAAATAAGAGAAAAAGATTAGCACATAATATAAATATATTTTAATTTTTTTTTTCTTATAAACTAAACAGTCGTCAGAAAGGGACCAAGCACACACAGTAAAGTTATGAAAGGGGAAACCGCTCAAAAAATATTAAATGGATTTAAATCTTCTTGTGGTCCTAACGATTATAAAAAGGCGATTATAAATCTGATGACGCAAAAAGACGTTAACTTTCAATCAAATTCACAGATAAAATAAATAAAATTAGTTTTCTAATTAAACTTAAGGCTTCAAAGTAGTGCACTATATTTTTTCTTAAACCACACTAAAACAATATATAACACACATTCACAACGTCAGTCATACTGTTTCCGTATAAGAAGTATAAGAACTTCCCCAGTGCGGTATAACTCACACGCATCGCTCTGGCACTGTATATGCGCATGCGCACCGATGCGCCGCAGACCGTGGCGACCCAGTACAATGTGCTTTAAACAAGACTGTTATAAATTCTGTGTCCAGTATTTACTAGACATATACCTACGTAGGCTCTCGCAGCTAAAAAAAATATGAAGAGCCTCCATTAGGAATGATAAGTCCAGCGTATCCTGGGTATTTAGCTACACTGGACTGCTATCCATCCTGATCGAATTATGTCTTGACCATGGCATGAGTTGTTCTTGTATAGCTCCCAACATGAATGAAAGGACCAAGGAGTAGGTAATAGATGCCTTTCTGTGCAGTTCCATAGTGACAATAATTTAATCTCAGGCACAGTTTCAGTTTCAGCTTCAAGAGTTACCGTGGCCCTGGCGCAAAGGCAACTGTAGGAACACGGGTGGGTTTTTGTCAGTAAGAGTCTGACACGGCCATTTGATGATGCCCCACACAAAAAAAAAGCACAGTTTCATCTTCTGGCTTGAGGACTTAAATATCTTCCTAGTTTCATTGAAATACCTATGGAAATATTGTGTAGTTATAAGCCAGGGCCTCACTGAATTAAGGCATGCACGGTTTCTAAAAACTTCAGCATTCCTGAAGAAAACTTAACCAAACAAGAAAACGGAAACCAGTAGGTACAGTGGTTACATATTCTGACGTATTACTCTTCTCAACTCAGCATAGCGAGGTCCACTGCTTGACACAGGCCTCGGCTTCGACACAACACCCTGTTCTCCACCGTATTACGCATAGATTACAGATTTTGCAGCACTATAACTGTTTAGAGACTTGATCAGTTTTTCCACAATATTTGCCGCGTGGGTTTGTTTAACTTTTTAACCGACGTCAAAAAAAAGGAGGAGGTTCTCAATTCGACTGTATTTCTATTTTTTTTTGTGTGTAGCTCAGAACTTTTTCTGGGTGAACCGCTTTGGATGATTCTTTTTTTATTTGAAAGCTGGTGCTTCACATGTGGTCCCATTTAAATTTAATCAAGTACTGACCAGTCGTTTTTGAGTTATCCTTAATAATGCGTAATTTTTCCACATAGTTTATATTGATGATGTTATAATAATTTCCTGTCACGGTTATTTACATATCAAGTAGTGGTATACGAAAGTGTGTGGGGTAGGTACCACAAATGAAAAGTGAAAAATAAAAGCTTTTTTACGAAAAAACAAAGACTTCCAAAAAATGCATTCATTTTATCTTATGTGGAAAACGTTGTTAGTTATACATTTATGCTCCCTTTTTTAGTTTTAATTTCTATACCATAACATTGTAATGTGTAAGCGTTTATTTTCCCAAATAAAATAAAATAAATCTAATTCTAAAGACAGCATACTAACCCATATTCTTTTACCAAAAACAAGTTGTCCGCTGCCCTTTCAACCCCAAGGAAAATTCTTTAAATCCCAGTACAGCATCACAAATACAGAAACGTTGTCATTAAGACAAAATGAACCCGCTGGGGGCTGGGGGTTGAAAACAAAACATAGGCTTCAATTGTACGAGCGGCATAAATTGAAAAGCGAGTGTTCGACGCGAGCCGATTGGGAGTCTCCCGGGACTAGGGATGGGCAGCCCGGGATCTATCGATTGATTTGTTGAGCAAAAATATGCTGATGTGTCAAAGTGCTTGGAAGTTGACGTGGCTGGGTGATTTTTGTATGGTTCGATGAGGATATTTTATTTAATAACTTTAGAAAGGTTGAGTTTAAATCTGGAAACAATGGAACGTTAACTCCAATAAATGGATTTGTTCGTGAATTTTGTACTGTGAGCATAGCTGTTGGTTGTGAGCATAGATGTATGATGTCATAAAGACTGAAAAATCTGTTCAAAATGTACACTTTTGCAACCCCGAAACACGGGACAAAACAAAAATCCGCGAAAATTCCCGCACATCCCCATCACTGTTCACAGTTTTCAATTTAAATCGGACAATGGTCAGCTCAAGTCCCGGCGCTCCATTCTCGTCATTGTCAGTTACATCGATATGATATCGTTAAATCATCTGTACTTGTATCTCGAATAATGCAGGGACTATTGTACAATCATTGCGGGATTTAAAACATAATGAAACATTTTCGTTCTGAATTGTAATGAAAAGAGGAATAAGAGTTTATAGTCTTTGTAATGGAGCGGGCTACGCCCGTTCGGAATTTCTTTGAAGAACAAAATCAGAAATGAGATTACTCGGAAAAGAACCGGAGTTAGCCGACATAGCTTGCAGAGTAACCAAACTGAAGTGACAGTGGGCTGGTCATGGTTGTTGAAGGACCGATGGCCGGTGGAGCAGACGAGTCCTAGAGTGGAGACCGCGTTTCGGCAAGCGTAGCGTGGGACGCCCCGCAGGTAGATGGACTGACAACCTTAAGAAGGTGGCTGGGACGGACTGGATGCGGAAGGCGGAAGACATGGTGTTGTGGCGCAGCCTGGGAGAGGCCTATGTCCAGCAGTGGACTGCAATAGGCCGAGTTGATTGATTGATTGATTGAGTCTATTAATGAATGATCCATTCTGTTAACTTTTCAGAATACACTGCAAAGCTATTTTACTTTTTTTTTTACTTATAAGTAGGAATTGGTGCTATCTATATTCGTATCTCTAAAGGCCTGAGCAGACGATGGACAATTTGACCGCGAACAATTTGTCCGCGACGATAGAACGTATGGAAATCTATGCAATAACGCATACGTAGGACAAATAGACTCCCAGAATTTCCATACGATTTCAAAGTGTCCGCGGACAAATTGTCCATCGTCTGCTCAGGCTTTAATAGAAGGGGTATGATGACATTGTAATGCCTGCTGGGTGCATTAGATTTTTTTTCCATTCCTAAAGTATACATAGTATATATTTAGAGAAAATTTTGATAAGAGAAAACGTCCTATTCGTTTTGCAGCATGAAGATACTGCTTGTATCTTCTTAAGTTTTGGAAGTAACAGCGAGAAGCCAATCTATAAACAATCCGCGCTGTAAAATGCATTGACGTGATATATGGGAGCTATATTTTCGGTATCAGTGGACGTTTACATCTTTTCTCAAGACGGCCACGAGAACGTTACTATATCCTGTGAAATATGCCAACTTTGCCAATAAAGGTATCTTTGCCCTAAAATCAAGTTATAAGCAAATCTGGCGGATTTGCTTATACATTTCTTTTAGGGCAAAGATACCTTGATGCCAACTTTGCCAATCAAAGTATCTTTGAACTGAAACCATTTATAAGCAAATTTATTGGATTTGCCTAAATAATTGCTTTTATGGCAAAGATAACTTGATTGGCAAAGTTGGCATATTTCACGGTCCTATACTTAACAGCCAGCTACAGCACACTTAACATGCATAAACACTAGTTAAACAATACACCCATTACATTTAACTAAACACAAATTAACTGGTACAGTTAACCGGCAGAGCTGCGCTGTTTAACATCGGTTAACCACAAATGATGAGCATTTAACTCAACTGTTACGTTGTTAAGTTTAAATAATTAGACTCTTTAACTGACGGTTATAATTAACTAGCTTTTACTACTTTCGGATTAGAAATGGTATGATCGTTAATGTGAGAGAAAAAAAGATATGATTGATAAAACTAATTTTACGTTTGATATGAATCGCAGTTGCTCCATGTAAAATTCTGGTATTCAGTTGTATCCAGTTAGACTGGAAGCCAACTCCAATATGGTACTTGGGAAAAAACTAGGCAGATAAAGAAAAAGCGGTTTTAAATGAAAGATTTTTATTTTTTATTTTTAATGTTTGAATTTCCTGTGCGTTTCCCAAATAAAATATTTTTCTTTCTTTTTCTTTTCTTTCTTTAGACGATGATGATGTCGGGATCATACGAGTAAATCACACTTAACCTTAACTTTGTGATTTCAGGTTTTTATTTTTATTTGTCGAATACTTTCGGCTTTTGGCTACTTTTTGTTAGTGTGTGTATTTAATTTTAATCTAATGTGCGTTTTATTTCGGAGAGAAATCTATAATGTTCCCTCTGCTGGGACATGCGCCTCCTCTCTATGAGACAGAGTGGCCCTAAATCCATCACGCGGGCCCAGTGTGGCTTGATAAATGTCACATGTCTTCGAATTTTTGGTTCTAGGACACGCCGGTTTCGTCACGATGTTTTCCTTCACCGTTTAGAGAACAGTGGTGATGAAATAATTTACAAAAAATAAAGTGCCTGCTTGGGTTCGAACCCACGACCTACAACTCGTATTTCCCGGCCGTTACCACTGGGCCACCACTCTGCAACATTTAACTTAAAAATAACTTAACTCCTAACCTTGTATTGTGGCACAACTTAGGAGAGCTTTTTGTCTAGCCTGCGATTGGCTGAGTGGATTGATTATTTGGACTATGGAGGAGCGGTACTAGGGTCACTAGAATGCTCACATGATGGCGGACTTCTGTTGGAGCATTAAAAACAGCCCTTGTGAACCAAATTAAGCAAGAAAATCTTATAAAATATATATTTTTTTATAAGTAGTGGTTGTTTTTCAAATGTTTTTTTTTTATAAGTATATGTTTTTCTTGAAAATCTATTTTTCATTATATCTCAAAAACTAACCTGATACAACAAAAAAATACTTCAGATCTAAAATCAGCATCTCGAAAATGTATAATATTAGTCATAATATTACATGCAACAAAAAGCTGTTCCCTTGTGTTATAATGTAACATAAAAATCCTCTTAAATTTTCCTGATAGAAAAAATATTAACGTCGATTACATAACATCATGCCTTGTTCCCCCGAGGGGTTCTGCAGAGGTGTACCTATAGCACAACCACATCATCGCCACATCGCCAGTCATGTTTAAGTCCCATTTAATAGGAGGCAAGCCTATATTGCCATCAACCGGGCACAAATCCAGACTCCGGGCTACTACTGAGAAATTCCAAATAGAAAAACCCAATAACACTGCCCGACCTAGGAATCGAACCCAGTACCTCATGCTCGGCAGTACGCTTGCGACCACTAAGACCGAAGAGGAAGCCAATTACACTGGTATTATTTCTTTAATTTCATAGTAAATCACAAGTAATTTAAGTTCCGTCATATAAATTGAGTTTTTTAGTAACGGAATCACAATCATCATTCGATGTAGAGATACCTGCTAGTTATAAACACGCCAATTAGATGTGGCTCGAATATATACTGAGTGGTATGCTATTAAATGGACAATGGTTCCGTATTAAATTGTTCTAAGAAAGATGGCTGAATTATAAAGATGTAATTGGTTTGTTTCAGTGCACTTTTTAGCTTTTCTTATAGTAGCAATATTTTAACTGTACTTTTTCTGCTTTTTTTCTATCTATTGAAGTCAAAAAGCATTCAGCTTGGAAATCAAAATAGCAAACGTGCAATTTGGTACTGGGACATTTTTAGTACACAAAGCTGCTCTTAAATATGTTTCTGTAGTTGCCACTACACAAACATACTGGTTGTTGATATATATGATCTAGACAAATAATAAAATAGTAACGATGTCCAAACTGAACATCGAATATTTTTTAAAAAGTAATTGGTACGAGTCTGATACCGAAATAATAGTTTTTAGAAGGTTTGTCCGTTTGTCTGTTTGTCAGGATGTAAGATCCAGATTGGCGTAAAAACGGCTGAAAGGGTTCGGATGAAATTTTCAAATTCAAATTTCAAATTTCAAATTTGGCACACAGATAGTTTGTAACCGGGATTAACACGGTACTTTTAATCGGTAGTACGTTCCCGTGGCATATTTTCCTACATCCACGCGGGCAAAGCCGCGGGCAAAAGCTAGTTTCTAACAAGAATGTATATGGTAGTAGCGTATAACCGTAGCATTTGCGCAGTTAACTCGGTACCGTAGTTAGATTAGTTTTTCCATTGGACAAAGCTGAGCCTATTTCTGTTTCTGAAATCCACAACCATCAGCATGTTTTTCGCCTTAAACCTGCACCCTAATTTCGTACCACACTTTCAATCACAATCTAAATCATTTTGAAGGATATTGCTTATCCATTGCTTCATATGTTCGAGCAATTTGTCTGCTCAACAACGTAAATAACGTAATGAATGTTGTTGAACTGTCAAAATTAAAGTCAATGCTAGTGTTAGTGTGTTACGCAATTAACCCGCCGGACTAAACGACTAAAGCTTACTAGATCGTTAATAATAATACTTCTAACACTACATTTATCATGTTTTTTTCTAAGATAATAAATGTTCCAAAAATACCCCAACGGTTTTACAATTACCCAACGGTACCCCACCACGGCTAGTTACAGAAAACCGAAACAAAAGAAAATGACATAAGCGTATTGTCTAGCGGCTGTAGGACCTGCGCGCACGCCGGAGTTATTGCGCGGAACGGGGGCACACACACAGGCATCTCCACCATGTATGTACCCACGTGTGTTTGTGTGTGTGTGAGGGTGTGTGAGTGTGGGTGGGGTTAATATACCTACGTTGTAATTAAAAGATGGTTAGGTATGAGATTATAAAGCTTTGGAAGTGAGTTTGAGTTGTGGTTTTCTTGTAGTTTGATTTTGAGGGGATATCTGATTTTTTGGTGGTATATAAATGATTTTAATTAACAGTCGCTATTTCGTTTTTTTATTTTACAATATGAACATTAGATAGTCATATTTGATCTAGAGAGTAAAGAGACAAATTAATTTAGACCCGTTTGCTGGATAAGACATTGGGCACATTTGAATAGTTGGAAACCTCTACTTAACAAGGGTTACAAAATATGGTGATCAATCATACCTTCATTAACATCGTAATCCACAGACTGATATTTCCCACTGCTGGACATAAACTTCCCTTTGCTTGTGCCAATACCCCCAATCCACGCTCTTGCACCAATCTTATCCAGGTTCTAACCAAGATGGCCACAATAGCCAACAATGACAAAATTTTTGGCAATCTGTCAGCATTTACGGTACCAGGACCAAAACGAAGAATTTCTCACAAAACCGCGGACCTAAGCAACGCACAAAAAGTCTTACAATCTTCAATCGTACTCACCTCGACAGTATCTTAGAGACGCAGCCGTGCGACACGCGCAGCTGTCGACTGATGTCGCACGGTCTCACTCCGGAGTGCGCCAGCTCGACTATCCTCTGTCGCACTACGTCTGGAAGTGGTCGCCCGTTTACAAAAACTCCGCCTAGTTGGTTTACTCCGCCGTGACCTGGGAAAAGAATAGGAGTGTTAGTTTACAGAATATTGCACTTAGAAAAGTGAGGCATAACGGTAAAGCACAACATATATTGCCTTGAATCGTATTTAGTCCCATGTAAATGGGGGGAACTTAATTATATTGATAGGAGACAATGCTAAATTCCTGTTCCCAAAAACTGTCTTATCAAAGAACAGATTAACAGTTTGTGGCTTTAAGTTTTAGTGGCTTTTGAGTGGCAAAAAAATATCATTAGAATACGCAGTAGAATTTTTAAGTTTGGTTCTTTAAAAACTAGACCGAAGGCTCGAGGGTGTGATATGGAGTAAGTATCAAATGCAAATGTACAAGAGTCTTAACCACATTTATTTTTAATCAAACATCTACCTTATCTAACGGGTATCCTTGATCCATTACCAGTCTTGAGGTCAGCATCCGTACACTTAAAATTATGTACTTAAATAGAAATCTGCATATCGAAGGTGTAGTATCAATATGTAATTACTATAAAACCATAATATTACAGAAGGCGAAAAAAAAAAAACGTTTAATTTCTATAGTTTTAACATTTTAATCAAAAAGTTACTTATATTTAAAAAATAGTAGGAAACGCTTGTGTTAGTTACAGCGATTTCTGACCTTATGTCTTTGCAAATACAAGGTTTTTCTTTATCTACAAATATGCAATAAAGTGAAAATCGCTAAAATGTTAATATTAGATATTGATACTTCACCGTCGATATGCTATCTTTCCCTACTGGAGAAAGTAATTAAGTAAAATTTGTAAACATTGGTTCTGGATTAAAAATATGTTGTTATTTGAAATAAAATCTTCAACCTAGCCAAATCTCGCTTACATTCCAGCTCCTACAACTACCTTTCATAATATTTCCCTAACATACCGTCAAATCTTCAATACAAAGGAGTACATTATTGATGAGGCCCCGGCCGTGAACCGGGTATCGACTCGCTAGCCGGGCGTACGGGGCGAACCCGGGCGTATCGGGACGTATCGGGCGTAGGTACCGGGCGTGGACCGGTCCGATCGATGGTTGCGGCTCAGTGTCGTGATGTAATCGTTTCATGCTTAGTCGACTTGGGCATGTAGGATGGAATATTTGGGTTAGTTCTGGAGATGATGACGTAGAATTATAATTTATCGTGACTTCTAGATTTTGAACTGGGACTTTGATTACTTTTTATTTAAGTCAGTGCTCAGATGTTGTTTATGATCTGCTTTTATACTAATTAGGTACCGTTTAAAGACAAAAAATTGAAAAAAATTGACCAAATTCTTCTTGTACCATTTAATTTTGTAAATTTTACTGAGGTTACCAAAACCAAACGTTTATCACTAAACCCAAGCAAAATATTGTTTCTATTGAAGAGAACAGGAACAGTAAATAAGTATACCTAAGGGTAGCCAGAGTTATTATGTAGTATAGTACAAGTATTTTCTTAATGTCCCTCGGCAAACTTCGTGTTTCGTCAGTCGTCGGATTTCTATCAGTAAATTACATTAAGTTAAAAGAGTATTAATAACTTTATATCCTTCCAAGTCGATGGAGATCATCAGGTCTGTACCAATTGCAAAGGGTAACTGTTAGAAATCCGACGACTCGACTGACGAAACACGAATTTTACCGAGGGACATTAAGAAAATAGTTGTATCTACTTGTATACATTTCAACGTTCAGTATTTATTTCCTAGCAAGTTTTGTGGCAAGCGTTTAGTGATTTGAACGTTTTCTGTAATAATAACAAATAAGATTTATCATCTGTAGTTTAAATTTTCTTAGGTAGATTTCAGCAGTATAATTTCTGGTGTAAACGTATATTTTCTTTCATATATACAAACCTATCCAGGTACAGAATTCGCAACTACACACAACTTTTCTCTTTCAAAACACTGCTAACATCCCTTCTCATCTTACGTTACACTTTCACGGTGCTCCCTGCCCGGGTGGGGTGGGCACGAGGCGTGACGATCGATCCGACACGCCCCGCGCTCGATACCCGGGTTTGAACCGGCTGTTTTGTTTGTTATCGGAGCGAAGTGATAAGGTTTTCGGGTAGTTTTGTGGTGAATCTGAGAGATAAGATGTAAAAATTGTAGGTGTTTGCTACCATGCTTATTTTTATTTCTATTTTCTGAGTTGGATCTTAGACATTACTGACATCTTAGAAGACAAACATCGTGAGGAAACATGGTCTGAAATCGCCAACCCGTCTTGAGCAAGCATAGTGATCAATGCTCTTTGTATGAGAAGGGGGTTTTTGGGGGGGGTTTTGCTCTGCAGTGGGACAATAATAGGCTGGTATTATTATTGTCCTTTCACGAATGCTGATAAAATATCCGGATAATCTAAACATGAGTTTGCTGTTTTGCAAGAGTGCATTCGATAGACTTTATTCACTTATCAACTGATTTAATGTTCCGAGATTTGATCAGACTTTTAGAAACCCACGGGTTCGTCTTTAGATAGTACCTACACTAAAATTACAGCGTTTGTTAAAGATATTACTTACAATTTTTGGTCAATGATGATATTGCTGTGCTATCAACAAACCATGTTCACGGCTTTAAAAGGGTGAGCAGGAAAAAGTAGATGGGTGCCTACTTCTCACAGTTAAGCACAGCTTCTAGTACGATTCGCAAAAAAATAATATTTTTAGCATAAAAAACATCAGTGCGTAAACCAAAGGCTTGTAGAAGAGAACAAACAGCATTGTTTTCGTAAACAATAAATAACGTTCAACTGCAAACGTTGCCAAAATTGTGTTATTTATTCTCATCCGATCGTAATTTGATTATTAATACAATGTTTATTTTATATCTCACAGTGTTACCTGCCTGAGCCAATAGACATACGAGTATACGGGTTTATTTATAAAAGAAGTTTAAACTTAAGAGACGTTTAAATGTCAAAAATGTATAGTTAAACAGTCCCTAATCATTACTTAACTTTAAGCTACGTTTATACAAAAGGGGACAAAGTTTAAAGTAATATTATAAACAGGTAAGTTTGCTTATTTGTAAATGATAAATGATTTTATTTCTGTAAGTAGGTTTGTACAAACACTTTTACACGTTAATCATGTTTTTTAAACTAGATGAGGTCGGCGTTTCCTATCTGACTACTCTGAGAAGAAAGGCAAAACAAACTCAGAGGTCACAGTCTCTTTTAAAGTCCAGACATAATCTTGGTCAGGTCATGCGAAGACCATGCAGTTTCGTATCTGAAATGGTCTTTTGAGGAAAGAACCACACAGATTGAGTGGACCTGTCCAGTCAGTGCACGCATTTGTCAGTAATCGTGCAGCTCGACTCAGGAAGTCAGGACTTAAGGAGCTCAACGATTTGACGAACAACGACCTAAAAGGTAATCTCTGGAAGTAGGTAAGTACCTACTGATACTATTACAAAAAATCTTGTATCGATAGAATGCTACAATATTGCTGAGAGCCATAGGTCTCCATAGAACGTGTTTTATTGTATTAGTTGACTTCCACAGGGATGGAAATCGAGGGCAGAAGCTAGTATTTTATGTTCTACGTTTTGGCTTTTTCCCAGAATCATTGCTAGGATCCGCACTCGGATATAAAACTGGTCCATTTTCTCATTATTCTAAAATTAATTCTACCTCGTGTAAAGTTAACAATAACTAATATTTTATAAAAATAACTTCTTAATTAGCGAAAACTAACGAGGCACAGGCACCATGAAACGAGGTGATCCGCCAGAGAATCAAGGTAACCGACATAGCCCAAAGACTAAGCAAGCTGAAGTGGCTGGTCACATCTCTCGCAGAACCGACCACCGTTGGGGAAAACGAGTTCTAGAGAGGAGACCGCGTTTAGGCAAACGTAGTCTGGGACGCCCGCCGGCCAGGCGGAGTGACGACTTGCGAAAGGCGGCTGGCAGAGACTGGATGAGGAGAGCCGAAGATCGGGCTCAGTGGCGTTCACTAGGAGAGGCCTACGTCCAGCAGTGGACGAATATAGGCTAATGATGATGATGAACGAGGCGCAGTACGAAACTAGTAAGAGGGCCTAAACAAGTAGAAATAGCTTTCAAACCTTTTCGTATTTCTCACTGTATTTCAACAATGACTTTCCCGATTAACATAAGATTTTCGATAGCTTTTGTCAGTTCCATACATTTTCTACTTTTCCAACATTTTTATCGCTGATCGTAGTCACTATGTTTAGATAAGAATATAAGTACTAATCGGGGCTGTAGATGGTGGGAAAAAATCAATCAATTATTAAAACTTTGTGCAAAAGTTAAAAAAAATACTGTACACAAGCGGACTCCGGCCCACGTGCAGCGCTAATCACTAGACACGTTTAGCGCTAAACGAGTTTAAAACATAATTCTGTTTCTGTCAAATGTTTGAAGATGACTGAGACAGAATGATGTTTACAACTCGTTTAACGCTAAACGTGTTTAGTGATTGGCGGTACAAGTGGGCCTTAATGCCTAAAGCATTTTCTACCAGTCTACCATAAGGTGATGCAGAGACAAAACATGCCCAGTGCAACATACGGGATAGATAGCTCGGAAATAACTATAAAAAACAAGAATATAAAGAAATTTTCTATTAAGACCAATTTTCCAACAAGTTTATACGTGTCCTAAAAGAAATATTACCGTGTCTAATAACAAGGATGTTAAAGGAACTCGTATAACAAGCGAAGGCACAAATAAGGCTTTATTTTAGGTAGTAATTAAACGTAATAGCGCACAAGATGGCCGACCGGAAGCTGGGGACGCGGCGGTAGCGACAGATTGTAAAGGTGATAGACGAATAAATTAATGTACTAAATTGGTGAATATGTACATTTATTTTGTATTGCATTTACAATGTTCTGTTTCAATCGTGCATTTAAGGATCTATTTTTCTTTAAAAAGCAAGTACGTGGGTAAGTTATTTTATAGTTTATTTAATTATAATTTTTCTACAGCTGTCCAAGAATGAAGTGTTGTGTTTTCAGGGCATATGTAATATGTAATGTATGCTAATGTATTGGGGTGCTTGTTTCTTTAAAATCTTTTCTTTTTTGACTCATAGTTATGTAAACGAACAACGAAAAACTCTATTTCTATAGATCTATTTTCCTAAACAGCTCTTTTAAAATTCTTGGTCCACAACTTATTTAACATGGCGACAGTACTTCCGAACATCTACAACTACACAGTTCCTCTCGCCAGGTGTCCAGCCACTCAGCCACTCAGCCCCCTTACAGACATCTTACAGTTCTTGCAAAATATGGATTTGGGTCAACGCGAATAACTCCAAGAGTTCTCTTGAAAAACTGCGGGGTAATTGCGCACACTAATAGTAGGAATGGGTTTCATTTTGACAGTTCAACAACATTCATTGCGCTATTTACGTTGTTGAGCAGATACATTTTTTGAATATATGAAGCAATAGATTAGCAATAGGCTTCAAAATGATTCAGATTGTAATAGATACTGTGTTACGCAATTAGGGTGCTGGGTTTGTTTCAAACTCAAACTCAACTCAAACTCAAAGCATTTATTTCAAATAAACCAATTACAGGCACTTTTGAATTGTCAAGGGGTCGGCCAGTCAGAAAAATGAAGTTAGTTGCCCATTCTAAAGCGTAGTAAGTACCCATGGAGAAGAACGGGCAAGAAACTCCATGGAAACTCTTTTAAATCAATATCTCGTTACAAAAAAAAAATTGGTTATATTATTCATGTTGAAATTATAAATGTGAGAACGATGTAGAAAAACGTGCACGTTAAAAGCGTCCGTAATAAAAGATAAAAACAAAAAAGTTAACAATTCAGAAATTAAAATAAGCCGTGAGATGACCAGTCCCTATTGACGGCGCCCGTTCACGAACATGACGTATGGATCAGCACCATTCAGCTCAACCATTTTGAAGAGAACTTAATGATCCAACAGACCAACACACACGCCACCACCAGCGAGACATTTGAGTGAGCATGACATACTCTCAGCCGCTAGGGCACATTCAAGTCAATGAAAGACGATCCTCGTAAATGGTAGCTTTATAAGTACATAGTGCTCACACATGTGCTATATATTCAGTAATAGTTTTAATGCATTAATATAATGCATATAATGCATTATAAATTTACTTTGCGGGTATTTTCCCTAAACGGGTTAGCAGAATGAAATCTATCGTATACCTCACACTTCGTGAGTAATTTTTGGTCCCAGCTACAACATCTGATACGGGTCTTGCCAATTACCGTCAATCGGGCACAAATCCAGACTCAGAGCTGCTACCGAGAAATAAGAAAATAAGAAGAGGTTTCCCAGAACTGAATAGATGTAATAGATAGCTGATTGTCCCTGATAACACGACATAGTCTGTTGTTTGATTAGTATAATTGTATTTTGAATACTTACAAATGGGAAATTGGTTCTCATTACTTGAAAAAAAAAACCCTGACCTTAAACAATAACACTATAACAATAAAAACAAAATCCACAATAATTATATCTCACCACACACAGATTAAAATCACGATCAGATTCAACGTGGCAACACTCACTCAAAATTAAATCGTAAAAACAAGTCCCATGGTTTCATATACCCATAAAAGTGTCCATAAACATGTACATGTTTAGTTATGGGTAACCATACCATAAAACTGGACAGCGCATCCAATTTAGATGTGGGGGGAGGACTTCCGCTGCCACTTCCGTTGAGAGGGAGTTCTCATTTCAAATAACTTTACGGACTATTTCGCGTTTTGATTTGTTTTTAACTTTTTTTTATTTTGTTGCCAACATTATTTTGATATTAGTATTTGCATCTGTATCTTATCATTTGAAATATCTATATCACCAATTTCTACGGATATTAGATAAGACAAGAGATAAGTCTGAAACCCGATTTCTGGAATGAAAATCAAAACAATACTTAATTAGCTAATAAACTGTCAAAAGCATGGCAACTGTGCTATAATTGGTTGACTGAATCGTCATCAGCCAACAAAAAACTTGACACTAGTTTAATTTTGACGTCGTTGATGTTCGTTATAGCAAACATGGGGTTTTATAGTCATCATTAACATGAAACTGAAAAAATAAATAAGTTCTAGAAAGTAAAAACTCCCTACCTTGAAGGGCATACAGTAGTTAATTCCTATGCACTATTATTACCGATAACTACACATTCACAAGTGCAAGGACGCGCCCGTCATGCGCCGGCGCACCCCCTCCAAATGTCGAGCGTTGACGTCATAGCATAGACGCATAGTGCGCCCTTTGCATCTATGGCTGATGCAATTACCTGGTTCTGACATGGTATCCACTACGTCTCGGGCAGCCGACCTATTCTGTTAAAATCTAGCCATGAAAACTTAGTTGTAGTGAGTGGCAGCTTGAAGTGAAGTGTCAATTGAATTGAATTGAATTGACAGATCACTTCAGATCAGATTTTGAAGCTCACTTCACCTACATTTTCATAGTGAGATTTACAAAGAATAGGTCGTCTGATATAAGTTAAGTCTGGTCCTTGTGCAATCTCTATGATTTATTATCTATCTATGCATAGTATTTCGTGTCTGTATGTGTAACCGCTTAGATCGTCTCTAAACAACTCAATGGATTTTGATGCGGTTTTATTTTCATCATCATTTAGACCATTTGTTTAATAATATCTGTCTCGCATAGGGTCGTAGCAATTGAGCGATTACCGTTTTGCGTGGATGTGAAGCATATTTTCCCTCAAATCTTTATTTTTTGTATTTGTGTGTTTTCCGCTGCGTCATGTTTACCGCAAATAAACGTATTTTGTTTCTTTCTAATATAATTTTTATAGAACATTAATATTTAACTTAGATACAGCACAGAAATTTCGATTTATTACGTGTCACCATTGCAGATGTTTGAAGCAGGGGCGGGTCGCTAGTAGGTATAGCATAAAATATGTATTTGCTGCATAGATACGAATGTTGACTATTTAGATAATCGCCCACAGTTCCATTCGCCATGTCTTTTCAGGTCTATCATGGTAGGTGGACCGATTACCTGATGATGATCACGGGAATACGTTGGATTTGGAAGCCGCAGGACAGTGCGTTATGGCGATATTTGGGAGTCTTATGCCTAATGTTGGACGACTTTTGGCTTGGATGGTGATGGTAGAGTGTATTGGATTTTAAAACTATGTAGGTAGATGCTTGTAAAATTGTGAAAAGCATGGTAAGAGAATTGACAAAAGCTACAATTCTGTTCACCCCAAGGGGTTCAAATATGCAGGTGCGAGGAGTCGTTATGCATCAAAACACACCCTTATAAATTTTATAATTCTGCTTTAGAAGGTTAAGTTCTGATTACCTACTGTCATCTTCTTTTGCTTGAAGTGAATAATATCAAAAGTGTATGCCCTATAGATGCCTACGTTTGGAACGTAAGCATCTAGGGCATAAACTTTTTTCAATGGAAGCTATTCTTTGCGTATTGGATTGACAGGAGTAGAAGATTTACTATGAAACAAACCGTCGAAATACTTAGGACTCTCGCTTAATTGATGAATCAAAAGCAGACGTGACAGTCCCGAAAATCTCTTCTCAATTCTGCATTTTTCTAAAAGGCAGTCTTAAAACTGATGATCACTATGGCCTCACAGCTCCCTCACATCGACCCCTCGAGGGTAGGAGCATACAGGTGCAAGGACACGCCGGTCATGCTCCACAGCCCCCCCTCGGTAACCTGTCACTTTTTGTAAGCATTTATAATTAGTAGCCTTTTTTCCAAGTTGTGTGCAGGTATTTTTGAACTTTTCCAAAGGAATTACCAAGTTTCTGTGGCGGTTCGTGCAATATTTTGTTAATATTTTTAGCGGTTTGTAACGTATTTTCTATAAGGTGGATGACCGTGTTCTATGAAAGACATTGTGATGGAAAATGAAGCTTCTGAATTGGTTGGATTTAGGTAGGATGAGCAAATCGCGGCATAGGATGAAAGCATGTTGTGTGCTTATGGTACACACCATGCTATAGTTGATGCCGCCTATGGCCTAATCGGTGTATTAATTAAGTAGAATTCTATAATATTGTGAGGCAGCCTACTGTTTAACAAAACCATAGAGTTAGTTTAAAATTCTGCATTCTGGCCACATGGGATGTAATCGATAGCAGATTCAGATTCAAATGTATATCCAGTAGAGAATGGAATAAAACGAAAGGACACTTTCTGAAAGTATGCGGTCAAGTGTATTCCGTAAATAATGGGTCACCATACGTCTTTGAAGGTTATTCATGGGTTTATTTTTATAATCGTTGCCAAAAGTAAAGTAATGATTAATGTCTGCTTAAACATGTTTTTATGTCTTTCAGTAAACCTTCAAATCACCCGCGATGCGGCGGTCAGACTAAGAAATATCGTGGTAAGAGATTCAGCATGAGGAATTTTTTCACAGATTTCTTTATTTATTTATTTATTTAGGATTTCCAACATAATATTATATACACAATACATAACATACAAGATAATGGGCAACATCAGGTATTAGATTCGTGACATGCCCAAGATGCACTTTCTGCAGAAAGCACATCTGTGTTATTACACAATTGAGGACTACCTTAATGATGAATCACTGACTGATTGACATGATATTATTCCATTTGATATTTATCTTTTATTTTTATTAGTGCAAACCTTGTTGAGATTTGACATTTTTGTATTATTGTGACATTTTTACTGTAATTCAAACGATTTGACGATTTGCATGCCCATGTGACGTCTATGTACTAAATACCTATGTTTGCAAACCAATAAATCATTTGATTTGATTTGATTTATATACTATAGCTTCTCAAGACGCTAAATCAAAGCACAACATTCGTTAACACTGCAATTATAATTATACAAAAGCTTTATCACTCCTGATAATTATAACCTATTTAAAAAAAACAAGATAACCATCAAACTGTCATAATTCTCAACATTTTCCTACTCCGTATACGATAACCATGGTATCCTATAAAACTAAATATGTATGGTTTGCGAACCGTGACGGAAAGGGATCGTCTTTTGTTTTCATGGGAATTCTATGGGAATGCGCCTTTTTATGTTCCGAACGCCCATCTGCTGAAATATTTTGAGTTTTTATTATAAAGGTTTTTGGGTAAGGAAAATATGGAAATGGTGTTTATGGGGTATGCAATTGCCTCGTGGTATATCAAAATTGTATATTCAGAGTGTTTTATAAGTAGAGTTGTTCGTATTTTTTTTTAATAGGGATTTATAGACAGAGAATCTGAAGACTGGATGTCGACAAACAGAAGATTCCAAAGACGCTTCGTCTTTGGAATCTTCTGCTTATCGACATCCAAGTTTGATTATTCAGCATATGGTGAATATGGTGAATATGGGTACCTACCTACTTAGGTAGGTACCCTACCTACTTAAGTTCTGAGTTGAGCTGCACAATTACTGACAAATGCGTGCACTGACTGGACAGGTCCACTCAATCTGTGTGTTTTTTCCTCAAAAGACCATTTCAGCCACAAATCTACATGTCTTCACATGATCTGACCAAGATTATGCCTGGACTTTAAAAGAGACTGTGACCTCTGAGTTTGTTTCGGCCTTTCTTCTCAGAGTAGTCAGATAGGAAATGCCGACCTCATCTAGTTTTAAAATATGATTGACGTGTAAAGGTGTTTGTTCAAACCTACTTACAGAAATAAAATCATTTACATATATATAAAGGAAGGCCTGTTTCTGTATTTTCATTTTCCTCAAAATATTTTCTGGCATTTTATATTCATGTACCTATCTAATTTGTATCAAACACTTGTAAAGTTAGGACACACAATGTCCAATGTCTACATTCACAGCGTTCACAATGCTATGAAATTAAAATAATTATGGTAAGTACTTTCCAGAAAGAGGAGGCCTGTATCCCAGCTGTGGGTACAGTATAGGTTGGTTATGCTAAATACTTTTGAAAACGTGTTCTCGGGGTATCTTTAACTGTTATTTCCCATAAGATCTTCAACCTCTATAATACAATTTTATACCAATTTATTTCGAGCATATTTCCCTCAAAACAGGTATTTTACCTTGCCCTTTTCAGTTCCCACAAAAACCTTATTTTCTTTCACGGAAATATTAACGTAAATAAATACAACAATAAAGTTGCAGAGATAATAAACCGCAGACGTGCAGGGTCAGACCGGAAGTGAGATTACCATGCGACGACCGGATGCGCGCCCGACGCCATTGTGTCAGCCATCTTGAATTAAACGTAAAAAGCTTTTGATGATATTTTGTAACGTTTTTGTATGTTATTGTGGGATATGTTTACTTTGTAGGTGTACTTTTTTTAGATGTATCAATTGGTTTTAACACTAGAAATAAAGACATAACTTCAAAACTACATTGTTTTATCAATTGACATCGACCACGTGGAAAAGCAATTGATGATAATGATGGATTATAAGATTGGTTAAGAAAATACACTAGAAGAGTTTTTAGATATGCAGCATCTATTTCGACTATAACTACCAACAATTAAACAATTCCAAAATACAAAACAAAAGACTGCAATGAAATAAATTAGTCGTTAGCTAATACTGTCGACGTGGCTGAATTTTGGTCAAAACTCATACAATTTTGAATCACAAAACAACGGCGGCGAAGTAGTCTATTAATACGTTTTGTGATCCTAATGCTTTTCAACTCTTTAATCCCCTGAATTTTGTCTTCCCAGAGAATTTGTCGTTTCAGCATAAAACTAGTTTGTTGCCACGAAAGATGAGTTCAGTACGAGCATTCTTCTAATTAGAAATAACTGCATCCGTATCATTGTTACAATCTTAAACGTTATAAGTAATTTAGCACAAGTTGTAAGTCTTAAGCAACTAGGAGAATTAAGTTTGGATAAAATTCTCGTCTACTATAGCCTTGTGGTGTTTCACAACTTTATACAATGTTGCATCGCTTAGATTTCTGATTATAAAGTAGATTTCTTTCGTCTGTTCTCTATCAATTATGGCGTTTAGCACTGTTTTACTGCAAGGGAAATGCTTGTTTATAAACTAAAAATAGTAGCACAAAAGGGAAGAAGTTACTGATGATGATGGTGAATGAGGATTGATCACTGCGTGTTGCTTATTTAAAACCAGGGAGTCTACTCTCTAAGCACGAAATCCGTAGTTTCGGCCGACGTTACGGACATTTCCTACTCCGTATCACCTACGGACAAAATATTAGTTTGGAGCCCGACCTAAGAATATATGACACCACGATGTGTCAGATGTCTCTACACCGGATGTAATTTTACCTTTCCCAAAAATTTCATTAATTGGGTGTAGGGTTCACTCCAAAGTTTCAAACTATTTTCGGACGGCCCATATCTTTGTTGACGGACTTTGCGAGGTAGGAACCCCAGATTTTTACACGATGGTTTCCTTTAATTCTGTTTTATAAAAATATGAACTTAGTTATCTCTTTAACTTCTTTACTATTATTTAATTACTAGTTTCTGCCCACGAATATTTCTTGTTCCCCCAACCCACCCCGTCGCATCGCATCGCCTGCCCGCGCTATTACTTCGGTTTCGCTTAGCGTTCTTTCAGACATTTTCTATTTTTGCTCGGCTGCTATGGGTATTATAGTGATGTTATAACCTATAGTCTTCCTCAAGAATTTAGCTATCAAATACAAAAAAATATTTTTAATCTGCCCGGTAGTTCCAAAGATTACCCCCTACATACAAACTCACAAACAAACAAACAAACCTGTTACCTCTTTATAATATAAGTATAGATTTCGTTCACTTGCTGATTATTAGATTGCCGATGAGGGTATTAAGAGGGCGCACACAGGTCCACTAGCGCCAGTCCTTTAAAAAAAATATTATCTCGTGACTGAGAAGCAATTTTGAATAACGCCTCAATAAGCGCCCTCGGTAAGTGTGTCTAGAATTTACTAATACCTTTTATAAACTTTCATATTGAGACATGAAGCAATAAAATACGATTTAGAGGAATGTGGTCGCTTTTCTTTAGATAGAATTTTATTGAGCCGTTATTCAAAATTCCTTCTCAGTCACGAGATAATATTATTAGGAGTGGCGCTAGTGGACCCGTGTGCGCCCTCTTAAGATTATAGGTATGAGAGCGTCTAAATACAGCTAAAATACATATCATACCTATGGGCCCAATATCAAGCCTCGGCTAGCTAATAAATATTTTTGAACAGTAGCATTATTTTATCGGAAAATGTGCTCTACCAATGCAATGGGGACCATATACCTAAGTAATATATGCAAACCAAATTCCTACCTAATGTATCTATGCAACACTATAATTTGCAATAAATATTAACGTTTTACATAACCGGCAATAAAAAATATATATGTTAATAACACATACGAGGGCGACGCAACCCAACCAGTTGGTTACAGCAACCAGCCAGACCGCCTTTCTAAAATCTCGACAATTACCCAGCAAAACAGGTTTCAAAACGTAAAAGATCTACTTGATATATGCGTGAGCGCATCGCTGTCGACCAATCAGAGGAGTGCGTTTGAATGTCTGTGTTTCGAATCACGGACACGTGTAGGACAGGCGTATGTCATTTTGTTGATGTGTGCGTGAGTCTCATGTTACATTCAAAGATGGATTTACCGTCGTTGCGTTTGAATTTGGACTTTATACTTATGAGATACGGGTGTGGTGTTTGTTTTTTATGTGTTTTAATATATTGGTAAACTGATGTCGTTCACTCTAGCGCTATATAAGTATTATTTCGTGATCTATGGGCAGTTGAGTCATTTGCAGGAAGTATGAAATTTGGTAGTTTTTTTGTATGTGTGCCCTAATTTTATTGTTCAGATGCGACATTGTAATGGCCGACGTGGTTTATGATTTGAATGTTTCCTGTATTTTAGTGTATGATGACGATTTTTTAAGTACTTCTGTACGTTATTGTTCTGGGCTTAAACATGATTTATTAGCTCATTATTCTGGTGTAACATGTTATGAAAAACTCTTGTGCTTTAAATATTTAATTATTTTTGTTGTATTCTTAATGTTCTTTCCTAGCTAGAGCAATTGCTTTGTTTCTCTTTGAGTTTATTTGATTAGCGGTCGTTATTTCAGACAGCCAATCTAAACATCCAAGTAACTGACGTTTCAACAGCACTAATTAAACTAAAGCCTTGATCAGTCTTTTGGAAACTACTTTTTGCTTGATTTTCCTTCTGGGTAGGAACAGCTAGGTACTTCATATTCATATCCATATTCCAATTAATTTAGGGTTTCACAGTTTCTACGTCTTTCTCTTCCGTAAGTAACTAAATCTCTATCAGTCGTCATCTGAGTATTCATTTCATTCCTAGCCAAAATCTTTTTTCATATAATTCATCCATCTTTTCTTTGGTCTGCCTATTTTCAATAAAGCTATTTTTTAAGCCTCTTCTATTTTTACTTTTTTTTCTTTAGTTAATACCCATTTTTTGACAGTCCCTTTAACGAGAAGGCCAGTCTTAACTTTCACCGTAATTAAAAAGATCATGATTAAGTAAATCTTTATCTGTATTATACTATATAACTTTCACTCCAGTTTATAATATGTAAGTAGATATTTAACACGAGTTTCGTTATGCTATGCAACTATATGGTGTAAACAGAAAACCTGGTATTTACCTATATAATATGAAGCTACCGACTGTGTGTAAAGGGATTTGAGATAGATTATGCATCTTTTAGCAGTGGTGGTCCGATGTTAACGGCTCTGACTTACGAGTTATAGATCCTGGGTTCGAACCCATGTAGGCGTTTTACTTTGTGTAAATAATTCACCACTGCTCACAAAACGGTGAATGACAATATCGTGAGGAAACCGGCATGTCCTAGAACTAAAAATTCGAAGACATGTGACATCAAACAACCCGCACTGTGCCCACGTGGTGGATTAGAGCCCACTCCCTCAGGCCTGTGTCACAGCAGTGGGAACATTATAGGCTGATTATGCTTATGCTATGCATCTTTTGAAACTAACACAGTTCTGTTATCAGCTGACAATTGTCCTAATGAAGCAAAAGCCTTGTGTCAGACAGAAGCAAACAAGTAGGGATTGCTCATTGTATTTATGGAAATTTTGAATCATCAATAAAAGCCCTGAGGTCCTAGGAAAGTGGCAGTCGCCTTTAAATGTTTCTTTTCTACAACGACTTTCTAAAAAATCCAGAATTCAAAATAATTTATGTCACATAAACCTACATGGGCACTTATGAAACGTCAGAAGCTAGGTGCACGGTTCCAATTGGTCGTTTCCTATGCATTAGAGCCGGCAAGAAACTCCACGGTTACTCTTTTAAAAATAATTGGCTTTTACAATGTTTCAAATTACAGTGTTAATAGGTATGGGAGGACAGTGTAGGCCTGTCAACAAGTACCAGGTACTTAACAAAATAGAAAATGGTCCACAAATCTACAGTTTACAAGTTAGGCTTACGATTTCAACAGGATTAACATATGCTTTTCGGTAGCTTATGTAAATCCAATTTATTTTTGACTTTTCTAGCTTCAATAATTGCTGATAGAATTTTACTTTGTCTGGGTTCTCTGGTTCCCAATTGTGTTTTGCTTCAACATAAGCAGGTTAGTCTAGTCCTACTTATTTACCTATTTCAGAAATTAGGTAAACATGCCACTACAAAATTACATTGGTACTTATATGGATACTTGTAACCGAGTTGTGGAGGTCAGGTAAGCAGTCGCTCCATGTAATCTCTTAACTGCCACGGCTTATTTTTATTATTAATCTTATATTTTGAATTGTTTCTTAAGATATATATGTTTTTTCATTGTTCTCACATATAGAAGCAACAAGAATAATGTACCCAAGATTTTGTAATTTATCTTGATTTAAAAAGAGTGTCCTTGGAGTTTCTTGCCCATTCTTCTCCATAGAGATCTACGTTTTGGAATGGGCAACTAGCTTCAACTTTCTGACTAACTGACCGACTCTTTGACAATTCAAAAGTGCCTGTAAACGGTTCAATTGAAATAAATGCTTTGAGTTTGAGTTTGAGTAAAATACTGATATTCACCTGCATCCGGTTGGCCTGGAAACTGACCATTGGGAAAAGGCTAGGCAGAAGGTGACTTAGATGTATCCTAAGATTTGAATTCGCAACTAGTCTCTTAACAATTGATGGGGAACTGAAGTCAGTTCCGTTTAACAATCATGTAAAGAACAATCTCGACCCAAGCGATTTTTATCAATTTTTGGACCATGATACATATTTAGAATGAATCCGTTCTTACTTCCTATTGGAAAAACCTGAACAGGTAGACGAATTATGGTATGGTGATGAATCACCTATAGGTAAAAGATTATTGAGCATATTGAGTCAGAAAAAAATAGGTATCTATCTAGTCAAGTTAGAATTTAGATGAAGAATAAATAATACTAATTTATATAAAATATTGTAAAATATTTTAAAAGAGTAACGGTGGAGTTTCCTGCCCATTCTTCTCCATACAAAACTACCTTTTGGAAGGGACAACTGAAACAAATCTATTTTCTTGTAAATTTTGATGTTCAAAGGTGCCTTTTATGTGCCGATTTGAAATAAATGATTTGACTTTGATGGGAAAACAGAGAATTTATTTATTCTGGAATTGAAATAACGTAAGTATTTCTAATGACTGATAATATGCAATGAATCTACCTACTACAAAATAATGACTACGCTCGCTGTTAGAACCTCGTATTCATATTCTATATCGCAGATTAATATAGCAAAGCAATGTATTTACATAAAACCATACGCCAACGGCCAATCTAATAAAATGTTCGACGTCCAATTTGCTAGACACGTCCAACACATATAGTGAACGCACCCAAACGCCTCACAATTAACGTAAACCGAACGCACTTACACACAGAGACACAAAGCCCCACCCACAACCACACCGACCAATCACGGCGCGCCATTCTCCAAAACGACCAATCAGAAGGCTTCCCTCGCCCTCCGACGTGTTTCGAGGGTTCCCATTCGCGGGTTTTGTAACGATCTTTTTCGGAGGGAAAATTTTCGGGTGTTTTATGAAATCTCGGGGCTTTGCAGATGGTTGTTAGGTATTTTACGTATTTTATGGAGGGATTGAGTTTTTATGCGTTGTATTTATGATAATATTGTTATGGATGGTACAAGCGTTTTTGCATAATGACTGGATAACGTCGTTTGAGGGATTCGGATGGCGGTTCGTTTGTTTTAGGGATGCTTTTTAAAAATGGAATATGATTCGGTTAAAAGGGGTTTCTATGTGGTTTTACGGTTATTTTATAGGTACATAGCGATGAGATACTTTACATAAATCTTACAGACTGCATGCCCATACATTCAATTTCCCTAGAGACGAACATTTTTGGGGCATGTTTTCAGCAGACTACGATTTTGGTGCTGTAAAAGTCAAAGTTTGACTTTTTCAGCAAAAAAAAAAAAGTAATATTCAATGATTGAATTCAAAATGATCTCAATTTTAGATCAAGAATCACATTTAATTCAAACTGAATGCTTGTCACGTTCAGCTTTTCAGTATTTCAGGATAAAAGTTTAACGATTGTTAAAAGAACTACGTTAAATCCCTTTAAGGCTCCCTTCAAACAGGCGCGACACGCGACGAGACACAAAGGCACCGCTCGCCGTGCGACAGGCGGTGCCATCGTGTCGCGTCGCATTTCGCGCCTGTTTGAAGGAGCCTTTAATGAAATTGTCAATAGGTACCCACTTGTACCTCTATACTTATGTAAAACTGGATAATTGAATGGAAAAATGGACCCGTGACTCTACATTTTACCTTGCCAGCCCGAGCTAACTACCCAGTCTACTTTAATAATAGTAATTGGTAGCCTGAATCATCGTACCTTTCAACATCATCATTCAGCTGAAAGATGCCCACTGCTGGACATAGGCATCGTATAATAATTATAAGCGTCAATAGCCTTATGCCGACTTATTTAAAGTCGTCACAGAAAGGCTCGCGGCTAAGTAATAACAGCCGCACGGGTCGATGGGTCAGGTTAAGCTACGCTTGCCGCGGTCAGTCCATGGATGGGTGACCATCTTTACATACTGAGACCCCTCCATGCCTCAGAAGGCACGTTAATCCGTTGGTCCTGGTCCCGTTGATCTTGGACAGTTTTTACGGGTCGCCAGAAGCCCGAAAGTCTGACAACCAGTCTTTCCCAGTAACTGGGTTGTAGAGTGGCAGTTGCTTCACGTAAAATACTTATTTTCTGCTGCATCTGGAAGCCGATCCCCCAAACACAGTTGGAAAAAGACATGGTATTTGATGACAGTGTGTCTCTTACAGATCAGCATCTCTATGGTCATCACTATCAAAGTAAACTATAACCCATGAGTCATTGGAAAATCTATGTTCCGTAATCATTTTGATGTCCGTAGACAGATTTGGAACAAAAATCGCGCAGCAGCTCTAGGCATTCATTTCTACCTACTTAGCTCAATATTTGTATGCATAGAATATTCTTCAACTGTTTGCTAAATGTCAATATTTAAGCAGTCATAAAAAATTAACGAAACAAAAACGTTATACGATCAAAACTGACGACATCTTATTTTGATCTGACTACCTACGTTTAATAACACACAGGATGAGAATCTTATTCTTTCTCTACCTTGTTCACTCACTCTGCTAATTCTATCACCCTTTTAAATGTTTATTTTCATAAAAATCCCAACTTACATGTATAATATTCCATCATATTCTGGTTGTAACGGTAAGCGGCGGACAGGTCCACGCCGCCGCCGGCCCTCAACCCAAAAAGGGCCGCAAAAGTGGCCTTACTCTGCCCCTCCAGTTTGAACACTTATGGCACAGCACTAATTATTAATTTAATTACTTAATTACAGAAGAAAATCACTAATAAAGTCTAATTTTTCACCAAAAAGAACGCTATACAGACGCCATGTTTTAAGTTCTAATTTTGAATTTTGTTCTCACGTCACTGCTTGAGTCTGTTCGGAATTTTCATCATGTTTTTTTTACATTTTGTCTTTTTTTTTAATCACTTTTTTGGGTTTCACTTCATCACTTATTATTTACAGTTATTATTTTATTACTGTTTATTAAAGGTAAGTTTTGTTTATTAGTTCACACTCTTTATGTGAAATAAATTATTTTAATGAAGAAAATCTTGATTGCGCTTGTAATTAGACCATCGCCAAAGCTATCTAAAATCGACTAACTTAAAATAGAGATCGTGACGACTGATTGCTCTTCGCAGATTTAGAAAATTATAAAAACAAAATAAATCCGGATATCGTTAAAAAAAATACCTATTTGTCGAAACTACTTGGTTAATTTCAATGCCCTAATGATTTTCGGGAAAAAAATAGAGTGGTCACCGTGAAAGCGGCATGAAAATCGTAGCCGTGATTGGTCAGTAATAACGATTCGTTTGGAGCAATTTCGCCGGTTTTTCGACGATTTGTACGATTTTCCGGTGTTTGATCACTAGTTTTCTGGTTCAATAGAGGCAGGTGGGGGTATTATGACGCTGTTTTTCTCACGAGAAGGAAGATTTTTAATAAGTAACCGATTATGAGGAGGAAGTCACAATTATCGCGTATAGCTCGGTTATTGTTCTTGAGCTTCGACGAAAGTTGATGTTTTGGGTGACTTTGATGTAACTTTCCTGGATTTCGTTTATTTTATTGTGTTTGGCGATTAAGGCTTCCGGCAGATTAATAAATTTTTGTCATAGTTCGAATTAAGAAGGTACAAAAAATTATATCTTTTTGCATTGTAGATGTTGGCAAGTTTCTTCTTTGTTTCTTTTCTGTTCTCTGTCTGTTTTTTGTATGTCCATGTATGGACGCTTGATACACTTATCTATATAGATTTAAAACTTGGCCAACTCAATCACGGTCACTTATGTGAAATGTACAAAACAAACACTTTCAAAACGAACACCCAAAAATAAACTTTTTTTTAACTAACAAAAGCGTTTACTTCTCTATTAAAACACGTCTCAATCGATCGCCGGACAATCGAGCACAGATAACTTAGTCTCGATTTTGAGGTATATTTTACGGTTGACGGACATAATCGATCGATTGTGACAAGGGATCGGTTTCTTGTTATGTTAGTCCGTGGGACAGTTTTGATTTACTCTTTTAATTTGATATGCAAATAACTGAACTGAATACTGAAGAGCTCAAATTAATTATTAATGCGTAATAATTAAATAATAATGTGGCAATTATGTTAATGTCATCTCATTCATGACATGATACTCGACCTAGTTTGAAGTCTCAATTCTTGTAGGAAATTATTTCGTAAAATACACTAATTCTGTGTGCTGTTTCATTGATCTTAATTAACTTTGAGATAAATTAAGACACATTGCTAATCTTGGTAATGTAGGTATGAACGCATATTCTGTATCAAATTCTATTATTTTACACTGTGTTTTGAAGGTTTAAATTAACTTTATTTAGGATCAACAGATAAAATTATGTATAATTAATATTATCACAGACTTCGTTAGATACTCTGTAGTGTGGTGTGTGTTTCTACCACTATGCTTTGGAATGGACAACTATGACCGACTCCTTTGCCAATTCAAAAATGCCTATAAATGGTTTAATTAAATAAATACTCTGACTTTGAGTTTAATCTATCTATTTTAATACGCTTTTTCTTTGCTTTTGTGATCAATTTAAATACTCTTTCTCTCAGCTATGCATCTAGGATAAATTTTAGCGACCATCACTTGAGAACCATCCAAGTCTTTTGATCATAAAACAGCATCGTATCTCGCATATAACCGTGTAACATTCACACGGGGCGTGTACGGTAATCGGATCCGTTGGGTCCGGTTATACGGTGTCGGTATTACATGCCGTATTGTTTTACATAACGACTATGTCATGTGCTGGCTGTTTATAAAGGTTTTTGTGAGGTGTTTGAATATTATGGTTAATTTTTTTTGCGTCGGTTTCTGTTGCTATGTCAGATCCTATTTAGATTTTTTTAATATTGTTTGTTTATTTAGTGTTGTTCAAATGTTGTTTTTCATAGGTAGTTTATTTCAGGTCGACAATTTATTTGTTGTCCCTATTTAGATATTTTTCACTGAAGGTTTTTTTCTTCAATTTTGGTTTGATTTTCTATTTAGCTGAGCGATAAGCATTTTCGATTTCTGTCAACCAAAACAAATTACCTACATAAGTATCTACGTATTTATTTTTCAGCGAATAATAATTTTAGCAATGCAAAAAATGTTAGCCTTGTGCCTTTTCTGCTTTGCTTTTTCATTTCATTTACCGAAGAAAAAAGGTCATCAATTTCAAGCGCAATTAAGAAGGATCACAATTATTATATTTAAACTTAAAAGATTATTTTTCCACTTCACTAGTCACATCCAAATAAAAAATCGCCAACACTAAATCCGACAGTCCATATAATTATTTTCAAAAATCACTGTCACCCGAAATTCAAATCATAATACCACTGGCCACTATTTCTACCAACGATTATTATTTAAAAATCGCACGTTGCGTTGTTGCGGGTCGCGGGGTCGCGTCATAGAAGCGACAACGAACCGCGCGGCAGCCGCGGGTACACTGCCGGCACGTGACGAGATGATCCGAAATATTCTACCCCGAGGGGTGAGATTTTGGCCGCCATCTTAAAATTTTGGCAGAGCGAAATTATTGTGGGACATTTTTTTTTGGTAAAAAATAGGCTTATAGTGAATTGGTTTTATTGAATTTTCAATTTATGACATGAAATCAGAAAAAATACCATCGGATAAGAACTTTCAATATATTTGTTAAAAAAGTATTTGAAATTTTAAACAAACATTGTTTAATAATTAATGAAAACCTCGATATGGCAAACCGCGTTTTACAACAGTAATTTTCCCAAAAAATTATTCCAGAAACCAACAGCCTAGCAATTTCTGCGTATAGCTTCTAAAGTACTTAAATAAATTATACTTAAAGTAATCCGCAAATAGTTAAAGGAGAGTTAATTCTTGACGAGACATTGAGCAGCCGCGTGTTAATTTGCATCTTGACCATTTAATTACATTTATAGAAACTCAATTAAGTAAATAATTAGCGAATGACTTCGTCCGGTCATTGAGTTTTAGATGTTTACAGATTTTAGAAAGATAAAGAAAATATCTACACTGGTATAACTATGTACGTAAACGTTTTTAAATAACTAATATACATCTAAAGATAGACTTACATTTTCATAAGGATACCTTTTAATTCAATGAACAAAACCTTTAAAAAGTTCTAGTTCTCGAGCTGTTTTGTTATACGTTCTAACAACTTTTGCTAATTCAAAGATTGAGGATTGCCAAAGGTTATGTGCACCAGTGACAACCCACACCTGCCAAGCGTCATGATTCAGGCAATCCAGAAATTTTCGATCTGCGTTATTATTTAACAATAGACATTGGACATAATTGACTGTACCTAAGTTAATACGTAGGTACATGTTGTTTTACGCATTTATTTGTTGTTATTATTTTAGTTATATTCGAGTAAAATGCTTATAATCAAAATCACTTATATAAGATAAACACTATTAGAAAATAAAAATAAATATTAACCTAATTTTTTTTTACGAAAATTTCACTTAAATGCGGTACAAGATTTCGGAACGTACTCCTGTGACGTCACCTCTCCCCGCACTCCTCTCTCGCCTCCCTCTCAGTTATCTGTCCTTTGACGTGATAAGGACAACCATATTATTATCATTTTAATAATATTATATTGTAACAGGCTTATTATAGTGGTTATTACAGCCTGAAAACCGAGGGAAAACTGTCGCATGTTGATATTTATATCAGTTTATTTTTTTTCACTTTGTTCAATTAAAATTAAACTCGATTTGCAATTTCTGCTAAATTATTTCGAACCAAAGTGTTATTAGAACCAAATATTTCAATCGTAGAAACCCAATCACATACTAACAGGTGAATTTAGATTTGTCTTTAATCTAATAAACGCTTCAGGAAAATCTTAAAATTGTCATAATCTCTATGCTTAGCAAACTTAAATAGTTATAAGCAGATACAGAATTTCCCATCTTCTTCGCGTGGTCCATCAGTTGCATATAAATAAGCCTACAGTTCGAAAAGGGATGGATTTTCTTTTCCTAAAAAATACCCTGTGCTGTGCTTATAGAGAACTTTGTCCTACCTAGCTATTGAATCTAGAACCTTACGTTTACCAACCGTGCTTGCTTCCGCTGCACTTGTAAGCCGATGACTGCTAGACATAGCGTTCTTTAATAATTACAACATCTGTACCTGACTTATCAATGTTCAGCAAATAAAAATATTTGTATTTGCATTTAAGATAACCTTACCGAAAGTAAGTTTGTTTGTTTGTTACGCTTTCACGCCAAAACGGCTGAACGGATTTGGATGAAATTTGGCACACAGATAGACCATGAACTGGGTAAGGATATAGGCTACTTTTAATCCTGGATCGCAGAGAAAGTCGCGGGCAACAGCTAGTTAATAATATTTTATTTCAAACTCAAAGCATTTATTTCAATTAAACCATTTACAGGTACTTTTGAATGAGGGTTTTCTGAAATGACGTTCACTAGGTGCCAGCACTATGACGTCACGTCCGGGCACCTGTCAAAAATGTCAAAGCGCCTATATTTTCTTTAGTCGTAACTGAATGATGAACGAATGAATGAAAGGAATGATGAACGTATCATATATTCTAAATTCATTGTCGGATGGAAGACCTCTTGTCACGGGTGGCGTAAATTTTCATGAAAACCCTCATTGTCAAAGAGTCGGTCCGTGATTCAGAAAGTTGAAGCTAGTTGCCCATTCCAAAACGTAGATCTCTATGGAGAAGAACGATGTTAAGTCGATTGGTACGTATAGTAGATAGGTATGTTAATACAAAAGCTTTGTCCACAAGCCAATTAATTAGATTATTATTAATTAGAACAAGCTATTTACTGGCATGTCTGCTAATGCAAGGAATTGTGTGTTTGACAAATTGATTTTCCCTATGTAGTATATTGTGGGATGTGAGCGGGTAGACTAAGGACTCTTCCTTTTTTAATTTTTAGTAATTCTTGACAGAGTCTTCATCAGTGTGAAAAAAAACTGTTTAGAGGGGCCATGCTCGTTTCCAAAAGGTTCGATTTTTAGAAATTCATAGGTTGGTGACGTAACAACAATAAAGTACTTAGTTCTGAATTCAAATTATATACACGATAAATCTAATAATTGATGGACATGAAATCGGAAATCACCGCATTTCCGAATACAAACGAACGCAAATTTCCATGTCCATCAGTTATTAGATTTATCGTGCATATAATTTGAATTCATAAGTAAGTGATTTATTGTTGTTACGTCACAACTTACGAATTTAAAAAAAAAATTGCGTAACATAGGGCATGATAGCAAGAACTTTTCTTTAAAAGTCTTTTTCGGTAAATACCTATTTTCTTTTTAGGATTCCGTACCCAAAGGAACCCAACGGAACCCTATCACCTACTAAGCCTCCGCTGTTCGTCCGTCTGTCTGTCTGCCAGCGGGCTGTATCTCATGAACCGTAATAGGTAGACAGTCGAAATTTTTACAGAGTGTGTATTTCTATTGCCGCTATAACAGCAAAAAAAGTAAAAATTAAAGGGGGTCCCTATACAAGAAAACTGTTTAGGCCGGTTTTTTACTTTTGAGGGCAGATAATTGAAAGGTTTTCATTTACAGGAGGAAGATTTCTTTCAGGAAATGCAGAGAATAGATACAAATATACCTACCTATCTGAATATAATTTGTGATATATATTTAATTTTTTTTTTTTATATTTATTTTTTTTATATTTTGTTGAGTGCGTGTTATTTGTTGACAGGCCTACACTGTCCTCCCATACCTATCAACACTGTCATTTAAAACATTGTAAAAGCCCCTTATTTTTAAAACAGTAACCGTGGAGTTTCTTGCCGGCTCTTCTCCATAGGAAACAACCAATTGGAACCGTGCACCTAGCTTCTGACGTTTCATAAGTGCCCATGTTGGTTTATGTAAAATAAAATATTTTGATTAACAGTATTAATTAAGTAATTAAAAAAAGAAACTTGAGGCTTTATTTTCTACGGAACATTGTTTTCCATCTTTGATCTTAATGTCCTAAGCTCACGTTGTTCGTCTTCGAACTTAGGATAGTTCTATTTTAACTGGATTATGGTGTTTCGTGTATGGGGTCTTATGGTTCATTAGTTAGAATATCATAATGGATAGAGGAATATTACTATTAACATAGTGGTTCTTAGAATAGTCGAAAATGCGTATTATGGTGATAATACTATAGGTAGCTAATATATCGACGGGTAAAAGACAAAAGGGGTCAACTACCACAAATCATATTGTTCAGGAGAACAAAACCAAAATTTAATTTTTTTTTGTCCCTTTACTGCTTTATTGAATCACATCACAATCTTTAGAAAAGTTAACCAAAATACAATGTCCTTTAATAATTTTACATCCAACATTTTCATAAATAAATATATTGAATTATTTAATATATTTATTACATTTCTTTTTTTCTTTCATAGTTTCAAAGATAGATGTCGTTTGACCCCAGGATTTTACCATGTTTATCGCATTTGCGAGGGGTCACGTACCAACCGTTAATTTTGGGATATTTAGATTTTGGCTTAAGCTACAATACCTATGTTAATAAAGTAATATGTTATATTTGGCACAACAGGTCCTAGAACTATACATTTTAAACTAAAATAGTACAAAGAACAAAACTGAGATCCATTAATGCTCAACTTACATATTATGTGCGATGAGATTTTTAAGTTCTGAGTTGAGCTGCACGATTACTGACAAATGCATGCACTGACTGGACAGGTCCACTCAATCTGTGTGGTTTTTCCTCAAAAGACCATTTCAGACACAAATCTGCATGGTTTTCACATGATCTAACCAAGATTATGTCTGGACTTTAAAAGAGACTGTGACCTCTGAGTTTATTTCGGCCTTTCTTCTCAGAGTAGTCAGATAGGAAACGCCGACCTCATCTAGTTTTAAAAATATGATTGACGTGTAAAAGTGTTTGTACAAACCCACATACAGAAATAAAATCATTTATCATACCTATCTACAGGACCTACTATTGTATAGGTACTTTGAAATCAACTGGAGGTGAATAGATTTACTGTGGGCATAATATACAGGGTCAAATTTAATTAGCTAGCGAAACTCCGCAGACGTGATGGGTATTGATATCTAAATAATTAGGTATGATGAAACGAAAAATAAATAAATTTAATGATTTTTATCATGGGGTCCTCGACCGCAGTTAGTGTATTCACTTGAAATATCAGTTTAAAAAATCTGTTTTTTTTTTGGGTAAACTTCGCAGACGTGATTGGTATCGATATTTAAACACGATAAAAACCTGTTTTTTTCAACTCATCTTTCATGTAGGTATCGACACTACCAGCGGTCGTTGACCCCTAATAAACAATTTTTGGAAGTTCTACGTTTTTATATATTGATACCCATCAGATCTGCGGAGTTTCGCTAGCTAATTTAAATTGACCCTGTATGTTAGTAATATTTTATGCACAAAAACCCAGACATAAAGCGAATGTCTGTTCTCCGTCTGTAGATCTTACACAAAAAAAATACCTCTAGGAATCGAACCCGCGATACGTGGCGCAAAAGCGCCTGTCTTAGCCACTGAACTATTGGAACCGCAACGAAAATATCTATAGGTAGGTACCACCTAGGTACATAGTTCAAGATGGGTAGGTGTAGGTAGGTACTTCAAGGAACAGCCTTCATTCGTCCAAAACAATCTCTTCCGTTTAATTAAAAACCAAAAAAAGTAATAAAACTGTCCACTGAACAAAATCCACCATAATGTAGAAGAAATAAAGTTCGATTCACATTGTAAGCAATCATCTCCGATATTCATTGATAGCTTTGTCAGAAGAAATTAAAGTGAATTGAACTGTAAAGCAGACAGTAATAAGAATCAAATTGCTTTGTGTTGGTAGGCTTAACATACTGAACATCTTAAAATTTTGTGCTACAAAGGAAAGCGGTATAAGTCGTAAAATGTTAATTTTAAAAATTATTTGTTTTTATGGAAGGCGAGTATTTTTATAAGGATTTCATTTATAACACAAAGTTTAAGCTAATAACTGCGACACAGTTACTAAAGTAACGCAGTATTAACGTTCATACAAATTGTAATATGTTTTAGTTCCAATAAATATTTGTATTTCTTTGTATTGAATTAGGTATGTCGGTAATACGTAAATATAAATACAATAAACATATAAATTTAGAAAAAATAATGCAAATAGGCAGGTAATTAAGAAACTGATGTTACCTACCAATCCGTAGATGTATGTGTTGCTAGATGTTGAAATTATATATATATATGCGAAAATAATAATGTTTTTGGCACAAAATAAGGTGATCAATGAAATCCTAATTGAGAACAACAGTTGAACGAATCAGATTCCCGTAGTTTAGATTTATTTCCTGTAGGTAGGTACCTACCTACTGATCTACTTACCTAAAATACAGCTTGCACAAGAACATTTCTGCTTACCCCTTTAAAAGTACTGGCGTAATACAAGCACAACGGATGTGTCAAAATCACAATGATTTATAAATAATGTATGCCTCTAAATACCTACTTACATAGTCACGCACAAAGTCATTACACAAAAATCTTAATTCTATACATGTCACCAGTTTCCGTTCAGTCAAACGTGTGTTAAAAACAAACAAAACGTATTTAATGGAACATGCAAAAGCTTACGTTAACGCGTTGAAATAAGGCTGAGATTACAACGCTTTATTATCAAAGTAGGCTTTTCTGACTACGATACATCAGTTTCACGCTACAATCAAAACAGAACCTTAATATTTCTACATAAGATTGAGATTACAATGACAGTTTGTAGTTATAAGATCTTTTGATTTTGGATTATCAATTAGTGTGCGCGGACAAATTTATTCTGATTGGCTGCTGTCAAAATTCGAACAAGGCGGTTCTAATCGAGCGGAACGTGGTCTATATGGTTGTCTCTTTCGCACGGAAGATTTTGGGGTATTGTGAGTCAATGGTCAGTTTAGTGGTGGTTCCGTAGATTTTATTTTAAATGTTTTGACTAATTTTATTTATAAAAAATGGCTTATTAGGATTTGTTGGAGTTTAGACTTACATACGACAGGATTTAATAATTTTGTTTATATTTTTTCCAATACCGTGGATTTAAGTTTTTGTTTTACAAAGTATCTAGACCGTCAAGAGGTAGACATTTCGGAGATCAGGAATATAGAGACAGATAAATACCTATCACCCTGTACATAACCTGCATAACGTAATTTCCCGGATGTGGGGTCCATATAATAGGGGCTGTTAGTTAGGATATTGCCCGACCTGGGAATCGAACCCGGAACCAGCAGTTGCAGTTTTGTCCAATTAATAGACTAACGCTGGAGAGGGTCTTTAGCAAATGATATTTCCTCATTAAAGCGTTTTAGATACGAAGTTATGAAAACTATTTATTTATTTAAAAGTACGTGGTCTGAATTGTCAGTTTATTTAGAAAACTCTTTCAAAATAGAAAACTTAGCACAACACTATTACATATTTTAAATATTAAACAACATTATCATACACAAATTCCCACTCAATTAAAAACAAGATATCAAACATCAAAAACCCGACAATTTGTCTAAAAACATTAGCTTCCGTCGGTAGCAGGTCGCGGGTTTGATTCCCGGGGCGGAACTAATGACGATGACTCGACGTTGCGACCGGTTTGTGTGGGGTATCGTCGAGTTGTGAGAAAGTAAACTTAAAAGGTAAGTTTAACTTTAGTAAGTAATGTTTTGACCACGTGGTGCAATAAGTTGATGTGAATAACTTAATGTAACAGTTGTAGAAGTTAAAAGGCTTTAATCAGCCTATAATGTTCCCACTGCTGGGGCACAGGCCTCCTCTCTGTGAGAGAGAGTGGGCTGTAATCCACCACGCGGGCCCAGTGCGGGTTGGTAGATGTCACATGTCTTTGAATTTTTGTTTCTAGGATAATTATGCTGGTTTCCTCACGATGTTTTCCTTCACAGTTTTGAGAGCAGTGGTGATGAAATAATTTACAAAGAGTAAAGTACCTGCTCAGGTTCGAACCCACGACCTACAACTGGTAAGTCTTGGCCGTGACCACTGGGCCACCACTGCTGCAAAAGGCTATAGTGAATATTATGATTAGGAAGGATAGATTCGTACAGCGATGCAACTAAATCCAAGTTCTCGAAAAAGTTGTAAATAAGCGACTAATAAACTTTTTAGAAGATTACATTCTAATTTCTGAAAGACAGTTTGGCTTTAGAAGAGGCAAGTCGATTGAGGACGCCGCTATATTAGTGACCAACTCCATAGCTTCTTGTATTGAAAAGGGCGAACATGTCATAATAGTTTTTCCTGACCTAGCCAAGGCGTTTAACATTATTTCGATAGATCTACTCCTGGCCAAACTAGATGCTAAAGAAATACGAGAAAACGCACTAGGCTGGTTTCGAAGCTTTCAACAAATTACCGGCAACTAGTAAAAGCAGGTGACGACTCTAGTGGATTTCTGCCAATCAACTTTGGAATTCCTCAAGGTAGTACTCTCGGTCCGACTCTTTTCGCCTTCTATATGAATGACATCTCTAATGCACCACTTCCAAACTGTGAAATAATTTCCTATGCAGACGATACGGCAATCATATTCAATGCGAAAACTTGGGAACAGGTGTATCATCTTGCCAAAAAGGGTATGTTTACAATCTCCGAGACTCTTAGTAGAAATTTACTTACACTTAACGAAAAAACTAAGCTCATCACATCCTTCAAAACCATAGCTTCCAGTCCTCCTCGCCATTTACACATTCATTTGAAATAAAGAGCTCAAAGAGTCGTAATCCATATGATGCTTAGAAAGCCCTTTAGGTTCCCGGCAGATCTGCTATACAAAGAATTTCCGGTTCTTCGAGTACTTCAACTATATATATATTTAGTGCCGCACCGCATGCACATAAATCTATTAGACACAGACTACCAATACGTGCTCTCAAAACGTATCTTACATGTTCCTCTTTTTAATGCAAACAGTCTTCGGGCCAGACGGTGACTCTCTTACTCACACTTATATCTACAATAAAATAAGCAAGCGCTGTGATATTAAAAGTGTTAACAGTCACTTATTTAAAATAATAACAAAAAGTTGACTTCTCTCTCTGTCACATAACGACACTGAGGAAATAGTGAGTTAGCACCAAAATCTACAAGCAAGTCATTCAGTTCCTTCACACAAAAACTCACACGTACAACTCACCACCACACTCACACACACCCACTAATAAAATTATTTAGAATTATTTTATTTTGCTCAATTTATTGTTATTTTATCTTGATAGTTTACTACCCTTATTTAGTTAAGTATTCTGTCCATTTTCAAACATCCAGAAATTAAATTTAAGTTAACGCAAACACCACCCAATTCCACCTAAAATTTAGAATAACGAATGTCGGGCCCCCAAGATACAGGCGGTGCCTAGTTTGGGGACCACCATACAATATAATTATTTTTGAAATTAATTTTGTAACAATGGACAATTAATTATTCTTATTATATTATTAAGATCAGGGATGATCTGTCTGACTCAACAACTCATGAAAGGTTTATGCTAGCTTTCTATTGACATCTCATCTCTCATCTCAAGTCTCTCATTCTTAAAACGCCATTGAAGACAAAACCCTAGATTTTTATTATGATTTGATGATAAATTTGTTATTTTGGGCAAACATGATAACAAATGACATTTCACAGTAGCAGGTTTAGGTACTAATCAGATCCTTGATCGGGCTTCTACGAATTTTAAAGTATTTTCAAAATCAATTTTGTCCACAAGTCAAAACTGCTCTAAGACATCATAATCACATCCATTTTCGCAATACCAAGGATTCCATTAACAACATCAATTCTCATCTCCCCATTCACTAGACAAATAGTACACCTTTCATTCACAAACCGAACAAAAAAGACGACCATCCACCTAGCAGGTTCCCAAGGAAGTGGCTGCGGTTGACTGCGAAACGTATCTGTTACAGGCGCAGGCGCACGTCTGAGATATAGTGATTAAAGAGAGGGGAGATGTGGTGGGTGACCCATTTCCGTTCAGTGATAGTTGTTATTGCAATTGATCTTAGGGATTTATCAAAGTTTAATGAGTGGTTTATGTGGAATTTTGGGAGTATGATGATGCTAACGTTTGTCAATATAGGTTATTTTTGCGCAATGGTAGGAGTTTCTCTCGTACAACTTACGAGAAAAGTTGAAGACTTGGGTCCTAAAAATAGTTTGCCCTCATCTTGCAACATCCAAGGTATAATAATGCCAACCTCAGAAAAAAAAATAACCAATACGCCTGTAATTTCATTAGCAAAGACCCTGAATATGAGACAAAACTCTGCTTGGCAGAAAAAACAAGTATGCTGGAATCATTTAATTAGTCAAACACTTTCAAAAGGAGTTGCACTACTTACTACACCAAAGATTCAATAACGATACATACGAACTATTCAACAAACACAACATAATTACTTCCTAATTGATTCACTAATTCAATCGATTGATATATTCAATTGATTGATATATTCAATTGATTGATACCAAGTTATCAGATGAAACGAACGCTACAGGCAATCCAAGTGACTCTAAACATCTGGTCGAGATTTTTTTGGTCACTTTTTGTAACGACATGGCAGTTTCGCTTTCGACCGGCGCGTGAGCAATGGCCGGTCGAACTATTCACTTTTATAAAGTCTTTGTTGAGGTGGGATTTTGTACTGGATATTGTAGCTTGGTCTTTTTAGTATTTGGGTTATTTGGGAAGATCTTTCTGCGTCTATATTTGCGATATTTTAGCTGACCTCTTATTTTGACTAACTGTGGAATTTTGAGAGTATGACGATACTAACGTTATATTATAACTAGCTTTTGCCCATGGCTTCGCCCGCGTGGATGTCGGAAATTATCCCACGGGAACGTACTACCGGGATAAAAAGTATTCCACGTATTAATCCAGGTTATAAACTATCTGTGTTCCAAATTCCATCCAAATCCGTTCAGTAGTTTTTGCGTGAAAGAGTAACAAACATCCATCCATCCATCCTCACAAACTTTCACATTTTTATAATATTATTAGGATCTACCTTCGACTTCCTTTATATACAAAAAACTTTAATCAGTTTAGGATCGTGTTAAGAACGGTAAAGAAAAACATCGCGAAGGATAATGTCCTACGGCATGTACTAAAAACAAAACATCTTCCAACCCACACTGGGTCTGCATGGTCCACTCCCTCTACCAGAGCTGAGGTCTAAGCCCCAGCAGTAGAAACGATATACGATAATTGTTATGGAAAGGTACCCTACTCTCTACTCCAGCGAGGTAATTGCGTAACACACAAACAGTAGGAATAGCTTTCATATTGACAGTTCAACAACATTCATTGCATTATTTACTTTTTTGAGCACTCGCACCCTAATTACGTAACACAGTATCAATCATAATCTGAATCATTTTGAAGCCTATTGCTAATCCATTGCTTCATATATTCGATAAATTTGTCTGCTCAACAACGTAAATAACGCAATGAATGTTGTTGAACTGTCAAAATGAAACCCAGTCCTACTGTTAGCGTGTTACGTAATTACCCCGCTGTTCAGTGTTTCTTTTTGTACAGTCGATCTCGTAATTGTTTTGTCACTTTAAAGTTGAATGTCTTATGCACGTCATAAAACGACAAGGTCTATTTTGTTTTAAGTCTAATTAAGTAACTAGACTTAAAACAAAATAGAATTTTAAACTATTTAAACTTGAAACTGCTTAACTTATAGGTATAAGTTAGGCAGTTTCAAGTTTAGATAATTTAAGTTACAATTACAAGGTCGATTATGCCTAAGTGTATTCAATTTTGGCTGTGCTAACAGCACCCTAATTACGTAACACACTATCTATCACAATCTGAATCATTTTTGAAGCCTATTGTTAATCCATTGCTTCATATGTTCGAAAAATTTGTCTGCTCAAAAACGTAAATAACGCAATTAATGTTGTTGAACTGTCAAAATGAAACCCATTCCTACTGTTAGGTGTTAGGTAATTACCTCGCGGGTCTGTTAGTAAGCCATGCTCTGTTTAAGAACCCTGCTTACCCCACAAAACCAAAACCGTACTCAAAAATACCATGATGCTCGATGAAATTCAAACTCATTCATTGAAATTTCACTGTCGGGCCACGTCTGCCGATCACATCGGCACGGTGAATGGGTCGTTTTTTGCCGCGAGTACACTTGTCTAAATCAGTGTGAAATTAGTTGGGATAGTCGACCCACGAGTACGTGGGGTGTGGGTCGAGTGTGAGCGGGCATCAACTAAATATGCTGTAGTATGACAGTGTATGCAAATCATGTCATGTCATGTTCGTGAACGGGCGCCGTCAGTTGAGACTGGTCATCTCTTAACTGCCACGGCTTATTTTTATTATTAATCTTCTATTTTGAATTGTTTCTTAATATATATTTTTTTCATTGTTCTCGCATATAGAAGCAACAAGAATAATGTACCCAGGATTTTGTAATATCTTGATTTAAAAAGAGTGTCCTTGGAGTTTCTTGCCCGTTCTTCTCCATAGAGATCTACGTTTTCGAATGGGCAACTAGCTTCAACTTTCTGACTAACTGACCGACTCTTTGACGATTCAAAAGTGCCTGTAAATGGTTTAATTGAAATAAATGCTTTGAGTTTGAAATGTCACACAAATCAATGCAATGTATCTATTAACACAAGTTTTAGTTTTATTATGTATTTAGTTTGTTATTTTGTAATTTGTGTATTTTATCTATGGGCCTCATTTGCCTGATAATAAAGGAATTATTATTTTTATTATTATTAAATAAACGGTCACCAAAAGTGATAAGTAAACAGGGTTGTTGGATGTAGTTGAAGTCTAGTAAGAAACCGACGGATGTTATCGAATAAAATGAATTTAATTAATAAAAAACAAACAGTTAATCTACCAAATTAAATTTCATTCAAAAACTTCCATCGGTTTCTTACTAAAATTCAACTGTATCCGACGACCCTGGTATCTCTTTTGGTGACTGTACTTTCAGAAATCATAAAAATTACTGCATGAAAAATAAAAGGAACACCAATCACCTCTGTTCTCCGAAGGATATGCAGATGTGTATTTTTTACATTACATCCCAGTTTCGTCCTTTATTTAAACCCTTCTAATAGGAATCGAGCCTATGCCATTAACGGGGCAAAAATCTAAACTTCGGGCTACGGTGAAAACCAATAACAGTTTGTTTGAACCGGGGATCGAACTTAAGCCCTATGCTCAACAGTCGTGCTTGGGATCATTAGCAAAATGTTTGCACTTACGCCGAATACTCAATAATCAATCATTTATTTCATTCCGCAATGTGTACGTACATTAATTGGGTGATAACTTAAATTATAACGCGAGCATCATGGACTCTCTCGGGTGCAGTAAAATAAAAAGAGAGGAAGCCAATAAAGAGGCATTACCAGTATTCACTAAGAAACTGTAGCGGTATCTACATCGCCACATGCGAGCTACACGTCACACTGACGTCACGCAAAATCCTGCATCGCGCAAGCAGAGTTTTTTTTCAACTATCATACATATATACAACGTCCCGACATCAGACGTCGGGCAGTTGCCCACCAGACACAACACCCGTCTGGTCGGAGGATCCTCCCTTTTCCGTAGTATAAGAGTGAACTTTACACCCGGTTCCTCATACCTTTATAAAACTAACCCGCTACGCTCATAAACCCGCTCCGCTTATACCAACACTGAGCCTACACCCCAACTGATATTTATACACACACACAAACAAAACAATACCGTGTGAACAACATTTGTCTCTGTGTGAGTGCCATTGAAAAAACTCGTCGATCCTCCACACTTTTTCCACAATCTTGGATTGGAGATAGTTGGATAAAAATTTGTGTTTCTCTATAAAAGTGTATCATATTTTTAACTAGTTTCAACTTTCTGAGTAACTTACCTACTCTTCGACAGTTCAAAAGCTAAGTAGAAACCCGGATTTGAGTAGCCTCAGTGTGGTCAAAATAAACAAATAAAATAATATTAAGTAGTGGTCAAGTAATGGTCGAAATTACCGTAAAATGATATGGTATGATTTATCATACCATATAATTTTAGGGTTTACCCTTCATTTTTGTTTTGCAGGAAACCAGATCAAGGCTTATTCATTCCGGTGTAAAATCTTATGTTAGTTTTTTTGATTCGATAATCAAAACAAAAAGAGACGTGACATTTGATAACAGATAACACTGAATTTATTGAAATTCAGAAACCGGTAGCTTGTTCTCTGTTTTATTTCAGTCGCCATGAAAAATCAATTTGTTTTGTTCTTTTTAAACTATTATTTTTTAATAGCAACAAGTATTTTAGTTTTTTTGTTACTTATTACTTTGTAGACAAGTTACGGATTAACGATTATAAGTATTTCACGGGTTTATTATTGTTTATTTTTGGGAAAGTAATCGTCTGAAATATTGCGATTGTACAAATTAAATATGGGTAAAAAATATTGTAATACAAGTGGTTATTCTGAAAGCGAAATTAATGTAAAGAGAAATTATCATTGTGTAATGATAAAAAATTTGTGACATAATTTTTAGCATTATTTACATAATATATAAGCGAGCTATAAAGAGGAGGGGAAAGAATCATAGGGCATCAAAAAAATCGTAAGCATCGCTGTCAAAAATACTGCACTTTTCCTAAGTGCTCGAACATCTGGCAACATTTCCACGTTGTGTGACAATTTCTGCAATGTCTTTGGCCAAAAAATAACTATTTAAATAGTTTCAGAAATTATGAGTCCAAACGGAGACCATTTCTTGGGACAGGCATACAATGAGAAACATAAATACTGTAACAAAAACAATTAACCAACCTGTAAAAATAGGTACCTAACTACATTAATGACATGATAGGTACCTATTTCCCCATTTTGAAAACCAAAAGTTTCAAAAACTTAGTAAGGTAAGTTTTTACCTACCTAATGATAATGAAAATACATATACATATTAATTTATCCTAATTAAGAAAACTCTGCATTGAAATCTCTGATGACAGGACAGGTAACTAATAACGGTCAGTTAGTCAATGAGGAACCGGGCTATATACTCAGCGAAAATTACAGCCTGACGATTCGACATACAATCTGAAAACTCTCTATTGAAACGTGACAGGTGATAGGTCTATCTTTTTTTTATTTCAGTCTAGTCTAGAATGTTTGACGCAAAAAGTTAGACTGAAGTGAAGCGAGTTGAAATTGAATAGAATTAGTTCTTTACAAGCATTTGTTACGAGGTGAGATGCAGGGAAATGCAAATGGAATGAATGGACGCCATCAGTAGGGACTGGTCATCTCTTAGCTGCCACGGTTTATTTTGATTTCATTTAATATTTGAATTGTTTTTGTCTTTTTATTACGGACGCTTTTAACGTTCTGCATCGTTCTCACATTCATAATTTCAAAATGAATGATGTAACCAATATTATGTAACCATATTTTGATTTAAAAGAGTGTCCACGGAGTTTCTTGCCCGTTCTTCTCCATAAGTACCTACTACGCTTTGGAATGGGCATTTAGCTTCATCTTTCTGACTGACCGACCCCTTGACAATTCAGAAGTCCCTGTAATTGGTTTATTTGAAATAAATGCTTTGAGTTTGAGTTGAGTTTGAGTTTGAATGAGTTTGGTATAGAGCTATACATGAATAGACAGGACAACGTAAATAAAGTTGTCAAATCAAATATGATTATTTGTGCACACAAGTTACTAATAAGGTTTTATATCATTATCAATTAGGTGTCCACTTACTGTGTCATGCCACAGAATTGGATACAAATATCATACAATTAGGTATATTTAAATTATGGAAATTGGGGTGGAGAACGATGGGAGAACGCTCAATTTAATTAACATCATGAGAGATCAAAACACCAGTTTTTAACATCATAATAATTTAACTTTGACATGTCTGATTGACTATTCGAAGAAGTATTTGTTGACAGGCCTACACTGTCCTCCCATACCTATTAACACTGTCAATTAAAAATAATTAAAAACCCAATTACTTTTAAAAGAGTTACCGTGAAGTTTCTTTGCGGATCTTCTTCATAGAAAACGACCAATTGGGACCGTGCACCTAGCTTCTGATGTTTCATAAGTGCCCATGTAGGTTTATGTGGATTAAAATATTTTGAATTTTGTTTTTACCTTGCATAGGTACCCTAAGAAAACAGGTTAGGTAGACAATTATTGGAGCCAGCCGTACATAAAGATGCAAGGATAGTACCTAAGTCTATTATGCTCACCATCACCGTATAAATGTTGTTCTTATACTAAATTAACTAACACACTATTTAAATAATAATATAATATCCGAACATAACTAAAACTAATAAAAAACTAAAATATGGCGTCGAAAAATTTATCCGCATCGCTGTCGACTGGTAATATACCCAAGAGATTGGCGGCATTGCCACGTTGTTTCATTGTATGGCAATGCTTAACCTCTGGCCATGGTATAAGCCAGCCTTAGTATACGAAGTTTATCCAGTGTATACAAGGTCAAATAAAATTAGCTAGCGAAACTCTGCAGACGTGATGGGCATCGATATCGAAACAACCAATTGGAACCGTGCACCTAGCTTCTGACGTTTCATAAGTGCCTAGTAGGTTTATTTGAAATAAAATATTTTGATTTGATTTGATAAAAATATTTGAAGTTTTTTTTTGGGGGTCGGTGATCGCCGGTGATTTTATTACTTAAAGTATTAATTGATAAAATTTGTTTTATCGTATTTTGATATCAATACCCATTACGACTGTGAAGTTTACACACAAAACACAGATTTCAAGTGACTACAATAACTGCGGTCAACAACCCCAAAAAAAAAAAATTTTTTTTTTTGGTTAATTCTGCTTACATATCGACACCCATCACGTCTGCAGAATTTCGCTAGATAATTTAATTTGACCTTGTATATTTTATCATATGAATGAATCAAAAACTTGTTCTTATAAAACTAAGACAAAGAATATGTGACTCACCGTCTCCGCTCTGGTTGCTACTGTGCGCGTGGTACTGCTCATCTGTAAAGTCGTACTCTACGTCAGATCAGACACATCTGCTCTCAATAATCATGTATCGAGGCTTTTGTCTACATACATTAGAATAGAATAGAATACTTTTTATTATGTACACTATAAAAATAAAAAACCATTAAATAAAACATCAATATCACTTTGCCTGTCCTGGGATTCGGACCCAGAACCCCGCGCTCAGCAGTATCACTTGTGACCACAAGCTTACTAGACCAACGAGGTAGTCTTTTGTTTCAAATGTAATTATTCTGTAATGTTCAACTGGAAATAAACTAAACAGCAAATAATTACAGCCAAAATAAAATGTAATTATTTTGTAATGTTCAACTGGAACTGAATCAAACCGAAAATTATTACAGCCAAAATAAAATAAATTAAACTTATTAATGCAAATAATGTTGGTTGAGAGGTGTTCTAAGTATGTATTTGAAATTATAGTTACTTCAGACTTTAACTTGAACTTAACAAATACATAAGACAGATAATAATTGTAAACCTGCTGAGTGTCCAGCCAAGTTTTAGTCAGGCAATATCTGCAATCTGCCCTCAGGAAAAAATATCATAAAATATTTAGTAAGAAAATAAAAAAGTTGAAATCTTTACCATAGCTCTGCTCACCTCCGTTGCGGTGCTCGCTGCTCATCAACTCCTGACTCTGTAACGTTGGAGCATGGATCAGCACCTTCTGTTGAGGACTGTGAGGATCCAGACCTTCGACCTCCAGGAGAGGGGCATGAGGCTCATAGGAATGGACTACCAACTGAGGAGCGTGGAGATCCATTCTTAGCACATCACTTTTTTTTGTCCAATTATTAACGTCACTTTTTGTTCTGCACAATTTAAGTTCCAATTTTGATCACAAATTTTATGTTCTATATTTGATTTGTTTTTTTTTTTATTATTTTAAATTTGAATTTAGAATGTTTGGCAGTGGCAGTTGATAATGTGGCAATGTTTTTGTCGTTGCATCAAAAGTTCGATGTCACCTCTATTATTTGATTACTCTGTGGATTTTTTCTTTCACTATTATTGGCACTAAGTTTTGTGACTAAAATCTAAGTAAGAAGAATGTGAGGAGAATTATTTAGGAGTATTTTTAGTATGTTTTAACTGCTTGTCAGTATTGTCACATCGTTACGTCGACCAGGGTCGGTCTCACCGAATTTTCTTGCGGATTTTCTGCCGTTGTATCATCTTTGTACCTGTGGACAATAAAACATTTTGTTAGATTTGGATTTTAAGTAAATAATACTCATACCTAGCTGAAACTAGGTGAAACCTACTATATATATATTATATATATATATAATATTATAAATGTGAAAGTTTGTGAGGATGGGTGCATGGGTGGATCTTTGTTACTCTTTCACGCAAAAACTACTGAATGGATTTGGATGGAATTTGGAACACAGATAGTTTATAATCTGGATTAACATGTAGGGTATTTTTTATCTCGGTAGTACGTTCCCGTGGGATAACTTCCGATATCCACGCGGGCGAAGCCGCTGGCAAAAGCTAGTTATGTTATAATAAATAGAGCAAGAAACTACTGATAATAGTAGATAGCTTAGACTATAAAGTTTAGAGTAGTTTTATATTTTTGTCTGCCAAATATTGGAAACTACTTCATTACTAAAGAACTTCAGCATCTTTTTTTATTGTGTCTAAAAGGGGAATTTGTACCCATATTTTTCCTGAAATAGGGGCTTACAATAGTATGTTTCGGAAGATTTACAGTATATTTAATATAACATTCATCCACAGTACATTGGCAAAACTACCGATTAACTGCACACACAGATAAATCACGTGGTTTCCGTTTTGCAAATAAAATGTGTATCTATGTATTATTTAAAACGCCGGGTTCGTGCCCGGTTTCGCTATTGTTTCGTGTTGTCAAGGATGTAGGAAATGAGAGTGCGTGGATACGGCGTAACGTGTTTCAGAAAAAGTTTAATACCAATTTATAGTCAGTAAATTTGAAAAAATGTGTTTCTAAGGATACCGTTTTGACTAAAATTGCCTGTACTTGGTATAAATAGGTTGTGCAAAAGTAAAAATTGAACTTGGTAGGTATTGTAATGCTTGCTTGCAGATAGAACAAAGACGTGGATAAAAAAAATCAAGCCTATTCCAAAAAAGCACTACAATTTGAAAAATAATTTTAATTTCGTAAGTCGGTGGCAAAGAACGAAAATAATCCACATGAATGAACCACAGACACCGTTTTTTATTTTTCACTTTTTAGCTGAGGTAGGTACATATCTACTCTACACCAATTTTTATGTGGCCTATTTGCTATGTAAATAACAGTGACAGGAAGTTTTATACCATCTTCAACGTACACCAAGTGGATTAAATACGCATTAATGAAGCTAACTCAAAACCCCAGCGAGGTTAATAGATACAATTTATAAGAGGCTACCGCTCGTGTTTCCTATAGCTACTACGAATTTACAAAATCGGTCCACAATTTATGAAAATTATACATACAACCGTTTTTGAAGTCGTTTAAAAATAACTATTAGATTAAATTTAAATTAAACTTCCCCTACCCCGTACGTTGTTGAGCAGATGAATTTTTCAAACGTATAAACAATGGATTGAATGGATGAATAATTTATTTCCTAATCTTTGAGGTTGTGATTGAAAGAAAAAATAAATTACGTTTTCAAACTAGATAGATCGGTGTCTCCTATCCGACCACTCTGAGAAGAAAGACCGAAACAAACTCAGAGGTCACAGTCTCTTTTGAACAACAGACATAGTTTTGGTTGGGCCGTGTTTGGACCATGCAGAATAGTGTCTGATATAGACCATTTCAGACACAAATCTACACGGTTTTCACATGATCCGACCAAGATTATGTCTGGACTTTAAAAAAGACTGACCTCTGATTTTGTTTCGGCCTTTCTTCTCAGAATAGTAAACGCCGACCTCATCTAGTTTTAAAAATATGATTGAGGTGTAAAAGTCTTTGTAAAAACCTTCCTAAATAAATAAAATTATTTATCATTTAGTATTAAGAGAATTGAACCACACAGATTTGAGTGGACCTGTTTAGTATGCGTTTCAGTTGCCATATCCACTGCAAATTCTTTCATATGACCTTGTCCAACATGGCGGCAGAACGTTTCTCATTGCGAGCGCTCCTACAGGATACCTTTTGTTGTTAAACTAATATTTTCACCGCGTTTGTTTCAATTTTAATATTCAAATGTTGAATTCTTCTAGTTGAGAATGTTTGCAGTTTTAACGTCCGCATTCTTGGGCTATTTAGTGGATATTGCTCGGTAAGGACTAAAATTAAACATGGTTTAACAAAATTTAGTACGAGACTAAAATTATGATTTAAGTAATGTTGTTGTTTATTGTTGTTGTTGTTTTTTTTTGTTGTTATTTGTTGTTGTTTTTTTGTCTGTTTTTATAAGCAGTAAGTCCTCCATGTACTAAATAAATAAATATTGATAATTTTTTGTCTCTAAATGTGAACTTTAGCCAAGAGTAAATGAAAATAGTGATGTCTCTTGATAAGTTGTGGTACCCTAGACCACAGAATATAGATAAGTCACCCACACACACGATAGAAAATGATGACCAATTCTTTGCACAACCAGCCAGCTTTGCACAAAATTTTTTTTTTCAATGGTGTGTATCTGTTTGGCCAGTTAGAACCCAATAAATGGAGTCTGCTTTAGGTCTAACCAAACACTTAAGACTAATTAAAGTGAAGTGCCTAAAATAAACCAGTTTCTTAATTTAGGTATAAAAACGGGTCTGGTACCAAAAAAGCAGGTTTTGGTTATGTGTATTGAATTTAAGTGCCCATCCTTTGGTTTCGTGTGAAAAAACTGACTCATATTGTGATTCTTTGTTTGTTACAGAAGGAATGGAAAATGGGATTCTAAGAAAGATTTTAGTCAGTTTAGTATTTTATCTACTTAAACAAAATAAATGAAATTGCTAATGGGTAAAAAGCTGTTATTTTGGCATTACAAACAGACACTTGTCTGTTTGTAATATCAAAACAACAGCTTTTTACTAAATGCATATGAAAGTATAGAAAAACTTATAACAAAAAACAATTTTAAAATTTTTTGTTCCTCCGGGTGTCTGTTTGTATATTCCGGCTAATTTATGAAACGGTTGGAACGATTTTGATGAAATTTGGAATGGAGATACTTTGAACCCTGGGACTTTTTATCGACATACCACGCGGGCGAAGCCGCGGGCGGAAGCTAGTACATAATAATAATGGAATTTTCCACCATATTAAAAGAACGGAATCATCGTCACTTTTTCCAAAACTTTTGAGCCTTTCATTCAAGTCTTACAACCTTGGCTTTTCCCAAATATTTCAATAAAAAAATTGCCAGTTACCAAATTTTTGTTTAGCATCATCAAAGGCTCTATTCGTCACCAGTAGCTAACGAATGGTTCAAATTGGAACAGCGACATAAAGTGTTTTACAAAATAGGTTTTTTTATCTTCGACAAATAATAACTGAACGAGAAAAACCTTCTACGAGTACTTAAGCAATTAAAGTAAAAAATAACACACAACTGCCGATCCCCAACATGTTTAAACTTGAAGCAACATGAAGGTAGCGTCTATCTGCTTGTTCACAAAAAGGCGAAGCGCACGCGCAAGGCTGTGGGAAATAATTTGACAATACAATACTGTGTGTTACACATGCGGTTATTTTGTGGAGGATATCTCTGAAGATAGGCTTGTTTTTTAAGACGAAAATAAACATTTTATAGTAGTTTATAATACAATATGGCCACAGCAAAATTTGTGGGTAGTAATGGTACATCTTGAACCTAAAAAAAAAACTTTCATTCTCATCATTCATAAACGTCATAAAATCACTCGTTGGAAGTTAGCCGAAACATTGATTTTTAGCACTACCTAAATGAGGGTTTTCTTAAAAAGACATGCCACCAGTTGGCGCCACTTTGACCAGAGGTCTACCATTTCGACAATGAATATAAAATATACGATGACGTTCATCATTCGTTTAATTCATTCGTTCATCATTCAGTCACGACTAAAGAAAATATAGGCACTTTGATAGTTTTGACAGGTGCCCGGATCTGACGTCTCAGTGCTGCCACCTAGTGAACGTCATTACAGAAAACCCTCATTAAATAAGTGGGTTTCCCTGAAAGATGACTTTATTTTTCTTTTCTGAATATGGTTGAAAAAGTCAACTTTTGTCATCATCCAGTTCTAGCAATTATCCACATTTTTGGGGTCAGCGCAGCAAGTCTTCTTCTGTCATGCTTATTATTCAGCCGTCATCTGAGTACCTAATCCATTTCTAGCTATTTCAACTTATATAATCAATAAACAAACATAATCGATTTAACATCGATGTTTTTTTCGAACCGAGCGATTTTACTGTGTACGTCCTATCCTAACTTCCTAACTTTTATATTTATATATTTATATTTATAATATTATAAATGCGAAAGTAAGTTTGTTTGTTTGTTTGTTACCTTTTCACGCCTAAACCACTTAACCGATCATCCTGAAATTTTGCTTATACGTTGTCAGGTGTACAGAAACGGACAAAGGGACTACACATACACACACACATAGGACTTACATCCCGAAAAAAAGTACTGTTCCCGAGGAAAACAACAATAACGTTCTTACGTTCATAGATGGCGCCACGTGTCTTCCAATCATGATTGAATTATAACCCGAATTAATAGTCAAAGTCTAAATTAATGCGAGCGAAGCCGCGGGCAAAAGCTAGTAAATAATAAAATAATCTCCCATATCTTCGGACGCGTCTCTACACCTCATGTGTAGCACAACTTCCCACAATTTATTCACACGTATCCGACGATAGTTATCTCATGTACAAAGTTATTTATTTGCTTATGTTTTACCTAATGAATCATTGGATGACGTCAATAGAGGATGTGGTGATTTTTAAGATTATTTGGTTATAATTGGAAGTTAAAAGACTAAAATTTTCGTTTGTTTTCAATTCACCTAATATACAAGTTGGCAGAGACATTGACGCCTGTTACCATGCCAACCTGTTACCATGGATACAGTACATGATTCTGATAACCCATGCGTTGAAAATTTTCGTCGGTCATTTAAAAAAGAAATTGCTCTGCCATACATTTTGATCGGGTACGTATTGCACTTTTCTAAGAACAGCAGATTTCTTTTTTTTTACCGACGAAAAAGTTCTACGCTTGGGGGTCTAAGGATCATGTGCTTAATTATGGAATTCATGGTTTCAGTTTGCGATATCCCTGCCACCTTTTTTTTTATTTTGTGTGGGAAATCATCAAATGACCTCTCCCGCTCTGGGCGGAGCGGAAGGGCGTACTGACTAAAACCCACCCGTGTTCCTTCAGTTGCCTGTGCGCCAGTGCCACGGTGTATTATGAGATTAACTTAGATCACGGCTCAAATGGCTTTTCGCATACAGTACAGCCGTTAAATTTAAAGTTAAATTAAATTAATGTTTAAATGAGTACGTATAATATAAAATATATACATATAATATATTTATTCTTCTATTTTATAGTTATTTCCGAGCTATCTATCCCGTATATTACACCTGCCATGTTTTGTCACTGCATCACCCTAAGGTTGACTGGTAGAAAATGCCTCAGGCATTAAGTCCGCCTTTGTACAGTATTTTTTTACTCGTGCATGAAGTTTTAATAAATAATTATGTTGCCAGGTATTTAAATTATCATACCTACTACTGCAAGAGCTTTGATAACTAATATTCTTCGTTTAGGGTCTAAACTTTATTTAAGCTCCCGCAAACAAGCGCGATTCGACTCTAGTAGAACAATTTCTATGAAAACTTTATGGAAATTGTTCTACAAGAGTCGTGTCGCGCTGTTGCGTTGTGCCTGTCTGTGGGAGTCTTTATTCTTGAATTTTGTCCTTGGGTTTCGCCCTCGTAGTAGTAAAGTGTCGAGTGCCAGATCATACTATTGTTATTAAAGAATCGGCCACGAGTGGGTCAGAGCCTCGGGTGGTTCACCATCATTATCATCAGCCTACTGCAGTCCACTGCTGGACATAGGCTTCTCCAATTGCACGCCATTCAACTCGGTTCTCGGCAACTCTCATCCAGCTGCTACCAGCCACCCTGCGAAGATCGTCGCTCCACCTAGCCTGAGGGCGTCCTACCTTACGTTTGCCGATTCGTGGTCTTCACTCATGAACACGTCTATCCTAACTCAAACTGACAGCATTTATTTCAAATAAACCAATTACAGGCACTTTTGAATTGTAAAGGGGTCGGTCAGTCAGAAAGATGAAGCTGGTTGCCCATTCCAAAGCGTAGCAGGTACCCATGAAGAAGAACGGGCAAGAAACTCCACGGACACTCTTTTAAATCAAAATATGGTTACAAAATGTTGGTTACATCATTCATGTTGAAATTATGCATGTAAGAACGGTGCAGAAAGTTAAAAGCGTCCGTAATAAAAAGACAAAAACAATTCAAATATTAAATTAAATTAAAATAAGCCGTGGCAGCTAAGAGATGACCAGTCCCTACTGACGGCGCCCATTCACGAACATGATGCATGGATTAGCACCATTCAGCTCAACCATTTTGGAGGGAACCTAATCAGTCAACAACGGTCAGCGGTTCTACGGCTAATATGGCCGGCCCATGGACACTTCCTTATTCTATGAGCTATTTCGATAACTTTGGCTCTCTTGGGTGGTTATTTCAGCCATTTTCTTTCCATTTTCTAATAGACTATAGTGAACGAATTTGATATTAACACTGAAGTTTTACTGACCCCGTACTAACGTAGATAAAGTAACCTTGGAATTAGTTAAAACGTCAAATGCTTCCTTATTATCAATTTACATTACTGTAGCTACACGTGTTACACGTGGACAATTTGCATATATATTTAAAACTGGTAATTTTATATTTACCTAAATAGTAAATGTGTTTTGAAGTGAAACTTCTTAGGTGGCGACTCGATAATTGGACAAGAATTGAGAGCAAACAAGGTACATTTCGTTACGTGAAAGAGAAGAAAGATATAAGTCTCTCTGTCTCTCACACTAACTCTCTCTTCTTCTTTATTTTTTGAGAAGTTTCACCTTTATCACGTGTAAGGTGCTGCACGTGCAAATTATTTTTAATATAATGTTATTTTTCATTCAAATGCTTCAATAAAAAACTTGGTTATATTTTGACGTCACTTTGACTTTAGAATAGTAATCATTCTTTTCTTTCTTTCTTTTTTTTTTCTTTTTTTTAGAAAAACGTTGCCCCACACTAGGAATTTCTCCTGTATTGTGGGTGCGTTTACAAACATTTAACTCACATACACAAACAGCCAGACCCGGAACAACTACTTGTAGGTCATACAAATATTTGTTCCGTGCGGGAATCGAACCCGCGACACGCAGCGCAGCAGTCAATCGCTTAACCACTGCGCCAACCGTGCCGTCAATCATTCATCATTTGGTAATCTTCAGCCATGAGTAGGGACCTCTCTGGACAGTGGAAGGTCAGTAGGGTTTCGAAGAGTACTTCGAGCGCCTGGTTCCCCGGGTCAGGAAGGCAGTGGGTGCTTTGCACAGACTGTTGCCCAATCTCTGTGGACCTATAGAAGAAGTCCGCCGCCTCGAACCTCAATCATTTCCATTTTGCGCTCCTAAAAATATTATTGAACACTCTAATAAATCGATTGCGCATTTTTTTGTGAACCTCAAATAATTCCTATTTTAGGGATCTAAAAATAGTAAATAGCCAAGTAATTGCGACCAACTTGGATGTAGGGCTCACTGGTTGTTGGCCTTTAGTTTTATGAATATTTTTTTAAAGCAATGTACTCGTATGTACCCCTGGAGTCCAAGACCAGTGTCCCCAAAAATCTTGACTTCAACGTTGTTTTTCATAAGATTACACATTATTATTCTATAGTTAAGCTCAACGAAGGTGTCGACAGATTCCCACGTTTATAAGTGTCATTATTAACTTTGTTTTTTAACAAATTCAGTAGTGACTGCTATTTGATTATATGTTTGGTTTTTCAAGCAATTTTTGGTGAAGTTGTAATCGTGTTAACGAGATCGGTGTGCGAGGTTCACAATGGTTAAGGTTTTAGGTTGAATGGGCAGACATATTAAGATAGGTTTAATATAAAGAGTTTTGTTTTGTCCTTGTTATTTGCAGTTGTTACTTGTTGTCGTATAAAACTATGGAACTGTGGTGGAATTGAATAATTAAATTCAAAACTGTTAAACAAATGTGAGGAATTAGATAAAAATCAATGCTGTGCTATCGTCGCCTTTGTGCAACTATTTAATTAGTCGAGTTTAAAAAAAGGAGGAGGTACTCGATTCGATCCGTTTGTTTTTTTTTATGACTAATTTGCATTGTTTAGTTCAGTAAGTACTAAGGTAAAATTCTATTAATTATATAAATTGCAGAAGGTAATAACTACGGGAAAGAAGAATTTCCTGTTCTGTGCAGAACAAATTAATTTGACTATTTTAGGCCAGACTTGCTATGTACCTATTGTGAAACATCAACCGAAAATAAAATGACTCATAAAAGTCGTAAAAATCCAAAATGGCGGCTAAAACTGGCGTCGCCTTCGTATGTATGAATGACGTACACACGAAAAAACTGCAACATTGAACCGACAAAATACTTGTTGAACTAATTAGACAAAGGTATGTTTAATTATGAGTAGAGCGACAACCGTTTAGATGGTTATTGACGGACTAAATAAAGCGGCTGGTACTTACACAGACATCCTATCAATGAGTATACTAATGTTTGTTCTAAAAGTATTTGATGAAAGTAAAAACTAACCAGCAGTGCAGCGGGGTAATTGCGAAACACACTAACAGTAATTACAGCTTTCATTTTGACAGTTCAAAAACATTAATTGCGTTATTTACATTGTTGAGCAGACAAATTTTTCGAACATATGAAGCAATGGATTAGCAATATGCTTCAAAATGATTCAGATTTCACAATCTGAATCATTCTGAATTTCATTCTGAATCTGAATTTAATCTGCACCCTAACTGAGTAACACACTATCACTAGTGTGTTCCGCAATTAGGGTATAGATTAAATTCTTACGCAATCGCTCAATAAACACTTTCGTCTGTACTAAGAAAGTTTCAACTTTATAACTCACAACTTTTTCCATAAATTATTATTTGAGTAACATACAACACTTGCGAGAATTTTTTAAATCTTTGACTCTCGCTTGTAAAGTTACTAAATATTAGATACAATGTTATGCCTTGCAGGTGTCGATTTGACGTCTACCAAAAAGCACTGGGTCCTCGTGGTAGATTACGGCCCACTCACTCTCAGAGAGAGGATGCCTGTGTCTCAGCAGTGGGAACATTATAGGCTCATTATGTATGTACGTTTTGTATGTCTTTTTTAAGCAAAAATATCTTTAATTTCCCTGAATCATAAAAAACCCAAAAGAAAACAATAAAGTACCCAATATAATTAAAAATGACAGTTTAATTTTTTTTTTAAAAGAATCTGACATTACTATTGATTGAAAAATGCTATTATTCAGTAAATGACATTTTAAATGATGTGGACTTATGTATTGAATAATTTAATGTTTTTTTTGTCAATTTATCCGATTTTTATTCAAAACTGTAATTAAGTGGATTTTTTTATGTTTTTATTTATGTATGGTGGACGCCGACTAACGTTTTAAAGTTGTAATTTAATTTAATTTCCATTATTTCATTTTATTTTCAATTTAGTGAACAATTTCATAATTTTTTGCATGCCTTAGATAAGGTAGATTGTATAAGGCTCACCCATCTTATTGTAACATCTTATTTTATCAACCTACAATCGATGCAAATAAAATTTACTTTACTTTTACATAACTATTCACAAAACTGGTAACTGACAGTTTCGGCAGACGTGTAGCACTATGTGTCACACATCACATATACATAAAACTATGTATACGAGTATATATACCGACATAAAACCCAAGGACACGTACCGATAACATCGCTAATCCGAAAATGATTTCTCGAAACTCTTTTGTTATTTTTTAACAAAGAAAAACTTGTTTTGCCTAATTGCCGTTGGATTTTGTAGAATGATGGCATGTTTCACCACATCCTTATAAGTTCTGATTAAGTTATCTGACAGATATTTTCATTCAATCTCTGCTTGAAAGAAAGAAAATGCGTTTATTTGCCTTAACCATAACGCAGAGAAAAACACACAAACACAAAAAAGAACGAGTTGGGGGAAAAAATGCTGTACATCCACGTAAAACGGCAATCGCTCAGCATAATGCTACGACCCTATGCGAGACAGAGCCCCAGCGCTAGTTTTCAGCGACAGCCGGCGTTGACGTGATGACGTCAACCAGTGCAGCATACGAAAATTAAAAAACCGGCTAAGTGCGAGTCGGACTCGCGCACGAAGGGTTCTGTACTATAAAAATGGCAAAAATATCATGTATGGGAGCCCCCTTAAATATTTATTTTATTCTATTTTTTAGTATTTGTTGCTATAGCGGCAACAAAAAAACTTCATCTGTGAACATTTTAACTGTCTTACTATCACGGTTCATGACACAGCCTGTCGACAGACGGACAGACAGACGAACGGACAACGGAGTCTTAGTAATAGGGTCCCGTTTTACCTTTTGGGTAGGGAACCCTAAAAATAAAAAACAATAAGAAATAAAATAAATACACTATACCTAGTTCTAAATGTTTATAAAAACAAAATATTTATAAAGTGGTAACATTCTGGGCAACGACTCATGCGCCGCCGGCCTTTAATAATCTTTAATTGTTTAATTTTCATTCGTAGAGCTATTGCGCTATTACCATTTAAAGTCATAATCATCAGCTTAGCCTTTTGCCAACCATGTTGACGTCAGATTCCAGTCTAGCCGGATGCCACCGAATACCAGCCGGTCTCTACAAATCTCACCGAAAACTTAAGTTAAGTGAGCTTGAAGCAAGCTGTCATTCGTTCAGATCCAAGGGATTGCTGACATCAGGCTCAATCTACTAAGTGTTCCCGGTGAGAATTTTACAGAATAGATACATACATACATAAACTCACGCCTTCTTCTCATGGGGGCAGGCAGAAATTACTGAACGACACCTGACGATCCTTACGTACTCCTTTTGCCTCGTTTACGTTCATACATCTAGTCATACACGCACGCCGGTTGCGAGTACTACGCACCTGACCTTTCTGAAGAACATCACCAATAAGGTCACTATATTTCTTCCTAGGGCGTCCCCTCCCGGAATAGATCAACAGTATTTTATACAGGGTTACTGGTAACTCGACGTATTCCTTGCAGGACGTCATAGTAGGGTTAAAATGCAACAAATTAAGCCACCAAATGTTCTACCGAAAATCAGTAGTTTTTGAGGGATTTTTTAATAAAGTAATGACAAAAATTGCGAAAAATAAAATGTTTAATTAGTGATCTTTGCCAAAGTTTTAGGCATTTTAGATTTTAAATATCAACAAAGATCTGCTACAGCATCAGCTACTATAATAACTTAAATTCCAGTATAGTCGCGCCGTAAATCATTTTTAAATTGGATTTTTCATAAAACAACTAAAAACCTTATTATCTTAAAAACTACTGAATTTCGGTAGAACATTTGGTGGCTTAATTTGTTGCATTTTAACCCTACTATGACGTTCTGCAAGGAATACGTCGAGTTACCAGTAACCCTGTATAGAGCGAGTGCCTATCTGACTTCCACAACAGAGTTACTGGGTAACTCGATATCTATTGGTAAGACTGAATCATTTAAAGTAGGTGTAACAAATAATTACACCAATCTTAATAAAAAAAAAACTGCTCTATTTTCGTTAGACTATTTTACCTAAATCTTTCTTAGGTAACGTACATAATAACGTGGCTATAAAAAAAAAAATCTTAGACAAATTATATTTTTCGCAAGCCACCAATTACTACTGGAGCGAGTCGTCAAAAATAAAATAAAATATAAAACTTAGTAGAAATGAGTTATTTTGTAAACAATAGTAATTTTCCGGTAGATTTACGACGAACCCCTGCGTAAGCGCAGTCTAGTGAAAAAATGGTTGTAATTGGTTTACCCTTGTAGGTACTAGGGTTTCTCGTTAGAGACTCGCTTTTAGCTTGGTAGGTTTTTTGGAAACTTGAGTAAATTAATTGTTCCAATCAGTGACGATGGAACGACGATGTGTGATGTCAGGGTGAGTGTGTGTGTGTGGTGTGTGTGTGATGATGATGTGTTGATGTGATGATGTGTGTGAGTAGGTGTGTAAAGGGTCATTCTTTATAGCGTTCGGTGAAAGTTGACCTGCTTAGGTAAGACTTTTTCGTGATGAAACAGTATCAATAGGTAATATAATGCAGGTAAATAAAAAAATTGTTTATTAACGTGGAATAATCGCATTCATTCCTTTTATTTTTACAAAATCTAGCTTTTATCTCATGAACTTCACACCTCACCCAAAACTCACCCCATTTTTACACAACTTAAAAACAAATAGTAACAAATTCCCACCTATTTAGAAGTTAATTGGTAATTCCCACCCTTATTCAAATAACACCATTTACCATATTTAGTTACAAGAGTAACCCTTACATTCCTATGGTCAATGATCAATTGATCATACACCCTAGGCTCGCGTGAGTGCAAACGATTGACATTATAATTAATAGAGGGTAGGCTCAGAGTTTAGTTCCCGTGTCGGTATTCAAATTATTTTTTCCTGGATTTATGATTTTGGGAAAAATTACCATTGTAATTACATTAAATGTTTTTTTTAATTATGAATAGTCTATATACGCTATATACGAGATATATGGTTGAGATTGCCGAAGAAGCTACTAAAAGATTGGATTTAAAAAAAACTTTTTTGAAGCCACGTGTTCTACAATAATGTTTGTTTTTCAAATAGGTCCGTTCTAGACTATTATTATCAGGGCTGATTTTACCAAAGTCAGATATCTTTTATCCGTGGAATAAAATTGACGTCTGACAGTTCTAGTATGGATTTACTGTCAAAAATTCAAAATTTATTCTCAGGAACAGACTTATTCTAGCTAAAAAAGTTTGATAAAATTCGCCCTTAGAAGGATAATAGTTTTGCAACACTGTTGGTGACCAAACCTTGTAGAAAAGTGCTGACAATTCAGTAAAAAATTTACCATTTTTTTATTTTTTTTCTTTTGCTTTCATGACATAACTTCGTCTACCATAACCAATAAAAGTCAAAGTAAAAGCATTTTTCCTTTCGCGCTCATGACATAACATTACGTCATTGTTAAGGTGTTTCACACGCGCGCCCTAGACATTGACGCGTGGGAACGCTCGTGTGAACTAGCACTTACATTGTTGGTTTGTGGGTTAGTCTCGATTACTAGTCTGTGGTTCAAAGTTGTTGAAAAAATGTGTGTGTGTGTGTGTGTGAGATTGTGACCTAGAACTGTTCTTGAACTTTGGTTACATAAAAGACTTGAATTTTGTGTAACACGTTACCAGCCTTTTTAGTATTAACTCATTGTAGAGCAATAAAAAAAAATATGTTAACATGCTGAAATGTCCATGGTACTTGTAGGTTCTATCATTATATTAAAAGTTATAATACTTAAGTTTATAGAATTAGGGATGAATAATATGATTTTCAAATCAGAATAAAGCATCAAGTTTATAATATGCTCATTTTTGTTTTGGGATATATTATATTTCTCCCATATAAATAATGGAATATTATTAATTGCACCTCAAATAAATAATCACCTATCAATTTATTTGCAGCATTTAAATACTGACTGTACAGCAAATTAACCAGAGCGCACATACATGATACTCTCACTCGGGATCGGTAGAAAATGCAATATTACTGTACTAGGAGAATTTAGGATGCAAGATGGATGTTCTATCTTCAAAGATCTTTGGCAAATTTAAACAGGACCATTTCGATAGAATACTCGCCCAAACAAAAAATGAATCATCAAAATCCGTAAAAAAATTGGCGAAGATATCGCTGAACACACATTTAAAAAAAAAAGCGTCGAATTGAGAACCTCGTCCTTTTTGAAGACGGTTGAAAAACCAGACAACAATACAGAAATCAATGGAGGGCACTTTCTTTGCACGATTATTGAAATAATTCCTTTCTGAAACATCTAAACTATTTTCTGTCTACCCCACAACATGTAGTAATACATGAAGTATCCATGACTGATGTGACAACAATAGGTACAGACTAGAGTGATTAGGAGAGGCGCGTCAAGGACAAATAGTCATCACTGATTGTGTAGTTTCAATTTAAAAACTGAATAATTGAATAAAAATAGCTTATTCACATAATATCACGCTTGTATTTAGAAAGAAAGAAAAGAAAATACATTTATTTGCGGTAAACATGACGCAAAGAAAAAATACACAAACACAAAAAAGGACGAGTTGGGGGAAAATATGCGTCACATTCACGCAAAACGGCAATTACTCAGCATAATGCTACGACCCTATGCGAGACAGATCCCCAGCGCTGGTTTTCAGCGGTGGTTTTATTTTTCGAATAAGTAAGCAGAGGCACCTTTACGTAGGAGACAACGTCTGTTTTGTTTCGTGAAGGTTGTAAGTACGACCGTATTGCCAGAAAACGGGCATAATTTTTTTATTGTATGTAAGTATATTTCATATTCTAGTTTAAGACGTCACAAAATCAAATTCTTCTCTTCTTGTTCTCACACACTATTGTTTACATTTCTTTTCATTTCTCCTTTCGCAGGTCTGCTGGAAGAAATTTCTTAAGAAATAAACAGTACCTTTGTACTTAATACTAATATGCCGTATGTGTACTCGTATCTATTTTACTGTGTGTACATAAATAATAAAATAAATTAATTAATTAATTCAGACTGGACTGCTACCAAAAACCTCTAATTAAAAAATACAAAAACGCTTTGCCCGACCTGGTGATTGAACCCAAGACCCCAAGCTCAGCAGTAGTCTTCAGTCGCCAGTCAACATTAGTTTGAAACACCGTCGGACTTAAAGTAAAACAATTGCTAACGACACAGCATTTCTTCAAAGTCGGTTATATCGTTACATTTTACGAAAAGACAGGAAACACATAACCGAGGGGCTTTTTATATTGCAATTAACTTGTATTAACCGTCTGTGGAGAAGTTACCATCTACACGAGAACCTAATCTTTGACATCACGCTAAGGGGCTTAGCAGAATAGTTAGGTAATTAAATTGAGGTAAATGTCACTGATATAAAAAATATAAGGTTGTAAAATTTACCACACACGAATGGAATCTATGGATGTACTTTTTTAAACTAAACAGCTAATAAACTTGGCATCAAACACGGGTTCTACCCCGGACTTACCCATTGCAAAAAACTTTTTAAATGACATGTCAAACTCACTGATCGATTAAAGATTAAGCTACGCTTACCGACATCAGTACGTGGATGGGTGACCATCCATTACATGCCCTCCGTGTCTCGGAAAGCACTTTGAGCCGTTGATCCTGGTTGTCATTCGTGGATCTTTGTCTGTCGTTACGGGCAAACCAGTTATGCCAAAGGGTCACTCAGTTACTGGGTTGTGGAGGTCAGATAGGCAGTCACTCCGTTTGAAATAGGTACTAATATTCAGCTGCATCCGGTTAGACTTGAAGCCGACTCCATCATCATCAGTAAAGGTTAAGCAGATTGATCCAAAACCAGGGGATCCGCCAGAGAACCAAGGTAACCGACATAGCCCAAAGACTAAGCAAGCTGAAGTGGCGATGAGCTGGTCACATCTCTTGCAGAACCGTCAATCGTTGGGGAAAACGAGTTCTAGAGTGGAGACCGCGTATACGCAAACGTAGTGTGGGACGCGCGCCGGCCAGGTGGAGTGACGACTTGCGAAAGGCGGCTGGCAGAGACTTGATGAGGAGAGCCGAAGATCGGGCTCAGTGGCGTTCACTAGAAGAGGCCTACGTCCAGCAGTGGACGAATATAGGCTGATGATGATGATGAAGATGAAGCAGATTGATTGTGGTCCTTTTCAAAGGACAACCGCATTACTTACCTATTTCCTCAAAGTAAAGGGAAACCATTAGCAGTGTTTATCTCGTAGCAGTAATTATTCAATCATCAGCAAGTTTTTGTCCCATTGTCTTGTAATGATGATGTTAATTGAGGTCGATGAACCTATAATAATATAATGATGACAACTGTCTATAGATTTTTTCTTATCAATTGTTTAGAAGAGTATCTTGCACGCACGGGATGGTTTTGTGATTTTTGTTGTGCTTTGTATCGAAAAGTTCTTTTTACATACATACATAAACTCACGCCTTCTTCCCATGGGGGTAGGCAGAAACTACAGAGCGCCACCTGCTATGATCCTTACTTACTCCTTTTGCCTCGTTTACGTTCATACATCTGGTCATACACGCACGCCGGTTGCGAGTACTACACACCTGACCAGGAAGAACATCTCCAATAAGGTCACTGTATGTCCTCCTAGCACTACCCCTCCCTGTTTTTTTTTAAATTTGTTTAACTATATATGTACACACATATTATATAAATTGACAAGAAGGATCTTGAAATAAGTACAAAGATGGTATTTATTAATTTTATTATTCTTCCGTTGAACATTTGGAATCGACGATATCCCGGTGATTGACAATTTGTAATCCCTAAAACAAGGTTAAGTTATAAAATAACCAAGGCATGTGTGCCGTCTGTTGGGGTAGGTCAGGGGTCGGCAACCTGCGGCTCGCGAGCCACATGCGGCTCTTTGGATTTGAAGCTGCGGCTCTTTAGTTCCATACGCAAATATTATTTATTTTTATACCATATATATATTATCTAATTTGTTGTGTAAAAACACTCATTATATATATGAATGAATAGATTGTGTTTTTTTATCAAAAAACTTTATATATACAAGTACTATTTATTGTTGGCTAGAAAAAATATTGTAGCTCTTTAAGAACTTTTAAATTTTGTAAATTGTTATTTTTGACTCTTCCGACTCAAAAGGTTGCTGACCCCTGGGATAGGTCAATTCAAAGCAGCTCTGCCTCTTTCCGCATCGAATCATGTCCTCCGAGACGTTGTCCTTTATTTATTCATTCAAAATGAGTATACAAACAATCTATATAAATAAAAATAAATTGCCAAAAATGTTTGTCCTCGCATCACTTTAAAGCGGCTACATTTGTCTTATATTTTTTTTATTGTGTTGTAATTGTCAGGACAAGGATGGCATGAAAGAAAAAATTTGGAAAATCCACCGGGAAAGTAGGAAATCTGGATGATATTTTTGTATGAAATTCACCCCGGGAGACGACGGGCACGAACAGCTTGTAACTTATATAAAGATTGCCAACGTGCATAACAGTTTGTCGGCTTTTCCTGATTTGTGTTTTTCGTCTAATACTACAATTTCTACCAAGATGTCTGGGTACTTTAGTATAAAACATAGCGTTTTAATTTGTTTCTTATTTTCTTCGCTAACATCAATACAGAGATATATCTATAGGGAATGCAGCTAGGTGCCCGTAGGTACTATAACATCTTGACCTAAGACTGTTTTCAAAAGATGTTCCTACAATTTTTTTTTTTTGGCTTTTCTCTTCCTAATTACCTCTAATGAAACCCCTTATCTCCGTATCACTAGAGGTCTCCGACCTACAAAACGTTCGTTACAAGTCACAAGCCTGCATCATCTAAAAAAACGTACTCAAATCGTAGGGGTGACTACCCTAAGGTCGTTATACCCACCTGCGGAACACCTGACGCGCTAACGGAATACTGCGCACGCGACTATCGTCTTGCCGCCAAAACACGTTGGAGGTGGCTTGTGATTTATTGAGACGGTTTTTGTGTGACGTCTATCTGTCTAGAGGTGTGAAAAGGTTTGATTTAGGGAGCTTGTTTTTGGGTGGGGATAGAAGGAAGATTCGGCTCTTGTATTGAGAGGTTTAGAAGATTTTGTTTTTATAAATTGATGTACTATGTGACATATATCACATCAACTGGCTCCTATGATATTTTTGGAAAGTGTCCAAACTATTAAATTAAATGCATCAATGGCATTAATTGACCTCTTCAACTTCAATGGCGGGAAACTTGGAAGTTACAGGAATAAATTACGGTTTCTAACAGCTTGTAATAACTATAACAAAATACTAGTAATGGACTAAAATTCGGTACACTGAACTTTGGATTGGGCCAAACTTCGCTCATAGGTTTTGCTTACGATATGAGCAGCATTATTTATTACAATAACCTGCCTAGATTCTTACTTAAAGTATTTCAGATTAATAAAATTAATATCAAATAAAAGTAAGTTTAAGTACTAGAAACCTCGGTTTATGTCAAAGTTCTGAGTACAGGCTGGCAACAGGTATGTCAGTTAATTAATCTAATTGATGGGATCAGCTGACGTAACGGAATCCATCGCACGCGCCGCCCTTCGCGCCGAAAGACGTTAGGGCTGTGTTAAGTGATTTATTTGGATGTGAATTAGGGTTGTATAAGAAAAATAGTTACTTAAGTATATTTTGTTTAGATTAATAAAATATTTTTACAACGAAGCAAATAGGTTTACACCTTTTTTTTAATAGTTGGGTTTCACTTCATTTTTAGTTTTGAATATTGCTAAGATCCAAATCTGGTGAGAAAAAAAAGAAGTAAGTAATATTTTTGATAGAGAAATCATGATATTTTTTCTAGCCGTTTTATAAAAACAATACAGTATTTTTTTCCTTTCAAATAATTGAAATAGCTGGGCACTTGGGGCATTTAGAAATTAACCATAGGTATTCAGCGAAAAAAAATCGCCTCAAACATTTTATTAAAAAAATATACATAATTATAATTTTGCTTATTAAAACCAATAACATCTAAAAGCAATTACTCACAAACGAAGTTACAATTAAGTACCAACTTACTAGGTACCAACATACCGACAGACTACCATTATATTGGTATGCAAATAACTAACAATTCCCACATAAATTGAGCACCTGTTGTTAAAACAGTGAATATTTTACATTTAAATGACGCACAGCCCTAACGTGTAGACAGAGCATTTTAAATTATTTTAATATTCGGTGTTTATTCTAATTTTGATCGTTTGCTGTTTTGATGAATGATTTTAATAAAAACGGCGGTTAAATTAGGTGCATTAAATAATAATATGAATTAGGTTAGTAATTTTGGATTAATTGCAACAGTTACTATTTTAATAAAACATAATACTACTTACAAAAGCTACGCTTGTTATTTTTAATGGATAGGTATAACATCCATCATGGTTGTTACATCCTAGAACCTAAAAAAATATTTTCTTTTTAATTATGTCTCAACATTGTAGATAGTAACCCATGGGAAGTTGTGAGGTAGCCCCATCACAAGTATCCTTATAACTAACCGGGTCTGCCTCAATTTTGTGCTGTAGAATAATTATATGAGACACAATAAAACTTTTATTATTATTTATTTATTTATTTTATATATTAATTGAACAATATAAAAAATATAAAAACTGACATATGTTTATAAAATAATAAAAATAAAAACTGACATGTTTAAACCCCACCCGGTTCTTGAAACCACAAAGACCGGTAAATATACTAAATCTTTTTTTAACCCCATCGACACTGTCTGACCTTTGAAAGCCTTAAATAAAAAAGCCGCAACCCTTATTATAATTGCATTGCATCACGATTATATTAGTTAAGGGTTGTCACGTGTATATTTTTCTTTCTAGAGTCTATTTATAACGGTGTTTGAATTCTATAAAGGGCCTATTATTTTTATTTAGAAAACATTCTACCAAAATTATAGTAAATATCTAAAACGCTGAGTAAAAGTTGCAGAATCAAATTTTTATGATAGATTTTTAAAGATTTGTCATAAATTGTGCATTCATTTATAAGTTTTCACAGGGTGGCAAGGAAATCGACGCGTAAACTGTAGCCTTGAATTCAGCACAAGATTCTAGATCCCTAGCGTAGAAACTTTTCGTCGATTATAAAAAAAATATCTGCTGTTTTATAGAATAGTGCAATACCTACGCGGTCAAAATGTACTGAACAGCGAATTTTTATTTTATAATTGAAGACGGTGAAGAAAAACATCGTGAGAAAACCGGCATGTCCTTGAACTAAACAATTCAAAGATATGTGTCCAACCCGAGGCCCGCGTGGTGGACTACGGGCCACTCAATCAAGCAATAGACAAAATTGTCAAACTTTTATAGCTTGAATGCGAGGCTATTGGCTATTTTGTATGTGTCTATTAAATTAATGTCGTTCATTTGTAAGGTGCGTTTTGTTTGTGCAGAATAAACAATTTTTCTTTCTTTCTTTATCTTTCAGAAAGAAAAGGCCTGTGTCCCAGCAGTGGGAACATTATAGGCTGGCTATGACTGTTATATATGACGGAAAAGGTACGTCTCTCTCGTTATCATCAGCCATATTTAACTAGTGCGGGCGTGCTTTGGGAAGTGTTGGGTATTGCGCATTAGAAAAACCGTTTGCAGTTCAAATCAAATTATAATTTACAATCAAATTAATCACACTACTGTCTAGCGAATCACACACTGTAGGCACCCAGCATAACTACGAGTATACAGAACGCGCGACAGTTTCTAAACCTGTTCACTTCTTGACCGCCACCGATCAACTCTGCTTTAACTCTGGTCGAGCGTTATGTTGTAGACTCTGTCGAGCGCCACCTGGTGGCGCTGGCGTCTCGATTTGTCAAAGTCACACGATTGATTTAACGTATTTACGACATATATGTATGTGCGTAGTAGTTACTACCTATCGCAGTGTTAATAAAAGAATACTAAAAATTATGTTCAACCTTTAAGTTGACAGCTCTGTAAGTGCAAAAATTATAACCCTAAAATTTAACAAAATATATCAACTTAATAATAAATATCTTTCACTTTTCACTGTACACACGACACGATACATCACAAAATTAAAAGTTAATATGTTCGCGTGACACCCCTAGGGGTTAAGCAGGTGCGTTGCCACGTGCTATTTGTGATTTTTTGCGGCGCTAAATGTCATCGCTGGTCAATAGGTTATTGCGGGTTATTGTTATCTGATAGAGTGGTAGGATTTTTAATGTTTTTCTTTTTTAATTATAGTAAACTAGCTGCTGCGCCGCGGTTTTACCCGATTAAGTCTCCATTTTGTGGGAATATCGAGCTAAGAAGTATCCTATGTCCTAATACAGGCCATTGTATATCCATGAGCGAAATTTCATCTTAATCTGTTCAGCCGTTTTAGCGTTAAAGCGTAATAAATAAACATACAAAAAATCAAATCTTTTCTCTTTATTAGTAGTTTAGACTAATCAGCGGGATTATTTATGTCTATGGTAGTGGTAGGTAGTTCTAAGGCTTGATTTTTCTCTACCGTCGGAAATCCAGCATCCATTTTATTTTTAAGGGTAGAGACGAGCAGTAAAGTCGCTCCAGCTAAGCTTTTGCTAGGAAAGAGCAAAATTAATATCAATAGGCAACAAATGAGATCTAATTTCACGACTTCTGCAAACAGGCGCGATGCAAAAGCGCGACGCGACTCTTGTAGAACAATTTCCATGAAGATTTCATAGATTTTTTTTACTAGAGTCGCGTCGCGCCGTCTTGTCGCGCCTGTTTGTAAGAGCCTTAAAACGTTTGGCTCTTCCACTTTAATGCTATCCTGTGACAGCCACGACGAATAAAACCCAAAAATCAACAACACAAAACAACAGGTTGTTCTAAATATTCATAAAAATAACAATTTAAAAGCATTACTAACACATGCTCTAACGAACTTTTTACTTTTTTTCTAGTCTATGGCACGTGCGTACCTATTATAAGGGTGAAGTCATTTCCGATGACAATGATATCGAAATGTAGCATCCTGTATAATTACGTAACGGTAGGGTGTTTGATAAATAGTTGAATTGAAGTTTTTTGAACATCAATGATGATTTTCAAGTCGATTGTATTATGAAATTATCTTTTCTAGCGGCATTCGGCTGCGCTAGCAAGTTGTAAGCATATAGCTCTAAGTATCATATAAACATATATACATAAACTCACGCCTTCTTCCCATGGGGGTAGGCAGAAACTACAGAACGCCAACTGCTACGATCCTTACATACTCCTTTTGCGTCGTTTACGTTCATACATCTGGTCATACACGCACGCCGGTTGCGAGTACTACGCACCTGATCTTTCTGAAGAACATCACCAATAAGGTCACTATATATCTTCCTAGGGCGTCCCCTCCCGGCGTTGCCACTCACTCTAAGTATCATCTATACTAATATTATAAATTCGAAAGTAACTCTGTCTGTATGTTACATTTTCACGCCTAAACCACTGAACACTTTTCGATAAAATTTGGCAAGGAGATAGATGGTATCCTGGGGAAGGACATAGGCTACTTTTTGTTCCGGTAGCGCGTTCCCGTGCGATAGTTTCCAACACCCACGCCGTCGAAGCCGCGGGCAGAAGCTAGTTATAATAAAATAATACCAGCCTATTACTGTCCCACTGCTGGGCAAAGGCCTCTTCTCATACAGAGAAGGCACGAGCATTGATCAACACCTTGGTTCAAGACTGGTTCGCGATTTCAGAGTTTGAGTTCTCCGAGTCCTCTGAGTTTGTTTCGGCCTTTCTTCTCAGAGTTGTCATACAGGAAACGCCAACCTCATCTAATTTTAAAAATATGATTGATGTGTAAACGTGTTAGTACAAACCTACTTACAGAAATAAAATCATTTATCATTTAGTATTCCGAGAATAGAACCACAGAGATTTGAGTGGACCTGTAATTTGCGTGATTTGGAATTGCCATATCCACTGTAAACTCTTTCATATGTCCTTGTCCAACATGGCGCCAGAACGTTTCTCATTGCAGTTTCTTATCAGTTATAGTTTCTTATTGCAGTTTTCGGAACGTTTCTTATCAGACTTTTATTGACTCCAAGTCCAGGGTTCCTCACGATGTTTGCCTTCATCAACGTCCAAAATTAACTCAGAAACCATATGGATTGAAATAGTCACATTGGTAAGTACCAATGTGAGTTTTTCGGGTAGGTGTCCGCATTTGGACAAACAACCTCGTGCATGAGAGGCAACCCTCTGAGCAATATCGACATTAAAGTGAGGTATTTTTCAACAGCTAGACTTTATTAAAAAACTAATAGACTCTTAGCGCCACAGATATAGTTGGTGCAATGAATTGTCGTACACATTTTTCAAGGTTCTAAATACTATAATTAGTAAATATTGCACCCAAACCTAGAGAAAGGTAGACAGGTACCTATTTGAGAGAACATTGTAAGGGTTTAGAAGTCTGTCAAGTACACAATAATACCTTCGTCGGTGAAAGGTTGTATCCATGAAGATTGGCGAGGTTGCAGTACTTTTTGACTTTCTTAAACTTCTGTAAAACTACCAAATGTAAATGTTGCTCAACAAAAAAAATCGAATTTTAGGAAAATTGAACATGCGGTCAAGCTCTCTGTGAAGAGAGAAACGTGATTTGCAATAAGTGGCTCTATAAAAAAAAAATCATAAAAATGACACTACTAAACTAAATCACACACTAAATCGCTATTTAAAACGTGTACACCGTGAAGAGATTACATCATGAAATCATGTAAAAGTTATATCAAAAGATAAGGCTTTTTGTTTTTTAGGGCATGTTGAGAACATATTTTATAATTTCGTTATTATTTTAAAAATATTTACAAAATCTAGCAGTTCAAGCGCTCCTTCCGGCCAGTGCCCGCCGAGATGCACTCTACAAGACCCACCGTATTACAAAAGGGCCTTACGCTATTCATAAAAAATACTACCGTTCAATGCGTATAAAACGGTTAAATATTAATGCAAAAACGGTATCTTGTCTATTTATTACTAAAATAACTTACTGTAAAGTAACTAGGAACTAACCAATCCTCGTACTTCCTAGTCACAAAAAACAACCTTACGAAAACACTCCAATTACTGAAACCACAAACGACATTGAACCTTATTGTTCACGGAATAGAATTGAACAACCAATTCTATTGACCGCATACACAAAGCCGTTTAATTTTGCAACTGTTGTCAACATTTTGTAACCGAAATTCGACCTTATCTTAATCTTTATAAGTGTGGCCAATGCATTTTTACAGCAGCAATTCTAACTTTATTTCAAACCAGCTGATAGGAAATGCATTTTAACGTTTTTTTTTCTCTACCATCAGTCCTTAAGGGTGTGTTTTTATACTTGTAACGGAAGACTAATGTAGTCAGCAGGACCTGTCGTCGCTTGCGCAGGGTTAAATGAACTCTGAGGGGTCAGCAAAGGGCAGTGATAAGTGTTAGGGTAGGTTCTTTTACTGGTCAGGAGTGAGCATTACTTAGTGGTTTCTTTAGAAATTGAAATAGCTAAATTTTATTTGCATAGAATGCATGTGAGTTGTTACAAAATAATTTTTGGTTGGTGGCAATAATTTAAACTTATGACTAAATTACGTTTTGCACGTGGTTTCACCCGCGTGGAGGTCGAAAAAAGTCCTGTACATCCTCTATTAAAAATGTGTCGGAAATACGTTAAATTAATCGTTTGTTTTTGACTAATCGAGGCGCCAGCGTCTCGACAGAGTCTATAACATAACGCTTGACCAGAGTTAAAGCAGAGTTGGTTTTTGGCGGCTAAGCAGTGAACACGTTTAGAAACTGTCGCGCGTTCCGTATAGTTGTGTCGTGTACCTACAGTATGTGATTCGCTAGTGTGATTAATTTGTTCGTAAATTATAATTTGATTGGAATTGCAAACGGCTTTTCTATTGCGCAATAACCAATACTGTCCATAGTACGCCCACAGAAGTTAAAATATGGCTGATGATAACAAGAGAAATACATATTTAAATACTTACCTACCTACCTATGTGCCAATTTCATGGTGTTCGGTCCAACGGTATTAGAGTTCACTCTAGACTCACAAAATGTATTACTTACTAGCTTTTGCCCGCGGCTTCGCTCGCGTTAATTTAGACTGACTATCAATTCGGGTTATAATTCAATCATGATTCGAAAGACACGCGGCGCCATCTATTATCATAAGAACATTATTACACAGTGTTTTTTTGCGGAATGAAAGGTACCCTATGTCCGTTTCTGTACACATGATAACGTATATGCAAAATTTCAGGATGATCGGTTCAGTGGTTTAGGCGTGAAAAGGTAACAAACATCGCATTTATAATATTATACTTAGGATTAGGATAATAAGTGACTCTACTTATAAAAGTGTTGGTATAAGATGGCGCTGGGAAGACCTAAGTACTTGGGAGAACTTTGAGAGGCTTTTCTCCAGTAGTGGGGCAGAATAGGCTTAATGGCCTATTCAGGCAGGCAGGCCTTTTTTGAGAGGCAGTCAAGAGTTGGACTATTTGAATAGTTAAGGCTACCTAATGAAACAATTTCTATGAAAACATCATGGAAATTTTTCTACTGGAGTCGAGTTACGCCGTCGCGCTGCGCTTGTCTGCGGAATCCTTTACCCAGGTAATAGGTATTAAACCAGCGGCACTGCATGACAGCATCTGTGACAGCTCACAAATTATAAAAATCATGTTTATTGATTTAATAAATTATAATACCATCGATACGTAATTATTGAGGTCCATACAACAACGTAGTACGAGTATGGCACCTTTTTCCTCCCTAAATCATTAAAAGGCTGCCAATAGCTAAAGCGCGGTCACTGTCGGACTGCATAGAAAAGAAAGAGAAGCGCGATGATACAACGCTGGTAATTTATTGCAAAATATGAAGCAATTATCTATTTACAAAAAAATCTATTGATTGGACTAAAAAATTAAAACACTATTACGTTAATACGTTGCTTTTAGAATAATAGAATAATCTGACAAAACATCAGAATGATTGCATTCGTGATTTTTTTCTATCGTATGAAATAAATTGCATTATGTTTTTAACACATTATCTAACTAGCATATATCCTGAAGAATATCATATATTTTTCTGATTTTGTTTACTGCAGTGGATCTTATACTTACTTTTAGGCATTATAAAACTTGCGTTTAGGTCCTGTCGTCCCCTTAAATGGTCTTAGATTTCCTCACAATTAGCTGTCGATATTATAGAAATTCATCAAAACGTGGAAACATCACGACTATTTGGTGTACAGTTAGTTTTCATTAGTGATGTCATTTCTAACCAAACTCAAAACAACAAATACGTCAGCAAAAATGATAACTTTAATAAACATCGACAAAATGTAAACATAAGCTGTTCGCCTGTACTTCGGCCTATATTCTAACTGTAGTCTTGTCTAAACTAGATTACAGTGATCGTCCTGGACAGTTACCTATCTTTCCGGCTAGACGCGGCTACGGGATCAGCAAATAGAGTTTTAAGGGATAGCCCTTTGGTTAGCACAGCTGATTTATTCTTTAAAGAATCTTAGAAGGTTTGCATTAAATGAGTCTCGACATGAAATGATATGTTCAATTAACTTCGAGAGCCTAGACAAGTGGCAATCGCCTTTTGTACAACAACTTTCAAATCATTCGGTCATTCATTATGACAGTCCCATACATTTTTGACTTTCCTTACAGAATATAACTTTGTCTAGACCCTCTGGGCAGTCATCCCTGCCATTAGTTATCGTTTACAACTTAAAATAAGTCTTTCAATGATCAAGGTAGAAATTACCACTTATGGTAATCAAAATCAAAATATTTTATGTCACATAAACCTACATGGGCACTTATGAAACGTCAGAAGCTAGGTGCACGGTTCCAATTGGTTGTTTCCTATGGCGAAGAGCCGGCAAGACACTCCACGGTTACTCTTTTAAAATTAAGGGGCTTTTAAAATGTTTTAAATTACAGTGTTGATAAGTATGGGAGGACAGTATAGGTCTGTCAACAAGTAACAGGTACTCAACAATATATAAAAAGGTCTACAAATCTATAGTCTACAAGTTAGGCCTACAACGTTCTCACATTCACAAAATATAGAAGAATCTATATAAAAATAAAAGCCTATTTAAACCAAATGACATGATTGCCATTACAACTGTAACAAATCTGAATTAATAAATTAATATTAAGTAAAATAATGAATCGTAGTTTTTTTAGATTAGCACGCTGCTGCCAATCCTCTTCACGCTGACCTTTAGTCACAATTGACTAGCTAAAAGTGAAAAATTACTAGCTTTTACGAAGCCAAAACATTTTTATCTTTAATCTTATTCCGCAAATAACAACCATGGGAACCTCACATTATTACTATAATTTCCACAACATAATAAAAACAAAAGAAAAGTACCAACACACCATATCACTTAACCACAAAACGTTTATTATTATTATAACTTTCAAAGTTGAAACCATTGGAGCTTAACTCAATAATAAGTGAAAGAAAGTCGCCTCAGGTATGTTTGCACTCGGACCTACTCTAGTTTAGGGATGGTAAACATTTCAACAAAACAAAAAAATAATTATGGAGGTAAAATTTGTTTGTTTGTTTGTAAGTTTGTATGTAGAGGATAATCTTTGAAAGTACAAGTCGGATTAGAAAAAAATATTTTGCGTTTGATAACCCAATTCTTGAGGAAAGCTATAGGCTATTTAACATCACGCTATGACGCTTAGGAGCCGAGCAAAATGAAAAAAGGTAGAAAGAACGCTAAGCGAAAACGAAGTGATAGCGCGAGCAGGTGAAGCGATGCGACGGGGTAGAAATCGAGCAAGAAATTTCACAAAGACGAAGTCGCGGGCTGAAGCTAAATTAAATTGAAAGAGTTCTTTTTCAATGGGCTTATTTCTCGTAGAGACTAAATTAGATCCTAGCTGACTTTTAAGCACATCTACAACATAGCATTTCGCCTGTAATCCCCTAAGGGTTTGGCAGAGGTGGAAATCAAAGCAAATGGTTCACCCATATTTCGCCGATTTAAGCCCCATGCATTAGGGGGCGAGCCTATTGCCTTCAACCAGTCACAAATCCAGACTCCGGGCTGCTACTGAGAAATTCTTGATAGAAAAACCCAATAGCACTTTGCCCGACCTGGGAATCGAACCCAGGACGTCTTTCAGTAGTAGCGCTCACGGCCACTACACCAATGAGACAGTCAAGTAAAAGGCAATCAGTGCGATTATCAAGCTTGCTGACAGATTATTTTATTTTGGCGCGAAATGAGCTTTTCTTTTGTGCTTTCCTTTTAACAATTCCTACCATTTCTGAATGCATGGCCACAGTTTGCGCCCTGGTTAAAATGTCATCCTGTATGGAAAATGATCTAATGATTAAACTTAGCGCACCATAGGTTTGCCAGCCCTGCACTAGGACATTATCTAGGCTAACTGGATTGCGGTCTAGACTGAGCCTAAGGCTGGCTGTCTGACGTCTTCTTTATGGCCTTATTGTATACTAGTTTCGGACCCCGGCTTGAATCGAATGGCCTAAAATCTATAACAATGATGTAGTCTCCATAGATATTTGTGTTTCTTCTTGAGAGTTATTTGGGTTTGATTCTATGGTGGCTATCTAAAGTCTAAAAACTAAAGGAATACGATATTTATTCATCTAGTAACTTAGAGTTTTTATAAAATTCAATAAAAATTATGAAGTATTCGTGAGGACGTACGATATTAATTACTATTAGATAATAACCACACGCCCCTCAAACCACACATTTCTCACAAGATGCCAATACCATCGACTTAGGAAAACTGAAGCAGCATCAGATACAAAATAATAAATAAACAAATCGAATAGATGAATTGGTGATTGTAAAAGTCAAAAATAAAAACATTAACACGCAAGTAAAAAACAACCAACGTACTCTTAAAACCCCAGTTAACACGAACTCACTACAATCTACAATAAAATGAAACCAACAGGAAACCGAATCCCTAATATTGGCGAACACTTGAAATAGAAAACAATCAGAACTAATAGAAACTGGTCATCGGCAGGTGCGACCGCAACCGCTTCCGTAGAGATAGGCTGTGACCTTAACTACTGCCCGATCATCAGGCTGTTACAATGCTACTGGTTTATTGAAGGCAGATGATTAGTTGATCAGCATGATCCGTTATCTTCAGTAAGAATAAGAAAGTGTACTCCTGGTTAACAATCTAACTGAATCTAAGCCATCATGAATCAGAGCATGTCCCACTTGCTGGAGTTTCCCAAGTGGCCGTTCATTTGCTCCTTTGATGACCTAAATAATGCCACTGATGCCGCAATCAACATGGCTACCTACTGTGCTCAATCAATACACAAAGAAAGAGCTATCGATCCGAAATGAAGAAGATGCAGCCATCGAGAAGTGTGTAAACTGAACTGAACTGCATGGAATTGGAATGAAATTAAATTATCCATTACTCAGGTTCTCTTTCATACTTCCCTGCAACTGTCAGCCGTCACGTCATCCTTCATATTATTATCATCGACATCCCTCATACTTTCAATGCATTTTGTCTTTTGTCTCCGTCTGCAGGTAATTTAGGTACTTATGTAGATATAGATACTCCAACGTCATAATGTGTTGTAACGGTCGTTGTTGATCTAAGGTTTAAGTAGTTATTTATTTTTCAAAAGTAGGTAATTTCGATAACTTGCTTGGCTGTTATAAGTGAGTGACCGAAAGTGCACCTTTTTCTGACCCCTCAAAGTCACTGGCGTGACGGAGTTCACTTTAGTCACCTGTCTTTTCGACCTCTTTATAGATACAAATAATAATATAGATATAGTCAGCATGGCTAAATATTGGTTTGAACTTGAAAAGTACAGCCATAGCTAAAATCTTGTAGGTAGGTTGGTACTTGAATATATCACTCGTGGAATATTATAAAATGTTAAATTTCCTAGTCCTAATGACAGCCCTAGGCATCCAAAGTAGGATTTTAATCAGTAGAGTCAATTGTAGCGTGACCCTTCGTCTCTCCCAAGGCAGATATTATAGTAACCACGACTATTCCACAAAAAATTAACACACGACTTACAGGGTAGCCAAAGAAGATTTAGTCAGAAAACGGAATCTAGCAGCTGGCCTTGGATACTATAAAGGAACTATAAAAAAGAAGATGTAGTAAATGAAAACGGTATCAGTAAAACCAATACGAAATACAGCTTAGTTAAAGTAACAATAGGACTATTACAACTCATACTGAGTAATCATTATCAGGAAATTCAACTGGAGGAAGAAAATACGCTAGTTGACAATGTAACCCGCATTCTACTAATAGTTGTCGGTTAGTAATAAATTCTTGACATGTGTAATGTGTTTGTGATAGTTGATACTAGAGCTACCTACACTACACTGTTGATATAAGAAAATATTTAGCATTTTGTAGACATTATCGTGCCATAATGTCTAATGTTCTGGTCTAAGTTTTGATAAGTGAAATAGAATAGAATAGAATATAATACTCTTTATTATGTACACCATATAAATTAAATATATATATAATATTTTTTTATTGTTTTTATTTTACATTTTTTAATAGATTTGTTGCTAGGGAGTTTATTGGGCCCCATCTTTTTCCAGTTCAAACACTAGGAAGTGGTGAAGGACGGGCGTTTAGGAGGACTTTCTAATGTAATTTTGGCATTCAAAAAGTGCTGATTCTCAGCCTAAAAATATTATGACTTTTGATTTTGATCTCTTTATGCAAAAGTGTCTTTAATTTTTTTGCAGAAAATTTATCTATGTATGAATGTTTCATTCTTTTTTTTTTAAACATTTTGTTTTGTAGGTTGAAAAACTCATGATTAATATGGAACAGCACTAACAAGATGAAGTTCCAAATCATTCGATAGATACTGATGCATTTATGTGCGTAACAAATTATGGAATGTATGACAAAAAGTTTGATGAAAATAAACCTTATTACAGACTGTTACCACCTGTACCTACTTTTTGCTAATAGAATTATTAAGAAACGAATATCGAAAACTAATATTGTATCGAGATGGTAGCGGTCAGGGATAGTGATGTCACCAATGAGAAAACACGTTGATTAAAATGTATCGATTTTTGTGCCAGCTTTAAGTGAGTCACAGTTGTGCTTAGCGATATTAATTATTAAAGATTTACTTAATCTTCCACTCTCTACTCTCTCTCTCTTCTACTTGATCTTAAAAGTGGTAAATATGTATCCAATTACTTTAAAAAGTGGTATCCAGTTAAAAGAAAAACTTAATATAACAAGATTTAAAAAATATATAATATAACATTGTAATTATTTTTCTTGTAGTTATTTTCATTTTACCTTTTTCAAAGACAATTCACCTTTAAACAATATTGGTGTAACACTGGCAAAATGACTAAAATGTTATGTTTCTAGATAAAATGTTTCAAAAAATTATATCGACAGCACTGTCCCATCACTAGTCGTAACCACACAATTATCAGCCTGTTTACCATTTCTCAGCCATAATGCTGCGTCTACCTTACAAATAAATAAAATAAATACACACCACATACACAGTAGTCGAATAAACCGGTTTTTAGATCATGTTCCGGGTTTGGTTACTATACCACCAAACTGATGACTGAATTTGAATAAGAAGTTTAAGTCAATTATTTGATTACTCTATTTAAACTATTGGAATCTCTAGCAGTGTTGTGTGTGGTCTTTAGTTGAGTTCGAAGTGTTTCAATGATTTGTGGAGGTGGAATTGTAAGAACATAATTTACGTTATGACTTCAATACCTTGAGAGAGATTTCTAATAACTAATATTTTAGCGATGTTCACTTTATTGCATATTCGTAGGTAAAATATGAAAGACATCATATTTGCAAAGACCTGAGGTCTGAAATCATTATCATCATCACAAGCGTTTCTTACTATTTTTGAAACTTATATAATTTTTGATTCAAATGTTAATACTATAGAAATGAAACGATTTTTTCGCTTCCTGTAAAATCATGTTTGTTTAGTTAGTAGATATTGATACTACATCGTCGATTTACTTTGGTATGGACTGCAAAACAGAACTTGAGTTCGTCACGGCATGAGTGGGGCAGAGTAAATTCAATATACATATTTTATATATCCATTTTTTTTTTAGATTATTGATTTTTTATTCCAACAATTAAGCTAACAGACTTAAAATAATATTAATAGTATGTACATGTAAATAAAAAAAGGAAAAGAAATATATTATAATTATATACATAATTATATTCATTCTATAAATTCCGCTTTGGCTAACTTCAAAATATACTATAGCAATAAAATTGCCTAGACCATCTGTCACTGCGTTTTACAGATTATAAAACTTATTAGCCTATGTTTCCCCCCTCATTTTATATTCGGGTCATCAATTAATTATTCCGAATAACCGATAGTCAATAAATAATTTTTTAAGTACTTAAGCTTAGTACAAACAAACAACAATAATACAAATAAAACAGTAAAGATCAAGATCGACAATAAAGATCAATGATCAATAGATCTACATAGAATATTTTTAACGTCGCACGCGCACTCATTGTAACGTCTTCGCGCGCCGGATGTTCCGCCATTGCTCGCTCGACCGTTCTAAATTCAAAACGGAGCCGTTTCCGGTGTGACGTCACCGCCGCCATGTTGCCGACGGCGTCTGCGCCTCTCTGGCTATTGTCGGCTCCATGGGAAATGGGGGCATGTAAAATTTTGTTTCCCGTAGGAAATTATTTGAGAATTAAAGTATTGGTTTTGTTTAGCTTTTTGTGATTTGTCGTTGCTGTGTTTTTTGGTGCGATTAATTGGTTTCGTCCTTTGACAGTCTAGTCCTGATTTAAGCTCTAGCATAAAACAACTGCTATTATATTATTATTATTTAGAAAATAAGTCTCTTAAATTCATTTTATGGACTAAGCTTTAAGATTACGAATTTAAATTACCTATAGTATCTCTATATATTTTTCTGAAACTATAATTATCTTGTAGTAAATCAGAATCATCATTTGATTTAACCGGAGTATATGAAACTCAAATAAATATATACTATTGTTAGAATTCCGAACAACTTGTTTTCACTTTGTATCGGTGTTATAAAATATTGTTGTGCTGATGTATCGCAATGTAAACTTTCTATTCCGTCAAAATGATCGACATTGATAATAATGTCCAGTTTTATTTACAATACTTTGTCAGGAGATTATATAGTGAGTATACTGTTTTAAAGGACCATGAACGAAATGTTATCTTGGATTCAAGGATTTTTAACATGGGTAAACGGGCTAATACTCTTTTTGTTAACAAAAAAATGCTTTCATTTTTCTCGTTACGGCGCGGCGATGCTTTAAGAGCGGGTAGTAACCAAAATTCCAATCTAACAACCTACCAGCATCGCTTACAGATTCACGGACATACAATAATATTGAATAATATACCTACTTGTACACAGCAATCATACATAGGTACATTGAATAGAACAGTTTCATCTGATTATTTTGCGTATACATACTACACACAAGATTCAAATTCAAATGCCTAAATATACGCCGGGCGAAAAGTTTCTGCTGGCGGGAAGGGATTGTGTTTTGTTTTTGTCGTGTTTGATGAGAGGGGTAGGGAAAGAGGCGCGGGTGAAACTTGATTTTTTTCTGTCTTACTGCGCCCTCTTAAGAGCCCATTATGTGCCCAGTAGTCGATCAGTTTGACTGAAATGCTGAAGCCGATAAGGCTCGAAATTATTCTTCGACAGAACTTTGAGGCCTGGAAGAGGTGGCGAGATGACGTGGACGTCTATCGCAGGGTCTGGTTCGAGGTGGTTCAGGAAAAAAATACCTGGAAGAATTTGGAAGAGGCCTTGCCTCAGCAGTGGCAAAGTGTAGGCAAAAAAGAAAACTCTATTGAAAAATATTAAAAAACCTACTAATCTTAAAGTAACTTGCTTCAGTTATGGGCACTGACTGACGAGGAAAAGAAGATCCATAAATAAAAATACGAAAAAGCATATTTAGATGATTTTCACTTTACAAAAAAATCAACAATATTTACACAAAAATAATGATGTAACAACATTTACAGATAGTAAAAACTTCAGTAAACCGTATCAAATCGTGGCCTTCTCACGTTGAACTAAACTTGACCTCACCTCGGTACTAAGGTTAATAGCAATCAAATTAAAATGGTTACAGATTGCTGATGAGCTGTGACTTATTAACAGATTCAAGGTAGGGTAGCTAAATGTTCTTGAGTGTTAGAAAAGTATATATAAATAATTTAAAATATTTAAGTACTTTTGCAGATAAAATAATACATATGTAAGCGAAATGTTATATCTTATCCGCGATCTCCTGAGTTTGATTATACAACAACTTAATGATCTCCTAAAACAGGGCTTCCTCTCTCCTACCCTTTTGCTGTGCCCTACAGGGTCCATAATGATCTCAATTATATTATTTACCACCTAAGTACACATTATGGTAAACCAATAAAGATACTGAGTATTAAGTATTGAGTAAGTTTGTGAAGATTATTTTACTATAATGAATCCAATTACCAATCTTCGTAGCGTTCATTGTGCCAATATTTTCCCAAGAATAGTCATCATAGAGTTTACTTTTAGGCGATATTTTTTGGAGAAGATCATGATTTTAATTTACAAAATCGTTTTTCACGTCCGTCTGTGTGACTGCGTTATTCTTCTAAACTACGTAACTGATTTTGGTGTGGTACTCCCCATAATTTGAGAATTTATTTCGGAAGGTCTATTTGTGGAATATTATTATTAAACTTAGACCATATTTATGGCTGGAAGGGGGTGACTGCCGAAATGATGACATATAGAGAAAAGTATGGAAGAAAAATATATGTTGCGACGGCCCCAAATAAATTGATAAGAGCAGGAGATGGTGATGATAATGGTTCTTAGTACACTTAGATTATAGCACAAAAATCTCGATGTTTTCGTTGCTACATCTCGCCACAGCAGTAGATTTCACCCGTACAAAGCATGGGCGAATCGTTATTGGATATATACAAATACAAGTCTTGGGATCGAATATTCTGTAGGTCAGTTCAATGTTTAGTCACGCACGATACAAGAATTGAGCCCTTCTAATAATATAAAAGCGTTCCGTCACTGCGTCATTTATGTCGTAATTTTCTTGATCGTTACGCGTTTTTGTTCAATTTTTATGATTTTTACGTTGGTTGATAACGTGTGTTATCGGTATGGAACACCATATTACACAGAAGTCATATTTGTTAAACATTAATTGCTTGTCGTACTAACGTCCTTTCGACCTAAAGACTTGTCGACCTAACGACCTGTCGACCTAATAACATGTCGCACACTTGTTTGTCGAACTAATGACATACACTCTGTGTATATACAAGTGGCGTATTTCTACAACGACTTTCAACAGGATTGACTAAAGCTACCTCAAAGATTATGTCTGCAATACATTTTCAACTGTTCCATCATCGTTATTACCGATAGAATGTCTGTCTGTCTTCGCCTTCTGAGCAGTTCCATATTTTATCTACGGCACAAGCTATTTCTCTTAAACTAGGTGGAAGGCACATCGATGCGCAAACTGTAAGCATGAATTCAGAACATGATTCTAGACCCCCATATTGTAGATTTCTTTTGTCGGTTAACAAAAAAAAAATGCTAATTCATAGTAACGTGCAATATCTACGCGGTCAAAATGTACTGAAAAGCTATTTTTTTTTTAATAACCGGCGAATATTTTCAAGGCTTCAGAATCTTGTAAAGATAAAGATATTTTTTTTGCAAATATGGGTACATTACAAGGTGTTAAAGGGATACTGAATCCATGGTAACAAGTTGAGCGGCGATGTTCCTGCCATCCGGTCTATTGTAGTTTGTATCCAAACAAAAGATGAAGAAGGTAGTACGAACTTCAATGCCATTAATATCACAGGTAAAGAAAATCTTAACACTGAAATAAATACTATGAATTATGCACTAAAATTTCACACAAATTTTCGTCCAATGACTTTTCGGACAAATATTATTGATCATACAAAATTAAGTAATTGATTGCCACATTGCACTATTACATTAAAAGTCGTGATTACAGTGAACTAATAATTCTATGGTGGATCAGCCGAATTTGTCAAGTATTCTAAAGGTAGTAAGTGTGAAAATAGAGTGGCAAAGGAATAATTTGTAATTATTGTTAGAAGATTTTGAGATGGTCATAGTTATTTAGATTCGTTTGATGTTATTTAGGATACAGTTTCAGTTCTCGTGGTGTTATTGATAATACTTTCAACTAATTCTTATTTATATTCAATTTGTATCCTTATGTTGGTATTTTATCGAACTTTAACCAAGATTTCTACTTTCAGTGTCACATATTTTCATCTCCCTCTCACTTTCTTAATTTTTTTCTTTAAAAAGAGTTACCGAGTTATCTATGATGTTTTTAGGCTAGTCTCTTTCTCTTAATCCTAATTTTCATCCTTTCTAATGTGAATCGTTGTCTTCTTGTTGGGATTATTACAACGGTCGTCAAAATACACCACTTTATAAACAATTTGGTAAGTTTTTGTGTTCTTTTGTGTTTTTTTATGTGTTCCTACTCTCAAATCTTAAAGCCTAAACTATCTCTATCTCATTATCTACGTGGATATTGTTCATAAAAACTCTTGCTTAAGACTTCCATAACCATTATTAACGATAGATTTACAATATTACAAATCGAGCAACAATTTGTTCGCACTACAAACAGTTTCAGGGCGTACTTGCGCAAAGAATAAGGTTGTAACCTTGTCAATATTGACAAAAAATCGTTAGTCAACCGACCTCCGAAGTTTTTGTCGATAAGCCAGGGATGTTCTGCGATGGTCATATTTTTTATCGATATTATTAGGGTCACTAAATTATCATCAGATTTAGAGTAGGGTATGGCCGTGACTTGATTGTTTTGGATTTAGCCTAGTTTATTACTGTATTATTGTGTCATTATGGTCTAAGATTTATTTTTAAGCAATTTGTTTTTCAATGAATTTTGTGCTGTAGTTGCCACTTGTGTTAGAGTTTGTTAGCTTGGTCACATTACAGAGACTTTTCAGTATTGACCGATGATAATGATTACATAACTTCCTAGCCAAAATAAAAACTAAAGCCTTGTGTTGCCATTTTGTTTTCTGTTTTATGCTAAATCTCTCTTTTAGATTAGTCATTTATTGGATTTTTTTCTAATGCAGATAAATTCGTACGTCTACAAGTAGGTACGTATTAAATAGTACGTGAATCGCACAATACATTATTATTTGGATACTAACATTAGTTTTAAGTTTTCTTTACTAACACTACTGTATGGTTTCACTGTGGTTTGATAATAAAGGTTTATGATTATAAAACCAAAATTAAAACTGTTTTCTTGTAACTCTGCTAACCCACAGACGTCAATACGTAAATACACCGACACGTCTAATGTCCATTGACCAACACGTCTTCACCGATCCGTGGTCGAATGGACCCACGTGGTGGATGCTTCAGTGGAGCAGACAGGACGTCTGTTTGTTTCGCTCAATGACTGCCCATACCATTTGTGCCAAACAAACAGTATCTAGTTACAAAAAAATACATGAAATTGTATGAACATCAATCATTTTACTATCATAAACCTGCCCTCTGTGCCCCAAACCAGCAATCAAAATGATCTTAGCACTGTCACCGTAGCTTGAAAAAATTGTCCTGCCGTCGACACGATGCAGAAGAAGATGAAGTGTTCAGAGCAAAACTTTAACATTATCTTTCTTTGATCACTAATACGTATCAGGGCTGCCGACATGCTAAGTAGCTAGTACCATTTAGAAGTCAGCCTCTTAGTAAGTCAAGCCCAAGGTGGCCCGCTAGAAGGCCAAAACAATAGATAATCAATTGTGTCTCATTAACGATGCTTGATGAGTTAGATGCCAAACAGACGAAGTAGGCTATATTACCAAAAGCTAGATTCTGGTGTTAAAGAAATGCTTTTAATCTGGTTTTCATTCAAGTTCAGCAAAGCCATCTTCACCAATCCGTGGTTGAGTGGACCCACGTGGTGGATGATTCAGTGGAGCATACAGGACGTCTGTTTCGCTCAATGACTGCTCACAGTGCTCACTACTCATACCGTTGAGAAATACTTAATAAAAAATATATAAACAGGTATTTATCTGAAAAACTTGATCACACGAATATTCTTGTGAACCAACAACGTTCTGTATGTTTCGCTGATAGCTTTGATCCGGCTCGAAGGACTACGACCGCGATTGATCCTGGTAACTACCAGTTGACATCTTTCAAAAGCGACCCCTTGACTGCTACTCCAAAAACATGCGAAATAGGTGAAGAAATCCTACCAGAAGACATGTGCTCAAATAGAAACTGTGTCTTCCGATTCCACAGTCTATTGCCAGTAACTCGTGGTCGAGTAACTCCACGTGGCGGTTGCTTCAGTGGAGCATACGGGACGCCTGTTTGTTTCGCTCAATGACTGCTCATAACGCTTCATAAAAGTATGAATACTAACTGTTCCCAAACGTTGCTAAAAACCGATGTGATTAGAAGCTTCAATTCAAAACTCGAAGCGTGAGGAAGTGCTGTTAATGCAAGGTCCTTGCACAGCTCATACCTAGGCTATATTTAAGGGGCAGCGGCAAATGTTTCCTCAAAACATGTTACAGGAGTTCAAGATTAAGAAAAAAACATCATTAAATGAATCCAGTGCCTACCATCTTTGATCGATTCACGTGGTGAATGCTTTAATAAAGCATATATAGGCCTCATATAGGCTACTAATGAAGACTGCTATACAATAGCCATCTTTCAACTGAAATGATGATAGCTATGAACCTAATACTATAAACAACTTCTTTCTGATGTCATTTCCATGTCAATCTAGATTGCTCATGAACCATGGTATAATCATATAACTGTACAGTAATTGACTGAGTCATAGATTGACTGGCTGACTGAGAGACAACGGCTTAGTCTGACATAGTCTAAATCATTGGATACAAGATGGATCTTGTATCCAATGATTTAGACTATGCCGTCTAGCCAAAGTCTATCTCTAATGACTCCCTACAGTTGGTTAACAGAGGCTTTCTCGTAGAGCAATCGTGCTGGGTCTTGTGGAGGGAAGTGAGAAAAATTTATATCTCAACCTCCACAGTCTATGTCCTTTCAAATTTATGGGTTGAATGAACCACTTTAAGTTACAGATGCACTGTACCATGTCAACAATATTCATGGAAAATAAGACTTGTAAGTTCGTATGCGCTCGACGTCACTGCACAGCTGATTTTTATACATCAAAAGAAAACTCATTGATGGGTGCCAAACTTGAAGCACGAAATGACCACATCCCAGCGTGGCGGCCACGTTTGGTCGAGTGGCTCCACGTGGGCCATGCTCCACTGAAGCATACATGCAGGACGCTTGTTTGATTCGCACGGTGACTGCTCAAACTGTTTTGTGTGTCTTCCATTTGAAGTAAAACTGTTTTTTGTAAAATAACTGTTGGTATGCTTTAATTCTAATATAGTCTTAAGGAAAACACGAAGCTGGGACTTGTTTTCGTGGACTTATTAGAACCCATAGATACTAATAATGCTAAAGCGAGATATAAAACTGGAACTAACACTATCCCATCTACTGCTCCAGCTATATAAGGGATAAGTTTGAAATGAGTTGATTCTCGACCCTTAAGTCAAAATTTTAACAAAGATTACTTACGCAATACTGATGATTGTTGAAAGCACCAACTTGAATTAAGTCTGTCCACCAAATTTACCTCTTATAAAGGATTATGCACCAAAATCAAGGTTTCCTTACCAAATACACTCTTGTTGCAGGAGCTCCTTAAGGCCACCATATTTATGCTCCATTGAAGCACGAGAAGCACATAGAACTGTTTTGTTTCGCTCAATGATTGCCCGTACTATTCTAGAGCTCAGGCAATGAATGAAAGATGGGTAAAAAATCTATAGATATTTGCAACGTAACGCTTTGAATAAAAAAAAATCCTTTAACAGATCGTCATCTCTAATATCGACCCAACGCCGAAATGTTAAACCAAGACTGCTCGTTACTCTTCCATAATTATTCAGGTGGAGGAGTTCTTCAATGGCTGCCATATTTGCTCCAGTGGCTCCACGTGGGGCATGCTCCACTGAAGCAAGAGAAGCAGACAGGACTGTTGTGTTTCGCTCGATGACTGCGTCAGGGTCTACGGCTAGCGGTGTGCTGTGGTCGATAGAAACGGTAGTAAAAGTCAATGGACGAGTCTTGGACGTGAATTGGGTAGTACTTTTGGTGCCTTTTGTGTTGGAACTTGAAACGGGTTTTTTGGAAGGTTTTTTTGAAGGATTAATTCTGGCGTTGTCATCATGCACGCGGTGTTAGAGTGTTAACAATGGGATAACGATGGTGTAGGCATGATACTCAGATTTATAATAAAACGATAGGAAGATAGACTCTTGCACAAAGTCAATGAAAATCTAACTAGTAGAAAACATTTCAGCTTGAGTAGTAAGAGGGGATTTGCTGTTCTTATTTTGGAAAATCATGAAACTTTGTCTACTCAACCTGAAAATTACTAGTAAGAAATGTGTGTTCCCTATCTTATATCCTTCTGTCTTTTTTATTTTGTTACTAAATTTTCCTCTAGTGCTAACAATATCTTGCAATTATCACAATTATCCATTACCAACTACAACATCTCCCTCCACTAGTCAAGTGCATACAATATTGTAAACAATTATTAGCCTACATATGACAGAGTCAACAATCTACTTAATCCGATCGGTAAAAACGCGATACATTTGACTGAATATCATCGGAGCGTCACCCGGCGCTTGCGCATGCCGCGTCAGGATCACTGGTGTGCAGTCAACGAGACTGGCGTCATCATTGATGATGATGTCATCATCATCAGTGCATGAATGAGTTCATGTGGGACTGAATATTTAGGAAACACCATCACGTCTATAGATATTTTCTACCCTCAAAGATGTAGGCAGAGGTGTACTGCAGTGTAGAAAGTATTTAAGAAAACACATTGGAGATTCTGTGAAAAAGAGCTTCCTTTTGGTTACTTTTTGTAGATCTCAGCATGACGCTTCTGCTGCTTTATTTTGCACTAGCAGCACCTTGCGGTTTCTCTCACATAAGTCTCGAGTCCGTGAAAATATTGAGATAAAATGTATTCTATGTGTTAATCAAAGTTATAAACTATCTGTGTGACAAATTTCACCCAAATCCGTTTAGCCGTTTTTGCGTAATTGAGTAACAAACATCCAAACACACAAAGTTTTATTTACATTTATTTATTATACTCGTAATATCAGTAGGATTGAGTTTCGTTCTGTAAAACTGTTTCATTTTTGTCGCTAATTTAAAGTCTCCTCTCTGACTTTATTTTAAAATTCGATGAATCACGTGTATGCTTAACAACTCGACTGTATTCTCGGATATCTTTAGCAGCTTCAGAAGCTGTTTTATATATTTATATTACTATTTTACTAACCTAATCTACTAATACTTTTAGTTGAGCTAATACTTTATGCATTTCATTCACAACAAAGTCATTGGCATGTTTCTGTGACGTAATGGTCCTGGTGCAACGATTCGCGAAGCGGGGTGCTCACGCGCCGGATCGCCGGTCAGCAGTGGAATGTGTCGCTTTCATCAGTATTGGATGAAAACAGACCATTTAGTAACTTTTCTATCAATTAAACTACAACCATGTGTTTGTACTTTGACAATATTTTAGGAGAAATAAATGAAACTACGACTGTATACAGAAAAATTGCAATTAGAAAATAGTGTATTGTCCAGGTAACACAGTAAGCAGGTTTACAGATTAACACCAAGTTACAAACAACAATCATACAACATACAACTATAACAGTCATAGTGACATTTAAGCCATAAACTTTTAAAGAGTTATATATAAGAGATGGAAATTCAAATTGAGAGTTATGCTTCATGACTAGTTTAGTGCAGGGAAATCACGTTTCGATTGCTTTCTTCTCCTCACCAACATGTTATGCTAAATATAAGCTGTCGTTTTTATGAAGCCGTCTAAATAGTACCTATTTCTTTACTAAGTGGTAAATATTTGTATATTTATCCATTTCTACCCTGTATTTCTTATCCAATTCTACCATCGACCATTATCCAATTCTACCATTGTTCAAACCGCTTATAACAATGATTATATTTCTAGTTTTGTTCAAGCGATCTATATACCCTCCATTTCTTTGCTTTCTTTCCGTTTCTTACGTCTGTTCCTTTTCCTCGAGTATAACAGTTATTTCGTACAGGATGAGCAGCTGTTTGTAAGTCAAGTTCAGCTGGTAACGCATGGGTGGCGGTGCCGAACTGTTTGGTGTGTCGGATGACGTAGCCACTGCCGTGCTCAGCCAGCGGTGCCTTGTTCAGTGTGTCATTGGTGTTTGTAATTTTTGTTTCATGTTTCATATCTATTGCCCTTATTAAATTGTTATGGCTACTCCTGCAATACCATTATTTAATTTTCTATAATTTTTTTCTATTGATTTATCTAAGTGCTTCCATTGTTTTTCGCCTGTTTATTATGGTTTCTTTTTGTTGTGGTAGTTGCAGTGTTTGGGAAATACATTATAATATTATGTTTTACGTAAAAAATGCGAAGAACTGGTTACTAAAGGGCAAAATATCTTAAAGATAAAAACAATAACTAGACACCACTTCTTCGTTAGAATTTTGTCAATTATAAATTTTTAAACATGAATTTTGCAATTTGCAAGTATGGCTTGGAAAAAATCGTGAGGAAACCAGTGGCCTTTTAATTCATATAAGTCTGAATTCGCCAATCCGCCATGAGCAAGAGTGGTGATCAATTTTCGCGCCTGCTCTGTATTAGAAGAGGCTTTTGCCCTGCAGTATAACAATAACAGGCTGGGATTATTAAATATTAATTTTGTTAGTTTCCACTTCTGGCGTATTAGAGTTACGTGCTTATTTATTTTTTCGCCATCCCCATAAAACATTTCATAAAAGTCAGTAAAAAGAAAGGGTACGGTCCATGTATTATGTAAGTCTGTAATAATTAATTATAATGCGAATATCCAGTTTAATTCCGATAATTAAGTACCTATCTACATGACTTTTAACTAAAACCTGATTCATAATATGTACTTTAGTAAATTTTTTTTTTCATGATGTTGCAAAAATAATTATAATAAAATAAAGCTTTATTTAAGTACCTTTACACTTTACGGTGTCATACTATTCCTAATTTTAAAACAATGGTGCCAGGAGCGCGACTTCTGAAGACTGTAAAAATAGTAGGTAGCAATTGTCTTTAAAATTATTTATATTAATGGGAACGATAGCGACAAATTCAATTGGCAACCACCTTAAAGTTGTCACTGCCAGTCTTTCTGCAAATCAGTGCACTGCAAGTCTATTAATTATTTTTACCGATTGTGGTATTGTAATTTTATTCTAGGTGCATCGTCTTCACATATAATTATACGATTAATGTGAACATACATAATATTGTAAAACATTTCAAAAGAGTAACGGTGGATTTTGTTGCCCATTCTTCTCCATACGAAACTACCTTTTGGAAGGGGCAACTAGAATCAATTCTATTTTTTTGTAAATTTTGACGTTCAAAAGTGCCTTTTATGTGCCTATTTGAAATAAATGATTTGACTTTGACTTTGACTTTGAGTCATCTTTTACAGTCGACCTTTGATTTATCAAAAACAAATCAGAAAATGCATTTCATTATGAATTAAGTTCATAGTGAAGTAGTTTTTGATAGTGTAGGTACGTACCCAAGGAAAGTTAATGAAACCCTACTTTGTAGAACAACATCACTTTAAAAAGTTTTTAATAAATGTAATAAAATAAAATAAATATTCATCAAGATTCTAAACAGTTTTTAATAAAGGTAATAAAAAAAAAGACATCAATATTCTAAACAATTAATTATTATTGTGATACTGACAAAGCCAAAATAAATAAAACAATACAGTTTTATCAATACTTAACCTACCAAAATCATCAAAACCAGTATCGAGCGATCACAACAGATCTAAAACTGCTGTTTACAATATTCGCTAAGTACTGGCCGTCGGCGCGCGCGCCTGTCGCCGATCATTTTAGAAAGTGCTACCGTCCATTGTACTTTTTGCTGTGTTTTTTTTTCTATCTTTTACTAGAAAAAAGTATTGACGAAAGGTGCTGCTGTCACTGACAAGCAATTGAAGAAATGTTACATTATTTTTGGAGTATTGATTTGTAATGTGTGTTGAAGATGATGTTGATATAAAAACTGATAAATTAATGTAAAAGTGAGAAGTGTAAAAGTTAAAAAAAATATGTTTTTACAGGCGGTATAATCATAACTTCATTTTAAGGAACGTTTAAAAAATAAACCCGAATATTATGTAAAAGTAGCCTGATGATCAAAAGGATTAATTGTGAAAACACATTGACAATGAAAAGACAAAAATTCAGTAAATACAAAGAAGTTGTAAACACTTTTTCATGGGACAGAAAATGAAAGAAAACACGAAAGCACTTTTTCTCCACGTTCAAAAGCAAAATACCGTTTCAAAATTGAATTTATGTGAATTGAACTATTTTGAATGTGTAGGTAAAACTAAAAAGGATCATCATCTCCCAGCCTTGGTCCCATGTTCCTTGTGGTCGGCGAAACACGTTTCCTTCTTCCACTCTCCCCTATCAGCCATCACGCTATCATTCACTCCCTTCTCATTCATATCATTCCTCACACAAACCATCCATCTGTTCTTTGGTCTTCATCTCCCTCTCCATCTATCAACGTTTATATTCATCATTCTTTTAGTCACATGCATGTCCTTCTGCAAACTTTTTAAAAAAAACAGCTTCTTTAATAGCATAACTAGGAAAATAGAAGAATGTTAATATTAAAGTAACTTAAGAACCAACATTTGGATAGACTTTTTTTCTAATAATGATTAGCTGTAAGTAAAGTTAGTTAGTATAGGATTAAACTCGATTGATTCAAAACGAATACATTTTTAGCAAAAAACTAACTACAATAGCCTGTATCTCTTTTAAAAACACGAAGAATGGAACTTGAGTAAAATATTCTAAAACGTTTCACTGTTTTGTAGAAGAGAATTTAGTTTTCCTAAAAAATATTTCGTGATTTAAAAGTGAGGAAAAGTTTCATTTTGTAAAGGCAAAGGTTATTTGGAGATTTTAGTGCTAGACTTTTTCCTGATTATAATTATGTTGGCTGCTAAATAAAAGTGCACTTTTTCTGAGCTATAAAGTATATAGTGAATACTTTCAAATCAGAATCATGATCAATATTGAAAACTTCTCTTTCATAGCTGTACCAACTAATCTATCTGTGTACCAACTGTTAATCGTACGAACAATTCATACAAGTACATCTAATATGTACCTACCTACTAATATTCAAACACGGTTTTCGTAAAGTCAGAGGAGAACTATCAGTAAACTTAGCTTTGAATGTTAATACAGACTCGATGAAATATTACTTGAGAGTTTTTCTGAAAAACAAGTACAACTTTAAGGTCTAGTTGTATTAGTAAGTTAAAACCCACATTACATAGCATCACGCCTGTAATCCACAAAGGGTTAGGCAGAGTTGTACTTGTAGTACACCCAAATTTTTCCAGTTATAATCAAGTCCCGTGTAATAGGGGGCGAGCCTATTGCTATCAACCGCGCACAAATCCAGACACAAAACTCAAACCCAGGATCCGGTTAAAACCCACAACAAAACCAAAGACATAAAAATAATGAAAATTTCCGTAAATTCAACAAACATTTTTGCTTTTAATAAAACAATTATGAGTAAACAGCACACCAGTAAGCTATGGGAACCACACGTAACTTAAGACAAAGACTTTTAACCTAGAACCTGCCACAATGGCTCCCACACTTGAAACATTAGATAAAAAATGTTTTCACTTGCTTACTTATGTAAGATTATTAAGAGTTTTGATGGACAGTGAGTTTTGGACCGATTATTGATGAAGTTGAAAATATAAAAAAAATATATAAGGTTTGCAGCAAGACCAATTCAGAAAGCGGATCGTCGAGTATTTTAGCAGAATTCGGTCATAATGGAAATGTCCTTATATGCAAAAGGATTTAGACTGAAGTTACTAAAGTATCCTAGCTTCTGACGTAGCTTCTGACGTTTCATAAGTGCCCATGTTGGTTTATGTGAAATAAAATATTTTGATTTGATTTGATCAAGTAATAACAAGCAAATGTAAGTAATAGTAAATAAATGCTTGGTCAAAGGAAAAGATATGTATACCTGGAGGTTTTTGTAGCAAGTTTATATTGTTAGGCAAGTACAGTCGAGTCCAATTGCAATACTAATATAGTACCTACAGCAAGAAGTTAGAAATATAATAGTTATTTATTGAACGTAAATTACAAGGCAGATGTGAGTGGAAACGCCGGGAGGGGACGCCCTAGGAAAACATAGAGTGAGCGTATTGGTGATGTTCTTCAGAAAGGTCCGGTGCGTAGTACTCGCAACCGGGGTGCGTGTATGACCAGATGTATGAACGTAAACGAGGCAAAAGAAGTATGTAAGGATCGTAGCTAGTGGCGTTCTGTGGTTTCCGCCTACCCCCATGGGAAGAAGGCGTGAGTTTATGTATGTATTTATTGAACGTTGCTTGCTGAGGCCAGATATTCAGCAATTCGCTCGTATACAGAGGATTATATCAAATCTTTCAAATAGGTACAGAAACTATAAATTCATTATGATTTTCTTCTCATCTCACCATTTTCACATTTTGGTGCCATTAATAACACCTAATTGACTAACCAAATAGATGAAAAGCTTATGATATATCTAGAACATTCCTCAATAGAGTACTACCAAACATTTTGTGCAAGAAAATGTTCGCCGTCGGATAAAAGTATTATGAAAGTTTACGTAAACCGTTGCAGTAACGTTACCTAAGCGTTTGAAATATATTTCATTGATAAATGAATTAAATAATTTAAATGATTCCTTTTCATTGGATTTAATAATAGGAATGTCATTTTAGCTTTACTAATCTTCGTTAGCTTCGATAGACTTGGTATTCAATATAAACATTCCCATCGGTCTATTTTGTTTCTTTTGATGTCAACTGCGAAGCATTTACTGGGTATTTCTGGGGTGTTGTCTTCTTTCTTGGTGTTTGTTAATTCAGCATCCACATTAACTAGATACTGCAGTCTTGTTCAGTGTAATAACAAAGTATATTGATCCTTCAATACATGGACCTGATCTACAAGCAATATGAGTTTTTGTGATGCATGTTAAATCTACAAGATTTCTTTAAAATATTATATGAATTTTGCGAATTTTGGCAAGTAAACTTTTTAGACATTCCGTTCTTGAAGTGTTTGTCAAATTACGGGTGTTGAAAACGATTTCGGTTTGGACGTCTTGTAATGAATATTGTTTGTCTTTTTTAACGATATTACGAGTATAACAGATAGTCATGTATCAAAACTTAGACATTAATTTAGCAATTTATTTCCGAATTCTAGCATCGTGTTTCAGATTTTCCATCTTAATGGATTTATAATTTTCTTTCCTATATGACAATTTTCTTCTAATTGGCTTCTCCATACCTTATTTCTACTTGATTAACAAAACTTTCGCTGCAGCTTTTAAAAAACTATTGCCTTCGGAAAGTTTTACCGTAGCGTGCTTCCCCAATACTTTTACCAAGACTTCTGCTTACCTTTTACAAACAAGAAGTTTGATTACAATGACTTTCAAGATCAAAAGCCTTGAGTTTCGTCGATGAATCAGACATACCTCTACAACGAATAAGAATCTTATTACTTAAATTGATAGTTAAAGTATGATGTTGTTGTTTTCGTACGATTTAAGTAATTTTTGGTAAATAAAATAAGTTTTATCATGATTAAGGACACTTAAATTATTAAATCACTAAATGTTATAACTATCTTGTGAGTAAACACGTCTACTTTTGCAGAGGAAAACCAAGATTTAGGAAAGATCTTTTATAGAGATCTAAAACAAAAAACTAATCGAAAACTATTTGAGCTATAGCTCAAACAGCTTTTACAAACATGTCAGCAAACATACACGCAAGAAGTCACAACCGTTAAATGCATACAACTTTTCAGTAATACACTCTTATAGCTAGATAATATTTACATATAACAATCTGAAACACTACAAAACCTTTCATAACAAGTAAAAAACTAAGCGGAATTCAGTTACAACAAAAAAACGTACCTGCACCGGAAAAACGGGCGAACCAGATTCACGTAACTAGCTTTTTCCAGATTGTTGAAAAAAAAATGTAAATTAAAAATTTATTTGCGTGTAAAAAACTTGGTAAAACAGAACTTTCTAACACTCGTGTTCCACAGGCACTCACAAGCACTGTTTTTTATTGTTTTTTCTTTACAGCGTCCGCGCGTCCGCTCGCGTCGATGGCCACGACTCAAATGCGATTGAGTGGAACATAACCGACTCCGGCGCAGCGACTCGCGACTAGCCTGCGCACGCACACATATGTTAATACAGCCTTATGTAAGCCGTCCTTATGTAAAACGCTGGTATATTATTTGGAGGACGGAAAACTGCTATAACCGTGAGTTTTCGTGGCTCTGTCATCAGCCATTATAGCTATAATAGGTTTTGTTTTAAGGATGTTGCGTGTGTGGTTATCCTCACGAGGTTTTCCTGTACGAAGAATTTTTAGATGTACTTGTAATTATAGGCTTTTATTGTGTACTTGATTGGAGGTATATTGGTAATTGGCGATATGTTGAGGCAGATCGCGTGACTTTTTATTGCTCGAGAGCAATAGCGAGCTATTCAGCTTTACTCGTCAATTCTCGCAAGTTTTTTAATTTCCTTGTAACTTTAATGGAAATGCTACCGTTCAAGTCAGCAATAGCAACTGTACTAGCTGTGTATGTGATGCTATTTTGACGTACTCTTGCGCATTGCCATGTTTGTGAGATAATTCATCATAATTTTGGGGCCAACAGTATAACTTGCGCTCCAAGGCACAAGTAACTAAGTTAAGTATTATCCTAAGACCTTATCAAGGCAAGTGTAGCTTTGACTACAAAAATACTTAATATTTTACATTACTTAGATACCTAAATCAAGTTTTTATATACTATTTTAATGTATCAAAGTCAAAGTCAAAGTCAAAGTCAAATCATTTATTTCAAATAGGCACATAAAAGGCACTTTTGAACGTCAAAATTTACAAAAAAATTGAATTGATTCTAGTTGCCCCTTCCAAAAGGTAGTTTCGTATGGAGAAGAATGGGCAAGAAACTCCACCGTTACTCTTTTAAAATATTTTACAATATTATGTAAGTTCACATTAATTATATAATCATATGTGAATACGATGCACCTAGAATAAAATTACTATACCACAATAGGTAAAAAGAATTAAAATATAGTGCAAAGGCAGGTAAATTAATTATGTGATAGATACATGGTGCTCACATATTTACAAATATTGAAAAGTAGATGATGTTTCCAAAATTTTAACAAGTAATACTTTAGTGTGTGAGTTAAAGTAGTTAAGTACATAATGTAACAATCAATGTCATAAAAATTATAAATTATACAATTAAATTAGCAACCAGTTTGATTTTGTCTAGACTCTAGATTGTCCTATGGAGCAGGACCAGCATGTTTCCAAGCATTCTTATCTAGGATATAATCCTCTAATTTGTAATATGCTTGTTTACAAAGTGTACTTTTTATATGAGTTTTAAATTTTCTTTCATTTAATTGCAATATGTCACGAGGTATTTTGTTGTAACATTTAACACAGTACCCCATAAAAGATGTATGTACTTTAGATAATCTAAAAATGGTTGATCTATTTTATCTTTATTTCTAGTATTAAAATTATGTCTATCACTTATTTTATTAAAAAGATGTAGATTTTTTCTAACATACATAATATTTTCATAAATGAATTGACAAGGTACCGTCATAATATTAATCTTTTTAAATAGTTCCCTAAGAGATTCGCGACGACATAGATTGTAAATATCATCATTATACACCACATCATTCTCATCATTCTGAAGCTCTTCTTAGTTTTTTTGTTACCTTTTTGTCTGTCTGTTCAAATGATTAATTGTTTGCTAAATAACTAAGGTAAAGAAAAAATAATTTGGTTATTAATAACTTGATACATCTGAAGCTTGCAATTAATTACTTTATAGTTTTCAATTCTCATTAACAAGCTATACTAAACTCCATTATCATCGCCATCCACAAGGTTAGATAGACCATGGTATAATAATATACTTCGCCAGGTATAGCATTCCGAGACACAGTGGTCACGTGGGAGACACAAGCCTACGTCATCACCGCTGTGTTACTAGTAGTGTGTAATAATAACTCCCCAACTGCCTTCAGTACCTGTGCGAATCCGATAAAAAAATTAGGTTTTAACTAACAATTACGTTGGTATAAGTTTAAATTGAATTGTTTCGTTTGATTAGAAAAACTAAACGACAATTTAAATGCTTTATATATATATTTTTAATAGAATGGTGACTGAAAATGTTTCCATAATTCCTGTTTTGTTGCAATAAAGTGGCAACTGGGTAGTGACGTAAGCATGTGTCACTCCCGGAGTGCCAGAGCTTGTTTTTTAGACCATGAGATAGACAACCGCTCTATAAGACTCACAGTACTATTTTTAAGTTAAAAAAAAAAATTGTGTGAATGTTGTGGGTCAAATAAATTTATTTTCTTACTTTCTTTCTTTTTTCTATGTAAAGTACTTGAATTCTGCGGTATCTGGTTAGAGTGGAAGCCAACCCCAGCTTGGTTGGTAAAAGGCTAGGCAGGCTGGCATCTATTCTATTTTTCTCTATGGCAAAGGTGCCAATGTCGACAATTCTGCCAATGTCAGATGTGTTACGAGAAACGTGCGAAACAGAGATAAAAAACGAAAAAATCCTTATTGAATTTAATGTGAAACTTGTTGACGACAAAGGGTGGCATCAGCCTACAACAGGTTGATGATGTACTCAGGCAGTATTGCAAGTGAATTCAATGCTCAACTTAAGAACCTATTTCTTTATCCTATTTAAGAGAATTAGTTGGTATATTGTTCTCATATATAGAAGCAACAAGAATAATATACACAGGATTTTGTAATATCTTGATTTAAAACCGTGTCCTCGGAGTTTCTTGCCCGTTCTTCTCCATAGAGATCCACGGTTTGGAATGGGCAACTAGCTTCAACTTTCTGACTAATTGACTTAATCTTTGACGATTCAAAAGTGCCTGTAAATGTTCTAATTGAAATAAATGCTTTGAATTTATACAATATGACTATGCCTATAGAGTGCACAGAGATAATAAAAAATATCTTCATCAGTGATGGTGTACTGGACAATAACTAGCAAATTTTGCCTAGTTTTTTCTATCAGAAATTTTTCAGCAGTTTTTTTGCAGTAGTTTGTACCCGATGGCCAAAGGCTCGCCAGTGACCTATAGTATAGGGCCCCTATTACTATAGGTCACGTTTCGGGGACAACAGGCGTGTGTTTATTAAGGTAGCTATTAAGTGATATGATGTACACATTGTGTACATTCTATTACGTACATCCTTAAGAGCGTTTCCGTCACATTTATAAAGGATGTCATGAAAATCTATCATTTTCGCCAATATTTGACACTAAGGTGTCAAAAAACGTACTGTATTTGGACATTACGGCCGCATGTGGTAGTCACCGCTGTTCTACGAAACCGTAGATTTACATTATAGGTAACTAGCTGTTGCCCGCAACTTCGTCTGATCCAGAGTGAAAAGTAGCCTATGTCCTTACCTAGATCATGGTCTATCTGTGTGCGAAATTTCATCGAAATCCGTTCAGCCGTTTTGGCGTGAAAGTGCAACAAACAAACAAACTTACTTTCGCATTTAAAATATTAAGTTAGGATACCTACGTGTCTGTGCACGGGCCTGTCAATGACCTCTATAAGGTACGACCAAAGTAGATACTAGAATAGTAACTCGCTGTACACTGTATTGCAGAAAGAAAGGCCCGTCTTCTGCACTTAGAATGTAATAAACGAAGTTAACAAAACATCAGAACCAGAACATCAGTCTCTGAGGTACGGGAGTGTATACACTGAATATTCTTAGATATCACACACACTCATACCCTTTCACCTTCCACCTCTCGTGGTAAAATTTTGTATTCACTTATTCTGAATTTTAATTTCTAATTGTAATTTATGTTTTCATAAGTTTTTTTTTGTTAACAAGGCTGTTATTTTGTGGTGTGTGTATAGCTATAATAGGCAAAAGTACCAGTACTTTTATTATGCTATTGTTCTGTTTTAATTTTTTATATATACTGCTGATGGTGTACCAAATAAATAAACATAACATCAGAGAGAGACCGCATAAGGGCAGAGATGTACCTATAGTACACCCACATTTCGCCAGTTATGTTTAAGTCCCATGTAACAGGGGACGAGCCTATTGCTATCAACCGGGCACAAATGCAGACTCCGGGCTGCTACTGAGAAATTCCTGATGGAAAACCCCAGTAACACTTTGCCCGACCTGGGAATCGAACCCAGGACCTTATGCTCAGCAGTACGCTTGCGACCACTGGACCAATGAGGCAGTAAATTCAAGTTACTTCAAGAAAAATAACTGCACAAAGGTACGTTATAGTTAGGTTTACTTAATCTTGTGCTTTATGGTCTTAATATTACCATAACTGAGACCCAGTTGAGATTTTAATGAATATCACAAAAAAAAACGCCGTTTCAAGAAACTTCAAGCAGGCCATTAGCCTTCCGCTGTTAATTATAATTATCTTGAGCCATAATTAAGTTACGGTATAAAAAAAAATTAAATTATTTAACTTATTATTTGCCATAATGTTCTGGTTGTTTAAGGATAACAGATTCTCATTATATCCATGAAAATTGTAGTTTTAAAGTTTCTTGCAAAGATTAAATTAACTATTTCGTTCGTCCTGCACTTACTGCCTATCCTGATACAAAAAAAGGCATGACTTTGTATATGAGGGATGTTATCTCCATGTTTGTAGAGTTCCTCGCGATCCTTTTGACCTAGAATTTGTCATTTAGGATTGCTGCAATTGAGCTAGTTCTACTGTGTTCCGAATTAAACCAGTGAAATTAAAATTAAAGGTTTTATTGAAACGAAACCTTCCACAAAGACTTTTCTTCCAAACAATTTATTTTTAAGCTATTGCATAGCTTTTATCGCGGGCTTTGAGCGCGGCGATCGAATCAAGAAATTCCGTAACGAAAATAAAACTTAACAACCCCCCACTCCGCCTACCATGTAGCTCGGCCGAGCGTTCGCTTAACGTGTATGTATATGGTACGACTGTACTTGAATTAATATCAAAGAAAAAAAAAATACTGCATAAATAAAAAATTAATAAATAATTATAATTGCATACGTTGATACAAAATGCTATGCAATAGCTTTACCGCGGAGTCTCCGAGTTGTTTGTTTTTAGTTTCTTCTTGTTTACATTATATTAATTTTTCTTCATAAAAAATCCGATTTAGAAACAGAATGATAACGTTATGTCGATCTAGGACCAGCACTCCAAATGCGTAACACACTATCTATCACAATCTGAATAATTTTCAAGGATATTGCTAATCCATTGCTCCATATGTTCGAAAAAATTTACTGCTCAGCAACGTAAATAAAGCAATGAATGTTGTTGAACTGTCAAAATTAAAGCCATTCCTACTGTTAGTGTGTTACGCAATTAGCCCGCAGAAACAGTAAATCAAATTTTAAATATGAATCGGACTCTGGTAGTAAAAGTTTCTTACTGTAAAGACATCAACGCGCGCTATACTTTCTCGAAGAAAGTTGAAGAAAATAAATGAATTTCTCAAAAATTTTGTTTTACAATAAAATAACGTTATTTGTGTATGTTATTTTAATAAGCTAGACTTTTAAGTTTAGGTAGACCTAGATGCATTAGTCTTTGTGACTATTTTTAGTAAGTTTCTGTAATAAATTCAGTGAATTAAAAGTTTTAAATAAAAAGTTTAAGTTAAATATTAATTTATTCCGGAGTAAGTAGAATGTAGTGTTATTTTACAAATTTTAATGCATCTACGGTGTTTCGTTTTTCGTGTGGAATTCTTTCTAATTAGACAATTCATTAAAGCTACTGCAATGTCAGATAATTAGGGATAGTTTCTATAAGTATCCTAACCAATCATTAAACTTTGTTAAAACGACAAGACCACACGATATTATTATTCCCAATATTATTTATTGAGAACCCTATTTTTTAACAATATTGTAATAATAGTATAGTAATAACATAGTTTTTTATATGGCAACAAAAGAAACAATATTTTCAAAATACAAAACCACGTATTTACTTATAAATACATGGTTTTGTATTTTGAAAATATTGTTTGTTTGTTTATTATTTTTGTTTGTTTTGTTGTTGTTGTTGTTTTTGTTGTTGTCATTTAAAATGATAATTTGTTAGACTTATCTAACAAATTATCAATTTAAATGATGTTTACTTTAAATGTGTTCTAATATGTGTTCTGTGCATCTGTGTCTGCGCACACACTATAATATCTCCTGCGCCGAAGGCTAGTTTCCTTTGAAATTTTCCGCCATGGCCGAAATACGGTCTGGAGGACTATATAAACTACATACAAAAAATATTTTCTAGCTAAAAGTAATGTCCATGCATTCTTAAAACGTACAAAAAAAGTGTTTTGTCCACTAGTTTGATAGACGGTCACAACTATACAACTAATTTGAACACAAAAGATTGACCATTTCATTTCTTTCCTATGGACCTCACAAACCTACTATTCACGTACCACAGGTTTAGAGATAAGTATCGTATATAATTAGAGACAGGTGTCTGTGCATCCCTCTACAACCTCTAGTTGAACTAACAGGGGTGAGGGGCAGTAGGGGTAACAGCTGATGTACTCGTAGACGAGGTTTCGTTGGTTTTTTCAATCTTTCTGTTTTACTAGCTTTGGCTTTAGATGCAAACTTTAACCCCCATTTGATCCATTAGGGATTGAGTTTTGAAAACTATTTCTTTAGAGGTTTTTTTTTTTTTGGTATGAGATGTGCGCTCGATCAGTCAGTCAATGAGTCAGTCACGATAAAATAATAGTCATCATCATCATCAGCCTATATTCGTCCACTGCTGGACGTAGGCCTCTCCTAGTGAACGCCACTGAGCCCGATCCTCGGCTCTCCTCATCCAGTCTCTGCCAGCTGCCTTTGGCAAGTCGTCACTCCACCTGGCCGACGCGCGTCCCACACTACGTTTGTCTAAACGCGGTCTCCACTCTAGAACTCGTTATCCCCAACGATTGTCGGTTCTGCGAGAGATGTGACCAGCCCATTGCCACTGCAGCTTGCTTAGTCTTTGGGCTGTGTCGGTTACCTTGGAAAATAATAATACCAGGGCAAAACCCTCTTCCCTTATTGAGAACGAAATATATTATTCTGTAATATATATTACTCGTATATAGGTTTGCAGTAGATGGATTCATATACTTACGACTATTGAACAATTTTACTGTCCTACTACAGGGCAAAGACTTTATCGAATACAGAGACCGAACGAGCAAAGACTGTCACTCTTGCTACACTGTTTTTTTTTTTTTTTTTTGGTTGGATAGTCATCAAATGACCTCTCCCGCTCTGGGCGGAGCGGAAGGGCGTGTCAGACTCTTACTGACTAAAACCCACCCGTGTTCCTTCAGTTGCCTGTGCGTCAGGACCACGGTAACTGTTTCGAACAATCCGCAGCCCCGGCAGGCATCGGTCATTGTGCTGACATCTCTTTGAGGCGCGCGTGGAACACGACGCGCCGTCGACCCGGGCCTGGTCCTTACCGGACGGACGCTTGCTAACCCTAAGTGTTGGTAAAATCGTACTATAAAGTCAAATTGGGAAAGGTCAAATTCAACCATTATGCCATTATGTTTATATACATTTTGAACTAGGTATACCTAAAAATTAAATTAAATTAAAAATTTAAAAAAAATTTAAAATACGTACAAAAAAAAAAAATACACTATAGTGTATTTTTTTTTTTTGTACGTATTTTAAATTTTCGTATGCTGCACTGGTTGACGTCATCACGTCAGCGCCGGCTATCGCTGGGGCTCTGTCTCGCATAGGGTCGTAGCATTATGATGAGCGATTGCCGTTTTGCGTGGATGTGACGCATATTTTCCCCCAATTCATTATTTTTTGTGTTTGTGTGTTTTATTCCTTGCGTCATGTTTACCGCAAATAAACGTATTTTCTTTCTTTCTTTCTATTTACCAAGTTTTTAAAGGGCAGGTGAGCATGTAGTTCTTGAAAAACTAGTCTGACAATCTTCATTGCGTAATATTACGTGAATTCAACCTATATTCAAATAACCCAAGCCATGTAACTCTAAGACTGGTATTGCACCATTTCACCATCATTTGTAATTAAAACTTAAAAAACTTTTGTAGAACAAAAAGTGTCCGAGACAGGTGGAAATATTACCGTCTCGCTCTAACTCAGCAGATGTTGTATATAACTGTCTCTTTCACCGGAAGACCGTGTTGATGGACAAACTGTAACGGACGATTGTCGTAACTGACTTTTGTTTAGTTGTGTTACCCAAAGTGTAGGAGAAAATTGTAATTGAATTCCAATTTTGTTTTTTTTTTCCAGCAGAAGGATAGTGAACAGTCACGAGCAGAAATATGTATAGACGTGGCTAAATTCAAGAGCGATTTTCTCCTTAATTTTTTGAATGAAATTTTATGTTGTTACGAACATAGTATTTTCGAACCCATAGGTTTATGTAATATTTCGCATTTCAACGTTGCATTCGTTATTTTACGAAAAAATCGCTATTGAAAGTGGCCAAGTGTTGACATATTAGTGCTCGTGACTGAACCTATACTACGCTATGCTACTGCTGAGAAAAGGACTCTCCCAAATCCTTCCAGGCATCCTATTATAGAGCCACCTCGATCCAACTCTTGCGGTAAGCATCTAGGCCGTCTCGCCACCTCTTCCAAATTTTGCTATAACAAAAAAAAAAATAGGAGAGGTTGAAATAAATGCTATTATATTCCTAAGATTCATTGCTATGGTGGTACCCAATATCTAATGGAAACCATGGGTTACGTATTCCTTTTTTTTTTGTATCAAGCTTTACTTTTTGAGCTAAATTCTGAGAATTAAGGCTTGAAAAGCATTCTGGAGAGCAGAACAGTTTTTAGTGGTCAATGGTCACGAATAGACTTGGACAGCAAAGGTTTTGGGGTAACGTTTTAATTTTCCCCTGGACGTGCTACAAGCATAGCTTGGAGTCACCTTTCTAAAAGAAATCACGTAGAATTCAGTGTTGAGAGCTGCTAGCGGATTCAAGGAGGAGTACGACCCGACGGGCCCACGCTTTCAAACATACTTTTCTTAAAGATTTCTCCTTAATAACAAGGACAGGAGGAGTGACATCGCAGCAACTTTAGATCACTAAAACTACTTTCTTAAAAAAACTTATAAGAAAAAACTTTGAGCACCGCTCGACTCTAACAAAGAGCTACTCGGCGCACGCGCGGTAGTTTTACTAACTCTTGAACATTAAGTAGAACACCAGTTTTTACCACAAATGCTCAGAAACAAAATAATAACGTACATGCAACGGAACTTCATTATTTTTCATTTTCCAATAGGCACTAAGGAAACTTTTTTACCAAAAGGTTTGTGTTTTTTGTATTCGGTGTTTTGCTTAAAATTCCATCAATAATTATGTAAAAAGTTGTAGACAATAGGGTCATGATAATGATGTTGCTTTGAAGAGGTAATTTGTTAAATAAAAGTTACGTTGACAGACGGCAGTTGATGACAACGAAAATTGACAGATATTACACAAACTAGAATTAAATTACAACAAAGCAAAGCGATTTATGTAACCAAAGTAAATACTTTGGTTACATAAATCGCTTTGCTTTATTGTTCTGTAATTTAATTCTAATAATATAATTTAATAATCACTAATAATATTCTTAATTTCTTCTCTCGGCTTTACGCATTCTCTCACTCTCTCATCCTTCCGCTACGCTTCACACGAATCTAATATAAATTAGATACTGGGTTTAATTCCCGACTCGGGTAGAATTGGTCAACTTGACCAATTTCTAAGACCGTTCCGAGCCTGAAGAGCACTTTAAACCGACATTAGGTCCCGATTTTCTTACTAATATGATATGTATATATGATTGTATTTGTGGATAGTCTGAAGGAACTGCTTATCAGTATTGGGTAGTGCAGGTCTGATAACCAACACACTGTGTAAGAACCTGTTATTTAAGCGCATTTGGTCAAATTGAAAGCCTATCCCAAACTAAAAATCAAAAATAAAAAAAACACATAAACGTACGTGGGCACTTATGAAACGTCAGAAGCTAGATTCATGGTTTCAACAGGTCGTTTCCTATGGAGAAGAGCCGGCAAAAAACTCCACGGTTACTCTTTTAAAAATAATTGGCTTTTACAATGTTTTCTAATAACATTGTTAACAGGTATGGGAGGACAGTGTGGGCCTGTCATTAAGTACCAGGTACTTAACAAAGTAGAAAATGGTCTACAATTCTACAGTCTACAAGGCCTACAACATTCTCAGATTCACAAAATACAAAAGAATCTATTAAAATATAAACTAAATAATAAAAATAAAAACCTATTTAAAACAAATGACATGGTTGCCATTACAACCACTAATGAAGAGTTAAAATTAGAATTGCAAGTATATAATGTCAAAAAGAGACGATAATCTTCTTCTCCTTCTTTTTCTTCTTTCTTTTTGGACATAATGTCCAAAAACATCACGTGTGGCACTCGGGGACTGCTGCGGTAAAGCTATTGCATAGCATTTTTTATCAACTTATGCAATTATAATTATTTATTTATGCAGTATTTATGCAGTATTTTTTTTTCTTTGATATTAATTCAAGTACAGTCGTACCATATACATACACGTTAAGCGAACGCTCAGCCGAGCTACATGGTAGGCGGAGTGGGGGGTGTTAGGTTTTATTTTCGTTACGGAATTTCTTGATTCGGCCGCCGCGCTCAAAGCCCGCGATAAAAGCTATGCAATAGCTTAAAAACTTGGTTATTTGGGACCAGTTAATAGACATTTACATAGTTATGCCGTTAATAAGGTACTACACCAGGAAAGCCACATGTGCAGAAGGAATTATTGCCAAACTTCCTTGTCTTCAAAGTAGTCGTTAATCTTATACCTCATATGCTTTTTTGATAAGGACACGTTTGATGTGGGTTTTTTACTTTCCATCGCTAAGTTCCGTAACCGACTTTACCTGACTGAAAAGACGGTAAGAAGATATATCAGATCAATAGACACGTTGTTTCCTTATCTATAATGGATCAATAGACACGTTGTTTCCTTATCTATAAAGGGCTGTAATTACTACCAAAATATTGTGAAAGTAGACAAAACATGGACTTCAATCGACCTCATTCATACGCTTATTAATTTTTTTACCAAAATTCCAAAACAATTGCCAACGAAAGTCTTAAATCCTTACAAACATTATATAGGTTATCGACCTCCTTCTATCATTAGAAAAAAAAATCCTACCGTTCTTCCATAGTCAACTCGATACTTGATAAAAGAAGCAAGTAATAAGGTAATAATATGGAAAGTAAGTAACAAGTCGGTAAAGTGAACTTTTTCGTTCGGGACTGGCTAGTGAGGGGAAGACGCGCCACAATTATACTACTTCCGCCCCGGGAGCGTAGGGATGGGACGCAGGAAGTATTTGCATCGACATCGATAAAATTATTGTGTGCAGAAACTTTCTTATTGATTGACTAATTAGTCTACTTATAGGCTATGGAATATTTTAAACATTATAATTTTTGCTTTTATTTTGACAAAGTATTGTTAAACTTGTCTGAATTCGGTAATACACACTTTTTTATACACTTATAGTAATATCCGAGCAGAAGATAAACAGCAAGATCCTTAGTTCTCCTATAATACACACTTTTGTGATCACAATAGCTACGTCTTTAACTTAAACCGATGCCAATAACAGTTCCTCTTTACCAATTATCGGTAAAGCCAACATAATGAGTCTATACAAATGCTTGCACTGACTGGACAGGTCCACTCAAATCTGTATGGTCTTTCCTTAAAAGACCATTTCAGACACCAATCTTACATGGTCCTCAAACGATCTGACCAAGATTATTTCAGGATTTTTTATACCTGTTGACTGTTGAAAATAGTATATTATTTTAATTATTGTGAATGTAAAGACTATGTAGATCATTGTTTTATTTTTTTCTTTCTTGATTAGTTTTAATGATAGTCTGGCAGTTTGAGTAATTTATGCGGCCTACCCAAATGTCCTTTCTTTGGTATTGTTCGTCGAATCGTTGAGCTCCTTAAGTTTTGAGTTGAGCTGCACGATTACTGACAAATGCGTGCACTGACTGGACAGGTCCACTCATTCTGTGTGGTATTTTTTCCTCAAAAGACCAATTCAGACTCAAATCTACATGGTCTTCACATGATCTGACCAAGATTATGTCTGGACTTTAAAAGAGACTGTGACCTCTGAGTTTGTTTCGGCCTATCTTCTCAGAGTAGTCAGATAGGAAACGCCGACCTCATCTAGTTTTAAAATATGATTGACGTGTAAAAGTGTTTGTACAAACCTACTTACAGAAATAAAATCATTTATCATTTATAATATTCCCACTGTTGGGGCACAGGCCACCTATCTTCGAGAGGGAGTGGGCTGTAATCTACCACGCGGGCCCAGTGCGTGTTGGTAGATGTCACATGTCTTCGAAATTTTGGTTTTTAGACATGCCGGTTTCCTCAGGATGTTTTCGTTCACCGTATTGAGAGCAGTGGTGATGAAATTATTTACAGGAAGTAAAACGCCTATCTGGGTTCAAACCCACGACCTACAACTCGTAAGTCGGGGCCGCTACCTCTGGGCCACCACCACATCTCGGTGAAGTCAACGGTGGAGTCTATAATATATTGTGACCAACGGGGTACGTTCATAGCTTTGGATTTGTCTCCTTACTATGAAGGTCTCCTCTATCAAATCTAAAGTTAACATACCCCAAAAAAACAATAATTCGTGCGTTGACTAAAAAACTATTTTAAAACGACGCGCAAATCAATTTTTTTAAGAGGAGCCACGTAAAAAGAGTAATTGTTAAAATAAATTGATAGAGAAAAAAACCTAAAATGCATAGCTAAATTGAGCAGTAGCGTACAAAAACAATTAAAAACTTCAGTACTGTATGAATTCTTGATGAACACATTTATTAACTGGTTCAAACAAAGATTTGCAAAAAAAATAAAATTAAGGTTGGCTATAAAGACTTTATTAACACAATGTTTTATTATCTAATTAATTTTGTACTTTGGTAATTATTTGCATAGATACCTACACATTTGTGAACTTTTATTTCACGATAAGTTGTAGTTTATGAAAGAGCGTCTATGACTGACGAGGAAGCCGGGGCTTCGTGGTGAGAGCACCGTTGACTGTAAATAAATAAATATTTGTTTGTGTCCGTGTGTGTGTCTCTCTTCACTACCACTTAGTGGTGAAGGAATACTTCTTGAGAAAACCTGACATGGTCCGAAAAAGAAAATCTAAAAATATAGAATAGAAATTCAAACGCAGCTACAATAAGTAAACGTGTAGATCAAGGCTCGTTAATTCATGTGAGAAGAGCCTTTTGCTTACTCTACAGGAGAACAAATTAGAGACTGTAATAATTATAACCAAAAATGACTAATAGACGGACGATCTATTGTGTATCTATGTAAAAAAAAACATTTTATAACCTCTTACAAAGCTTACAGGAAAAAATATTTAAAATAAATACTTTATAACTAACAACACATAACACACTTAAAACTTTATGAAATCATCAACAAAATTAACAACCACACAAACCTTTTTACATAACAATTACGTGGCCCGGTAATGCAACGTATCGTATCGATACTTGCACATCACTGGCCCAACCCCGCGCCTGCGCTGGAGCGAGACGAAGAAAGTATAACCGTCGTGGCTCGTAACGGCTAACACTATGAAACGGAATTATAACTTAAAGCCCTTATTGGGGTGAGCAGAAAGGTAAGGTGGGAAAGGAATGGAAGAAAATAATGTTGTAAGTAAAAATTAACGGTTACAAAAAGAAACTACAAAAAAATAAACTAGCCTGTGTTTTCCCAGTACTGGTCAATCGGCACGATGTTAACAGTAGCCAATCCTTTTGTTAAGAAAAAGAGTTCTAATCAACAACGTATTGAAAAACAAAAAACGGTTTTAATAGATTCTAAATCTAAATGTGACTTTAATTAAAAAAACCTTACAAAGTATGAAGTTTCCATCACCAATTCAACATTTCCCTCCCAGTCAATTGCTAGACAAAGCTTGGCCTCTCTTAGTCACATCACAATAACCTCATAATTATGAAACTTCATACTTACCTAAATAAACTGGGCAACTAAAAACCGAGTAGTCGAAGACTTGGGAATCAGTTTAAGTAGGGTATCAAAATTTACACCTAATAAGTAGATACTACTCGAAGGATAAAATCCGGACCAAGATGATCCGCCTGGAAACCAATGTAACCGACATAGCCCAAAGACTAAGCAAGCTGAAGTGGCGATGAGCTGGTCACATCTCTCGCAGAACCGACAATCGTTGGGGATAACGAGTTCTAGAGTGGAGACCGCGTTTAGGCAAACGTAGTGTGGGACGCCCGCCGCGGCGGGCGTCCACTCCACCTGGCCGGCGCGCCGGCCAGGTGGAGTGACGACTTGCGTAAGGCGGCTGGCAGAGACTGAATGAGGAGAGCCGAGGATCGGGCTCAATGGCGTTCACTAGGAGAGCCCTACGTCCAGCAGTGGACGAATATAGGCTGAGGATGATGAGGATGAAGTGGATACTTTCTCACCACGATAAAGCAACAACGTTTGAGAAGACGGAGTTAAATCAACCGATCAATTCTGTAAAAATCTCACCATGAAAACTTATGTGAAGTGTGCTTGAAGTTAGCCGTCATTTCTCTTGATGCAAGGGAATTGACAGTAAATATTAACAATTTACTTCAAAGTCAAAGTCAAATCATTGATTTCAAATAGGCATGTAAAAGGCACTATTGAATGTTAAAATTTACAAGAAAATAGAATTGATTCTAGTTGCCCCTTCCAAAAGGTAGTTTCGTATGGAGAAGAATGGGCAAGAATATCCACCGTTACTTTTTTTTAATGTTTTACAATATTATGTATACATTAATTTTATAATTATTTGTGAAGACGATGCACCTAGAATAAAATTACTATACCATAATAGGTAAAAATAATTAAATATAAAGCAACGACAAGTAAATTAATTATGTGATAGATACATGGCGCTCACATATTTACAAATATTGAACAGTAGATGATTTTTTCAAAATTTTAACATGTAATCACTTAATGTGTGAGTTAAAGTAGTTACATAATGTAAAAAATGTCATAAAAATTATAAATTATACAATTAAGTTAGCAACCAGTTTGAGTTTGTCTAGACTCTAGATTGTCTTATGGAAATTGCACTTCACCCCTAAGTTTTCACTATGGGATTTCTTCAGAATAGATCGGCAGGAATCGCAGTGAGCAAGCATGGTCACTAAACGTGTCCTTTATGCAGTTGTTCAGGCTAGAAAGTTTTTTTGAGGTTTTCTATTAAGAATTTCTCAGTAACAGCCCGGAGTTTTGAAGTTGGCGGTGTGATACCCCCGTGCCTCAGAAAGCACGTTAAGATGATTCCTCAGCTGTAGCCCGCCAAATTCAAATTCCAACTCAGATTTTTTTTAGAATATTTCATATGAAAATTCTTAGGTGGAACAAATTTCAAAAATTTGACGATTGATATGAAATTGATGATTAATTATTATTCCGTAGATATATCATTCGTACAGTCACGAATCGCATTTTGATCAACATACGACGTAAAACAAAGCTGCAATTTGCAAAACACCAAAGAAAATTTGTATTTGGCGGGCTACAGCTGAGGATTTACCTTAAGCCGTTGGTCCTGCGCCTGATCTCTTCCCGGTCGTGTCGGACTGCCGTTCCATCGGACTATGAGAGTGAGGAAAGAGAGAGACGCACACACTAGTAAGCTTTAATATCTCCTGCGTCGATGGCTAGTCTCCGCTGAAATTTTTCTCCAAGGCCGAAAATTCGGTTTGGAGGACTATAACTAGGCTAATATTATTATTATTACGGCCTCGTTGGTCTAGTGGTCGTAAGTTCAGGGTTCGATGCCCCGGTCGGGCAAAGTGATACTGCGTTGTTCTATTTGGAATTTCTCAGTAGCAGTCCGGAGTCTGGATTTGTCCCCGGTTGCTGCCAATAGGCTCGCCCCCTATTACATGAGATTTAAACACATCTGGCGAAATGTGGGTGTACTATTATACTGTACTACACCTCTGCCTTACCCTTCGGAAATATCAGGCGTGATGGTATGTTATGTTCTTATTATTATTAAAGGTGACTTATTTATCCTAAAAATATGCGCAAAAACGTTATAAGGCACTTATGAAGCACTAAAACTATTTATAATGCAGACTATATGTTTTTGAAATTCTTTTTGTTTATAATTTTTGTTAATGATTTCCTTTTTTTTATAATCTTTGTTTGCTTCAAGTTCTTTGTTTAAAAGTTTAATTGGTTTTGTGTTAATTATTCCCCTTTAGAATTTTCTGAAATAACTCGTTTTAAACTGAAAAAACTTTTTGAAGTAAAGTTGCTTGTTAATAACTAAATACCTGCTTCAAATGGGCTTTAACGGAATAGTAACATGTAGAAAATCATGTTTATGTACTTTCTAGCTACCCCCATGGGAAAATGCATAACATACAGTAAAGCGTTCCAAATTATGTATGAAGATTCTTTTTCATAGAAATTGCTGTAAGGAAAAAGCCCGAAGAAGTAATTTCAGATAAACTCCTAAAATGTATCAATATGTAGGTACACTTCTTAGGTTCCCTATCCATTTGCATAAAATTTTAGACATGATATAACATTGGCATAGTATAATTCAGCATAATGATCATTACGCATATTATTATTACGCATAAATGTTTTGCTATAATGTTTATTGCCAACCTAACCTAATCAGTGCATTATGCCAAAGTATTACTATGCCACAGTATCATGTTATGCCTTTTTTTTTTTTTTTTTTTTTGGGTGGGAAATCATCAAATGACCTCTCCCGCTCTGGGCGGAGCGGAAGGGCGTGTCAGACTCTTACTGACTAAAACCCACCCGTGTTCCTTCAGTTGCCTGTGCGCCAGGGCCACGGTAACTCTTTCGAACAATCCGCAGCCCCGGCAGGCATCGGTCCTATCGGACCCCGTCAATCATTTTATGCCTATTATGCATATTATGCCTTAAAATTGTATGCCAAGAGTCAAAATCAAAATCAAAATCAAAATATTTTATTTCACATAAACCTACATGGGCACTTATGAAACGTCAGAAGCTAGGTGCACGGTTCCAATTGGTTGTTTCCTATGGAGAAAAGCCGGCAAGAAACTACGGTTACTCTTTTAAAAATATGGGGCGTTTACAATGTTTCAAATTACAGTGTTGATAGGTATGGGAGGACAGTGTAGGACTGTCAACAAGTAACAGGCACTCAACAAAATTTAAAAAGGTCTACAAATCTACAGTCTACAAGTTCCCTACTTCATAAACGTGAACCTTTGAAGCACCTCTAAAATGTATCTTTATGAATCAACATCATCATTCCCTATTTGGAGTCGACACAACATGTCTTCTTTTCCATAATTCTTTATTCATCGATATCTCGATAGTAACCCCTTTTCTAGACATATCATCTTTCACGCTACCATCCATCTTTGGTCTATATATTGAAATGAATCAACGTAGGTAACTAAAATATAAAAACAACAAACGAAAATAACAATAAAATCAAATATCTCTTCTTATTATTTACATTAACCTAAAAACCAGTAAAAACGCAAGCTCTATAAAAATACCTCATTATATTTTAAAACACTGAACAGAATCTGAGCAATAAAAAGCAATATTTTCCCGAGATTAGAACGACGGACAAACATACATATATGTACGATACAATCACTGTAGGTATAACGAACGGAACCAACCAGTAATGTACCAACTATAATTACATACTTCATGCGAGAGCGAGACAGCAATAAAAGTTTCACAAGAAAAAAAGAAACGGCAAGTCATCTGTTATGTGTCGTAAGTGAGCGCACGCGCCGACTTTTTATTTCACTCACACACTCTCACATACTCACACATGTATGTGTCCGTGTTTGTGTGCGTATGTCTATGTGTGAGCGACGAGTTTGTGTGTGTGCGTATGTGGTAACGGAAACTTCTAGTGTTTCTGATTTATATACACTATGACAATATGAAGGAGGATCTTAATCTCTAAATTGCTTGATAGAAGTCGCATCAATTACCCTTTGATGTTAAAATTGATATGAAAATTATTTGTATTTTGTCGGCCTGTAACGAAGTTTTGTAAGTTTTTAATTGGTGATGTTTTGACAGAGTTAAATGTATTTAATTGGTGCTACGTATAATATGTTGCTGCGCATAAGCAATTATTTTGTCCTTACCTTTTAAATGGATTAGCTTGCCAAACTGGACCCTAATTTGCGTAACGCACTATCTATCACAATCTGAATAATTTTGAAGCCTATTGCTAAACCATTGCTTCATTAGTTCGAAAAACTTGTCTGCTCAGTAACGTAAATAACGCAATGAATGTTGTTGAAATGTCAAAATGAAAGCTATTCCTACTGTTAGTGTGTTACACAATTACCCCGCTGGTTAAAAGTCCTTCTGGTTAAAAGAGCGCCTATTTCCTTTCACAGTTCGAAGGGGTTTTCTGGTCCTTTGCAGAACTTGGAGATATTAAAAGACATCACCCATGTTCCTGTAGCCTTGACACTGGAATACAGCAAAGCTAAAAGTTAAGAAATAGGTATAGTGGCAGTATTTAATACCCAGACGAGAACTTTTAAAAAGAGCTCTAATCTTTACAAAAATTTAACACTGCAACAACATCAGGTCAGAACGACATAAAAGAGCTAGAAAAGAGTAGAAAATAAAGATTATTTCTAGCCTTTTCCGATTAACCTGATTCAGACAAAGAAGTCTGAATCTCTCTGAGTAAAAATACCAAAACGTAAATTGAAATTAAATTGTGTCCGGATCACCACGCTTTCTCACAGCTTGTTAGCGATTTCAAACCATTTGGTTCACATTTCACGCACTGTAATTCAGTATCTCATTCAGTTAAAAAAATCTACAGCTATAACTTCATGCACAAAATGGAGTTCGTTAAACATCATGATGAAGCCACTAACAAACACAATCATGGACCTCCTGTCCTTATCATAATTTAATTGGGACCGGCTCACTATGTCTTTTTCTTCTACATATCTTTATTAACCGTAATCTCAGGAGTCACCCCCTTCTTAGCCAAATCATCTTTCACACAATTCATCCATCGATCGTTTCTTAAATGATAAATGATTTTATTTCTGTTAGTAGGTTTGTACAAACACTTTTACATGGCAATCATATTTTTAAAACTGAGGGGTTTATTTATAAACGTTGCTTAAAGTTAAGAGGCGTTTAAACATCAAAAATGTGTGGTTAAACAGGTGATAATCACTGCTTAAGTTTAAGCAACGTTTATAAATAAAGGGGTAGATGAGGTCGGCGTTTCCTATCTGACTACTTTGAGAAAAAAGGCCGAAACAAACTCAGAGGTCACAGTCTCTTTTAAAATTCCAAACAATATAATCTTGGTCAGATCATGTAAAGACCATGCAGATTGGTATCTGAAATGGTCTTTTCAGGAAAGAACCACACAGATTGAGTGGACCTGTCCAGTCAGTGCACGCATTTGTCAGTAATCGTGCAGCTCAACTCAGAACTTAAGGAGCTCAAATTACATATCGATCGATTGATCGGTTAGATCTCTCCTACTCATATAAGCCAACATCATATACCCACACTCAGTCTCAAAATTACATTCACATTCAATTCCTTACTCAACACAACTGTTCTGTAGATTCAATTAACGTTGTGTAATGTTTCATATTTTAGTAGACTTTGCCCACGACTTTGCCCGCGTGAAATTCCTGAAAAAACCCTATATAAACCATCTCCATGAAAAGAATACACATACCTATGTGCCAACTTTCAAACTCGGATCAGTAAAACGGTGTTGGAATTTCTCAATCTCATGAATACCAACATCCATTTTAGTCAATTTTATATGTATAGAGTTTATTTCTTACTTACATCTATGTCTATTCAAGTAATTTCTAACAATATCTGACCATTAGCAATATAAACGTTAACGTAATTTAGAAATGTACGTTATTTTCTCGTTAATATTTTTTCCAACGTCTACAGTCAGCTGGTCATAATTATGCGCGTTATAAGGGGTTACTTGACGATGACAGGTTTCAGAAGGGTTCAAGACGGTCACAACCTGTCACAATTTTTAGATGTACCGAGATAGTGATAATGGACTATTCATGTACAGGATATTTGAAGTATTGTTTCTGAAATTGAGAATAAATCGTTTAACAAACGGACTATTTGTATCCATGATGAGTTTACTGATATTACAGCCAGATAGCTGATAAGTTTGAAGCTCTAAAACGTATGTTTTTGTAAGTGATTTTAAAAATGACAAAGGTATGGGTATACCTTATTGGTGTGTAGTATTCGCAACCAGCATGCATGTATGACCAGATGTATGAACGTAAACGAAGCAAAAGAAATATGTTAGGATCGTAGCAGGTGGCGTTTTGTAGTTTCTGCCTATCCCCATGGGAGGAAGGCGTGAGTTTATGTATGTATTAATATTTGCCGTTGTTCTTTATAGAGTTTGGTGTAGCGATTCTATGGTAGTGGCAACCGCATGCTGCGTTGGTAAAATAAAAAAATAAGTTCATGTTTGTATTTGTCAAAGATATGCAATTTAGTTTCACGCTCCGTATTCAGGAAACTCAACTAGCACCCATTAGGGTGCTAGTTGAGATTAGATTAGTATTAGATTAGATTAGTTACGTAATTATACGTAACACACTATCTATCACTATCTGAATCATTTTGAAGCCTATTGCTAATCCATTGCTTCATATGTCCGAAAAATTTGTCTGCTCAACAACGTAAATAACGCAGTGAATGTTGTTGAACTGTCAAAATGAAACCCATTCCTACAGTTAGTGTGTTACGTAATTACCCGGCTGGTACTAACCAAGGCCTATACTAATAGAGACGTTAGTTTTCTCGTATTGCGAAACATGGTGCAAGAAAACGAAATAATGTTTTATTTTGTCCGCTTTTCTCACAGAAGTCGGCTAGTACTTCAGCATTTTTCCTAGGATACAGCTTACAACCCATAATAATGACTTGATACATTACGTCCACCCACGAGCCAAGGTTTTGTTCGCACATTATTGTATGTCATAGTCTTTTTTTTTTGGTTGGCAAATCTTCAAATGACCTCTCCCGCTCTAGGCGGAGCGGAAGGGTCTGTCAGACTCTTACTGATTAAAACTCACCCGTGTTCCTTCAGTTGCCTGTGCGCCAGGGCCACGGTAACTCTTTCGAACAATCCACGACCCCGGTAGGCATCAGCCCTATCGGACCTCGTCAATGATGCTGACATCTCTTTGAGGCGCACGTGGAACACGACGCGCCGTCGACCCGGGCCTGGTCCTTACCGGACGGCGAGCTGGTATCTCATAGCCTGGCTGTTTAATGTATTAGGTAGATATTTATAGGTACGTAGGTTAGGTACTTATAATAAGCATGTTAACCATTCGTCTTTAAAGGTTTATCACGCTGGAATACGGGCGTAAATCTACCCTTTGGCTAGATTTTCTATAATTCATGTCGGAAAATCCAGGGCTCGTAAGGCCCAAGCTCACGAATCGTCAACAGGTATTGACTCACACGTGCTACGTTTATTTATCAATTACGAGAGAGATTTGAACTCGCTTTGAATCTATTTGTTAGCCTCCTTGATGGCAACAAAACCAGTCTCCTTGTAACAGAGATACTATCCGTCTCCCATGAGAATGTGATCAACCTACGTAATTCTAGCACATTACAAGTTAGAGCATATCAGTCCTTCAGAAAACAGGTCTTAGGCACACCTTAAAGAATTCTAGTAATTTTTTTACTATAGAAAGACACCAGCCATGGGGGTTGCTATACGTTTTCAGCGTAAGTATTGCAGGACTGCGCGGCGTGGCCCGCTTCTGTCCAAAAGTTAAATAAATCTTCACTGTTTTGGCTAAGATTAATTTAGGAAAATCCAGGCCACATAAAGAGCATGTTCATGGCTCGTATATTTATCAATTACTTCGTGAACTTCTCGCTCTTTATTAATAGCCTCCTTGATGACGTCAATACCAATAAATTTACATCAAGGATGCAACCACGATGTAACCTATCAGCCTAGATCAAATAGTAAAAACATTGCATATCGTGTCCATAGAAGATAATGTTGATCAGCGATCACTTACAACATGAGAAGCTGGCCCCTTTTATTGCTGGAGGATTTTGCTTGTTTTAGAATATTTTAAATCGTCTGACTGCTTTAATTGGCCTCTCCTTGATCAGGAATGAAGAAAAATTGTTGTTTTACCTAAACTTTTCTCATATAAATCGCCAATCTCCCATATGATTCCCTATATCTTCAGCAACATGGCTAATTTCTCCAAGATTTTCGGTATTATACCTAGGTAAATCCAGGCCACATAAAGAGCAAGCTCATGAGCTCGTCATCAGGTGTGTTGACCCGCACGTGCCACGTTTATTTATCAATTACGAGCGGGAGATTTGAACTTCTCGCTCTGCCGGCCAACTGTGGCCAGACGGAACGGCCGCCCGCTATGTACACATGCAGGGTAAAGTGGCGTGCGGTATGAGGAAATGTGGTGTATGGAAAATAAGTACACAATTTCGTCAGTCTGAGGGGAATTAGACACTTTTTAAGCTATTGCATAGCTTTTATCGCGGGCTTTGAGCGCGGCGACCGAATCAAGAAATTCCGTAACGAAACTAAAACCTAACACCCCCCACTCCGCCTACCATGTAGCTCGACCGAGCGTTCGCTTAACGTGTATGTATATGGTACGACTGTACTTGAATTAATATTAAAGAAAAAAAATACTGCATAAATAAAAAATAAATAAATAATTACAATAATTATATATATATTTTTTAATTGCATAAGTTGATAAAAAATGCTATGCAATAGCTTTACCGCGGCAGTCCCCGAGAGCCACATTTGTAATTTTTTTTATTTTTTCTGATGCTTTGTAGAAACGTCAAAAAATTGTGCTCAGATAGGTCAGGTAGGACAACTCCAAAACCAAGGACAATAGCAATAGAATCCAGAAGGTCCACAAGCAAGATTATATCGAAATGAAATTGTTTATTCTGTAAATAGGTTATCGGAATCATTTTTACAATTAATATTTTTTAAAAATATGGATAGAGTCTACTATCTCCAATCTGACTACTCCTGAGAGGAAATGGCGAAACAAACTCAGGGTCTAAAGCTCTAGTCTTTAAAAGTCCAGACATAATCCTGGTCAGATCACGTGAGGACCATGTAGATTAGTGTCTGAAATGGTATTTTGAGGATAGAACCACGAGTGGACCAGTCCATATCGTCCCATCGTCACCCAGATCTGGCTTATTTTTTTATGCCGCTTTTACTTGTGACTCTCTCTTATATTCAAATTTTGGTAATTAAATTGTTATTTACTGGTGGTCTTCTTGTAGTCAACCTTTCTTAGAAAGGGAAAAATGAAAGAAATGGGATACATTGCGAAGAGTATTGAAGAAATCGATAATTGCTTAACCATCTTTGTCCTGATAGATTAGAAATCTTATTTTTTTTTTCATTTTTTCGCCACACACGATCCAGGAAAGAAAAAATAATACGTCTATAACCATACCCGCTCTCAGGTGTACGCGCCTCGCCGCGCGCAAGTAAGGCACACTTAGCGCAATTTTTTTATATTCTCTCCACAATTACTCTACACGTGTGTGTGTATGTGTACACGTGTCGTGAAAACTATGGACACGTGCATGTGTGCGTGTTTACTGTTACCATTGCATTATGTACTGGCTTTCGACTTGGGTTTACTTGAGGTTTTCGTATCCTTATGCGCTAAGTCTTTGGGAGGTTTCATTGCGCTAGTTCGATTAAAAAAAACTCTCTTGCACTTTGGTGTTCTTAGCCAGTCGAGATTTCACTGCACAACAACTTGGCTTTCAGACAAAAAAGCCAACGATTCATCTTATTGTAAGTAGTTATAGCTACCTTTAGACACCTGCGACCCCTTGACAACTCAAAAGTGCCTGTAATTGGTTTATTTGAAATAAATGCTTTGAGTTTGAGTTTTGCGAATTAAAATGTTCCTGCTAATGCGCATGTGCACTCCTTGGTGCCAAAAATAGGAATGGTGGTAAAATTTCCCTGATATAGCCTTTCACAAAGACCTTTTCTATTACCTACATTGTACTCAATATTTTATTTTCATTCCCCAATGTGTATTTAGGTGGTAACATAAAATTATATCTGATCATTATGGACCCAGTTTGGCACAGCAAAATAGTAGGAAAGAAGAAACTTTCAAAAACTTAGCTTATCACTTATCAGTCACTTGTTATCGACAACTCTAAAGAACTTCTAATACTGTTGTCCAACACACAGACAAAATTTAAAACAATAACAGTAATTCGTAAAAGATATTATTAAAAACTACTTTTGAAAATCGCGGGCCCCATTACCAAACGTTTTATTTTTGGAGATGTGTTGGTTAAGAAACGGTGGTTTGGACACGTCTAGAGTTGCTCATTTTGTGATGTGTTTGGGCAATTGTAAAGATAGGTATCATGCAAGAATTTTCGGAAAGGGTTTCTGAAATTTTGAGCTGATGTGATCTCTTATTTAACATTTGATAGGCACTTCTTGGTGGTAGATCAAATGCGTAGACTATGCCTTAGAGGTGCGTGACATCTGCCGGGGCTGCCGATTATTCGAAAGAGTTACCGTGGCCCTGGCGCACAGGCAACTGAAGGAACACGGGTGGGTTTTAGTCAGTAAGAGTCTGACACGCCCTTCCGCTCCGTCCAGAGCGGGAGAGGTCATTTGATGATTTCCCACCAAAAAAAAAAATATATATATAAAAAAGAAAAAAAAAATTGGTTGAGTGACATAACCAAATATATATTTTTCCAGTCGTCACAGGCAGATGTAGTCACGTAACACCTGGTTAGAAAACTACCATTTCACGATTCTTAGATAAGGCAAAGAATGGGACTTAAATTCGAATTCGTGGAACATAACGCGCCGTCGACCCAGGCCTGGTCCTTATCGGATGGCGAGCTACCATAAATATTATTGTTAAAAGAATAACCAGTTAGCAGGTTGGCAGCGATGAGTATACCAAGGTGATAAATGCTAACCGTTCCCTATAAAACCAAGAATATTGCCTTTGCATTCTCAACTTCTTCTTCCTCTTCAAACCGGGTTACGAGTATAGTAAATCTTCGAGTAGAACTAGCAGAGGTATATTAATGCCAATGATTATTCCAATCGATGTTATTACCCTTTTCTTTATCGATCGATATATCATCCTGAACGCAATGGGGCATCAAAACAGACTATTAGTATGCGCCCACGCCGCGTTCTTTTTCCTGCCGGTTCCGAGTTGCAAAGATAAGTAGTGTGAATTTGTAGAACGGACAATTTTGTTCAAATAAGTTTAAAGACAAGTAGGATAGTATTTTTGCCTACGCTACGGTAAATGGTAATGAAATTTAATCTTACTTAAATGCAACGTCCTCTTCTATTATAAAAGGATACATAAAGGCTTCTTCGTACAGGCGCGACGTACAGCGCAATGGCACCGCTCGTCGCGCGATAGCCGGTGCCTTCGTGTCGCGCCTGTTTGAAGGAGCCTTAAAGCGGACCCTAGACGATCAATTATATTGCACAATATCACAAATCGCGCAATGTTTTTGACCGTCTAGGGTTAATAGGTATTGAAGATCGCGCAACGAATGAACAAAAGTTTTTTCGAAAACATTGACGCTTATGTGCCGTCAATGTTATTGCGTCAATTTAATTGATCGTTTGAGTGCAAGGGGTGAATATTTTGCACAATAATTATTGCACAAAAATATAATATAACATAACACAAAAATTATTGCACAATAAAAGTATTGCACAATGTTATTGTAGGTGTAGAGCCCGCCTTAAGGCACGGGCATGTCGTTTTCTTTTGTCTTTTGAAATTTTGTCAAAACCTATGATATTGAATAGGATGAAGACGGTAGATTTGAGGGATAGGTAGAAAACTTACCTACCAAATAAATTATAAAATAAAGTACGGTAATTATGTCAAAGATAAAGTAATAAAATCAAATGTGGTATATGCTGGTCTAATCTCAGGGTTCGCAAATGCAATTAAAAAATCCTCAATAAGGTGGAGGTCCAGCGGGGTAATTACGTAGAACACTAACATTAGGAACGGGTTTAATTTTGACAGTTCAACAACATTCATTGCGTTATTTACGTTGTTGTGCAGACAAATTTTTCGAACATATGAAGCGATGGATTAGCAATAGACTTTAAAATTAATCAGATTGTGATAGATAGTGTGTTACGCATTTAGGGTGCTGGGTTCAATAACCAGCCCCGAAAAAAGGAACTGGTCATCAATAACTAGTTCCTGGGCTGTAGGTTCAAACCCAGGTCCTCATAATCGTTGACTCAGTCAATCTCATTGCATAATGACTATACGTACCTACTTGCATGTCTGTTTGCAAAGTAAAGTCTATGACCAATTTTCTTGTCGGAAACTAAAGATAATTTATTAACTGTTTTATAACTTTAATACTTTCTTGCAGGATACATTCCTTATACTGCACCGTAGTTTTTGCTTTAGACTCCTCTAGTAGCGAATAATTAATAAAATTAGGTACATACTAACTAAGTGAGTCGGTACCCACGTAAAACTGGATCAGCAAGTTAATTAAAGAAGCACATAAAATTGTATCACGCCTGTATTCCATGAAGGGTTGGGTAGAGGTGTTACCATCATCGAGAACTATCTGCCTGGAGAATCCCCAACTATTTTGGGGTTGGCTTCTAGTATAACTGCATGCAGCTGGATACCATACCACTGTTAAACCGCGATGGTTTGTGTCTCATTGTTGGTGGCGCGTGTGTTGGATCATTCGGTTCCCTACAAAATGTTTGAGCTGGATGGGGCTGATCCACGTTTCATGGTCGTGAACGGGCGCCGTCAGTTGAGACTGGTCATCTCTTAACTGCCACGGCTTATTTTTATTATTAATCTTATATTTTAAATTGTTTCTTTATATATTTTTTTCATTGTTCTCGCATATAGAAGCAATAAGAATAATGTACCCAGGATTTTGTAATATCTTGATTTAAAAAGAGTGTCCTTGGAGTTTCTTGCCCGTTCTTTTCCATAGAGATCTACGTTTTGGAATGAGCAACTAGCTTCAACTTTCTGACTAACTGACCGACTCTTTAACAATTCAAAATGCCTGTAAATGGTTTAATTGAAATAAATGCTTTGAGTTTGAGTTTGAGGTATGTTTAACATATGTTGTAAACAGTTTTTTTTTTTTTTTTTGTTAGTAAACAATAAAAATAAAAAGCCAGTATTTTATATGGAGCAACTAGGATGTTTGGGCCCAGAAAGAGGCTACAATAATTAATAAACAATAAAAATAAAAAAGCCTGTATTTTATGTGGAGCAACTAGGATGTTTGGGCTCAGAAAGAGGCCACAATAATTAATAAACAATAAAAATAAAAAAGCCTGTATCTTATGTGGAGCAACTAGGATGTTTGGGCCCAGAAAGAGGCTACAATAATTCCGGCCTCAGTGGCAGACTAGTCTAAACTAGTACCTACTACTGGAGGAATATGAAAACGGCCAATTAAAAAAAAGGCAATTTAAGACTCCTACAAACAGGCGCGACTCACGACGCGAATTGCGCGCGAATCAAGCGAGCGGCACCTTTGTGTCACGCTGTCGCGTCACGCCTGTCTGCGGGAGCCTTTAGTCAGTAATTTTTTTTTTTTTTTTTTTATGTTTAAGTACCTAGGTAACCGTAGAGTGGCGATCGGCGGCGGCGACCTCTCGCGTCCGGCCCTGGTTCAGGCCATGGTACGGAGCGAGAGGGAATGGGAAGCCGTCACCTCCTTCTGCGAAGCAGTAATGCTCGCGAAGGAGGAGGCGGAGCGCGAAAGGGAGAGGCAATCTCTGCGCCCTCGCGCCCCTAGCCGCCGCAGGAGGAGGAGACACCCTGGGCGTCGGGAGTCGATTGCCGACTCCCGGCCACCGTAGGCGCGGGCTTGCGGACGGCGAGCAATGGGCAGCTCGCCGTCCGGTAAGGACCAGGCCCGGGTCGACGGCGCGTCGTGTTCCACGCGCGCCTCAAAGAGATGTCAGCACCATTGACGGGGTCCGATAGGACCGATGCCTGCCGGGGTCGCGGATTGTTCGAAAGAGTTACCGTGGCCCTGGCGCACAGGCAACTGAAGGAACACGGGTGGGTTTTAGTCAGTAAGAGTCTGACACGTCCTTCCGCTCCGCCCAGAGCGGGAGAGGTCATTTGATGATTTCCCACACAAAAAAAAAAAAAAAAAAAAAGTTAACCGTAGAGTATTTTTGCCGGTTCTTCTCCACAGGAACTCACCAATTGGAACCGCGCACCGCTTCTGCAGTTTCATAAGTGCCCGTGTAGGTTTATGTGAATTAAAATATTTTGAATTTAAATGGAACTACTGGTTCAGGGGTCTACTCTTTAAGTCCGTCAATGAAAATACGGCCCGTCCGAAAGTAGTTCGACACTCCGAAATGAACACTATTCCCGATTAATTCACTTTTTCGGACTGGCACAAACACATCGGGAGTAAGGGCAGCTTTCAAATCGTGTTGTCATTCATTCTTAGTTCGGACCTCGAACTAGTCTTATGTCCGAAGGTTATACAGAGTAGGAAGCACCCGTAACTTCAGCCGAACCTACGGGGTATTGGAGTAGACCCCCTGATCCGAAAGCCCCGTTTTCGGCAATTAATGTTTGTAGCACTTTCTTGTTGTAGGTATGAAAAGACCAATTCTCAATTGAAATTCGCAATTTCATCTCAGTGAAAATCAATGTCAAAAACTTGTCAAAAATATAGGTGATTTGAGACAGATTAGAATGCGAATTTTCCTTAAAAATACGGGAATTGCCCCGCAGTTGTTGAATGCTTGCCAGATGGGCCACTGCAGGTTAGGTCCGGTTGTAATTTGTTTCCGAGATTTCACAAAGCACAACATTGGACAAGCGTTATGAAATGCGAAAAAAAGTGTCAAAAGTTTAAACGGCTTCTATCTTGGCCAGTTCTATAAAAAAATGATATTCAAAATACTTTGCATTGTTATTGCTTTTTCGTGCATTTATAACATGGCCATCTGTTAACAAAATAATAACTACTAACGGTCTCATAGTGTTATGAATAGTTGAAGCAGGTGAGCATAGATGTCGCTGTTAGAAAGTTTTATAAGAGCGGCTTACTGTCAGTGCAAGTAGTTAACAGATAAATTACTAGATGGCGCATTCATCAAAATTGTGTAGTCATTTTTTTGGGTGGCTAGATGGCACTCATTATAATAAAATCATGGCGTATCTTAACATATATTTTTTGTTTTTCTAAAAACTAATTTCGTCAATTGAATTGTTGTTTTGGGGTGATAAGTTTATCGGCTTTCAATATAGCTAAACTTGCATTGGGAAAGTCACCACTGCCAAGTCTAATAGGTCTTTTATGTAATGCATTGTCAACAATACCCACTGCTGTGCTTACATCTTAAATGCCTATATTTTAATGAATAAAAGGTACCACTAGGTAGTGATACTTTCGGGATTCTGGCTATCGGACACTGACTACTTACTGCTTTGAAAATGTCCAATATCTTTGGCTGGGTGACCGACTCGAAGACTGACGATCAACGCATGAAATAGTCATAGCATATCAAGAACACTTCAGGTTTCTATCATAGGATGAATAAAAAACACAAAAAATTATTATATACAATTATGTTTATTTATTTTTTTCTCAAAATAACAAAGAATTAAGCTAAGGGTTCAGAACCGAGAGCCTTAAAACATTGTTTAAATTTTCGACAATCGATAGCTAGGTACAAATTATAAAACAAATCGACCACTCGTTAACTTAGAAAATAATATACAGGAGATAGTATGCCATTATTTATTTTATCATTTTAATATCTTTCATTTCATATCTGAAAATCAGTGTACCCCCGGATTTCTAATAGCTAGCACGCTCTCTCAACTGATTCGAATGTGATTCGAATGATTGTTAAACTGACAGGTATACATCGATATATAAAAGTGTCAATTAGAATCAAGTTCGATTTTATTTGAACTCGTGAGTTGGCTAGTTAATCTGTGATCAGTAAGGCCTGCTTTCACCACTAATCACTAAATACGTTTAGCACTACACGAATTCAAAATATAGTTTCGTTTCCGTCAATCGTCTGAAGATTATTGTGACACAATGATGTATAAAATATGTTGAGCGCTAAACGCAATTAATTAATTATTTGTGATGCAAGTGAGCCTGAAGATATTAGGTACTTATTTTCCTTAATTTCTTATTCCTTCTAAAAGCCAGCGGGCTTTCTTGTCAAAATCGAATCGAATTAAATTCGAATGATGGCCAAATTCGCATCAACTTATCCTAATTGAATCTAACTCGATTTGGTACAGATTCAAAGATGATGAGTATCAGTAAACTGCTGTCAAATCTCATGTTTATAGTTGTCGCGTTTTAGCATAGCATTACCGGTCATTGTCCTGTCCCTAATATCTCTGCATAGGAATCTAAACAATAAACTGTAGCGGCAGCTACAAACGCCACATGCGAGCTACGCGTCATACTGACGTCACGCAAAAATCCTGCATCGCGCAAGCAGAGTTTACCGCGCAACTAGCATATACACAACATCCCGTCATGAACCGTTGGGCAGTTGCCCACCAGACACAACACCCGTCTGGTCGGAGGATCCTCCCTTTTCAATAGAGTATGAGTGAGCTTTACACCCTGTTCCTCATACCTCTATAAAACTATGTATAGTTTTTCGTTATTTGAACATGTTGAAGATCACAATAGATATTGATTCAGGACGTTAACGGATTTTATTTCAGTTTGCTAAATAAAAAATGGTAGAAAATGTAGGTGGGTCAATGACCGCTATTGCCATGCTAAAACGCAACAACTATAGTGGTTGTAATTGGTTGATAGAAATATTATCAATGATAATAACTGACAAGGAATTTGACAGTAGATTAAATCCATGGTCTAAAAAAACAAGGTCTGGCACTCCGAGAGTGACACAAGCTTACGTCACTATCCAGTTGCCACTTTATTGCAACAAAACAAGAAGTATGGAAACATTTTCAGCCACCATTCTGTTAAAAAATATATATCAAGCTTTTAAATTGTCGTTTTGTTTTTCTAATTAAACGAAACAATTCAATTTAAACTTACACCGACGTAATTGTTAGTTAAAACCTCATTGATTTATCGGAATCGCACAGGTAATAAAGGCGGTTGGGGAGTTATTATGACACACTACTGGTAACACAGCAGTGATGACGTAGGCTTGTGTCACCCACGTGACCACTGTGTCTCGGAATGCTATACCTGGCGAAGTATATTATTATACCATGATTAAATCGAATAGGCTTTCAGAAAACGTGGGCTAAATCTTAACTCTTCAGTTATTTAAAATATCAACATCTATCTCACTGCAGGGCAAAGCGTTCTTCTCATACAGAAGAGTGAGCATTGATATTAAACATATTTAAAACATCGTTCTATTTCTGCTAGTCGTTCGGAGATGACAGAGACAGAATGATGCTTTAAACAAGTTTAGCGCATTTAAAGATTTCAGGTGTAGGGGAGCGCGGGGTAATGGGAGCGGTCGGGAAATGGGAGCTATGATGATTGAACGGAATGTAGGCATATTTGCGCGATTGTAAACACTCGGCCGCTTCCGCCAACCATCGACAAACTTCGCCTGACCGGTACGAGCCGTTAGTGCCATGCGTTCAGTCACGAGGGCCGGTTGTGTGTTTTTCGCTCCACGCTTATAAGAAACTGCGGATTGCCAGCGCCAAGGTAAGCATGAAGTTTTATTTTTATTTTATTATGTTTATATTCATTATATCCGTAGATTCATCCACTAACTAGTACAATTTGTTAAATTGCGATTGAAATTAGAGTTACAATATTTATATAATTACTTTTCAAAATGGTAGTAAGCGGGAAATGGGAGCCTAGGATGGCTCTCACTACCCGACATAGCTCCCATTACCCCATTAGCTTTCACAATATATTTTCGTACCATTTTACATACATTATTATTCTTTTATTTCAGATGCCACGTAAAACAATTCGGAAAACCACGAAAGCTTCTTGGACAGTTGATACATTAGAAAATGCAGTCAATATCCTCAGAGTAGGAGGCATTTCGGTGTACAAAGTATCTCAACAAACTGGCATACCTTACAGCACTTTAAAAAAGAGATTTAATTTAGCGAAAGCTGACGACGATCGGTACAAAAAAAAACCTAAGCTGGGAAGGTATACTGTATTCAGTTTTGAGCAAGAAAAAATACTGGCTAGTCATCTTCAGACTATGTCAAATAAATTTTATGGCCTAACGAGAGAACAATTTAGAAAAGTATGTTATAGTGTAGCTAAAAGGATGGGTATTGAAAAAAGGTTTAACCAAGTCAGCCAAACTGCGGGAAAAGATTGGCTGTCTGGATTTTTACAGCGCCATCCTGAGTTGAGTATTAGAAAGGCGGAAGCTATTAGTATCAACAGAATTCTCGGATTTAACAAGGCTGAAGTAAAGCTATTTTTTGATAACTTGGAGAGATTGATGACGCAACACCACTTTGAACCTACGATGATTTACAATGTAGACGAGACTGGTATAACGACCGTCCAAGAGACTGAAAAAATTATAGCTCCCAAAGGGCAAAAACGCGTTGGATCTGTGACGTCATGGGAAAGAGGTAAGACCGTCACAGTTATATGTGCTATGAGTGCTTCAGGGTCTTTCATTCCACCCCTTTTCATATTTCCACGTAAACGTCACTCACCACAGCTGGAAAAAGATGGACCTCACGGAGCTGTTTACACATGTACTCATAATGGCTGGACCAACGAAAATACATTTTATTTTATGGCTACGTCATTTTATTAAACACGCCAAAGCTACTGCTAATACCCCCGTTTTGCTAATATTAGACAATCACAACAGTCATGCTACTCTCGAAGCTTGGGATTTGGCAAAAGAGAATCATGTTGTAATGCTTAGTATTCCACCACATTCATCGCACCGTCTTCAACCTCTTGATGTTGCTTTTTATTCCCCGCTTAAAAGAGCTTACAACAAAGAATGTAACTTACATATAAAATCAAGAAATTTGGTAAAAATTACAGCATATGACATTGCAGGACTGTTTAATAAAGCCTACACTAGAGTAGCTTCTATAGAAAAAGGAGTATCAAGCTTTCAAGCAACGGGAATATATCCCATGAATCCTGAAATATTTTGTGATGATGACTTCATTGATGAGGAAGTCAGATCTGTGCCTATGCATGACGCAGGACAGCAGCCAACTTACACATCTTCTATCCCATCTACGTCACAGCAGACAGTTAATGAGCAACCGCATGCTGGCTCTGCTACGAGTCCATCTATTCTTTGTGACGCAGAAATTCAACCAGAAGTAGTTCAGGAGGAAGCTGATGGAAGCCCAGCTCCGATTCTAACCATATCATGTGCAACACAAACACAAGCTGCTATTCGGGAGGAATATACCGTCAGATCTATCGCAACTCCGTCTAAATCATATTTTAATGCGACCGATACTGATGACGATGAAACAGTAACTGACTTTGTTAGTATTGTAAATATCGTGAGCCCACTGCCACAATAACACATCTCTAATAAAGAAAGTAGGTTGAAGAACAAACAACATTCTGAAATCTTAACAAGCACACCAATGAAAGCAGTATTTGAAGAAAAGAGGAGAAAAAGGACTGAAAAAGAGAATAAGACTAAAAAAAATAAAGGAGACTGTAATAAAGAAAATTGTGTCAAGGGTAAATGTAACACAGGAAAATGTTACAAACAGAAACTTACAAAAGATAAAGAGGTTAAAAGCAAGAAGATCACAACCAGAAACAAAAGGGCCAAAAACGTAAAAAATAATTTGTTTAAAAGTGATGATGAAGATTCATCTGCTGATCAAGTTGACGAACGTCAAATTTGCGACGATGAGTCAGAATACTCAGAAGAGGAAACTTTATGTGCAATTTGTTTAGACACGGGAAAAAGTGGGGAGATGTGGTACCGATGCAGAAGTTGCGGAAACTGGGCTTATGAAGAGTGTTCTGGAAGTGACAGTCCAGATTCTTATATTTGTACTTTTTGTTTGGATCCGTAAGGTCGGGGTCATATTTTTTTCTTTAATAATTTTATCTTTATTTTTCTTGTTTTTGTTTAAAAAGTTCTTTTTTTTATTTGTGTTACAATTAATAGTTCGTAGTAACTAACTAAGATCACATTTAAATTATGTTTAGTTAAACTTTTGCGGAAGACTAAATATTATGGCTCCCATTTCCCATATGAGCGTGAAATGGGCTCCCATTACTCGCACGTGTCGGGTAATTGGAGCGATTGACTTTTTTTGTAAAATCGTTATTGTACCTTAATATATGACTGTAGTCAATTCTAACTGTGATTAAAACATACCTGAATAATTGATCTAAGAGTTCCTAATAAAAAAATATAAGAAGATTAATAAATGTGTTTTTTATGAAAGTTTTCCCTTAGTAGGCTCCCATTACACCGCGCTCCCCTAAGTGAGTCTTAATCCAGGTAAATCAGTGATGTTTGCTGAACAATTTTCTATATGCTTAAGCCTTACAATCTCCTGTATATACCTAAGTTCGTTCACTAGACTAGAATCTAAACACTCGAAGTTTCCCATTTTGGTCCAACGACACATCATTCTTTCTTTCATGTAACTCACAACAATTTTGACGGGCCTTGCTCGGATCTACGCCATCTTCTATGGGTGGAAATGGACGTTTGTATGAGCTGTGATGGTGAAACCAGCGAAAATTGATTTTTGACACTTTTTTGTTGATCAACCTATAGTTTTTTGAGCGCGGTTGGGCATTTTTCTTAGTAGGTGGACTCCTATTCCTAGGAATAGACTTCAATTATAGGCTGGACTGACTGATCTTAAAGTGGTATAGAGGTTATATTGATATACCATTTTGGTATGTACCTGTTTAGTTATTGCAATATTTTAGTTTAGTTAGGTATAAGTCAAAAAGATTTTGCGAAGTTTTAATATTGAAGCACAAATGAATAGCCTAATATTGTTTCATAATTCATAAGGAAAGGCTTTATTTTGTGCATTTTGTAACTTTTTAGTTTAACTAAAATTTAAAAAAAATATTAATTATTTTAAAATAATTTTATTCATCCGAGCATGCCCGCCCATCTTTCTTTTAAATAGATATAATTACTTAAACAACACAGTCTTGAAAACACACAGTTAACATATCGTGAATTATTTTTAAAAGATTTTATTTTGTAAAAGTGTTACTCCGTAGGGCCGTAAAAATATTATGAGAATATTGATTTTTTTTTTGTAACCCTAATACGGGATCGGTTTTAATAGGGACTGTGTTGAAAATAATTATTATAATTAAATACCTAAAAACCAGACCATAGTAACACTTTTATTAAATTTTAATCTCAATATTTGAAACTGTAGTCTGAAACAGTGATTTGAAATATATTTTGAATAACAAAACAGACAGAACATTAAAAAAGGTAATTAAATTAAACAGATTTGATTGTAAAACAAGATTTAAATATTTAACACCTTAGTTTTTCAATTCAATCTATCAAATAAAACTTTTTCTCGTATGCTGCTGAAGTGAAATGATTTTCATGAAGTTTTTTTTTAAGAAAACGATGCGACTGGAAGTAATTTCTTAGTAAGAATAATAAAAGGCAGTAGATATATATTTGACGTCTTTAAGATCAGTCAACGATAGAAGAGGTAGAAACAAAGTACGTTTTTGACAACATTTTGTGGATGCATTCTGAAAGTTGGCAAAGTCGCAAATAACTGCTCAGTACTTCGCTGTTTTGATTTTAATAATCTATTTATAACGGATGTAAAAATACACTTATCGAACCCAAAAGTCACTTTTTCTCCCCGTCATTGTTATCATTATTTTGTACTGGGCCATACCTGGCCCTGCAGTCTCGACAAATACAACGACAAAAATCGGTCGTTAAGTCTAATCGCTGCCAAATTTCTTTAATAGATTTTCAACCTTATGCTTTCGAAATAAAGTTGAAAATCTATTAAAGGAATTTGACAACGATACGACTTACCGACCGTTTTTTGTCGCTGTCTGATGTCGAGACTGCAGGCGCTGGGAACCTTCTGGTTACGGAGATATTGAAGGTCAAAATTCTAACTTCTACTGACGATTTTTCACGAAAACAAGTTTTTAATGTTATAACTCAACTTTAAATGAGAATTAAAGCACAATGATTGGTGAGCGTTACGTTGCGCACTATCGTAAACAGCGAGTTTACACACCAAAAATAAAATTCATTTCCCAGCAATTATTTTTGTGCTATGTTACCTAGTTTGATGTACCGAATGCGTAGTTGACGGCTACGTGATGGGTCTTTTTACACCCTGTATATAATATTTCTCTATTTGATCAATATTAATAAATTAAATGATGAAATATCGCTCTGTAGTGAACTAAAATATTAAATTTGAATTGCAATTTTATCATTGAATTAGTTGTTCTAAAAAGGTTTTTTTTTTCAAATTAAATATTCAATGTTACAATATTAATGATTGCAATTCATAATCAATATTTAAGTGCACTACAGAGCGATATTTCATCATTTCATTTAGTAATATTGGGTATCGTATTACCCAGTAACTGGGTTATGGAGGTCAGATAGGCAGTCGCTCCATGTAAAATACTGGTAGTCAGCTGCATCCGGTTAGACTAGAAGCCGACCCCAACATAGGAAAAGGCTAGGTAGATGACAATAATTATTTAGTAATATTGACAAATTAATAAAAAACAAAAACCATCAAATATTCACGACGTTGCCAACTTTCAGAATGCACCCTCTTAAATGAAGGAATAAAAACCCCAAAAAATAAAATGGAAGAATTACAGTGAATTTATAATAATTATTCATTAATCAAAGATCTATCTTCAGCTTTAATATTAAATTAAACTAAGACTGAATTGCAATTACACACAAAAATTATGGTCAAGTCGGTATCTCAATAAGTCAGTCTCTGTCATCTTCAATATATTGACATGGACAGAAATATATTTAGCCCTAAGTTATAGCCCTAACTGTATAGCCCTAACGGGATATAAACTCAAATCCTTCGCAATTAGGTACTTAACCAAAGGCAGTAACGTAGTAAAACCTCTGAGTTTGTTTCGGCCTTTCTTCTCAGAGTAGTCAGACAGGAAACGCCAACCTCATCTAGGTTAAAAAATATGATTGACGTGTAAAAGTGTTTGTAAAATATCGAAGACAGATAAAAGTCATTTAGCTTCAATATTAAAGATTTCACTAAAATCATTGTCACTTCAGCAAATATTAAGATTGAAACCGAAACAATTAAATGGTAAAACAGCCATAGAATCACAGGGATGTGGACTACAAATATAATATATATTCTCAAGTTTTCGGGTCCAAATTGCAAGATATTTCTGTGAATTTTAGAATATCTAAGTATTATATTACGCAATTTAGAGCCCAAGATTATAGGGATGTACCAAACTAAAACAGAACGCCATAAATTACGGGATTTATATTCAGTCCCAACCCTATATTCCTAGTTCTAAATTGTTTTGTAAAGATAAGTGAAATTTAAAATTACGCTATTTTAAGTTAGTCTTTTTTTATCATAATGGCGTAGCAATATTCAGCTGTTATTTTATAAGTCTTTCGTCGTTCGAATGGAAACCATTTTGCATATTATGGATTCTTTACAAATGATTAAATATCTTGCAATTTGAAACCACTTTCTATTCACCACAAATTATTATCAGCTTCCACTTTATCGATACGTTACAGAAAAAGAAAATTTTAATTTTATTTACTTGACTCCTAACATACTTACGATATTACCAAATTTTTTATTGAATATAACACATTTTCTCATTATACTTTAGTAGAAATTGTGGCAATACTTTGGAAGAAACATTTTTTTAACATCGAATTCGGTTTCATAAATACTACGATAAATATTCAAAACAAAAAGGTATTGTTTAAAAAACCATGCTTTCTTCACGTGTTTTGAGATTTTTTCTTGGATTCAATGGTCCACGATCAATTGGAGGCACCACTTTAGAACCCATGGTCGTATAAGAATATTTTAAATAACGCTTATGTCTACTAGTAATTTTAAGTAGACTACATAGGAATTACTTTAAAGAAATCGGAAGTCTGTCTTCCATTTTTAGTTTTAGACCTCAAATCTGGCAAGCGATTTTACACTTCAGTAAATTGAAGTAAAATTTTATTAAAATTTAATTCGTAAGAAACAATTTACATAGTGTACTGATTAATAAATTTTAATTTAAAAAATTGAAGCGTTGTACAACGCGTAGTGACGTGAAACACGTCACAAAATTTTCAATTATTTTTATCGATAACGTTAAAAGACACATTTGGAAAGAAAGCATGGTGAAAAAAATACATATCTACAATTTTAAAATCATGCATTCAATGCAATAAATTTTTACTTAAACACTATTCGTCTTAATACTATTATTAACATATAATTAAATAAATCTCTAAGGTAACCACATAAATTCTCTATCTAATTATAACATTATTTCATACTAATGCAATCATAAGACTGATTCTATGATAGGGGGTCTCTCTACTGGTGACATACGGAAATGTCATTACATTTTTGATCATGTGTATGGAAAGAATTTCGTTACACAGTGAAATATATTTTTAGAGCAGTAAGAAATAATGTGATTTTTATTAATGTTGAGCTGTCCAAGCACTAATAATATCGTGACATTTAATGCGCTGCTAATCGGACATATCGAGACATAAATATGACATGTCTGATCAGCTTTTGATTGGCCAACTCAACCAAAAAATCTTCAACGTAATGTCAGTTTTACATTCACCATAATCACATTTTATTTACAGCTAAATACATTTTACTGTGTGATAAAATACTGTGACACACGTCATATTCCAGCACTGCGTCCTGACGAGGTAATCAACCCGTTTCACATACATACACGCATCACTATGTCGCCGCGACGTATAAGTCCATTACATTTACACAGCACTACGTCTCAGGGACGTTAAAATTCATTACTTCACACACTATGCTTCACTAACACGGAGCAACGATTTTATGAAAATAAACGATATTGAAGGCACTAGTAGAGTTCTAGTGAGTAAATTAAAAAACATAAATCATTTTATAAGTTGGGACTTCAAGAGCATGTCCACAATCAAAGTCATCGGAAGGCCCTGTTTTTTAAAATACGAGAAAATTATTTAATTTAATATCGAAACAAAAATTAAAATGTTAAAAAAATATATTATTAGTAAAGGTGTACAGGAATTTAAACAATGGATTAATAAAAACAGTTTTTCGAAAACCATTAAGAACACCTAATTCTATATTAAAATAAAATGATACAACCTTAAAGTTAAAAATTAAAATTAAAAACATTCGATGTTACACCGTTGCTTTACAACTTAAAATTAAAAATGCAAATAAATAAATAATTTAATTACAAAAATGTAAATTTTAATTCAATCACATTGACTTTTGACTAGAAATAGCATCTTTTGAAAATGCCGAGATGTAAGCAATGCGATATTACATTTTATTTTTCATACGCGACTCTAATTTCAAAAACCTATTGTACACATTCTAACGATAACTTAGGACCCCCAGAAATGACTTCAACTATGAACAGATTATTCATAACAAACCGGTACTTCTAAATAACTGCCTAATATTGATATGACTCGAATAACTATTGACTACACTGAAATTTGAAACTAGTTGTCTTTTCTAAAAACGCCTCTCGCAAGAAACTCTAAAGACGATACCATTTTCACATAATTTTACCTCGTTGTTATAAGAAGCGAGATTCTATCCGTTCATCATTAACATTTAAAATCTTAATTAATACTGTTTTAATTACTAATACGGATAAAAGAAACTACATGGAGAGGACGCGAAAGAACATTACGTTCCAGAGACAAAAAACCACAATCCCAGAATCTTTCTTCTCTTTCATGTCACAATCCAGAAATGCATTCCATTTCCAAACGTTTCTTCCATTCCTGAGCGCATTCCGATAATCGAAACTTGGAATGGCACTACAGAAGTCTTTTAAAAATGGAATGGAACAAGAAATGGACTATTCCATTTTAAAAATCACAGTGTAAAACTCTGTGTCCATAACTCACACTCCAAAATCTTGCAAAATACAAATCTGATATTTTTTTTTTTATGTTAGGCAGTATCGTGTTAGACTTAGAACATTAAGTTACACAGATTCATAATTCTAATAATTGTTGTTTTGGTACGTCGTTTCGACGTGGCGTCATTTTGTGCTAGTATTTACTAGACTTTCATGTCCGTGATATTTTCACTTGCATGGTTAGACATAGGTTTCCATGTGGCTGGTGGACGGGTCCTAGAAAGATGCTTCCACCAAGTAAGTCCCGTCCATTGCAACACCGGTCTGGTTCCCTTGCACTGTGCCCCCGGCAGGAATGTATTTGCCACACGCTTGCTGTAATCAGAAGATTTTGTGTTTGAATTGTGAATATTTAAAACAACAGAACGATTTTTTGAAACCAGATTAATTTACTTAGCATTTACAGTACAGAAGGCAATGTTTGACCTACGTTTATTTGTAATTGGAATAATATCTGGCAGCTCTATATTATTCTTTACCTCAATTTTAGACGCTCAAAATGACGGGAACTAACTCAAAACCATTTGTTAAATAAATATATTTTAACAATATTCTGCCTTACCTAAACCTCCTTGCTGAGCAAAACTAAATAACAACATATATGATACCATACACATATATATATATATTAGTTACAATACCTACATTTATAATACAACATAGAATACCATATAAAACAAAACACAAATACTAATAACTACAATATCATAAACACACCTTACTTCCATATATTTTTACATAGAAAGTATATGCCTACCTAAGTCTATCTACACTCACATTTAACAAGCTTTTACAACAATAACAAGCAATCTCCGAAAACCTGCGGAACCAAAAACACAGACACATCAAACGAATAATAATTATAATAAAAAAAACATCGAGAAGTATTTAAAAAATTATAAAATATGTGATCGTTTGCTAGCATTGATGTGGTGTGAGTAAATGTGTGCCATTCATGCCAATTTACAAAAGAAAATAGAGTTTTTTAGGTAGACCCAATGTGTAATGTAAAATGTATAGATTTTTCTGAGATTGTCATAGAAAATTTTCAATATTTTTGAAAGGCATCAAATCAATAAATTGATCTGTAAAATTCAAAAACGAAACGTTTAATAAAAAAAAAATCGTGTTAAAATTTAAATAATGCACTCGGAATTAAAATACAGCATTGTTTTATAGTTTAAATATTGTTTTATTTTCTATAGCGTCACCTCAGAAAAATTATGTAAACGTTCATGATTTGTTGTATCACTACAGTGTAATTTTGTGAGTTTTTAGTTTTATGGATGTCAGTAGATGGCGTTTGATTCCTATGAACCGTACTTGAAGACTTTTAAGTTGGTAGGTAACTTTATTTGATTTTAATTATACAAAATTTTTGATGTAGTTAAAGCTAATTAAAAATTTACCCAAAATTGTTTTTGTGAGGTCGATTTGAGGGCTGATTAGCAAAAAAATTTTGGCTTTTAAAAAACTGATCTCCTTTATTGCCAATTAAAATAATGTCCAATTAAAATGTGTGCAGTGTGTTGGCATTTGATCAAACCGTATATTCTGTTCAACATATAACAGTATTAAAAAAAACACGACGACATCCTTTATAATATACATTTACAACACTTGGATCTACTGCGGGTTCTCGCCTTATCCTTATGTAAAAAATGTGAAAGAATAAAGCGATTTATTTTACAAAATACAGGGACATAAAGATATTTTATACGTACATATATATATTTTGATATAAAATAATTGACAACACGGTAGCACCATAGCGCAAGCGCATAAACAATGATACAACATTAAACAAGATACAACAGGACCATATTAAATTTATAAAGCAACAGTTTATAACAGCCAACACCCTGCAGACATTTAAAGCCTCATATTTATTTATCCTTTAGATTTGCAGACGTTACCACACAGCGACTTTACAAAAACTGACCAAAATAATTAAAAAACTGCAAAATAAAAATATTTTTCTGGATTAATTCTTTTAGTATTTATTTTTTTTTGTTTTGTAAACTTTTAATAAATATTTTTCTAAAATTTAATTTAACATGCTCAATTATTAACTACTAACGAAAAAATCTGTTTTACCTTTCCATTTGTTTAGCGGGGAAAACACTTAGAAAAGAAGTCAATTAAAAAAAACTCATGGACAGTTTTGCGAATGATATTATTAAGACAAATAAAGCGGGCTATTCTCGGCCCGTCATCGCTGTGTGTTAACGTCGTAGTCACGTACTGGTAATGGGTCTTCGCTGGGCGCAGCGGACACCGAAGTATCGGACGGTCGTGAGGTCGCAGTATACCGCCTGCTGCCCTTCCTTCCCTTCCTACTCGTATCTAATAGCAGGACCTGTCATAGCCAATTCAAGACTGAGCCTTCGACACAAAAGTAAAAAAATGGGGGGAGTGTATATTTTTCGTGGTTTTGGAAATGTAGTTTTAGTTACGGAAATTACAAAAAAACATGTTAACAGGCAATTTAGTAATTAACAAGTGTACGAAGACATTTCAGAAAATATAAATAAATTAAAACGAAATTTTTTGGAATTTTAATTTGGTTGAAAATAAATAGTGTTAATTTTGTGTTATTTTAGTTATAAATTAAAATAATTTTGTGAAAGTGTAGGTTTAAATTAAAAGGTAAATTAAATAGAATTTATAACTTAACGTAGACTGACCAGCAAAAAAAAATATACAAAATGAAATACATAATAATTATCGTCTTATTCACAGAATTAATATATTAAATATGGTTCATAGTAGTACTTATTATTTTAATATCTAGCAAATACAAAAAATATACATCGAGCAGCTTTCCGGATAAATGCAATTAATTTTATAATTGCATACTTACCTGTATTTACTCAACTGCCTACAAAACATTGTCCAACACAACACACAATAGGTTTACCCTCATCTTAAGACCCTGTTAATATAAATACTAGCTGACATAATTAAGAAGTACATTATAGCTTATAAAATTTCATATAACAGATATATTGAATAGGCAAAGCTAAATATTTATCATAATTGTATAGAAATTAGCAGTATTTCTCCCAAGCGTTTTTGGCAGACGACATCTAGCTTTTGTCACATTTTTCTAGCCACACTTTGCATTGGAAGCCACAATACAAGGATCCTTTATTTATTTCTATAGAATTCCGTGAAACTATGGAAAACTATAGAAATAATTTAGCTGTAACTCTTAAGGTGGTACGGATATGCAGTCAAAATAATTTATGAATCACGGAAACATTATTTGTATGACGGATATCATAATACATACAGTCAATATTTTTTTTTCGTTTTTTATAGTCCCGTATAATACCATTTTCTTTTTATAATGTACATCAATGAATAAGATTTGTCTTTATTTCTTTTTGTAATTGTTTTTTTTTGTTGTATTTTTTCTATCGTTTTTTTTTTAATATAAATTCGATTGACAACAACATCCACCCACCAAGGAGTCAGGCAGGACCAAGGCGACAATGCCAGTGACAGTAGCCCATTAGCACGATAAGTACCTCTCTTCTATTGGGCGCGAACTGCCCTATCGGACTGATGCAGCGCACAGAACGATGGCGCTTCTGTTATCAATAATAACCATCATAATGACAAACAGTATTTTACAAAAAAAACAAACAAAGACGTTCTCGTTAACCCATTACGAATATCACATTGTAAAGGAAAACACACTCAAAATTAAAAGACAAAATCTACAAAGTGGAATCATCAAAAACAAGGGACAAAAAATATTATAATTTGTGCGGGTAAAAATAAAAAAAAAGATGTTTACATTTTTAGGTTCTGTAATAAAAAATCTACATAATGTTTTTAAATGAAAGAGCTTAAATAATTAAAAAAAAATAAACAAGAAAATTTAATTATAAACAAAATTGCTTATTGCTTAAAAATATACGAATTTAATGTTGTGATAATATTTACTAGCAATTAATTATGAATTTTATGAGGTAAACGAGAACAGCTTGCAATAGTTACGTTTGTAAAAGAAAACTGTAAAAATAACAACAATGTAACAATTTTCACTATAATTATTTTACAATTAACTAAAAAATAATCAAATTTTTGTACTGTTTAGTGGTCGCACTAGTCTGACGCACACAATTTTTTATTGCCCGGGCAATTTAAATAAAATTATAATGATTAACTTTTAAAAAATGTATTTTATTCAATTGTTGTCACATCATTGTTATTTACAATAATTTTTATTTAAGTAAAAATTAAATCACATCCTAATACCACCTTCTTTAAAAAGGAGTTTATTGTAAATATTACAATAGGTATCATTATAAAAAATGTCTAAGACAATATCTAATTGAAAGAGTTAGAAAACCTAAAGTAAAAGAAAGAGTATTCTATTCTATAATCTTAGGCAAGTGACACACTTAGCAGTCAGACTTGTGACAGTTGATTTTATGCAATCATGTCACTTATCCATTTATAAAAATATTCCATGTGTGAACTAATCCTCATATTGAATCATAAACAGTATGGAAACCACATAAAAGCAATAAATGAAGCCACATGCTGACGATACACAAAAGATGAAAGAAATCGGTCCAATAATTAGGTCAAAGACTAGAGTTTTAATTTTGAGCAAATTTGAACACTCTGTAGAATTGGATCACTAGGTCAATGATTCAATGAACTTGAATCCTTGAACATTGAAAAGCGACGTTGCCACGCAGTGCAAACTATCACGACCTTGTTACGAATTCAAATTATTTGCCTAAAATATAAAATTGGTACACCTAAACGACAAGGTACGAAGGTACGTTGTCTAAACAGGATGTTTACTTTTACTGATTTTATTTTGTTTGGAAAATTACACTTTTTTAATATAATTATGGTTTTTGATTTAATATTTTATTTTGCTATACTTTTGTGGACTAGTATTATTTGTGGTTTCATTTATTGTATATAATGTGGTTTCCATACTATATACTTACAAGGTGTAACTTAATTGGTGTTGGACCTGAAAAGGAGCCATTGCACTCATAATTTTGAATAAATTTTACTACGGGACCAACCCAGAAATCATGAAAAAAAAATCTGCTGTTGCATATTTTTTTTCAGTTATGCGAACAGATATGTAGTTGATATTTTTCTTTTAAGGTAAAATTTGTTCATAACGATGAGTACAATAATTATTCATTTTCATGTCCAACACTATTTAATTAACATCTTGTAGTATACAATTTGCTTTGGAAAAATTGCACAGAAGAAAAAATACAAATTGCAATTATTTGTTTTTGCTAAATTAGCGCTAAATGTGCCACTTACGTGTACTTAAAGAAACTATTGAAAAACACTAGGTCATGCTATTAGTATCAATGCTTTTCAGAAAATATTTTAAATTGGAATAGGAAGTGACTTAGGAAATCAGCACAGAATTTATTTATGAATTAATTAGGAAGCATTTAATTCGAAAATGCTAAAGACATACCCATGCTTTGCTTGTTTCACTTAATTCAATACGGTATTTAAGACTCCCTGGAGATTTTACAGGTTTTTATCAGTTAAGCCTGAGTCAAATTTGTATAGTACAGTAATGTAAATTGTCATGGTTTTACTATTCGTTCCCCCCAAAAGTGTCACAACAAGGTCAGTCTGTTGTCGTCTGTAGCCAGTACTCGAAAAAAAAACCCAAAACATGACATCTTTTTTTATTATATTTCCCCTCAATTTTTAATTAATTTGCTAATTCCTTTAGGTCCAATTCCTACACACCTATTCACATCCTATATTTCAGTAAGATTAATTTTATTGAAATCTACACTAAATTCACATTCCATAACCAACCCTTATTGACACTGAAAGGGCGTAAGAGACAATCATGACAACAATTACCTTACGCCCTTTTAGCTCCAATTCACAAGACACACACAAACAAACCAACTACATAACAGGTACCTGGTATTTTTGTGGGCAGCAACCACAACGCGCGCAGCACGCAAGCAGCGCGGGCGCACGTCCCGAGTGCGCAGGCGATGCCAATGGGGAGGGCGAGCCAGCACGCTTAGCAGCCCCGTTGAAAGGATTCTCCATCTCCACAAACTCACGATCCTGTAGGTAGGGTTATGTGTTAAGGCCCTATTTTGGGGAGAAGTAAGAGTTAAAGTAAAATAAAGGTACAGTTAAAATCGGCAGAAACTTGACTTTGAATTTGTTAGAGAACCGACTAACTCAAAACCGGCTTCGCCAATGATTACTGTAAAATATAATTTAACTTAACGGAAGGTCATGGTTTTAGAGTCTTGGGACTGTAGTCTTCTGCGAGAGTTTATCACAGAAAATAACCTATAATTTCTTTGAAAAAAGACTGCCGTTTTCTTAATCAATAATACTAGAAAAACAAATCACGAACACACGGCTGACACAATACAAACCATCTCAAAAAAAAAAACACCGCAAAAATCATACTCACAACAAATCCAGGTAACACTTTAACTAAACAATCAGAGGCTGGACTATGCTAATGGCTGTCAGAGAGAAAAATAAACTATACTACACGACACAACACATATAACATGACCATAAGTCACAAAAACATGCCACGAAACCGAAGCTTAGTAAATAAAGGTCCTAACTTCACCCACCGTAGTGCGCTCGAGACATCGCAGCAGGTGGTGGTGTTGCAACTCAAAAATGTCTTCGTCTCTTCCAGCGTCATCGAGTTCTACGCCCGATTCTTGCGCAGCTAGGCGGGCCTCCGCCGCTTTCTTCTTTGAAACGAATGCGGCCCCTGATGAGGCTTTGGCAATGCGGATGCGGGCGAGGCGGGCTTTCTGGAATTGAATGGTTATGGATATTAAATTCAGGCTCTGAAAGGTTCAACTGTATTTTGGCGATGTCTATAAAGTTTAATTTTCGACCACGACAAGAGCGAGTCAAAGGGGATACATTTTCTCCCTCTTTTCTTTGTATCAAACAACCACAACATACCATGTTCAAATCAGTAAGTCAAACTTTGAAACTTGTAACACCAAAGCAATCTACAAATTTGCACAATATTACACGATATTGCACGATAATGGACATTTACCAGTCAACATACTAACTAGTGAAATACGGTCACAGAACATGTATTTTAAACATATAAATCTCAGTACTAGCTCTTAAACTGTCAAGCATACTGAGCGAGTCTAGCTCCATAGTACAGGCTGGCCGGAGCATTGACGTCCAAAAATAAAATTTAGGTCCCTCGTTTCGTGGGGTATCCGAATCATCCCCATGTATGTTCCGCGACTTTCCATAGTTTTCGAGTTATGTTTTCTGAATTTTTGAGAATTTCTGACCTGAAAAGAAAAGCAGTTGTTTTTTTTTTAACTTTTTTTATAATGGTCAGGTTGAAAATTCTCAAAAATTCAGAAAAAATAACTTGAAAACTATGAAAAGTCGCGGAACATAATATGGGATGATTCGGATACCTCACGATAAGAGGGACCTAAATTTTATTTTTGGACATCAATGTTCCGGCCAGTCTATATATTACTGTTGTCTGTAGTCTATCTCCTAGCCACAAAAATAAACCTGTAGTATGTAGTTGTGTAGACTGTAGGCGAATATTAGGGCATCCATAGCTTCCGGAGGCTGTGGTAGAAACAATGATTTAGATGAAGTTACAACTTTATATTTATGTTAGTGTGCATTAACACGAGCGGCGCGTCAACGGCGGAGGCAACTGCAGCCGTGGACACTAGTTGACGGCCGCCGTCGACGCGTCGACAACGTGCCGCTCGTGTGTATGAATACTTAGTAGTAAACAGGCAACTATGTGTGTTAAGTTGGCGGGGCCAGAGCCACTTATGCTAACTATACTTATTCTGTTTTTTTTTTTTTTGTAAACTGAAGCATAATAAACCCTTTTTTAATTTTTTTAATACTTTTGTCATTATAAAGTAGTACCAAGCACATATTAAAAGCTTATTGAAAAAAGAATCAATCATGGATGTTTACATCTTCACTTTTAATTAACTATTAAACTACACTGGCGTGCAATAAAATCGACCCACCCCGTGCTCTTCGATTTAAAACAATATAATTCAAACAGGTTTACTAACAATAACCTAATATATTTTATACTAAAACCTTCCTGAAAGTATGTAGATTACGTTAGTTAAAGAATTATTGAAACTGATTTACAAGTTTATGAAAAAATCACGAACTTACAAACTTGGGGATTCGAATAAAGAACCTTCTTTTTTTGAAGTCCGTTATAATAAATAAATAAATTCATTTATTTTCAGGTAAGTAAATAACACCCATAGCTAGATATAAATTAACAAATTAATAGTAATGATAAAAAATAATGATAGGTTAATGAGATCAATTAAAATAAAATCAAAAACACCATATAAAAATAAATCAAATAAAATTAAATCAAAATAAATAATCAAAACAATAAAATTAATACACCCTCTCTGACACTGGTACAGCTACATGTCTGCTGGAACAATGCCGAATGAATGGGCAGTCCAGCCTTCCCGCTATCATCGCCAGTACGATGTTGGGGCTAACCCGAACCCTGTGCACCAAGGACGCGGCACGCTTGCGCATGGTCGCGTGAAAGCAATCGGTGCGGGCCTCTGCGAACATACCCGAGGCGCTGCAGTATCGGGGTAGCCCCATCACCGCCCTGAACGCGTTATTGTATTGGACGCGGATGGCGCTGTAACTTCTATTAGAGTAGTGAGCCCACAGACTGCATGAGTACAGCGATGTACAGTACGCTCTAAAGAGCGTAGCTTTAACCTTATTAGAGCATCGCGCAAATCTGCGGGCGATCATGTTCGCTCTAACAGACAACGCCCTCCGCTCCCGTTCCATGTCTGCGTGATCTTTGAGGTCGACAGTCAAAACATGCCCCAAGTATGTAAACTGGTCAACCCTTTTCAAAGGAACCCCATTAAGTTTGACCGGAGGTATGCTTCCCGGAGATTTCGCACTGGCGGTCTCGAAGATCATACACTGGCTCTTCTTTACATTATACAATAAACCGTGACCACAAGCATATTCCTCGCATATCTGTACCAGCTTCCTCAAGCCGCAAACCGAAGCGCTCATCAGCACCATGTCGTCAGCATAACTTAAATTATTGACACATGTACCGTCAATGTGACAGCCGACATGCTGGCTGCTGAGCGCCACGATCAGCTCGTTAATATACAAATTAAACAGGGTAGGAGATGTTAAGCCACCCTGCCTGACTCCGCATTCGAGCTGATACGCATCCGACATTGCCCCCGCCCACCTGACACTATTTGACTGATGCGCATACCAGTACTGGAACATGCTGATGAGCTCCGGCGGCAAATCTATGCTCCTCAGCTTGCTCCACAGCAGGTCATACACTACAAGGTCGAAAACCTTGGACAGATCAAGGAAGCACGCATACACGGGTGTTTTACGGTCTGTGTAGTATTTGACGGTATGCTTAAGACACAGTATAGCACTTTCAGTGGACAGCCGGGGACGAAACCCGAACTGATTATCGTGCAGTGTTACCGATCTATTTAACTGTGCGTTAAGCAAACCGTCAAACACTTTAGCAGTTACTGTGGCAAGAGAAATAGGTCTGTAGTTACTCTTATCAGTAAGGTCACCAGTTTTATTCTTCACTACAGGCACTACCACTGTTTTCATAAAGTCCGCTGGCAAGTAGGAATGGCTCACGCATAGTGAGTAAAACATAGCCAATACCCTAGTAATGTGTGGTCCAGCGTGTTGAAGGTGCTCAATGCTGAGCCCATCATGACCCGGGGACTTACCTCTCGAGATAAGCCTTATAGCTTTAGCTACGTCCTTAGCCCGGAAGGCAGTCCCTGCAACCCGACTGTTTACGTCAGCATTGAGCATCTCCGTCGCTGTACCCAATGGAGACTTCACCGAAAATTGGTTCTTAAAAAGATTCGCGATCTCCTTCGGGTCATTAATACCATCGATGCTCACAGGAATGCCGGGGCGTAAGTTTTCTTTTTTGGTGCCCTTCCAGAAACCGCGGAAATCCCCCTTGCAATGTTTCACAGCTAGAGCGTCCATTCTTATTTGGTCCTGATGATTTTGGCACCATTTTAATCGAGACTTGAACACTCTTCTGCTATCGCACATTTCTTTATATAAAAATCCTGACTTAGGCCTACCACATAACACCCAATCGAGGAACTTAAATTTGGCCACCCTGTGAGCCTCGCTGACATGCTTGTTCCACCCAGCTATGCGCGGGCCAGCCCCGCCCTTCCCCGTGCTTCCCCGACTCGCCACTGCCGCGTCACGGAGGGCAGTTACAATGTCGGAGTAAAGCGTATCCAGAACAAGCCTGTGGCCACGGTCACTACAAAAACAATCAGCACAGTTTACACACTCAGGAGGGAAGTCAATTATTCTAAATCGCTTATGACACTCTTTGGTATACATAGAAACTTGTTCCTCACTTTTTATACCCCACACTACATCTTTATTTACATTAGTAACTTGAGACGTGACTTTAGGGGACAGTAATTTTAAATTACACATAACCACAAGTGGGAAATGATCAGACCACAGAGTGTCATACTTAACATCCACTTTAACAATAGCCTGCTTTGCCGAGTGAGTTGCTAAACAGTGGTCCAGCCAGCTGCCAGTCCCGTGCACATCACTTATAAAAGTAAAAGTACCCGAGTCTAACCCTAGCATATCTATGTCTATACATGACCATTGTTGGTCACTACAAATAAGCATAAGTTCACTGAAAAACAACTTACCCGGATCCGCATTAAAGTCCCGTTATAAAATCAAGTTAAATTTTCATTAAACGAACAGAAATAAACAAAAATATTCTTTTGTCAATTTCATAGGCAAAAAAAGTCACGCACTTTATCCGAGCAAAAGTGAGCGATGAGTACATCTGAAGAATTGAGTCGATCTTGTCAAGAATATTGCTTTTATCCAAATATAGTGTATGCGCAATAGACTGTACCTTACCTACCTTCACACAATATAAATTAATAAATTATATTCATTAAGATTTTTGAGATATCGTCTCTCAAATTGAAAGCACGGGGTGGGCCGATTTTTTTGCACGCCAGTGTATAAAGAAGTTGCACTAGATTCCATTGTACAATTTCATTCAAATGGATTAAATAAACCTGTCATACATATTGATCTCTCTACAGTGTGTAGTGAAACACAAACTCGACCAAATAGGCTGAATTTCTTACAGGCTGTGGCGGTCTGAAGTTTTAATGACCCGTTTCTTGAGTCCGGAGTTTTGTTAAATCGGGCTTGCGGTACTGTTTAACTTTTTAATTGTTAACCTTATTGTCATTATGTACTTTCTAATTAAATCTAAGATACAGTACTCGCCCGACACTAAGATGATTACAAACTGATCCGCAGCCTTTTTGGCCTCGCAGAGGTCTTTTATTTTTAAACTGTTTATTGTTGTTTTTAATGTTATTTTTTTTAGTTTTAAATGTTCCTTTTTATTTGGTATTATATTTTTTTTTATTATTTAGCTAAGTATTTTTAGTTTTAAGGTGTATTTTTGTTGCTCCAATGGCAATAAACGCATTTTTCTTTCAATTCTTTATTTTCTATTGCATAGCTTTTATCGCGGGCTTTGAGCGCGGCGACGGAATCAAGAAATTCCGTAACGAAAATAAAACCTAACACCCCCCACTCCGCCTACCATGTAGCTCGGCCGAGCGTTCGCTTAACGTGTATGTATATGGTACGACTGTACTTGAAATAATATCAAAGAAAAAAAAATTACTGCATAAGTAAATCATTATAATTGCATAAGTTGATAAATGCAATAGCTTTACCGCGGCTGTCCCCGAGTGCCACACGCGTTGTTTTTTATTTTTATTTTTACGGTTTGTATTTCCTGTGCATGTCCCAAATAAAATATTTTTATTTCTTTCTTTCTTTATATTTTAAAATCACATAGTTAAAGGTAAAAGCCCCAAAAGCAGGCCCTTGCAAAGGTTAATACTACCCCACCTTCATGTAAATCCAACATAACTTCACCAAAGAACAAATAAATGTACGCGTCCGATAATAGGGTCTCGCCTGTGCTAATTAACGGACATTTATTTAAACGTCTAGATTGTATGCGTGTTATGCGTGTTATGCGTGTTATCCGTCGCGTGCAAAGATCTAAGATAAACGTATAAATAGCAAGTCAGTGTAGGTACGTATATTAAAATAATTATTTAATAGTTTTCGATTCTGAGTTTTATATTTCAATGGTTTCTGGTTTCCTTTCTTAGATTTAATCCAATGATTTTTCGCAGCATTATGCTGAAATAGGAGCCTTTTTGGCCTCGCACAGGTTTTTTACTTGTTTATTGTTGTTTTTTTTTATCCTTTATTTCATTCTATACTTATAAATTATATTTTTAAATATTAGAATTAAAAAAAAATTAAAACGTTTAAAAATATTTAAAAAAAAAAAAAAATTGTTATTTTTAAATGCTCCCTTTATTATTATTATTTTTATATTTTTTACTCTTTGTATTTCCTGTGCGTGTCCCAATTAAATAAAATTCTTTCTTTCTTTTTCTTTCTTTTGATTGAACAAGTGTACAGAGGTATCAGGCACAGGGTGTATTGTTCACTCATCTTCCACAGAAAAGACAAAAGGGAAGTCCCTCCGACCATACGGGTGTCGTGTCTGGCGGGCTACTGCCCGACATTAGTAGGGTCGTTGTATGTATGCTATTCGCGCGGTAAATTCTGCTAGCGCAGTGGTTCCCACCTTTTTTTGACCAGGGACCACTTTGATTTCATTATTATTACCAGGGATCACAAGCAAAAAAAAATAACTGTATCAATTTAAAAATAAACTTTAATCGAAAAGTTTAACATACGTAATCGTAAAATTCAAAAGTAACATTAATTAACAAAACACTTATTTTTTTAGTAGGTTTTATTAATTCAGTTCGCATTAATTAAATTTTTGAGCTTGCAACTTCTACACAAGTTCTTGAATTCTTGGGGTAATGTTTTTACCCAAAGCTATTACACGCATGTTATCACTTACTTTCAATCGATTCCTGGACTTGTTTTGAATTATCAGTAAAGCAGAAAATCCTTGTTCACATAAATAACTTGTGGAGAAAAGCGTAAGATATAGTGCAAAGCCATTTCTCGAATTTTAGTGTATGAAATCGCTTTTTAACTCCAAAACTGCTCCAGAGAACCAGATTCAAACACGTCCTTACAGATTCTATCATTTTGTTTGAAATCTTGCACGGACCACATTTTAGCTCTTGTGGATCACTGCTGGTTGGGACCACTGAGCTAGCGCGAAGCAGGATTTTGCGTGACGTCAGTATGATGCGTAGTTCGCATGTGGCGATGTAGATTGTGATTTTAAATATTATGTAAAATAGTTTAAAAATAAAATCAAAAGAAATTGAAAAAATATCAACTACTTCTTTGCATGCTCGTAGACCCCGCTACGCAGCAAGCTACGGCGTAGCTAGCACAGGACTACGGTTGCGTAGTATCTACGCCCTTGGACTATTTTAGAAGACTTTCATTATAAGATGCCTATTAATTTAGCTGATTATTACAATTTCCCTATTATTCCTATATCATTATTCAATTACATAAACACTTATAGTTACTTATAGCAGTTTAAGTTATTAGCTTAGGCTAGATTATAATAATTTGCAAGGGTCGCGGATTGTTCGAAAGAGTTACCGTGGCCCTGGTGCACAAGCAACTGAAGGAACAGTTGGTTGGTTGGTTGGTTGGTTGGTTGGTTGGTTGGTTTGCTTGGAAGGTTTAGTCAGTAAAAGTCTGACACGCCCTCCCGCTCCACCCAGAGCTGGAGAAGTTATTTGTAGATTTCACAAACAAACAAAAAAAAATGCGAGATAATAAAGTATCACCGTCTGTGAAACTTTATCCTAACTACTATTATAAATGCGAAAGTAAGTTGTTCTGTCCCACTACTGGGGAAAAGCCTCTCAAATTTCTCTCAGATCTTAGGTTTTCCCAGCGCCATCCTACACCATCACTTTTATAAGTAAAGTCACTTATTATCCTAACTAATATTATCAATGCGAAAGTAAGTTTGTTTGTTAGTTACCTTTTCACGCCTAAACCACTGAACCGATCATCGTGAAATTTTGCTTATACGTTGTCAGGTATACAGAAACGGACATAGGGTACCTTTCATCCCGCAAAAAAAGTACTGTTCCCGAGGAAAACAACAATAACGTTCTTATGATAATAGATGGCGCCACGTGTCTTTCGAATCATGATTGAATTATAACCCGAATTGATAGTCAAAGTCTAAATTAACGCGAGCGAAGCCGCGGGCAAAAGCTAGTATATAAATAAGTAATAAGCTAGTAAGTAGTAATAAATAGTAAGCTAGTATAAAAATAACATAAAATGTTAGCTATGTATGTAACTCTAAAATGCCTTTAAGGTATTTGCCCTTAATCTGCCGACATCTCGAAGATACACCTCCGTACGTACTTAAAATCACAAAAAAAATCATACATAAACGTTTCTACGACAGAATTTGTTTATACTTCCTCGTATAAGACTGTAATAAAAACTTATCGAGTGTCACGCTACTGCAACACGCCGAGTAATCTTGACACGCTCCCGACTAAACACGTCTACGGCCATCAAAGTTAAAGGGCTTTTATTGAGGATCGGTGACATGCGATGTTTGTTATGGAGCACACAAGAAGAAGAATCTATAAATATAAAAATCAATTGCTTTGATTCAGTCAGTATCGCAAAAACTCGAAAACGGATCGCCCGATTGTGATGTAACTTTGGTAAGTTGTTGTGTGCGCGCCGAAGAAGGTTTCTAACAAAAAAAGTTTTTTTTACATAATAAAACAACCGACTTCCAAAAAAAAAAATACTACAAGATGAACAATACATTTAATTTCGGAAGTTGGTGTCTTTGAGTTTGTATTTTCGTTTTTTACCGAATTTTATCAAAAAGTTTTTATTTTTTCACTTTTTAGTTGCGGTACCTACCCCACACAAATTCTTTTACCACTACTTGCTATGTAAATAACAGTGACAGAAAGTTATTATAACATCATCAATATAAACTAGGTGGAAAAACTACATTTTATTAAAGCTTACTCAGAAACTACCAAAGCAAAGTTAATAAAATTTATAAAAAACAACCCCTGTAACACATCCTATCCATTACAAAAATATTTTTTGAAATCGGTCCATAATTGCCGGAGATGTCGCGTAGCGTAACAAACATACAAAAAAAAACAGACGAATTGAGAACCTCCTCTTTTTTGAAGTCGATTAAAAAGGCATTGCAACGCAAGCCGGGCATTGCCTAGCTATATTACAATATAAGTACACTCATGCAACAAGTATCTTTTGATTCTCTAGTGACGTTAACAGAGGGCTCTGTTGGTAAACGTTTTGTGCAATTGTTTTGTAGAATGTATGGAAAAACAAGATGGCGGTGATCGTTCCGATTTTGGCCACACGCAAAAGTCCCTTGTCCGTCCGTCTTTTGCGTGTCTATAAATATCTATAGAAAAAAAATGAATCTTGGTATTCACGTCTAAAAATCTCATAAGAAAATGGTTAGTTTGCTCTACTCAAAGATATATAAATAAACCGCGCATAGCACGTAGTTACTTAATTCCGATCCAGCCTGTCCCTTTGCTGGCCTCCCCCAGCGACGCCCTAAGCCGAGGTCCCTACCCTGCAGGGGGTGCCCTTAACATGTAGTCGCCTAGTTTGTAAGTTTTTTAAGCCCTGGCTGGGGGCCTAAATTTATTAAAGCAACTACAGACATATCCAGTTAAGCAGCCGATAACCTCCTAGGTTGTCCTGCGAGAAGCCAATAAAAAAGCACGTACTTGCAGAGCTATAGTCATCACCGAGACGACATGTTTTCATTGCATGTCGTTGTAACAAACATGATCCCAGGGACTTACCGAACTGAAAGACGTTTCACGTCAAAACTTTGAATGGCTGTCTGAAATCGCTAACACAAGGTATGCAAGTGTGATAATATACAGTTCTTTCATGTTTGAAACGGCTTTGCGTTTTACATTTTACACCGATAGATAGAATTCATAATGCCTTATGTTGCCATAAAAGAGACAATTATGTAATGTTCAAGAGTGCAATCATGGCAGTCTTGATGCTAACTAAGATGTGGCCTACACAACCTTTAGAAAGCAAATCTAATAATAATAGAATCTTTACGTATAAGTCGCCAGCACTTCAGGTTACCACAACTGTCAGATTTTCTCATTCGATTTTGAAGTTAACCATTTTCATTTTAAGGTTTAAAATCATTCGGAGAAATTTTAAGGTTTCGTGCAGCTTGACCTGGTGGCGACTATACTTTATTTTACACTATTGTATATTCGGTTTTTCATTAGAAATTTCTCAGTAACAGCTCGGACTGTGGAAGTTGGCGGTGTGATATCCCCGTGCCTTGGAAAGCACGTTAAGCCGTTAGTCCTGCACCGACCTGTAGGCCTAGACAAAAACTTTTCTGATAGCGTTAACGCCAGACGCTAACGTCAAAATGTATGGCAATGACATTACCTGCGGAAAAGATACGCAATGTCACGTGGTAAGCAAATGTCAACTCCAAACAATTTGATTTTTCCGTTGGCGTTAACGATTACAGAAAAGGGATTTTGTCTAGGCCCCCAGATCTCTTTTACCCGGTCGTGTCGGATTGCCGTTCCATCGGACTATGAGAGTAAAGGAACAGAGAGTGCACTTGTGTCTGCGCACACACTAGTGCACTATAATATCTCCCGCGCCGAAGGCTAGTCTCCGCTATGATTGGCAGCCATGGCCGAAATTAGGTCTGGAGAACTATTATATTTTACACTGTCTATTGGCACTAAAGATGGGTTGTAGCAGGTTATACACGATATCTGTTATTACTGTTACACAAAAATAACAGACCCAAATATCTGTTATTAAATAACAGCCTGTTATTTTTGTACGGATGATAAATACGTATTAAAATCTAAATTAAATATCCTCTTTACTTCTTTTCGTTTAAAGTCGCAAATCGTATCCGTAGTATTGACTGGGAATGACGGGTTGATGTGAAATTATAGAATTACGTTTATTTAATAACTTTTCTAGTAATTAATGAAGAAGAGAGAAAAATAGATAACCTTGCTATATTTCTGCCTTTGTGTGAGTGTGACATGTAAGTAACAGCCGCGGTAACAGTATGTGTTGGGATTGATAAAGTGAAATAACAGTAACAGCTGAGGTAACAATCTTTGAGGGTCCTTTATTTCAACTTAAATATAACTTAAAAAAACAAATGACAGTTGTACCTAGCTATTGCTAGGAACAACTGTATATCTGTTATTTGTATCTGTTACGATACTAAATATCTGTTATTTGTATCTGTTACGATAAATACGCCTCGCCCCTAATTGGCACGCATAAGGATGGAAACAATGAAAAATGAGGATCCTTCATTTATGTATGATAATATTCAATACCATCATCTATTATTTCCTTCTATTATAAAAGGCAAAGATAACGCTCTATGAAAATGTAAAATATGTAACTTATTTTACTTTTAGCAGTCACCTTCCCATCACATTTTACCACGGTATTCAACAAAGATTGTATCGAGTGACACGCTGGTGGCAAACGTCAGGGAATCTTGACACGCTCGCTTCAAACACGTCGGCCCTCGTAAAATTATAACACTCTTTTGTGGAAGGGACCGTGTTATGTGGCGAATTTGCTTTTTTATGGAAAATAGGGATTGAAAAATGCCACCGAAACTGGAAAACATAGAATGTCTTCTACAAAAGAAATATAATGAATTATGAATGTGCAAGTACCGTGCCATATCAACCTTCGCCTTTCCAAGTTTGTGGTTGATTTTTATTTTTCTGCTAAAATTACTGAAAAGCGAAAATATACGCTGAATCCTAAGCTGTGATTTTAAATACCATTATTTTTTCTAATCCCTCGTCTGTCTCCGAAATCCGTGTAACTTTTATAATACGCTATTTTACATGCTTAATATTTTGGGCTCTTTTTACCCGACTACAACAAAGCCAAAAGGAAGGTTTATGATTTTGGTAGTCTATGTATGTGTGTATATTTGTATTTACGTGTGTTGCACTGTAGCGCCTAAACTACTGAACCGATTTTGATGAATGAAGTATCAATAGATGTGTAATAATAATCCGGGTGATATAAAGTATATAAATTCTACCTTAATTGAATATGGTGGAGTTTACGCGTAAATTTAAGACCAGGAAAAAATTAAATTGAGATAATCATGACATGTTTGGTATCAAAAGAAAGGTCGTGACGAGCACATTACAAATATGTATACATATATATCATATTTTCTAAGTAAATAAATATGTCTAAATTGTTAAAAAACAAAAGTAGGTAAGACTGTGCTACGTACGTCGCAGCTGTAATAATAAAAAATATGTTTAAAAAAAGAATTGTCAAGAGTGAATAAGTTAATAACCTGACCTATGGTATTATTCTTATTTACGCTGTCGTAACGTTTATCAAGCGTTAAAACGGAAAGAATAAAATAAAAAATTAAGTTTAATGAACTGTAACTCGACTACGGAGACAAAAGTGATCTAAAAAGTAAGAAACAAGAAAATATTTCAGACAGAAATCAAGACAGATACAAAAATGGTCAAGGTGAAGCTGTGGTCGCATGCCATTATAATTTTGTTGGTGTTCTTGGCACCCACATGGCATACAGGCATGCGACCACGGCTTTACCTTGACCATTTTTGTACTTATGTCTTGATTTCTGTCCGAAATATTTTCTTGTGTCGTACTTTTTAGATCCATTTTATTTTTCCGTAGGCGGGTTACAGTTTTTTTAAAACTATTTTTTGAAATATATAATTTATTTAGAAAACATAGCGTTCTTTTACGATAATCTATTTTATATCTTAAATTGTCATCTTCAAATAACGGAATAGAGTACAACACGGAGCACGGAGGCGCCTCGGCGACCGCTCGTAGAAGTGGCATTGTCAACACTTTCCATACAAACCAAGCGTGTCCCGTTTACACGCACTACGACACTAATGACTAGAGACATAAATTGAAAAAAAAAACCAAATGTTTTTTTAACAATCTTGAAAAAAAAGCATGAAAAAAATCTTGGCACTGTCGTTTTTTTTTCAACATTTGGTTTCATCTGATTTAAACCTACTTACAGAAATAAAATCATTTATCAGTTATCATATTTTTATACTCTTGCAAAATTACCTACTGCAGAAAAAAACTTTTATTTTCCTGTTTTTGCTAACGTTTTTGTGATATCATTAAAAAAAATTTTTTTTTTGCAACTCTACTTGTGACGTATAGAAATTGACAGCTATGAAAGCGATAGGTGACGGAAGTTTTGCGCTCAACGATATTTCGGCGCCACGAATTTTATTAGTACCTCATTCCATCCTTGTACGCTGCCGGCGTGGCGATTCCGTGCTCTGTGCAGTATACAATAGAGGATTTTCTATCGTTGTGATTAAAAACAAAGATCATTTCCAAAACTCTCACCCTTTGAGCCTTCCTCTTATCAGCCCGCTGGTTCTGGTGGTAGATCCGTGAGAAGTTGGAGACAATGACGGGCACCGGGAGGGCGATGACCAGCACTCCGGAGAGGGAACACACTCCTCCCACGATCTTGCCTGCTATCGTGCCTGGCACCATGTCACCGTAACTGGGGAAGAAGAAAAGTGGGGTTTAATGTTTGCGGACAATTTGATAAAATTGAGAAGGTGGATAATGTAGTTAAATATTTGTGGTAGAAGCTGAAAAGTTGTGAAGGATATAACATTGGGAGTTTTTTTAAGCTATTGCATAGCTTTTATCGCGGGCTTTGAGCGCGGCGGCCGAATCAAGAAATTCCGTAACGAAAATAAAACCTAACACCCCCCACTCCGCCTACCATGTAGCTCGGCCGAGCGTTCGCTTAACGTGTATGTATATGGTACGACGGTACTTGAATAAATATCACGAAAAAAAATACTGCATAAATAAATAATTATAATTACATAAGTTGATAAAAAATGCTATGCAATAGCTTTACCGCAGCAGTCCCCGAGTGCCACACGTGTTTTATTTTTTTTTCTTCATTTTATTTTTGTCTTTATTTTTTATTATTCATTATCAAGTAACAATAGACTGATTATTAGGCACACAATTACAATAACAATACACAGACAAATATAGGAAAAATAAATTATAAATAAAATAAAATAAATAAATGGAATTAAAATTAAATTATGCCTCGTCTTGTAATGAAAAACTCAAGTCCATGTTCATCAAAGCGTCCAGGTGTTAATAAATATCCATAATATAAGGATAGCCAAGAATATTCATCTTAACTGCTTGCTTCGTATCAATTTGTAGTTGAAAAAGGGTAGTATTTAAACGCAAATCAAAAAATATCCTTTTTCTATGCAATAAGATTCCGAATTCCCATCAAAATTACTGATTGCACAGCAAAATATTCAACTCAAAATATCACTAAACACACTACAATTTATTATCGCAGCGTACAGCGATTTTTCCTAAAGCAAAAGCTTTTTCATCAATTTATTTTCTATTCCCAACGAGTACCACATTTTTTTAATTGCGTTTTACCGAAATCTAGGGTAATCTAAATATAGGGTTAGGGTTAATAAGCTGGTCGACGGAGCCCCGCTTTGCGGGGCTCCTATTTCTGTCTAAAGGGTTTAAAGGAACCTAACCAACCGAACCTCGGGATGCCACTGACGTTGACCATCTAGGGTTAGTATTTTCGGGAACATTTATTATGATTTCGGAAACTTAGTTCATTCTGGTTGATTTGCTGTGCAGTCAGTATTTAATTTGCTGTGCAGTCAGTATTTAAATGATGGAAATAAATTGATATGTGATTATTAATTTGATGTGCAATTAATAATATCCCGTTGAAAAATAAAGTGCCTTCACGACTTTTTCGTCGTGTACTGAAACTTTGTAGGTGCAGTATTTCCCATATTTAGCATATTCAAGGTACGGCGTGCATACTGAAATGCACGTGTAGTTTATAGCTCAAGTTTAATACAAGTATGTCTGTACCGTTAATTAGTAAGCATGTTGGTTTATATTCTTACTATTCATGTTGGTATGTAATTATAAATTCTCTTGTCTGATGTCATGACGGCATAAGCTTCCATTAGGAAGTAGTATTGGTCCAGCAGTGGACAATAGGTACAATGCCTAGTCGTGAATAGATCGAGGACCCCCATGTTGTGGTCAATATAGTCATCTCCCAATTTGATAAGGATCTGCATCCTAATTATGTAACACGCTGTCAATCACAATCGGAATCAATTTGAAGCCTATTTCTAATCCATTGCTTCATATGTTCGAAAAATTTGTCTGCTCTACAACGTAAATAACCCAATGAATGTTGTTGAACTGTCAAAATGAAAGCCATTCCTAATGTTAGTGTATTACTCAATTACCCTGCTGTTCTCAGTTGAGGATTTTTATAAGCTGAATAAAAGGGATAACATAACACTACACACTCACACACACACACACCCCCACATACTACACACACACACTTACTATTTTCTTTTTTACTTGTATATGTTGTGTTGTATGCTTTGTTGTCTGTGCAAAATAAATGTATTTTCTTTCTTTCTTTCTTTCATAAAAAAAACGTAATAAATTGACAGGGTAAAAAAAAATTACGTAACATCAAGTATTATTTATTTATTCCCTGAAGACATAAAGCAGAGGTTTATTATAGTAGATTTGTCGTCTGATTTTTTTTTCATTTTTGTTCTTAGTACACATGTTTAGAAGTACCTGTAAAGTGAAGTCTCTTTTATTTCCTTTTTTAATTTCTTTTTTTGTCTTGTCATAAAACAACAAAAATTGTGTCTTTTATTACGGGAGGACACTGGCTCCTGCAACACAGTTATAAATAGCGCAGGAGTCAGAGAATTCTATCATTAGTTGTAAAATATGTTTTATGTCAAAATTTTTTTTTTTTTTTTACATTAACCTGTCGATAACCAAAGTCCCGCTTTAAAGAATTACGCCACATCTTTCCACCATATTTTACCATCAAACAGATCACAATTATGACAAACCATGAATACTTTCGGAACAAAACGTTTTAAATTTTAACTTTTACACAAAAATAACTCCTATTTATCACAAACACATCGTTTGTAGTATTTTAAAATCTCACTCAAAAGCTTTTAGCGTAAATCCTTAATAGCCGAGTTGAATGCGCGCGCGCAAGATTGTGTAACCCGACGAAATATTGCGCGCACTGTAGCGGAAATATCTGTCGATGTGTGGGATATAAAATTTGGTCAGATCATGTTTATGATACGGTTATGATCATGACATATTTTAGTATGCTTATAGTATATATAAATTGAATTTTCGTCACATTGAGAAATCTTTTTAATATTGTCAATGATAAATGTCAGTAGTATTAGAGTTTGATCTTTTTTCTTCTTTTCTTTCTTTAATTTCCTTTTTTTGAAACGTTGCCCTACACTAGAAATTTCTCCTGTATTGTGGGTGCGTTTACAAACATTTAAACTCACATACACAAACAGCCAGACCCGGTACAAAAAAAGTAAAAATAAAGAAAGAAATAAGAGGTTGATTTAAAGTATGTTTTCTAAAGTTTACTGATACTTAATATCAAGGCTATCAAGTTTTCAAAATCAAACTCAAAAGTCATTTATTTAAACTAGGCTGAGAATCAGCACTTTTTGAAATTCAAAATTATATTGACAGTCCCCCAAGACGCGCGCCCTTCACCACTTCCTAGTATTTTAGTTGGGAAGCAGAAGTGGCGCAACAAACTCCCCAGTAGTACAGCTGTCGGTTCAGTTAGAAGAACTTGATTCTATACAATAGTAAGTAATTAACATTACGAAACACAACACATTAAATTAAATTATTTACCATATTATAATATGCCAGCTAGCACACGCCAATATACCAACAAAAAACAAAAAAGTATTAAATATTAAAACTCAGAATTCTATTCTCGCGATTGAAATTAAACAAAAATGTTCAAAATCAAGTAACAATCTCATCTCAGCGCAAATCAATGTCAAAAATGTAGGTTTAAAGGTATTTTTAACCGACTTCTTGAAAAGGAGAAGGTTCTCAATTCATTTGTGTTTTGTATATTTGTTTTTTTTTTTGTTACGTGATGTCTCCAAAAATTGTGGATCGATTTCTAAAATTATTTTTTTAACCCGTTGAATACTATAAATCTAACACAATTAAAAAGCCATTGAATCTCGCGTGGATCCGTGGAAAGGTTAATGGATAGGGCATGCCTCAGTCAGGGGTAGTCATATAAATTCATATCATATAGCCATATAAATTTTATTGACTTTGCTTGCGTATGTTTTCCACTTAGTGTATATTGATGATGTTATAATAATTTCCTGTCACTGTTATTTATATAGCAAGTAGTGGTATATGGAATTTGTGTGGGGTAAGTACCACAACTAAAAAGTTAAAAACAAAAAGTGTTTTATGATATATTGAGATTGAGATTAGATTACCAAAATATAATATCTTATTTTGTAAAAAAACAAATAAAAATCTTATAAACCAGAAAAAACTGTCATCAAGTAGGGCGTGGATCCTGCATTCATTGTGTCGATAGCCATTACTGTCAATAGCCTAATAGCCAAGGACCTCTCAAGAGACTCTTTGTCGGTTCAAGGGCTTGATGGAGAAAGCGATGCTCTTTGACAAATTTTAAAGGAGGCTCTTTTCTCTGGAGCCTCATCAGTAGGTAGTAGGTAGGTTGGTCCTGTACAAAACGTTTATGTATCTTGTACAAGTACATCAACTACGAGTTATGAAGCGCAGGCCACACTGCCAGCTAGCGAGCGAGCGAGCAAGCTGAGCGAGCATCGTTTCACCTCTATTCATACTTGGGTTCACACCCCGAACTACAGAGATAAGCTAGGTCAGCGATACAAACTATGCGAACGAAATATCTGACCATGGCACCTCCTCCTCACCTATTCGTTCACCTCGTTAGCGTAGCTTAGCTCTGTAGTTCGCGGTGTGAACCGAATTATGAAAAGAGGTGTAACGATGCTCGCCCGGCTCACTTGCACGCTCGCTAGTTGGCGGTGTGGCCTGTGCCTGAGACGGAACGATCCCCTTGCTCTCCCGCCCGCCCGCTTGCTCGCCCGTCCGTCCGTAATTTTCGGTGTTAACCTACATAGTTTCCTTCGCCTCGCTTCGTACGCCAGCTCGTTCGCTCGCTCGCTAGCTGGCACTGTGGCCTGCGCTTGAACGTGGACGAAGCAATAAGATTACTTAAGTATGGAAAAAACACGTTACGTTTAGTAGTATATGCCTACACTCATTAAATAAAAGCGTGAGGTAGTGTATGTATAGATTATTTGAAAGGGCCAAGGTGAACCAATAATAATTATTATACGAATGAAATGTTTTGAAATAAATAAATAAAAATGATTATTTCATAAAAATAACTAGTTATGCTAATTATGCTATGTAAGTATGTTATTACCGACTGCCTGGTTATTTTAAGTTACTATTGTTTTACTTTATTTTAACCCCAGACGCAAAAAGAGGGGTGTTATAAGATTTACCGCTATGTGTGTGTTTGTCTGTGGCACCGTAGCTCTTAAACGGGTAAACCGATTTTGATGCGGTTTTTTTTATTTGAAAGCAGATTTTTTTGCGGTGGTTCTTAAACATGTTTTATCATAATTGGTTCAGCCGTTTCAAGGTCATCAGCTCTTTTTTGTGTCGGGTGTTTTTAATTTTACTATTATAATACGTACTTACGTTTTTTTAATTTTGTGTATTCTATCTACGAGTCTAGTTGCCTGAAAATTAATTATTGATTGTATCTGGATTCTAATTTAAGATTACAATGGGTACTTTCTCATTTAGTTTCCACATAAAATTTTAGTTCTTGGTTTTCATTACAAAATACCCTATTATTAGCATCCACCATATTAAGTACCTTAAGTTCTGAGTTGAGCTACACGATTACTGACAAATGCGTGCTCTGACTGGACAGGCCCACTCAATCTGTGTGGTTTTTCCTCAAAAGACCATCTCAGACACAAATCTACATGGTCTTCACATGATCTGACCAAGATTATGTCTGGACTTTAAAAGAGACTGTGACCTCTGAGTTTGTTTCGGCCTTTCTTCTCAGAGTAGTCAGATAGGAAACGCCGACCTCATCTAGTTTTTAAAATATGATTGACGTGTAAAAGTGTTTGTTCAAACCTACTTACAGAAATAAAATCATTTATCATTTATCATTTATTGCAACATTTTATCGGCATTTACTCCGAATGAAGTAAAACTAGAAATTCAATATTACGAAGAAACGGTTTAACGTCAAGTGAAACCTAATAATGGCCGGGAAAGCGCTGTGGTGGAGTTATTTTCTTTCTTTCTTTCTTTTTATACGTCCTTGCTTTGCTAGTGCAGCCGTGAAGTTCCTGACACAGGCTTCGCTTTTTGTTAAGTACCTACCTATTAATGAAGAGAAAATGGTTACTTTTATTTTAAACTTGTAGTTTTATTTTTCATAGAGAATGTGGGCTATTTTTAAACGATTTTAACAAATTAATTTATTTTCCCCGGTTACTCGAAGACGGCTGGACTGAATTCTTTTTTTGTTTGATAGGGCATGCTTCCCAAGTGGTCCCACTGTCATCAGCTCAGGATCTGATGATGGGATTCTGGAGAAATCGAGGGAACTCTTCAAATATTATAGGCTTACCCATAGCGATTTGGGTATTTTTTTGTTTTGGTAACATGCAATAAAATCTCTTTAACAAAAAACCGACTTCCAAAAAACAACAAAGGGAAAAATACTTAGGATCTGCACTTAGCCCCTTGATCTTCAACATTGCCATGGATTACGTCACCAAAAGTTTACAATGCAAAACACCATGGTGCATGTTATATGCGGACGACATAATCCCCATCGCGAAGAGTGCAATGGATCTGCAGGAGACGTTCAGTAAATGAATGAACTCGAACGGCACGGTCTACGGGTCAGTCGCTCAAAAATGGAGTACACGGAATGTGACTTCGGTGGTGATGGAGAGACATGTTCCAACATTAACATTGATCGTACTACGCTACCCCGAGTCACCCACTTTAAGCACCTTGGCTCCGTTCTTAAGGCCGATGCCCACGTCGAAGCAGATGTTAGTCATAGAGTCAACCTGACCAAGATAATGTCTGGACTTTAAAAGAGACTGTGACCTCTGAGTTTGTTTCGGCCTTTCTTCTCAGAGTAGTCAGATAGGAAACGCCAACCTCATCTAGTTTAAAAAATATGATTGACCTGTAAAAGTGTTTGTACAAACCTACTTACAGAAATACAATCATTTATCATTTATCACCGCCGCATGGCTAAAATGGCGATTTCCAACTGGAGTACTCTGTGTCACCCGAATGCCAGTACGAACTAAGGGCAAAATCTACAAGACGGCTGTCCGAATCGCAATGTTGTATGGAGCGGAGTGCTGGAAAAACACGAACAGTCGAAATGAAGATCATGCTGTGCTGGGCGGGCGGACAGTCGACGTTGGGACATAATACGTAATGAGCACGGGATAGGATCTTTTGGAGGGGTTTAAATTTTCTTTCCCAAAAAAAAAACTCAAACACTTAAAGCATTTATTCCAAATAAACCAATTACAGGCACTGTTGAATTGTCAAGGGGTCGGTCAGTCAGAAAGATGAAGCTAGTTGCCCATTCCAAAGCGCAGTAGGTACCTATGGAAAAGAACGAGCAAGAACATGGATACTCTTTTAAATCAAAATATGGTTACAAAATATTGGTTACATCCTTCATGTTAAAATTATGCATATGAGAACGATGCAGAACGTTAAAATCGTCCGTAATAAAGAGACAAAAACAATTCAAATATTAAATTAAATTAAAATAAGCCGTGGCTGCTAAGAGATGACCAGTCCCTACTGACGGCGCCCGTTCATGAACATGACGTATGGATCAGCACAATTTAGCTCAACCATTTTGAAGGGAACTTAATGATCCAACTCACACGCCACCACCAGCGAGACTTTTGAGTGAGCATGACATACTCTCAGCCGCCAGGGCACATTCAAGTTAATGAAAGGCAAACCTAGTAAATGGTAGCCTTAAGCTTTATCCCATCATTGTAACTGAATAAAACATTGAAATTGTTAAAGGCCCTTATTTTTAAAAGATTAACCGTGGAGTTTCTTGCCGGCTCTTCTCCATAGGAAACAACCAATTGGAACCGTGCACCTAGCTTCTGACGTTTCATAAGTGCCCATGTAGATTTATGTGAAATAAAATATTTTGATTTTGAAATAAACTTAGCTCATTGAGCTATAGAGGTATGAGGAACAGGGTGTAAAGTACACTCAAATCTCCTTACAAAAGGGATGATCCTCCGACCAGACGGGTGTTGTGTCTGGTGGGCAACTGCCCGACGTTTCATGTCGGGACGTTGTATATATGCAAGTTGCGCGGTAAACTCTGCTTGCGCGATGCAGGATTTTGCGTGACGTCAGTGTGAAGTGTAGGTCGCATGTGACGATGTAGATACCGCTACAGAGCCATTGTAAAATGCCTATTTCGAACCTACTCTATTCAGGCACAGCAACCGCTCGATACACCTCCAGCAGACAGTTTGACAGCCAACGAGTCTAGATTTATCACGACCACACCCCCAGCCGGCCTATAAACACTAATTTGATGCTAGACGGTGAATAACCTAGGTATTGTTGCAAACTATTCGTGGAATGGCTTTTTGTATGATTGTGTTTTTGGTACTAAAAAGATATGCCTTTTTGTGATTTGGTAAGTAATTCGTAATTATGTCATTATGAGTAAAATTTCGTAAAGAAAGTTTTAAATACGAATGTGGAATCCATAAAAGTAGGGGAAGACCAATCCGACCGATGGATGTTTTCGCATGAAATATAATTTGAGAAATGACATGTTTGTTTTCTATTCATTTAAATTAAATTTTATTCGAAAAATTTCATTGGTTTCCTACTAAACTTCAACTATGTCGACGACCCTGGTTACTTATCTCTTTTGCTGAATTGAAAAAGTCACATAAATACTTGCTCGGACTTGAACTCATAACATGCATAAGAGGCGAGGCTTTAATCACTGGGTCATCACGACTACCTAACTTTGTTTAAAACACTCACAACGCTTTACAACTAATAAAATTACTTCACCAGTTTCGAGCACAAACGAATACCCCTCGTTTATGACATCGTCATACTGACCCTGAATGGAACTAAACTAGTACACACGGTGACATACATTTTCAGTTTTAGCTGACCCCGCATTGTATAGGCTTTTCGTACAATGAGAAGTCAGCTTATACTGGAAATGTATAGCTTGATATATCGTCGTGCTACAGCAGTTATTTTGTCGACGGTCCCGTACGTTTTGCCCTCCATATTATACACATTAAAGTTTCAACATTCTTGGAGTTCATTGCGAGAGAACATACGGGAGGGAAATTGAGGCTGTATTGTGGCGGTTTTGTTGTAAGTTTTGCCATTCTTTGTTTTTGAGTGTATTGGTGACAAAGTGAAATATGTGTCGTGTATTTCAGATTGCATTCAAACTCAAAACTCAAACTCAAAGCATTTATTTCAAATAAACCAAATAAAGGCACTTTTGAACTGTCAAGGGGTCGGTTAGTCAGAAAGATGAAGCTAGTTGCCCATTCCAAAGCGTAGTAGGTACCTATGGAGAAGAACGGGCAAGAAACTCCATGGACACTCTTTTAAATCAAAATATTGTTACAAAATATTGGTGACATCATTCATGTTGAAATTTATGCGTGTGAGAACGATGCAGAACGTTAAAAGCGTCCGTAATAAAGAGACAAAAACAATTCAAATATTAAATTAAATTAAAATAAGCCGTGGCAGCTAAGAGATGACCAGTCCCTACTGATGGCGCCCATTCACGAACATGATGTACGGATCGTTTGACGCATTTCGTTTACTTTAGTAGTAAGGTGAGCTTTTGCTGTTTTTGAGTTCAAATGTTACTACTGTAAATGAAAAAGCTGTAGTAGTAATAATGGTTATAAGACTAAGGTTATTTTTGTTAAGATGGCGTTATTTCGATTTTATTTAAATTTTGTAACATATGTAGGTACCTAGTTTGGAAATTAATGTCCAAAAATCATTATGAAACACTTTTTAAATAGTCAAATCCCAATATTGGTTAAATAATTACTTCCACTTTATTTTAACACTCGCAAGTCTCGATTCCGTGGGAATACCGGGTTAAAAGTATCCTACGTCCTAATCCAAGTCATGGTCTACCCATGTGTGAAATTTCATCTCAATCCGTTCAGCCCTTTTAGCGTGAAAGCGTAACAAACAGACAAAAAAAACAAATATTTCCTCTTTATAATACATTAGCTGTTGCCCGAGACTTCGGCTGCGATTCAAGATGAAAAGTAGCCTATGTTCTTACCCAGGTCATGGTCTATCTATATGCCAAATTTCATCCAAATCCGTTCAGTAGTTTTTGCGTGAAACAGTACCAAACATCCATCCATCCATCCATCCTTACAAACTTTCACATTTATAATATTAATAGTAGGAGTAGTACATTAGATTAGATGTAAAAAAAAAATACCGATGTACTACCTTGACACAGGATTTGAACCAAAACGCAAGTATCTCGTAAGCCAAACTCATTTTGACGAAACCAATAAGCGTAGATTTCCAATATTTTCAGATTCATATTTACACAATAAGTAATGTATTTCTATTCTTTATTACGCTCATAAAATACAAGTTTGCCCAAACTGACACTTACGTGGGTAGGATGCAATAATTCTCAACTTTACCCATAAATTAATGGTCCAACCCATATTTTTAAATGATTCTTTGTTTTCTTTTTATTATAATAGATGGAGGTTCGAAGATCATGCGTGGATGAATTATTTAAATTGGGGTCTAATTCTCTTGGTTTGGGATTATACCCATTTTTTGAGTAAAGAATTTTATTTTTAAGAGTTCCTTTGACTATTGTCAGATGGACAGTTTACTTTTCACTTACATATTCATAGAGCGGTCTAGGTTTTTTTAAAACGAAGAGACCAGAGGGCCTAGACAAATGGCATTTGCTTCGGAGCGATTCCATTTCTACAATCGCTATCGCTTTCGCTAATGTTTCCATCATACGAATCGAAAACTAGCGATAACGCTTGTCAAAAAGTGTCACTTGGCTACGCATCTCTATGGAAGTAATCGTTCGACGCTGTTGATTTGTTATATAGAATCGAATAATGTTAAGATTGTTTAACTAATTTCTATTAGTTGACCTATGATCACGTGACATTTCGATAGCATGTCAACCCCATATATTTTTGGCTTTTCTACTAGCGTCACCGCTAATCGAATGTCTTTGTGTAGGCCCTCAGTCTAGCTTGCCATAGACCTACTAGATGAATCGTCAAGTACTCCTTGTTCACAGTCACGAGCATAATTATGGGAAGTAATTTTCTCCTAGTGTTGATAGAAATCATTGTGGAATTACGAACGTAGGTATTAATGCCTGCGACCAGCCTGTTCGTTAGTCTGTTCTGGGAAAATCTCACTGTGAAAACTTAGTTGAAGTATCTGTCAATAGTGTCAATCCCTAGCGTCCGGTGGGATGACAGCTGCTCATTTAAGGTAAATCCTCAGCTGTAGCCCGCCAAATTCAAATTTTCTTTGGTTTTTTGCAAATTGCAGCTCTGTTTTACATTGTATGTTTATCAAAATGCGATTCGCGATTGTAGGAATGATATACTTACTGAATAATAATCATGAATTTCATATCAATCGTCAATCTTTGGATATTTGTTCCACCTAAGAATTTTTCAAAATATTTCATATGAATAGTGTTCATAGTGATGCAGGAGTCGAGATAATTGCTTGTTTTAACTAATACAATTTTTGATAGAGTAATCTTTACAGAGATTGCGCAAAGTCGAATCAATGAGAATTAAATTTCTGATTATTTCAATGTTTCTTCAAGCTATTTAAAACTGAACAAAACTTTTTTTCTATAATTATTCTGCTCTCATTCACCTGTCAACTTGCAAATGTATAACAAAAGAAAAATTTACACAATAATTTATGTTTTAATGCAAGCTGTTAATAAATAAATCGTCGTGTTTATAATAAAACCTTCTTCACTTACAAAACCAAACATATTGGCCATTTGCGCCAAATATATTACAAATAATTTGTCCAATTACCACCAATATTCATTTTTAAATGAATACAGATAAAACTGCGTTCGTCTGCGGTTTCCATATAAACATGTACATCCGAAACTATAAGTTTGTTTATACTTTATCTTCGTATAAAAACAAATAGTCTTAATTAAACAACTGATTTTATTTCTGTCCGTGCGCAAGTTTTTAGAATTTGCTTACGGAAAACGAGGACTGACTCCAGGAATTGTATTCTTTGACTTGTTTGTACACAGTCAGTCATGTTCGTGGACGTGCGCCGTCAGTAGGGACTGGTCATTTCTTAGCTGCCACGGCTTATTTTAATTTAATATTTGAATTGCTTTTGTCTTTTTATTACGGACGCTTTTAACGTTCTGCATCGTTCTCACATGCATAATTTCAACATGAATGATGTAACCAATATTTTGTAACCATATTTTGATTTAAAAGATTGTTCGTGGAGTTTCTTGCCCGGACTTCTCCATAGGTACCTACTACGCTTTGGAATGGGCAATTAGTTTCATCTTTCTGACTGACCGACCCCTTGACAATTCAAAAGTGCCTGTAATTGGTTTATTTGAAATAAATGCTTTGAGTTTGAGTTTGAGTTTGACAGCAAAAAATACGTGGTAAAAATGGATCATTGTACATAATAGAATAAAATAGAATAGAATACTCTTTATTATGTACACCATAAAAATTACAGATATAAATGTAAACATTTTACACAGGGTGACACAATGGGCGGTCTTATCGCTAAAAGCGAAAATCGATAATTCACTTGTAGCAGGATCTACAATCGCCACATACGAGCTACTCGTCAGACTGACGTCACGCAAAATCCTGCATCGCGCAAGCAGAGTTTACCGCGCAACTAGCATATATACAACATCCCGACATCAATCGCCGGGCAGTTGCCCATCAGACACAACACCTGTCTGGTCTGAGGATCCTCCCTTTTCCATAGAGTTTGAGTGAACTTTACACCCTGTTCCTCATACCTCTATACACTCAATTTCATTCAATGCATTCGCGATAATTATATCATTCATGACTATTTCGGATCAGTTTCAAGATATACATGGTTCTGTAGGTAAAATCGAATTCGTAAAAAAAAGTCCGTAAACATTCAAACAAATAGGATTTAAAGATGGCAGTGCCACATTGCAGTTGGCATCTCACTTACAACACTACTTATAGGCCTTACGTAGGTAAATCGATGATTTTAATTTTCTTATTTTGTTTAGTAACAAAAAGCAAAAAAGCCGAGAGTATCCCACGCTTATAGTAAAAGTGCATTAACGGAAATAATTATGCGGCTGAAAAACTGCGAAGGCGAAAAGCTATGAAAACATCAACGCGTATGCACGCCTGCGGTGAATCTATCCTCACTTTCAAACTGCGGGGTAATTGTGTAACACACTAACAGTAGGAATGGATTTCATTTTGACAGATCAACAACATTCATCGCGTTATTTACGTTGTTGAGCAAAGAAATTTTTCGAACATATGAAGCAATGGATTAGAAATAGGCTTCTAAATGATTCAGATTGTGATAGATAGTGTGTTACGTTGTGTGTGTAATTATTTTTTCGGAGAACTCATGGAGTTGTAACTGTACTGTGTTTTTAATTTCGTATTTTCATTTTCCTGCCGTCCAACCAAAAGGTTGGATATTTGTGTTTTCTGTCATTCTAGGTTTTGTCCGCAGCTTCGCCTGCGTGGGTAATTATCTCATGGGATCGTATTACCGGGATAAAAGTATTCAATGTCCTAACCCAGTTCATGGTCTATCTGTCTATGAAATTTCATCGAAATCCGTTCAGCCGTTAAACCGTAAAAAGATAACAGACAGACAGACTAGATTTACTTTCGAATTTATAATATGAGTATGGAATATGAATAGTTTTTTTTTTCCATTATCATGAAAAAATTGTTTCTCTAATCTCAATTTGAAGTGCATCTGTGTTGTTTGAAATAGTAATATCAGGCATATTTTGTCACTTTTTTCTTATTATAAATTTGATCAAGTCTGTTCTCGTTTTCGCTGTTATCGTGTTTTTGATTTCGATCTAAGTACAGGCCGACCAAGAAGTTTTAGTTTAATATTCTCTTGTAAGTTAATTATAATTCTTATGGGAAATAAAGACATATCAAAACTCCTCCCTCCATTTTTTTTCTACTGGTTGAGAATAAAGTTAATTAATTTTAGACGTCGCAAATAGCTTTCGAATATTTTGCTGTTTTGAATAATTAATTATACTATATGAAATGCTGAAATATAGCACTATAGTACACTAAAATATTTATTACTAGCTTCTGCCTGCGGCTTCGCCCGCGTGGATGTCGTGAATCATCCCACGGGAACGTGCTACCGGGACAAAAAGTAGCCTATTTCTCTTCTCAGGATGCCACCTATCTCCTTTAGAAATATTATCTAAATCCGTTCAGTGGTTTAGGCGTGAAAAGGTAACAGACAGACAGAGTTACTTCCGAATTTATAATAATTATTATAGTATGGATGAATTGCAATCCTACTAGCCTACTAATATTATAAATATGAAAGTTTGTATGTTTGGATGTTTGTTACTCAAAAACGGCTGGACTTATTTTGTGATATTGGCACTAAGATAGTTTACAACCTAAATTAACACATAGGGTATTTCTGATTTCGATATTCCCACGGGATCGATTCTTATGCGGGTGAAACCGCGGGACGCTGCTAGTAACTAATATCGTAACAATGAATATTAATTAGTTTTAGGTGTTCTAAAGCTTTTTTACACCTAATTACAACTTATTCATCACCTATTTCAGTATTATTATTTCAAACATCAGAAAAGTGTCCAAGATGGGTAGCTTATTATTTGTCAGGAGTTGAGAGAAAGGAAACTTTAAAATTCATGGTGGTGTCAGGGTTTAGCATACCGTAATTTTAAACCAGAAAACCTGATTTCCATCCAAGCAGAGCCGCGGGCTTGTCTAGTAATTAATAATCTCTACATAACTCCGGAAGTATTGCAATTAGATGGTAAGCGGGAGTCGGCCATTTTGTGTTATCGCGTCTCTATTGTGAAACTTTGATAATTCATCTTTATGATATCGACATCGCATAATAGAATGGATAAGGGTTGCTAGTTTATGTAATTTTCTGAGCTTTTTATTTATTTACAAGCAATTTTTTATACTGTTCAAAAATACACACACACACACACACACACGCTTCAACACACACATACCTATACATACTATTATTTATGCAAATACTTACCTATTCCTTTTTTTTTAACGTTTTTTAGGGTTCTGTACCCAAAGGGTAAAACGGGACCCTATTACTAAGACTCCGCTGTCCGTCCGTCTGTCTGTCCGTCTGTCACGGCTGTATCTCATGAACCGTGATAGTTAGACAGTTGAAATTTTCACAGATGATGTATTTCTGTTACCGCTATAACAGCAAATACTAAGAAACAGATTAAAATAAATATTTAAGGGGGCTCCCATACAACAGGCATGATTTTTTTTGCCGTTTTTGTAGGAAATGGTACGGAACCCTTCGTGCGCGAGTCCGACTCGCACTTGGCCGGTTTTTTTCTGTTATGGTAATGGAAGAAAACTGCGATGGATTATTACATAAATCGCGTTTCAGCATGTATTTGTTATAAAGAAGAAGAAAGAAAGAAAGAAAATACATTTATATAGTTGCAATCTTATGAGATAAATAGTAAACAAAAGGCCGTCTTTATTGAAATGATTTATATAATTATTCCAATAAAAGATTATCTAAAATATAACTATTTTAAAACCTAGTGTGTCACATAGGTACCAGAGTTTGTTTCAGCATTTCTTTTCAGGGATCAGTCAACAACTGCCGACTTCATCTAACTAAAAAAAAATACGAGTAAAAGTCTCTTAAGGTTGAACTAGTCGCGGGCTCCAACTCATTGGTGCGTGAGGCCAAAAAGCACGTTGTCTCATCTGGCATCGTGTTCTTTTTACTGGCATTGAGTGAAATGCACGATGATTTATAGTATAGTAAACCAAGCGTGTAAAAAATTACGAAAAGTCCTTTGAAAAATCGAGTTTTATGAAAAACCACTGCATAAATCAATTACAAATAAAGTTTATTGAACTCTTCGATAGTTGAGTCTTGTCAGCGCGGACTTTGTTTTGGAGATTTTACACATCTTTTATTACTTATTTACGCCCAAAGCTACTCTAAAATTAGCAAGAAAAAGTAATCTTTGTTGGCTCATAACTTTTTAATGGCTTTTTATTTTACTATTCTGTGTACACAAAGATAAAATTAATAATTAGGCAAACCGATATCATGTTTAACTTGAGATGTGCAATGTCAAACAGTGGAGTAATACTTTCCCGAAAATATTGTGGAAAAAATATCAACTAGTGCAACCTTAAAAAATCGACTTACAGAAATAAACATCACTTCATTTTCTACCAACATAAGTGGCAGCTAGCTAAAACAAAGACAGAAATAATAATAAAAATCAATGCCCTTTGTACGTAAAACCAACCAATCTACTTAAACAATCACCCTTCTGCCCCTGTATGACCCAATTAATTTCCCTACACAAAATAAAACAATTACCCCAATCAATACCACAAAATTAATATCACCGAAACACGTGCATCTACAATTGGAAAACAACACAAAACTTTCTATAATAAAACGCGCTTGAACGCGCGCAATACAACGCCATTATATTTCTACTAGTCCATTTCTTACAAGGCCAAGGCAACCCTTTAACAAAACAACCGAAATCAACTCTATTTTTAGGAGTTAAAGTTGAATTTTCCTTGTGTTGAAAGTCACTGACGTCACTTCAAAAATAGGCAGCCCTTTAACACAACAACCAAAATACAACTCTACATTTTGGGTGTTAGAGTTGAATTTTCCTTGTGTTGAAAGTCGTTTACGTCATTTAAAAAATTATGTTTCTCTTAGTTTATTTATCAAAGGAACTATTTCCTCATTGTAAGAATTTTAATTACTTACTAGAGTAATCGCAATGTGCTCGTGTTTATGTTTATAATGGCTGTCTGGTGCTGCGGTGATTACTGTCAAGTCGGATTGCCAAGTTTTGACATGCTCGGTAAGGCGGGAAAGGAATGGTGGACATGTTTTGAAGTCATTTGTGAATTCCGTTTTAAATGCGAATTTTAGGAATGAAGAATTATACATCTTGAAGTTAGTAGTAGATGCGAATTTGTTTTGATTACGTTTGTTTTGCCTTTGCAACGTTCTTGGCAATTATTGCAGTAAATGACAAACATTTCTTACGGCCATTACACTAATATGTATTTGTTTAGAGGTTTACTACGGTCCTCCTTATTAAGCGCTTTATGGGTTTGAACTTGGCAAATGGTTTGCAATTTGACGTTTCCTTGTAATTTTTTTTTTTTTTTTTTTCTATAGGCCTCTTAGGGAAATCTGGACTTGTAGGAATTTTTAAATCATACTTTTCGATATTGGAATTAAGAACTTAATAATGACATTAGTACTTTGACATTATTATGAATTTTTGGACATTGTAATTTTTATTTTGACATTATGATTAATATTTTTGATTTAACTATTTTAATATTTTGACATTATAAATTCATAAATTTAATTAAAAATTTCGTAACTCTATATAATATTCTTATAGTGTTCAAAAAGAGTGTCCTTGGAGTTTCTTGCCCGTTCTTCTCCATAGAGATCTACGTTTTGGAATGGGCAACTAGCTTCAACTCTCTGACTAACTGACCGACTCTTTGACAATTCAAAAGTGCCTGTAAATGGTTTAATTGAAATAAATGCTTTGAGTTTGAGTTTGTATCTAGTTCTGAGTTGCATGTACCTAGCTTATTATTTAATGTTTCTACACCAGCAATGGTAGTATTTGTGAAAAAATGTTTAATGTAAGAACTCACTGTAGGTAGCATATACTGGGAAATAATTACAGAAAAAAGACAATTAGACACATAATCAACACGCAATGAGAAAGTGTAGTGATAAATGCTCAAGTTTTCCCTGTATGGGAAGAGGTCTTTGCCCTGTAGTGAGACAAATTACTGGTTATTATAATCAGTCTATAATGTTGCCACTGCTGGGACACAGGCCTCCTCTCTGTGAGAGGGAGTGGGCCGCATCCACCACGCGGGCCCAGGTCGGGTTGGTGGATGTCACAGGTCTTCGATTTTTTTTAGTTTTGAGGGCATTGGTGATTAAATAATCTACACAAAGTTAAGTGCCTGCCTGGGTTCGAACCTACGACCTACAACTCGTAAGCCACGGCCGTTACTGCTTAGTTGTTATAAAAAACCATCAAGTCTTGATTTGTTATTCTATAAATTTAAGGGTTCCGCAGAAAGGCGCGGCGCGACAGCACTTCGGTGAAACAATTTCCTTGAAGTTGTCATAGAATTTGTTTTACTAGAGTCGCGTCGCGTCTGTTTGCAGGAGCCTTTAAGCGTCTCAAAAATCGACGCTTTTCCAACAAAGAAAAACAACTTCAGTTCGCCTTTGATCTCTATAAAAGGAGATAAATTACAAATTCCGTCTATTACGGCAAATTCTTCATATTGATAATATGGCCTCTAAAACATCAAAGGTGAATAAGATAAAATAACAGATTCTTGTTAAATAATTATATTAATAATTCGCAGAACAGAAAGACGCTACGTTTCGCGTCTTCCGAATATTTTATTTTTTTAGGGTTCCGTGTTGAAATTTGGAAGTTTCAGCGAGTTATACTTACCTATGTTAAGCTGTCACAGAAATGTGTCCCAAATCTTAATATTGCATTTGCTTTCATGGGAACACTCATTCATACATAATCCTTTTCTTATACACATACATACATAAACTCACGCCTTCTTCCCATGGGAGTAGGCAGTCACTTCTATGAGTGACGTAACTAAAGGATTTTCAGCAGTATCTACAACGCCACATGCGAGCTACGCGTCACACTGACGTTACGCAAAATCCTGCATCGCGCAAGCGGAGTTTACCGCGCAACTGGCATACAACGCCCCGACATTAATCGTCGGGTTAGAGGATCCTCCCTTTTCTATAGAGGAGGATTAGTGAACTCTACACCTTGTTCCGCATACTTCTATACATCTTTGAACTGATGTAATTAAGAACACCTACGGAACCTTACTTTTCCCACCAGACACAACCAATTTTCCCACTCAAAAACACTATATTGTTATAACTCGGAGTGTTTACATACGTACAGTTTGCTTATTACACAGTTCGATTTAGTAGCACATTGGATAGAACAAGGAAAATCAGCTGTTTATCACGCCAGTGAGTCAGATCCGAAGTTATTTTGTTATCGTGAGTTACAATCGAGTTAATTAGTACATAGGGTTTCTGACGTCTGATAACGTCATAGTGTAGTTTGCGCAGCGTGTTCGTCTATCGGTTGACCGTCATTTTCGATGAGTTGATAGTAAACTCACCGGTACGGAAACTTAACTACTGGAATTTATCGATACTTATTTCGTATTTAAATATATTTTTGACAATGATATTAAGCGTAGGAGCATTGTTTTTACAGTGTTTCTTATGCTTTTAGAACTTAGTAATTAGAAAATGACTACAACATTAAGCATGTTTTCATAATTAGGCACTTTGGCCCAGCGCACACCGCTGGAGGCGCGGCAGAGCGCATTTCCTTGTAACGCGCGGGCGGGTTCCGCGGGCCCCGAGCGGTGCCAAGAGCCCTTGAGAGCCGTCGAGCGGAGATACGCGCGGCGGCGCGCTGCTACTCCGAGCGCGCCCATGTCATTTAGTGCTGATGGATACTTTGTACAGACAACTCGCTCTAGTTCGTAATGGATGTGGACTGGGACATGATTATTATTGCTGCACTTGCAGAAGAAGAAGCAGAAGAATAAACACACGACCACACTAGTTAAAACTCTCCAGGCATCTAACCGCCAGCCAGCCAGGCGTGGGTTAGTGCGGCGGAGCGCAGAGCAGCACGACGGCGGCGATTGGAGCAGTCGCGCGCGTGCTCTTGTAGTAGCTTGAGGGCGCTCCGAGCACCGCGTGCGAATTTATTCTTATATTGACCGTATGTCAAGGTAGTTAAGGTTCATATTAAATTGTTGTATTCAATTGCTCTCCGCCGCGCCTCCAGCGGTGTACGCTGGGCGTTTTGCAGAATAAAAGGATCTTGCACTATCAATTTAAAAACACTATACAAAAGGATATGATATGCTCCCAGATATGCTCTATTCGGTTTAAGTCCACTACGTGCTTTAAATTTTAACTTAACATTTAACTTCTTGAATTTTTGCTTGCATAGAAACCTAGATAAAGTACACAAGACAACTATTACTTCAAAAATTTCAATGAAAGATGTGTTACAACGATATAATCACGTACGAGCGTTTGTATGAAAAGTATGACGGGTTGGCTGCTCCACTGGGGATTCGGCTCTGGCGACATGAACCACAGCCAAGCAGTAGACATTTACGATATGTCTACATTTGAAAAAATTGTTATTACTCATTGTAAGCAATAAGGAAACAGTTATACTCGCTCCATAATCTATAGACTGTCGGACTACCAAAACAACATGTCTTGAAATTACTTTTGGCAGTTAAAGACCATACAATCTGGAAGAAGAGACGAGCCCCCGTCCCAACAAGACAAAACAATAAAATCTTCGCCAAATTCTATTCCTGACAGAGCCACGTCTATAAAATAATAACAAACCATTTAATAGAGCATAATAATAATGTTTATTTACACAATTATGATTTAGTGCGCTGACGCAATGTTTCGCGGAGTGCCTCACAAATGCGTTTACATATGCCATCAGTAAATGACTTGTACCGTTCGTGAATATGACTTGCCCTATAAAATGACTTTTACCATTCGGGAGTATAAATTGTCCCATAAAACTGAGCATCTTGCCTTAACACATTTTCCAAGTCCCGAGATTATTTATACTGACTTTTATGGTTCATCCGATTTTGTGTTATTTTAATAATGATCATGTGCCCCAGTTGGTATCACTTATTCCTTGTAAAATACTGGTATTCTGCTGCATCCAGCTAGACTGGAAGCCGATTCCAACTAAGATAGGAAAAAGCTAGACAGATTTATTGACTAGCTGCGCCCAGCGGTTTCACCCGCATAAATCTCGCAACTTTCTTAAAAAAAAAATCCGTAAGAACCGTCTACAAAGTATCAGAAAACTATTAAAAAAAATGGATGAAATCGGTAAAGTCGTTCTCAAGTTATGGCGTGACCAAGGGAAAAGAGACTGTGACCTCTGAGTTTGTTTCGGCCTTTCTTCTCAGAGTAGTCAGATAGGAAACGCCGACCTCATCTAGTTTAAAAAACATAATTGACGTGTAAAAGTGTTTGTACAAACCTACTTACAGAAATAAAATCATTTATCATTTATCATTTAATAGGGATTATTTTTTAGGGATCCCTTCTTTTCGCATAATGTTCTTTGTCCTAATATACTTCGGCATAACGATTTTGGCACAATTTGTTTTGGGGATCCCTTCTTTTCGCATAATGTTCTTTGTCCTAATATACTTCGGCATAACGATTTTGGCACAATTTGTTTTGGCATAATAATACTTCGGCATAATTTTTTTAGGCATACATTTTATGTTGGCATAATCATCTTAAAGACTAATTTGTTTTGGCATAAATTTGATTCGCATAACGTTAGTAGGCCTAATGACTATTAGCATAATATTGTTGGTTAAAAATTTAATATGCTGTGCAACAAAAGTTAGTGACAGAACCGAATTGCTGCAAAACCGACACCACGTAGTCTTATTTGTCCTACCCCTAGAGTGTAATTTAAAATCGCGTAGGCGCGTAGGGGCGAGGCGGCCCGCGGGCTGAGGAGCAGGCGGCAGCGAGCGAGCCGCCGCGGCTGAGGCTGGCCGGCGGAGCCGGCCAACAAGCCGAAGCTGCGGTGGTGAGCGAAAGCCGTCTGCGACGATTAGCATGCGTGGGGCCGCCGGAGGCCCGCAGCGCCGGAGCCGTGACAGAAACCCTGCCTGCTGCATGCTGCATGCTTGCTGGTTTGCTGCATGCTTGCTTGCATGCTTGCTTGCATGCTTGCTTGCATGCTTGCTTGCATGCTGTATGCTTGCTTGCATGCTGTATGCTTGCTTGCTTCATGCTTACTACAGCGAAAAAAAAACCCACAAATTTGTTCATAAAAAAGTTATGCTTTAGAACTTTATGCTTAATAAATTTATGCTTTACAATATTATGCTTAATCATTATTATGGTTAGAGAAATTATGCTTAAAAAAATTATGCGTAAGCTGTTATGCGTAATTATATTATGCGAAAATATAATTATGCCAAACAAAATTATGCTAAGTTATATTAGGTCTTATCATTTTATGCAAATGGATAGGGAACCTTTGTTTTGGCATAATAATACTTCGGCATAATATTTTTAGGCATACATTTTATGTTGGCATAATCATCTTAAAGACTAATTTGTTTTGGCATAAATTTGATTCGCATAACGTTAGTAGGCCTAATGACTATTAGCATAATATTGTTGGTAAAAAATTTAATATGCTGTGCAACAAAAGTTAGTGACAGAACCGAATTGCTGCAAAACCGACTCCACGTAGTCTTGTTTGTCCTACCCCTAGAGTGTAATTTAAAATCGCGTAGGCGCGTAGGGGCGAGGCGGCCCGCGGGCTGAGGAGCAGGCGGCTGCGAGCGAGCCGCCGCGGTTGAGGCTGGCCGGCGAAGCCGGCCAACAAGCCGAAGCTGCGGTGGTGAGCGAAAGCCGTCTGCGACGATTAGCACGCATGGGGCCACCGGAGGCCCGCAGCGCCGGAGCCGTTACAGAAACCCTGCCTGCTGCATGTTGCATGCTTGCTTGCATGCTGCATGCTTGCTTGTTTGCTGCATGCTTGCTTGCATGCTTGCTTGCATGCTGTATGCTTGCTTGCTTCATGCTTCCTACAGCGAAAAAATAAACCCACAAATTTGTTCATAAAAAAGTTATGCTTTAGAACTTTATGCTTAATAAATTTATGCTTTAGAATATTATGCTTAATCATTATTATGGTTAGAGAAATTATGCTTAAAAAAATTATGCGTAAGCTGTTATGCGTAATTATATTATGCGAAAATATAATTATGCCAAACAAAATTATGCTAAGTTATATTAGGTCTTAACATTTTATGCAAATGGATAGGGAACCTATTTTTTATATATATTTAGATTTATTTTATAATTATGTAAATGGTACACCTGTAGTATTGTCTCTCCTTCTCCCTTTAATCCATCCATAGGTTATCTGTAAAAGATCGCTTTTAACGATAAGACCGCCCATTGTGTAATTATTATGGTGTGCATAATAAAGAGTATTTTACTCTACAAAGGCCTGTTTACGTGTAACATTTTGAATTCTATTTATTAACGATTTTAACTCCAATATTGTAAAAGAGATCTTAAACATATTATTAATTTAGCTTGACTACCCACAATATTCCCACTGCTGGGACTCAAGCCTAGTAATTCACCACGCAGATACAGTGCGGGTTGGTGAATTCTACATCACTTACATTATTTTGTTCTAGATCATGCACGTTTCCACACAAAACTACCACTCCATTTAAATTTTCCTAATATCCCTTTAAATTAAAAAGAACTTTATTTCAGACTAAGGTCCATAATTATGTTAGTATTTTGCTGTTAGAAACAAACTTTTTTTTTCAAACAATAATATTCATCTTTTGGTGACTCAGTGCTATTCAGTTTTCAGTCAGAAGTGAAAACAATGTTTTGGCACATACACTGACAGCTCACAGTGTGAACAATGAATGAAGTGAGTGAAATAATACGTTTTTATAAAACAGCTGGCTATGAAGCTGGGCCACCCAGGCTGTATACTTTTTTTGAAAAAGGATTAATTAGATACGAAAACACGAATGAAAAATTACGTATGTATAGTACGATTCAAACTTAATGGCGGCTGTGAAGTGCGCTATTCGCTGCGCAGTACTTCACCCCTCACCCCCGCTGACACGTGAATTGGTTACTGCGCAGTGACTCGCCACATACTCCGAACCGTCATTAAGTTTGAATCGTACTATACTAGCGTTTAAATTGTGTATGCAATTACTAACAAATTGGATTTTATGTTCTGGAAAATCAATAATTTGATTTGAATTATAAAAAAAGCTTTCTGCCATTATTAGTTCTTCTGAAAAGAAGCTAAGATATTGGTGTGAGAGATGTGGTAACCGTAGTTTTGAAATAAGAAGTTAGCCCACGTTAGCATAACATATTTAGTCCAGTTCATTTGCTTGCCCATATTCCAATTCATTTGGTATCTGCGCGACATGTTTTCCGCTTTCATACTTCTCTATGAGTCGTCATCTCGGCAGTCACCCCCTTTCTACCCATATCATCTTAAATACAGTCCATCCAACGTTTTTTTGGTCTTCCCCTACTCTTATTGCCATCTATATTCATACTCAAAACTTTTCTCACAACATCTTCTTCAGTGGTAAGGGTTTATAATTACTTTTGTTTCAACGTAATCCATAGCGCTATCTACTCTTTAAAAATAATATGGTTGCATACAAAAATCCCATGAATCTTTCAAGGAAGCGCAATGGAAATAAACAAAGTAAAAATTCTTTCAGGATTTAATTGTCAATAAGACGTGTCAGACGGAACAATGCCACCGCAAAAATCTAGGACGGAAGCTTCCGAAGGAAACACGTATGAATAGGAATTCCGGTCCGTCTGTCTGACATTATGTGGTTAACCCCATGTCACAGTAAACCTTTTTATTCAAATGATAAATGATTTTATTTCTGTAAGTTTGAACAAACACTTTTACACGTCAATCATATTTTAAAAACTAGATGAGATCAGCGTTTCCTATCTGACTACTCTGAGAAGAAAGGCCGAAACAAACTCAGAGGTCTCAGTCTCTTTTAAAGTCCAGACATTATCTTGGTCAGATCATGTGAAGATCATGTAGATTGGTATCTGAAATGGTATTTTGAGGAAAGAACCACACAGATTGAGTGGACCTGTCCAGTCAGTGCACGCATTTGTCAGTTATCGTGCAGCTCAACTCAGAACTTAAGGAGTTCAACGATTCGACGAACAATAATATCAAAGAAAAGACATTTGGGTAGGCCACAAAAATTACTCAAACTGCCAGACCATGATTAAAATTAACTGAGGAGAAAAAAAAAGCAACAATGACTCACATAGTCTTCACATTCACAATTATTTATTTGTTTTAACACACAATTTATTTTTTTATTTTAACTAATACTTGAAGAAAATCCACCTAGGGTTTTCCCAACTTTGTTATGGTTGGCTTCCAGTCTAACCGCATAATAAGCATAATCAGCCTATCATATTCCCACTACTGGGACACAGGCCTCCTCACTTCGAGAGGGAGTGGGAACTACCACACGGACCCAGTGCGGGTTGATAGATGTCACATGTCTTCGAATTTTTGGTTCTAAGACATGCCGGTTTCCTCGCGATGTTTTCCTTCACCGTTTTGAGAGCAGTGGTGATGAAATTTTTTACAGTCTAACTGGATACAGCTGACTACTAGTATTTGACATGGAATGAGTGCCTATCTGACCTCCACAACCCAGTTAAGTACTGGGTAATATGATACCCCTTGGTAAGACTGGTTGACCCGTAACGACTGTCTAAGATCTACGAATGACACCAGGGCCAACGGCACCACGTGCTTTCCGAGGCACGGCATATTACTTGCAAATTGAAAATGCTACCAACAATATAGGTTACAGACATGGTTTGCCATCCAACTCGCAATGGACTCGTGTGGTGGAAGAAATCCCTGTCAAAGAGAGGTCTGGGTCCCAGCAGCTGGAACATTTTAGGCAGATTTACTAACTGAACAGACAGCTGTGCTTCCGGGGATTTGTTGCGTCACTTCTTCGTCCCAGCTAAAGCACTAAGAAATGGTGAAGGGCGGGCGTTTTGGGGGACTGTCTTATGTAATTTTGACGTTCGGAAAGTGCTGATTCTCAGCCTAATTTAAATGGATAACTTTTTTTTTTCTTTATATATTTATAAGGGCTTTTACGCATAGCGTATGTTAGTCCCATCGTATCCTAAACAATTGTACTTTCACAAGACATTAGCCATGAGTTTGAACAAACCCTTCGCATCGTCGCCACATGGTTGGGATATAATTGTATGGAACATGCCTCCATCAGTTCTGTTCAAATTAAGGGACCTTAGACTTTTGATTTTGTAAAGTATTCAACCAAAACCAGTAGATATTTTTCATATTTCAGTGGCGCGAAGTAACTTTGCGAATGGGATCCAAATTCACGACTTTTTACTTTAATAATAAATAATAATAGCAAAACATTTATTTCAGGCAACAATGGCCCATAGACATATACCTTACAAACTAACATATCTTTATATATATAAAAATTACGTGTCACTTTGTTTGTCCGCGATGGACTCCTAAACTAGAAAGATGAAAATAAACTAGAAAGATAGGATAGCTTATATATCAATTTATAGTCGCAATATTATTTTATTGCAAATTATTTGTCTATTATTTGACAGTCACAATTATCTGTTAGCTCCAAACGATTCTAATAGATGGCGATATCTGTTGACTGGATTGAGTAAGTATTCAATAGATGGCGCTATGTTAAAAATACAAACGTTTCATATAAGCTACCATTTAATAGCATAACCACCACGTGTTGCTGAGGCTAAGCTATAACCTAAATTTATTTTGTAATATATGATATACAGTGAAATAATATTATAAAGAGAAAAGATATGATTATTTGTTTGTATTGAATAGGCTCCGAAACTACTGAACCGATTTCAAAAATTCTCTCACTGTTGGGAAACTACACTAACTCCGGGTGACATAGGCTATATTATATTATGCTTTGCTACCCGGGCGAAGCCGGGGCGGGTCGCTAGTATAAAGTATAAAACAAAACTTGTGTTAATAAATAACTAAAAACTATGTTAGTTCACTAGCTTGTTCTTGAGCTGCCTTGTGGTACTTGTCCGCGGAAGCGACGGAACACCACGTCCTGGCCCTGCAGTCTCGACAGATATAACGATAAAAATCGGTCGTAAAGTCTAATCGATGTCAAATTTCTTTAATAGATTTTCAACCTTATGCTTTCGACATAAAGTTGAAAATCTATTAAAAAAAATTGACAACGATACGACTTAGCGACCGATTTTTGTCGCTGTCTAATGTCGAACCTGCAGGCCCTGCGGTCAAAAATCTTCTTCCACTTTGCGGCCCGACATCTTATCAATTGGACTGTAGCCAAATAAAATATTACTATCATAATTGACGCCATTTATACATAACACAGAACATGTCAGAAACTATTAGAACGCCACGTACTATGGTCCTTAGGAATAATTATATTCCTTTTACATCTTCACATAATAATGACTTCTTATTTCTATCTGCAGTGGCTAAGGCTAAGAATACTCTGTCAATCTGACAGTCAATCATGCAACTTCTCATCTACATATCATGTAAAGTTGATCACCCACTGCTAGATAGGATGTCCACGGAGAAGATATATATCATATCATATCATAAATATCATAACATACATCTTTATGTATCTCAACATCTTAGTACAGGCACTGGCTAATAAAATGCACAATCAAATAGACAAAGGTGTCTGACGTAGAAGGGTCATGAGTTTCAAAACCCTGATCATCCGGCTCTCTTAAGATAGGACATGCTAATTTACAAAATAGTTAAAGTCTAGATATGAAATAATATAAGTTTGAAATCGCTATTACGAGCATAAAGCAGAACGTACAAAAAATCAAAAAAATACGTATTGTTTTGTTAAACATGAAAAGTGTTTGCCACGTTAGTTGCTCTATTCGTTTTCTTGCCAGCCACGCAGTGCGAAGCGTGGCCGTGGATTTTTTTTGGAAATGGCTTCTCGCAGGTCAACCTAAGAGGTTGTCGGCTACTTAACCGGACATGCCTGTGGTTGCCTTAATACATTAAGGCCCCCAGACAGGGCAAACAAACTTACAAACTAGGCGACTACACGCTAAGGGCACCCCCTGTGGGATATGGAACTCGGCTTAGGGCGTCGCTGGGGGAGTGCAGCAAAGGACAGGTTGGATCGGAATGATTATTATCAAGGGACGAATTTAAAGCTATAGGCTCTGCGGCGCGGGCTGGCTCGAACAAGAGTCGGGGCGGCGCGGCGTGGCCGTGGGCGATTCCGCCAGCATTTTTATAAAAACAAAGCTATTTACACGTGTGTAGCTTAGCCGTGGGCAATAGTGGAGCGGTGCCTTTAATCTATTTGCAGCTAACAGAGTACTTCACACTACATTATTTACGTTATATGATTCATACTCTGACGTCGTGTTTACCTCAAGATTGCACCGCTTTGTAGTCTATTGAAGTACATTGTAGTGTCGTGGAGTCAGCTAGTTTAGAAAATGTGGTAATAGCTAATTTCTCATGTCTAAGAACAGTCTGTCTGTCTGTCTGGAGAAGAATATATTCTCCATACCGTGAAAACATAAGCGAATTCTACAAAGTCGATCGAACTCTCGCCTTCTTCCCATGGAGGTAGACAGAAACTACAGGACGCCACCTGCTACGATCCTTACATACTCCTTTTGCCTCGTTTACGTTCATACATCTGGTCATACACGCACACCGGTTGCGAGTACTAAGCATCTGACCTTTCTGAAGAACTTCACCAATAAGGTCACTATATGTTCTCCTAGGGCAACCCCTCCCGGCGTATCCACTCACATCTGCCTTGTAATTTATACCTTTTGTTAGTCACCTTTCATTCATCCTCTCAACATGACCAAACCATCTAGGCATACTATCTTGAATTTTTCCCAAAGAAATGATAATGATAAATGATTTTATTTCTGTAAGTGTACAAACACTTTTACACGTCAATCATATTTTAAAAAGTAGATGAGGAGTATGTATGGATCGTAGCAGGTGGCGTTCTGTAGTTTCTGCCTACCCCCATGGGAAGATGGCGTGAGTTTATGTATGTATGTATGTATGAGGTCGAAACTATGTTAAAGTCGGCTTCCAGTCTAATCTGAATACTAGTATTTTACATGGAGCCAATGCCTACCTGACCTCCACAACCCAGTTCCTGGGGAACACGATACCCCTTGGTAAGAATAGTTGTCAGACTTTTGGGCTTCTGACTGCTTATTACGATTGTCAAGGTATACGAATGACAACTAGAACCAACGGCTTAACGTGCTTTCTGAGGCACGAAGGGGGTCTCGATATGTAGGTAATGGATGGTCACCCATCCACAAACCGACCGCGGTAAGCTTAATCTTCGATCGACTCGTAAGGCTGTTATTTTTAGCCACGAGCCTCTTTAAACATAATCCCTATACAGAGTGTAAAAAGACCCATCACATAGCCGTCAACTACGCATTCTGTACATCAAACTAAGTAACATTGCACAAAAATAATTGCTGGGAAACGACTTTTATTTTTGGTGTGAAAATTTACTGTTTGCGGTAGTACGCAATGTAATGCACGCAAAACATCGTGCTTACGGGTGCATACAACGTTACATAGGTCGTGGGGGTATTTAAGTTGTGTTTTAGATTAAACATTTGTTTTCGTAAAAAAAAACGTCAGTAATAGTTGGAATTTTGACCTCCAATATCTCCGTAACCAGAAGGTTCCCAGGTATGGTCCAGTACAAAAAAAATATTACAATGACGGGGAATACCTACAAGTGACTCGCGGCTTCGTTAAGTGTCTTATTACACCCGTTATATATATATATATATATACAGGGTTATTGGTAAAACACCAGCAACCTCTTAAGGGGTCATTGTGCTCATCATTATAAACAACTTTTACTATGGACCAAACCTGAAATCGCGAAAAAAATATCAGCTGTTCCCTACGTTTTGACGTGTTATGCGAATATAAATGTAGGGAAAATCGTATTTTTTTTTCACGATTTCTGGTTTGGTCCATAGTAAAAGTTGTTTATAATGATGAGTGCAATTACCACTTAAGAGGTTGCTGGTGTTTTACCAATAACCCTGTATATATATATACATATATGACGGAAAAGGTAACGTCTCTCTCGTTATTATCAGTCTTATTTTAACTACTATGGGAAGTGTTGGTTATTGCGCAATAGAAAAACGTTTGCAGTTCAAGTCAATTTATAATTTACGAACAAATTAATCACATTAGCGAATCACACACTGTAGGTACACGACACAACTATACGGATCGCGCGACAGTTTCTAAACGTGTTCACTGCTTAGCCGCCAACAACCAACTCTGCTTTTACTCTGGTCAAGCGTTATAGAAAGAAAGAAAGAAAAAGTATTTATTGAGACTCGCACAGGATTATCAGATACTAAACTAAACACACTCAAAAAAATAAAATGTGTTATGTTATAAACTCTATCGAGCGCTACCTAGTGGCGCTGGCGTCTCGATTAGTCAAAGTCAAACAATTGATTTAACGTATTTCCGACATATATATTATATCTATATACCAAAACAGAGTTCTCTGTTTTGAATCGCATTTAGAAACAACAATACTAGTCAGTTTTGCAGGCGGTGTGTTGTAAACAGTTTGTGAGTGAATCTGGCGCGCCCTGCACACACGACTACCTAACAAGCTATAAAAGTCCAGTATAAGCTGACCTCTCATTGTACGGAAATCCTATACAATGCGAGATCAGCTTATACTAGAAATTTATAGCTTGATATGTAGTCGTTTTTACTTACTACAAATACCTACTATATTATTATTTATTATATATCTTATAGCTCGGTCAGTTTACGTGAAGCCAGGTTAACGAACGACCGTCAGATGGTATTTTGCGTACGTTTGCTTGTGAGGTTTATTTTGAATTGATGTTGTTTCTGAATGAAAGGAAATCTTCCTTCTACTCAGAATCCAAGGATCCTACACACTATCGGACCCCGGCAGGCATCGGCCCTTTTGGGCCCCGTCAATGATGCTGATATCTCTTTGAGGCGCGCGTGGAACACAACGCGCCGTCGACCCGAGCCTGGTCCTTACCGAACGGTGAGCTGCCCATTGCTCGCCGTCCGCAAGCCCGCGTCTACGGTGGCCGGGAGTCGGCACTATTTCCATACTAATATTATAAACTCGAAAGTAACTCTGTCTGTATGTTACCTTTTGACGCCTAAACCACTGAACGGATTTCGATAAAATTTGGCAAAGATATAGATGGCATCCTGGAGAAGGACATAGGCAACTTTTTGTCTCAAAAATGTTCCCAAAGGGGGTGATATAGGGGATGAAAGTTTGTATGGGGAACTTAACATTTCTTAGGTTAGTGATATGAAAATTTAAATGCATGCTTTTGGCAGGAAATAAAAAATTCTTTGCATCAACGTTTTTGTAGAATCATCCCCCAAGGGCGTAAAAAGGGGGATGATTTTAAAATTCATATGAAATTATTTAAATTTTTGTGTACCTCAATTTAAGAGATTTAAGGAACTGGATATATAGTCAGAACCCGTATCTTGAGGTATTATTTATTTTAGAATTTATTTCATTTAAATTGTTCCACACGCTTAAAACTTATGACAATTTAAATTTATAAAATAACTTAGCTAATATGTAGATGTAATACGTGGTCAATGGCGGCGCCAGCGTGTTTCAAATTAATGATGATAATATTAAAATTAATTACATTTAGAATCATAAAATTCTGTTTAATAAAATTAAAAAAAAACACGTGTGGCACTCGGGGACTGCCGCGGTAAACCTATTGCATGGCATTTTTTTATCAACTTATGCAATTATAATTATTTATTTATTTTTGATTTATGCAGTTTTTTTTTCTTTTGATAGTAATTCAAGTACAGTCGTACCATATACATACACGTTAAGCGAACGCTCGGCCGAGCTACATGGTAGGCGGAGTGGGGGGTGTTAGGTTTTATTTTCGTTACGGAATTTCTTGATTCGCTCGCCACGCTCAAAGCCCGCGCTAAAAGCTATGCAATAGCTTAAAAAGATTATTTACATTTATTATCTGTCTGTCTGTTACGTTTTCACGCTTTAACGGCTGAAAGGATTTGGATGATAGGATACTGTTTATCCCGGTAGCACGTTCACGTGGGATAATATCCGACATCCACGCGGGCGCGAGTAGAAACTAGTAATTTTATAAACTCTGTAACTGTAGTAACTCTGTCTGTCCGTCTGCCTGTCTGTCTGTTACATTATCACGCCTTAACGGCTCAACGGATTACAATAAAATTCGTCACACACGTAGACCATGACCTAGGTTGGGACAAAGCATACTTTCTATCCCGGTATTACGTTCCCTTGGGATAATTTCGTAACTCCATGCGAGAAACCCGCGAGCAAAAGCTGGTTTAAAGTAATGATAAGTATTCAGTAAATTCTGGGTTATTAATGAAACATTCCAGTCAGATGAAAGAAATCTAATCAAATACGTTTATTTGTGATATAGATAAGTGAAGTGTAATTATTTTAAGATAAAATAATAATATTTATCCCTAGTGATATAATTTATTCTGATCCCATTTTATAGATCAATGAAAAACCTTTTTATTTCATCAAAGCTACATCAATAAACAGTAGTTTATTTTATGCCATTGTATCTTAAACTGTTATACCTAGTAGTAAAATATATTAGAAATCGTCATTTTTCTCTTGAGCCAAAAACAACACTTTTAACAGCTCTGTCCGTCTGTCCGTTTGTTTTTACAAAGAGTTTATAAAAAGAAGGATTTAAAATGAAGAAACGAAGTAAATAATCTTCTGTGCCTATTTTATATAGCTGTAATAAAACTACGTCAAATTCGAATTGAACGTGTTTCAAAAGAAAGAGAAAATATAGAATAGGCATAGAAAATATTGATATCAAGAGATTCATTTATGCATGAATTCTCGCAAAAGCGTGTCTCTAAAAGAAAAAAGAAATATTGAAAAAGGAAAATGAACTTCGAAGGAGCAGGCGCAAAAAAGTCCTGAAAAAAATAAAAAGTGGTGCCGAAAAACGAAAGATCGATCTTTGGATGGAAAAGTACACTGACCTCGTTGAGGTTTCATACATTTATCGGACACTCATTGAATTAATGTTAAAATAAATCAAACTCAAAGTATTTATTTCAACTAAACCATTTACAGGCATTTTTAAATTGTCAAGGAGTCGGTCAGTCAGAAATATGAAGCTAGTTGCCCATTCCAAAGCGTAGTAGGTACCTATGGAGGAGAACGGGCAAGAAACTCCTAGGACACTCTTTTAAATCAAAAATATTGGCTACATTAATTAGCTAAAAACAATATATTGGTATGTATCGTGCGTCTTGAACTGCGGGGTAATTGCGTAACACACTAACAGCAGGAATAGCTTTCATTTTGACAGTTCAACAACATTCATTGCGTTATTAACGTTGTTGAGTAGACAAATTTTTCGAACTTATGAAGCAATGGGTTAGCAATAGGCTTCAAAATGATTCAAACTGTGATAGATAGTGTGTTACGCAATAAGGGTACGTACGGATTTTAAAATCTAATAACTCCACCTATATCGTTAATTATTATCATGAAACATTTCTTATATCTCCCTAGGAAGACAATGAATCCGTCTACCCTTTTCTCAACTATGCTGGGGTCGGCTAAATATCAGTATTTTACATGGAGCGACTGCCTATCTGACCTCCACAACCCAGTTACAGGGTAACACGATACCCCCTTGGTAAGACTTACTTTTTTACAGAGGTCAAGAACCGAAAACGAAAGTTATCTACCTACCCGTTATTTGACGTCCCGCAAAATACTGTATATTGGGTCTTGGAAAATCCCAGAAGATTTGTCAATATGCGAGCACACTACTCGGCTGTCGGTCTGAGATTCTGCCTAGGAATTTATTGTTTTATCTCCTAGAACCGACAGGAGATAAAATGCTGGTAGGTATGGTCGACTTCAAAATTTCTTTACTACTTCTATTAGTAAAATAATGTTCTTTCATACCTATTAACACTGTAATTTGAAAACCTTGTAAAAGCCAATTAAATGATAAATGATTTTATTTCTGTAAGTAGGTTTGTACAAACACTTTTATACGTCAATCTTATTTTTTAAACTAGATGAGGTCGGCGTTTCCTATCTGACTTCTGACTCTGAGAAGAAAAGCCGAACCAAACTCAGAAGTCACAGTCCATGGGCGTACCCAGGGGGGGGGGGGGCAGAGGGGCGCCAGCCCCCCACCCTGGATCTTGTATGCCTACGTCACTACAGGTTAAGTGGGCTTTGTATGCTCGGTGTACATAAAAAACTTAAACAGATGGGCGATTCTTTCACAGGAATCGTCATATTAAGCAATTTTGCAGAAGATCCTCGAAAATTACTTTTTAAATAGGTAATTTAAAAAAAAATCGTATTATTAGTGTTTATTTATTTGATTACCTATAAAGCAGGATCTCCCACGGGTATTTCTCCTACAAGCTACACACACCTAATGTTTCGTGCAGCTGTGTTTATGTAGTCAAAGTCAAAGTCAAAGGCAAAGTCAAAGTCAAATCATTTATTTCAAATAGGCACATAAAAGGAACTTTGGAACGTCAAAATTTACAAAATAATAGAATTGATTCTAGTTGCCCCTTCCAAAAAGTAGTTTCGTATGGAGAAGAATGGGCAAGAAACTCCACCGTTACTCTTTTAGTAGTGCGTAAGTATAATCGATTTTCGTAACATAACGAAAATCGATTATACAATGAGAGTTATTATTTGATTTATATTGCATTAAGTATTTATATATAATTATTCGAAACGAAACAAACGTGAAACGGCTGAAGCCGACAGCACACAGCGGTCAACTTCATACTTCATAGTAGTCTTTAATCAACTTGACAGTTTTTTTTTATATAAGTAAGTTAGGTAGTGCTTCTGCCGATGATAGAGTGCCAAAATGGCGTGCTTTTTATTAAGTAAAAAATCATTTGATTCTCGTCCCCGTGTGACCAGAAGAAAAATATATAAATGCAATATTATTCAGTACAATCTAGTGTATTTTATGCCACTAAGTTTACCTCGGTACTTCGTTTGGGCAAATTTTGGTGACATCATTTCCGAAAAAAAGAATATCGAAGAATTTTCAAGTCCTCGCTCCATAACGCCCGTAAGGCTACACTCCAATTCGGAAGGTTCGTGTGTACGAGTATGATACATTAATATTAAACTTAAATTTAATCAAATAAATCATTTAGTTTTGTCTCGCATAAAAATCCCTTGGCATGCCGGGCCGCCGGTGGGCCTTAAGGCTCCCGCATGCAGGCGCGACGTGACAACGGAACACGACTCTTTTAGAAAAATTTCCATGAAGTTTTCATAGAAATTGTTCTACTAGAGTCAGTGCGCGCTATCGCGCCGTGCCTGTCTGCGGGAACCTTTAGTTTATGTATGTGTATGTACCTATATTACTCTTCTAATTCAAAATTCAAATTCTATTTCAAATTCAAATACTATTTCAAATTCAAATACTATTTCAAATTCAAATTGTATGTCTAATTCAAATTCTATTTCAAATTCAAATTCTCTGTCGAATTCAAATTCTATTTCAAATTCAAATTCTATTCCTAATACTTCATACTCCAGTAAAAATGAAAACGTAAAACCTTTTGGTACTTACATACAAATCTAGCCAACAACGGTGGCTTCAAAAACAAAATCAAAGTTCGTAGTGAAGTGGCAATGTTTTATAATCGATAATAAAATACTCTGTTTATTGTTTCGTCCGGCACTATTTACGATCGGCACGTTTTCGGGGGCTTTTGAGGTCGAGTTTAATTTTATTCACGCCAGCCGATAGAATCTGACACGCGATTCTAATCGATTTAGATCGATACCGCGGTTTAGTGTATCAGTTGCAATGTTTGAGAGTTTTGTTTGGGTTTAAGGAATTATGACATATTTGTTATTGTCTTTGGTCGATGTTCCTTTGGCATAAGGTCGTTGCTCATTTCTGAATTTTAGGGCTCGTGTCAGAGAGTCCAGTGAGGTAATTTCGTAACACAATAACAGTAGGAAAGGCTTTTATTTTGACAGTTCAACAGCATTCATTGCGTTATTTACGTTGTTTAGCAGACAACTTTTTCGAACAAATAAAGCAATGGGTTAGCAATAGCCTTCAAAATTATACAGATTGTGATAAATAGTGTGTTCCGCAAAGGGTGCTGATAGGTAAAGTCATGAGCACAAATACCTTACACTTACGCAAGATGCAAAAACGATTTTTGTCTGAAGTATTGGAAGATATTTCATGAGGTTACGAACATATAGTATTATCAAAACCATACTATTATTAAATAGATCTTTCCTCAAAATTGCAATTTTCATTCCATGAGATAAACGCTTTTGTATTTTGCGTAACTATAAGGTATTTATGCTTGTGACTGTAGGTAAATACTTAGGCACTCTTCACCAGACAAATTCAAAACACTAACAGAATTTTCATGAATTTATGTTCCAGATAAGTTCACCGAAACTTATCCGAAGGTGAATACACAAATCTATTACGGCGCGGTAAGAAGCAAATTGTTAGGTAATTGAAAATTAGCGCATCGCGGCGGTTCCAAACGGCGATTCGTTTGATGTTAGTTGAATCGAATGACCACTGTAATAAAAGTAATTTAGCAGTTTTAATTAAGTTAAAAAAATAATTGCACGTCTCTGTGGTATAATTTTTAGGTATTTCTTTAGTCGATTGAATTTCCTTTATTATTATTACATAAAATATGATAGTTTACGCTCAAAATTTTGAGAATTAAAAAGCAAAAAAAAGAAATTTCGAACTCGTTTCTACGATTTTTTTATCATGATACTGTTTTATTTCTATGAAATATGTTTGAGTAAGTCTTTTCTTTGAACATTTTACAATACACTCAATTTCTGACTTGTAATATGTACCAATACGCCTAACCATGCGACAAAAAACGAACTGCCTAACTGCCTTTGGGCAGCGCCTTTTAATAGTATTCATAAATCCATCCAATATTTTGTAGCAAGAAAATAATGTAATATAAACCGGCGTGCGTGTATGACCAGCGGGGTAATTACGTAACACACTGACAGTAGGACGGGGTTTCATTTTGACAGTTCAACAACATTCATTGCGTTATTTACGTTGTTGAGCAGACAAATTTTTCGAACCTATGAAGCAATGGATTAGCAATAGGCTTCAAAATGATTCAGATTGTCATAGATAGTGTGTTACGTAATTAGGGTGTATATGCATATGTGAACGTAAACGAAGCAAATTAAGTATGTACGGATCGTAGCATTTGGCGTTCTGAAATTTCTGCCTACCCCCATGGGAAGAAGGTGTGAGTTTATGAATGTTAAATAATGTAGTGTCTTTTCAATTGGCACATTGGCTGAATGATTAGTTTCTGCGCTGCGGTTCGTGTGTCGCTCAGGACAAATATTTGTTCTACTTCTGCTTACTACAGAACAGCATCTTAATTGCGCAATACACTATCAATCACAATCTGAATCATTTTGAAGGATATTGCTAATCCATTGCATCATATGTTCGAAAAATTTATTTACGCAACAACGTAAATCACGCAATGAATGTTGCTGAACTGTCAAAATGAAAGCCATTCCTACTGTTAGTGTGTTACGCAATTACCCCGCAGATATATGCATGATTGGTGTTCCGGGTTGTGTGTTTAATGGTGATTTTATGCGTGTTGGTAAACGCACCTAAATAATAATTATGTAAAAAGGAACCCTAGTGGGATAAAACTTTCTAAAGATAGAACAAAAACATTCTGTATTTTTTTTTATTTGCTAACTTTCTCGATGCAAAATAAACATATAATCTCGATTTTTTATATTATTAATTTTAGCGTTTATTTTAAACACTATGTTAATTTTAAATTTTAGAATCATAAAACTAAAGTGTCATCTTTGCACACGCACACACCGTATATCCAATGCCACTTGAAATATCCTCCAGTCCAGACGTCATAGGCATTCTGGAATGACATAGCGTTAAATTAGAGTCAAATAGACATCCAATTAATTCTAAAATACATACCGACTTACATATTCAGTACACAGAGACTTTCGATTTTTCACCTCATAATGGCGTGTTTAATTTTAAATCTAACGTCAGTGCACTTGACGTCAAAGGTTTTTCTACGTCTTGATCCAAACAAAAGCAGGTAAAACGTTTAAAAACAACAACAGATTTTACGATTTATTCTATTATTGGATGAAAAATACAATTCCTCAAAGAAAACCGCGCCGCCATTTTCCTTCACTACTGGAACGTTCTAAAATTAAAATCAAACTGACAGATGTCATCGAAATTTGAATTTGGACCGTCAGCTGCAGTATAACGTCATAGGCCTGCAGTGACAAGTCGACAAATTGCGATGCAGATGTACTTATGTACTATAATTAAAGATGGCGATTAGATACCTCGCGTATTTGGCAGAGAAACGATCTTGAAATAGAGAAATGATTTTCATTTGATTTATTTATAACTAGCGTTTAGTTATCTATACAAGTATGAAAGTGAAAATGGAGTACCTTGCTACTGAAGTGTGTGAGCGAAACGTTTGGAAGAATTGATTTTAAACACACATAACATAAAATCACGCCTGTATTCCCCGAAGGGTTAGGCAGAGGTGTACCTATAGTACACCCACATTTCGCCAGTTATGTTTAAGTCCCATGTAATAGGGAGCGAGCCTATTGCCATCAACCGGGCACACATCCAGACTCCGGGCTGCTACTGAGAAATTCCAGATGGAAAAACCCAATAAAACTTTGCCCGACCCGGGAATCAAACCCAGGACCTTATGCTTAGCAGTAGCGCTTGCGACCACTAGACCAACGACGCAGTCTCAAAATTGTGATTATAAAATGAAACTTAATTGAATTTAGACCCAGTTAAACTTACCTAATTTTAATTTTAATTTACTTTAGAGACTGCAAAAATCCAATTTTTCGTAACTATATAATGTACTCTGTGTTCGTAACTGTCTTCGAGCGAGGCCATGCGTCAACTGCCCAGCGCCGGGGACGCGCGAGCGCCGCGGCACGTTATCGCTCTCCCTCTCTTATGCCCCGAGTGTATAGTCGTTGAAGCGAGAGGGAGGGCCCGCGCGGCGGCGCCCGGAAGTGCGGGGGCATGAATTGTTTGCGACAGACTCCCCCTCTAGTCCAGGAGAACGCCCTCGTTCCTGGACTGGCTCATTGCCCTTGTGCTTCGGGCGTCCGCGACGTCGCTTGGGAATGACAGGATTAGATGGTACGTCGCTTCCAGTACCGCTGTCTACAAAAGGCGTCAAATCCTGTGCATGGTATTTTCCTAAGGATTCCTCAGGGTTCCCTATTGGCGAGATAAGATAAGTGGTAGGGCTGACCTTCTTTGTTATAAGATACGGTCCATCCCGTTTGGGCACAAATTTAGCAGTGAGACCCTTGCTACCTTGACTCAGTACATGTGACCGGACCAGAACCTTATCTCCGACCTCGTACGTTGGACTAGGTCGACGGGATCGATCAGCAACCTTCTTAGACTGATCTTGCTGTAATTCGACTCTTTCACGAACTGCAGATAAAGAGTTGATAAAAGATCTTAAGTAGGGAGTAATTTGGGGAAGAAAGTTCTCTTTATCGAGTATCGCCCTCAAATCATGACGAGCTTCTGTGGGGGACCTCATTTCTCTGGCAAACATGAGATATGCGGGAGTGACACCAGTGATTCTACATACCGCGCTATTCATAGCGAAACGAATCATTGGGAGTTTCACAGGCCAAGAGCAATGGTTATTCTCCACGAGTTGTGAGAGCTGAGCCTTGAGGTCTCGATTCTTACGTTCGGCGGGGTTTCCCTCCGGATGATAAAGTGGCACAAAGTTTTGTTTGATCCCTAAGATGAACATACATTGTTGCATGACAGCCCCGACAAATTGTACGCCGTTATCAGATGTGACCCTGCGCGGTAAGCCGTATCGGAGAAAATATTCCTCGGTGAGAGTACGGGCGCAGGCCTCAGCAGTCGCTTCCTGAAGGGCGTAGAGCTCTACCCAACGTGTGGCGGTGTCTTCAACTAGAAGTATCCATCTCTCACCGTTCTCTCCTTCAGGTAAGGGACCGAAGAGGTCTACTGCTAGGACCTCATTCCGTTGCTGCATCACAGGCGTCTGTAGTAATCCAGAGGGTTTTTCATTGGTAGCCTTATATCGCTGACAATCGACACAGGCCTTCACATAATCTATAATGGTTCTTCGCATTCCGGGAAAATAATAGGACTGGGCGATCTTGTGGTAAGTACGATCGATTCCAGAATGTCCCGCTAGAGGTGAATCGTGGCACTCTTTCAAGATCTCGGGACGGAGTGAAATTGGAATAACAAGTTGAGGAGCCTCGCTATCTGAGTCGGGATTATACCGGTATAGTACTCCTTGTGATAACAGGTACCCGCGCTCCGTCCATCTACGAGATGCCACTTCGTCTGGGCTCTCCATTTCTTTGATAATTTTGTCAACCTCCGGGTCAGCAAGCTGTTCCCGCCTTAACTCCGCAGGGCTCTTAGTGGGAAAATCAATTATCACTGAGCAAATACCGCAACTGTCACGGGTATCTTGTGAGCATATCGGCCTACTCAGCGTATCTGCCACTACATTTGCCTTTCCCGGGGTGTACTGATACTGAATGTCGAATGATTGTAGCTTGAGGGCCCACCTCACCAAACGACCTGTAGGAGACTTTAGCGTCATCAGCCAACGAAGAGGTTGGTGGTCGCTACCAATAATCACCGGATGTCCGTCTAGGTAACATCTAAATCGCTCCACCGCCCACACTACCGCTAAGGCCTCTCGTTCGGTTGTAGAATAGTTACGCTCAGCAGTGTTCAGAAGACGGCTGGCGTATTCAATGGGTCTTTCCTCCTTGTCCTCCCCCTGGAGTAAAACGGCTCCGATGGCATAATTGCTCGCGTCGGTGCGAAGGACGAAGGGGCGATTAAAGTCAGCCTGGATTAAGATTGGTGCTGAGGTAAGAAGTCGTTTCAGCTCGTTAAAAGCAATAGTCTGAGCTGAATCCCAGGTCCAGGTCTGATGCTTTCTTGTTAGCCTCGTAAGTGGCTCTGCTACAGAGGAGAAATTCGGGATAAATTTCCTGAACCAAGAACAGGTTTGTAAAAATGTCCGTAGATGTTTCAAGTTGCTTGGTTCCTTCATATCTAGTACAGCTTGAACCTTTTCAGGATCGGGTGAGACGCCCTGTTGGGTAATTACGTGTCCCAGGTACTTGACGCTTCCCCTTGCGAAAACGCACTTCTCCCGGTTGACTCGCAACTTGAATTCGCGAAGCCGACTGAATACAGCCTGGAGATCCTGGAGATGCTGCTGGAAACCTTCAGATATGATCAGCAGGTCATCTAAATATGCGAGGATTGTCACATTGGCTAGGGATGAACAGGAGCGCAGACGATCGATCAGCCGTTGAAAAGTAGCCGGAGCGTTTTTGAGACCAAAGGGCATGCGCTTGAAGCGAAAAGTTCCCAATGGGCTAATGAACGCGGTTTTATCTCTATCCTGCTCATTTACACTAACCTGCCAGTAGCCGGATCTCAGGTCTAATGTACTCATATAACAGTTCCTCTTTGTTGACTGTAACAAATCATCAATCAAAGGCATTGGGTAATGGTCGGTTTTGGTCACGGCGTTAAGACGTCTGTAATCTACGCAAAAACGGGTGCTGCCGTTCGCCTTAGGAACCAGTAGAGCTGGTGAACACCATGCAGACTCACACTCTTCAATGATGTTGTCCTTCAGCATCTTCTCAATCTCCTGACGCATAAGCTCCTTCTTGGCAGGAGTCAATCGGTACGGAGGTACATAGATAGGAGGATTCTCACCTGTATCAATACGGTGCTCAGCAAACGGGGTAGGCTCTCCCCCTGGCTGGAAAATGTCCGTATTGGTAACCAAGGTCTGCGCTAGCAGGTTCCGGTCAGGTGGGTTTAACAATGTACCTTCGTCGTCCCGAAGTACGTCAGCAGAGGAACAAGCCAGCTCTGGTGATAAGGAGGGTTCAAAACGCATCATATACTGAACGCGGCTGTTATTAGAAAAATACCAGCATTCCCGGGAAAAATCCATGACTACTTCGGCGGCAAACAAGAAATCCATGCCGAGCAACGTTTCATTGTTAAGCGCTTCAGGGAGGATAAGAAAAGGAGTTCTAATGACCTTCTCCTCTAAATGCACGTCAAGAGTAGTCATGAGCACGGCTACGTCGCGAGCGTGTCCATCGGCAAGCTTAATACGTCTTCGCGCCGGTTCAAGAGGGTGTCCCCTTCGACAGAGGAGGGTGTGCAGTGTATGGCCCGCAATACAATGTTTGGCACCGGTGTCAACTAACGCGGTCCCCGACGCGCCTAAAATTTTTATATCGAAAATCGGCCGCAAAACTTTTCTGTCGGAGCTCTTACCGGCGCGCGCGCTCTCTACACATATGTCACTACACACCATATTAATATTTAACACATTCTTAGAAACATCATTACAACAAAATAAATCATTTTGCAATGAATTACAAAAATGGCTGTTACGCCCCTTTACGTTGAGGGAATTATTATTAAAAACATGATCTTTTTTTGAATAATCACAAAAATGGTTCGTATGTTTTATCGCATTACGGTCGTTACTACAACATTTCCGATTTTCTGCAAAGGTACAAAAATCGTCCTTACGCCCTTTTACATTAGGAACGTTATTATAACAAAAGTAATCATTGTCTGAAAAATTACATAAACGATCGTTATTATTATCGATCTTGTAGCTGGTCATGTGATCGTTCGACAAATTGTTATCCGAAAAATTACTCTGTACAGAATAACATTTATTATTATAAGACATTTCAGTTTGACTGTACGCAGGCTGACTCGAACTATCACGAGACCAGTTATTATTTTCTTGAACGAGACAACAAACACCTCCATCAACGTTTTTAAAACAAGAATGCGTAGTATTAGATTTAGTATGGTTCAAATCTTCACAACAATGTTTATCAAAACACTTCTCTACGCTATTATAAACATTTTCGGAACACGCAATATGATCACGATTTTTAGACTTTTGTATTTGAGTGTACTTTAGATTCGTTTGCAGACTAGTATCAACACTATAAAAACTTGATTCGTTGTTACACTTTTTGCACGATTCACGAGTAACATTTTTAGATCCGCACTTGTAACACGAAACCGAATTATTAGAATCAACCGCTGACTCACCTTTGTCCGCCAACTTACGACACTGGTCACGCTTGTGTCCGTAGCGTTTACAATACGCACAAAACGGTCGTTGCTGTTTAGGTGACGCTGCAGCTGGTGCGTGTTCATCACGCGGTGTTGCGGCGGTGGCACGCGCGTGCGATGCGCGCTGTGCGCGCAACTCGTTAGAAACCTGCGCGGGCGTGTCCTGCGGGCGCGCGGCGGAGGGTGGCGCGCTGTCGCCGCGTGGCGTGATAGCTGTCCCGTGTACCGATCTCACGCTTGCAGCGGAGTTTGATGTTCGCGCGTCGTTCATTGCGGCCTGAGTAGGTGTTTCGGTTGCGCTATGTCTCGTACGCGAAGCAATGGATGCGGCGTTTTGCGATTCTCGCTTTGTCGATTCGTTTAAGGAATCTTCGATACTTCTAGATTTCGATAGCAACTCGGAAAAATTACTAACCTCTTCGCGTCGTAATCTTTTACGGATTTTCCGGTGTAATAGACCGTAAATCATATCAAGTTGCACCTTGGTAGACAGGTCGTTCGCTGGTAGGCGTGTTAGGAGGGCTCGCTTCTTCGCTACGAAGATATCTGTTCGTTCGTCTTCACCCTGCTCGTCTCTGAATAACTCCCGATATATTTTGTATTCAGGACGGCGGTCACCGTACGCGTCACGAAGGTATTGTATTGCATCTTTCCAGGATGTGACCTCCGCGCGGATACTCTGCCACCAGGTTGCTGCTTCGTTGGTAAGTAGCATAGACATGCCTCGAATAGCGACATCATCACAGATGTTCGTGCATTCTTTGAATGCTTCAATGGCATCGATGAACGCTTCGACGTTTTCCTTAGCCGCTCCGGAGTATCTGGATGAGCACCGTGAGAAATTGCCGGTCTTCTCCGCCGCACTCGGCGCTGGCGCCGGTGACTGAGCGGTCAGAGGGGACGCGAATGTCGACAGGCGCTCTAACATACGCTCACAGATCTCCGCATTCGATTGCTGAATCGTTGATAACAGAGAGGTAAAGTTATCGCGAGACAGCGTGACGCTGTCGTTGAGTTCATCGTCATGCGAACCACTGAGTGATTGCCTACTCCGTGTCTTCGGCATTGTTACACAATCACAATTATGTTCACAGTTGTACACACTCGTAAGTATTTTCACTACACAGTTTTCACAGGAACTGTGGCATTCGGCCTACAGTTGGGACGCCATCTTTCGTAACTATATAATGTACTCTGTGTTCGTAACTGTCTTCGAGCGAGGCCATGCGTCAACTGCCCAGCGCCGGGGACGCGCGAGCGCCGCGGCACGTTATCGCTCTCCCTCTCTTATGCCCCGAGTGTATAGTCGTTGAAGCGAGAGGGAGGGCCCGCGCGGCGGCGCCCGGAAGTGCGGGGGCATGAATTGTTTGCGACAAATTTCTTTAAACGTACAGAAAATAAAACAGAAATGTGCAGTAAGTACTTAGAAAGATATTGTTTAGCAATTGCTTTATTCGTATTAACAAATATGAAATTACAGGATTTACTAAACAATTAAAATATACCTAACCTGACTAAAACTATTAACAACATAAAATATGGCGTCGAAACATTCCTCCGCATCGCTGTCGACTGGTAATGTACCCAAGAGACTGGCGGCATTGCCACGTTGTATGGCAATGCTTAGCCTCTGGCCAAGGTGAAAGCCAGCCCTTGGGTCACGGGAAGTGACAAACAGCCGTTTGAAAATTTCGTTGAACAAAACATGAGCACTCGGACCCTACGGATTTGCAATTGCTTGCGTTACAACCAATTGGAACCGTGCACCTAGCTTCTGACGTTTCATAAGTGCCCATGTAGGTTTATGTGAAATAAAATATTTTGATTTGATTTGATCTGATTCATTTATTCAAACACTAGCGATTAACAAAACTATGTCCAGCAAAATTATAACTATGATTTCGGTACGGTTTTCCAATACGGCAATAGGATCGCCCCCTATTACATGGGGCTTAAACATTGGCGAAATGTGGGTGTACTATAGGTACACCTCTGCTTAACCCTTTAGGAAATACAGGCGTGATGTTATGTTATATTAGGTTCAAATGAAAGAAAGAAAGAAATAATATTCATTTTGCACAGACATACACAAAGTTCCGTTAAAGCGCTAGAAATTCATCTCGCTTCGCTTTTGCTGCAGCGCTGCAAAGACGTTACCCGCCCTTTACGTCATCCAAGACCGGAATATAATGCCAATACGTAACTCTATAGGTACAGACTTCCCTTCCACCATCCGCCCTTTCGCTATTTCTAGCTTTTTAATTAACTCATCCTTGAAGTTTTCCTTTGCAGAAAATAAAAGAAATAGAAAAGATATTGCAAAAGAACTGCCACACACACACAGAACACGTCTTTTTAGGGTTCCGTACCGTAGGATGAAAATGGGACCCTATTTCGGGGGCCTACAAACTCAAACTCAAATAATTATTTTAATTAAACCATTTACAGGCACTTTTGAATCGTCAAAGAGTCGGTCAGTTAGTCAGAAAGTTGGAGCTAGTTGCCCATTCCAAAACGTAGATCTCTATGGAGAAGAACGGGCAAGAAATTCCAAGGACACTCCTTTAAAGCAAGATATTACAAAATCCTTGGTACATTATTCTTGTTGATTCTATATGTGAGAACAACACAGCTGCGTCTGTCCGTCTATCTGTCACAAAGATGTACTTTTTTGAACGTTTACGAGTGGCCAAGTCAGTTGATATCCCACTGAATACGTAATACTATGACCTCTATCATAACCAAAATAATAAAAAGAATGTAAACCATAATAGTTTTGGTGGTACGGAACCCTAATGTACGAGTACGACCCGCACTTTGCCGTCTTTTATTTATTTATTAATTTAAACTTCTCGCACACAATAACATACAAAGGCGGTTTATTATTTATTTTCTGACTGTCTCGCCTAAAATTACTCTACCTTAATTTCTACTCTACTCGCCACTTGACTAACCCACCAGCACTGTATTTGCAGCGTTACTAACTTTGAAGTGGATTTTCTGACTGTCAAAGTCAAAGTCAAAGTTTTTTTATTAATGCGATTTTTGGTTATACATCAGGATCTTAAAAATATTTTATAGTAGCTCAAAAATCTACCGTATTAAGGCATGCATTGTTAAATTAGAATATTATAAATGAAGTTAAACATTACATGAACCATAATGAAGTATTTCATATCTATAGAACTTAAAATAAAAGATATAAGAAAATAAAAAATAAAAAATAATATTTTGGAACAATAAACACACGAATAGGTACAAAAAGTAAAACGATGATAGCTGCAAAAGTATAAACTGTAGCGCAGGTAACAACGTCCTTCTCCAGGTACAGACAACAACGCCCTTCACCAGATATAATATATTGTAGTAAATTAATAGACATAAGTATATGAATATTACATTAAAACATAAATACATAAAATGGTCAGTCACAGGAAATTTTGTCCACTAGGAATTCGTCAATGTTATAGTAGCATTTGTCTATTAAAAATTTATTTAGTTTACGGTTAAATTGTGTCAACTAAAAATCTTTTACGTCATTTGGTAGTTTATTAATTTTTTTTGGAACCATGCAAAGTATGCTCTTGTACATAAGGGCGGTTTTTGAACATCTTAGGCATAATTCATGTCAATATTTTGGTCTTATGGATCGATAGCTTTGTTCTGAACCTTTTTTTAAAAACACATCACCTTTTTTCTTTACTGTCTCGCCAATTTTTTAAAATTTTCTTTTGATGTTAATTAGCGCTCAGATTTTCTTTTATTAATCTTAATTTATGAACAAACAGGATGACACAGTGCAATAAGATAGCCCATATTAATTTTACTGTTGACAGCTTCAAGAAAATTCTGTCGTTAATAATCATTATTTTCAGTAACAAATTGTAATTTCTACTGATCGTAATGTTACACGGTGATGGTTGTAAGTAATAGCATTTAATGTCAAACTGACGGAATTGGCTTGCATTCAAATGTTTTGGAAGAACAAGGATAAAACAGAAGTATATTCACAAAGTAATTTAAAGTAAATAAGTTTTTTAAGTATTTTAATGTTTATGTTCTAATTTGTACTGTTTTGAATAATGGATAAATTTGTAATTATTTGATGTTTACCTATTTATATTTGTACGCCGTTGAGGCAAAACATGACTGTGATAAATTTAAAATGTAACATCTTGCATGAGTTTTTATTGTGTGTATACTCATGTTTTGGACAAATAAATAAATTATCTTATCTTATCTTATCTTAAAGTACCTTGGCTGTGGAAAATGGTAAGTGGTTACTCTCACATATGGGCATTTTCATTATCAGACGTATGCAGTATGTATGTATGGCACAAGTCGGCCGGGCGCCGCGCCGTCCGTCAGTAAGGACTGCGGGGTAATTACGTAACACACTTTTTTTTTTGTGTGGGAAATCATCAAATGACCTCGCCCGCTCTGGGCGGAGCGGAAGGACGTGTCAGACTCTTACTGACTAAAACCCACCCGTGTTCCTTCAGTTGCCTGTGCACCAGGGCCACGGTAACTCTTTCGAACAATCCGCGACCCCGACAGGCATCGGCCTTATCGGACCCCGTCAATGGTGCTGACATCTCTTTGAGGCGCGCGTGGAACACGACGCGCCGTACGTAACACACTAACAGTAGTAATGGGTTTCATTTTGACAGTTCAACAACATTCATTGCGTTAATTACGTTGTTGAGGAGACAGATTTTTCGAAAATATGAAGCAATGGATTAGAAATAAGCTTCAAAATGATTCCGATTGTGATAGATAGTGTGTTACGAAATTAAGGTGCTGGTAATCTCTTAGCTGCCAACGCTTATTTTAATTTAATTTAATATTTGAATTGTTTTTGTCTTTTTATTACGGACGCTTTTAACGCTCTGCATCGTTCTCACATGCATAATTTCAACATGAATGATGTGACCAATATTTTGTAACCATATTTAGATTTACAAGAGTGTCCGTGGAGTTTCTTGCCCGTAATTCATAAGAATTACTTTGTATTTCCTGATTTAAAGACAAATAAATAACAGCCGAAGCGCAACAATGAGAAACGTTGCTCCTGAAACGTTTTACATTTTCTCCAACAATTTTTAAACTTGATCGTAACGGACACTGTTGTACAGTTTGTAGAAAAACATGTTTTCCAGACTTTGCAGAATAAAATGTAAGCAACGTTTTAAAATTGCTATAAGGATAATACAATGTGGAATGGACTTTTTGGTCAAGGACCGACCAATCATTATTATTGCTTCAATGCATGCTACTCTTATAAATAATATATTGAGAGAATGGCATGTTCTAAAAAGACTTCTGTATTTTCTAGAAGAGTTAGGCACTGGAATATATAGTAGGTAGGTACACTTGAAAATTCCAAAAGTCTAATGCATTAGGTTTTTTTTTTCTGTGGGGAGAATGGAGGGTTATATTGGACTCCTACCGATTAAAACCCCTACGGTAGCGTCCGCTACCATGCGTTGGTGGGCCTGGGGTTTGACAGTACTACATTTGCACGCACCCGCGACTAATATTGTTGTAGCGGTATCTACATGGCCACACACGTCACACTGACGTCACGCAAAATCCTGCATCGCGCAAGCAAAGTTTACCGCGCAACTAGCGCGGGTGCATACAACGTCCCGACATCAAACGTCGGGCCGTTGCCCACCCTGACACGACACCCGTCTGGTCAAAGGATCCTCCCTTTTCCATAGAGTATGAGTGAGCTTTACAACCTGTTCCTCATACCTCTATTATGCCTCGGATATCTATGATTATGCCTTAGTTGAAGCCAAATCTGGTTTCCTCTTCCTGGACAGCTACTCTGGGATTCCTAATGGGGACAACCACACTGCTCCAGAGATGAATCTCAGATTGGAAATGCCACTGCTAAGCATGGGGCTCAACAGTGTCGCCTTTGACAATTAGAACACTAAACTTCTTTTTTAAATCTGTATTCCTTAATTTTATTACGTGAGAGAACGCCAATTTATGAAAGGTTTTTTGGTCTAAATCTCTATCTTCACCCTAAATTTTCACCTCAAAAACCTTCCCCAATTACCTATAAAATCCTATCTTCCAACTGCCAGAATTAGGTTATCCTTTCCATTTACGCAATACTCTTTATAACAACCCTATTCCGTATTTTATTTACTTCATACCGGTCCAATTAGCAGCTTGGTAATTAATTTAATTAACTTTAACCCGTATCAGTGCATTCTAAATGTGTCTTAAACCGTTTAATGGTTAATGGTTATCTTTAGTGCTGGGTGCAAGCTTTGGATGATAAGGTTCTTTACCTGACTTAGTGGAGTTTGGTACTGCAATGCCGGCGTAAGGGTAGGGCGACCGCCTAGAGTGCCAGGGGTGAAGGGGCGCCGAAGGGGCTGTAATTAGGCACCCCTTTACCTCTGGTGCCTGTAGTGCACTTTTGTTTTATTTCTTTTGGAGATAAACGAGTTTTTCTTTGAGTTCTCTTCGCTTGCCCTTGCATCCAACATTTTCCGAATTCTCAAAATGTTCTGCATAAGCCGACAAAGTAACTCCTATTTCTTTATGAATGGACAAAAGAAAACCTAGGCGGAGTGCTGAAATTTTTCGCCCCTCTCAACTCTCCAAGAGGGGAGAGAGGTGACGCCGAAATATCGCTCAGGGTGTTTGTAATGTTAAAACCGGCACTGATACTTTGGTTGACCTGCGGGGTAATTACGTAACACACTAACAGTAGGAATGGGTTTCATTTTGTCAGATCAACAACATTCATTGCGTTATTTACGTTGTTGAGTAGACAAATTTTTCGAACATTATGAAGTAATGAATTAGCAATAGGCTTCAAAATGATTGTGATTGATAGTGTGTTACGTAATTAGGGGGCGGATGCAGGTTAATCACATTGTGGCATTCTATTCTAATATAAGTAATTCAACATGTACTGTCCACCGCGTGTCTGTGGTTACAATTTGACGTTGCGAGCGCCTTTAAATCGTAGTAGTAAGATTAGTTTTCGTAGGTCATATGTAAGCCCTGGCGTGCGGTTGACCTAGTGGTTTTCCTAGTTGATCCACAATGATCTATTCTTTACTTTAAAAAATGGTAACTTTCAGTAGATAATAATTATCAAGCTTCCGTTGAGCCCATTTTAATCAAATTCTCGAAATAGGAGGTACGGTTATGAGCAGAGATCGGATATTCGGATGAGTATTTACCTAAAGTATATTTTTGCTACGAAAGTATGGAAGCGGTTCCTTCAAAATTTTTTTGTAAAAAAAACCCGTGATGCCAGGAACATCGGGAATGCATAACTAGTCGGGTGTTTAGTATGGAAGCGACTTCTAAAATAGTAAAAAAACCTCGTGATTCTTGAATTGCATACCTATTCAGATGCATTTTTTTTTTATTAATGGTAAACCATGCAAATATGTGTATATAAGATGTAAGAGAACGGGTGGTGAGTGTTACTTAAAACAAATAAAAACACTCTTTTTTTATATACAAAACTGATATCCATATTAGCCAACATCTCAACTTTAGGAGAATATGCATCAGAATATCCGATCCCTGGTTATGAGAGTATGGATTCATTTAGTTGAGGTATTTTTTTAAACATGCAGTAACGAAATTGAAACTAAAAACAAGTAGTACCTAATATTCAATCACTTGCACTGTTAAAAATTTATGTGCCTATTATATTTACAAAACAAACAGTACCGTCAAACGGGGTGAATAGGAATGCAGGGGTGAATCGGGACGAAACTTTAAAAGGGATTTTAACATTAAAATAATATAGTTTGTTGCCAACTAGGGCACTTAATCGTTAATTATAATACCGTAAACACATTACAGTCCTTTTTGGCAACAAACTATATTATTTCAATGTTAAAAACCCTTTTAAAGTTTCGTCTCGATTCACCCCTGCATTCCTTTTCACCCCGTTTGACGGCACCTAATAATTTTTTCAACCGAAATTTCGTAACTTATTCCCTATTTAAAATAGGTTATTCACACCCACCCCTCTCCTACCACTCCCATAAATCCCACTCCCATTATGTATGCCGTTTTACGTTATACCACTAATGTAGCTACGATGTTATTTCGAGAACAATGCCACCTTTGTGCGGAGGTAACAATGTAACCGATATGAGAAATGTTATGTGACCATAAAAGTTTTGTTACAAGGTTTTTTTTTCAGGGGGTTGGAAGGAAGGGGTGGGTCAGAGGGGCAGGTCTGAATGTACGTGTGACTGTTACATCCAAGTTAAGATGCGATGAATTGCAAATAATGCAAGTTAGAATGCGATGTGAAGATGCGATTGCCGTTTTGCGTGAATTCGACGCATATTTTCCCCCAACTCTTTCTTTTTTGTGTTTGTGTGTTTTTCTTTGCGTCATGTTTACTGCAAATAAATGTATATTCTTTCTTTCTTTCTTTCTTTTCTTTTTCTTTAAGTTGGATGGAGTATTTTGGTGTGTTGACAAATCGATCCTACTTCAATTTTAGTATTTCTCATTATACCTCATATATATTATTTTTTAACCCCCGACGCAAAAAGAGGGGTGTTATAAGTTTGACCCCTATGTGTGTGTGTGTGTCTGTCTGTCTTGAGCACCGTAGCTCTTAAATGGGTGAACCGATTATTATTTGAAAGCAGGTTTTCTAGCAGTGGTCCTTAGTCATGTTTTATCAAAATCGGTTCAACCGTTTCAAGGTCATCAGCTCTTTTTTGTGTCGAGGTTTTTTAATTTTACCTATTATTATTATCCGAGCACGTCCTTACCACTTGACTGAAATCCTTACATTCTGATAGTGACCATACTATTCTTTTAGCCTTGTGTGGTGGGATCACACGTTTCACATAATAACAGTAAAACATACCTTCCAATATATAAAGAAAAGGATAATAAACGATAAAGGATAAATAACCTCGTGAAAGCACAAAAAAGGTAAACAAATCAAGTATCTTGACTTGGCTCGCGAGGTTGTCGACATGTGGGATGTGGACTCAGCGATCATTGTGCCGATAGTCGTGACAGCCAATGGCTTAATAGCCAAGAGCCTCGACCAACACCTTTTTGTTTTTGGTTTCGAAATCATCAAATGACCCACTCTGGGCGGAGCGGAAGGGCGTCTCAGGCTCTTACTGACTAAACCAAACCCAACCGTGTTCCTTCAGTTGCCTGTGCGCCAGAGCCGCGGTAACTCTTTCGAACAATCCGCGACCTCGACCAACACCTGAGAGGTTCTCGCTGGGCAATGAATGTTGTTGAACTGTCAAAATGAAAGCCATTCCTACTGTTAGTGTGTTACGCAATTACCCCGCTGGTATGTAACTATTGGAATCACTGGGCCTGGGCCGGCAGTCTCGACATAGATAGCGACAAAAACCGGTCGTTAAGTCTAATCGATCCTGCCGGGGTCGCGGATTGTTCGAAAGAGTTACCGTGGCCCTGGCGCACAGGCAACTGAAGGAACACGGGTGGGTTTTAGTCAGTAAGAGTCTGACACGCCCTTCCGCTCCGCCCAGAGCGGGAGAGGTCATTTGATGATTTCCCACCCAAAAAAAAAAAAAAAGTCTAATCGATGTCAAATTTCTTTAATAGATTTTCAACCTTATGCTTTCGAAATAAAGTTGAAAATCTATTAAAGGAATTTGACAACGATACGACTTAGCGACCGATTTTTGTCGCTGTCTAATGTCGAGACTGCAGGGGCTGGTTCCCTTGCATGTGGTAAGTAATGATTAAAACTAATGATACATTGTAGTCTAAGTGCATGTTAAACATTATTAAGTGGTAAACTACTTACATATAGGTATACAGGGTTATTTGTTGTATGTCAGCAATCCGTTAAGGGGTTGTAGGAGAGGTCATTTGCAACCGAATTACCCCTGATGACCCCTATGCAAATGTCAACCATTTTCGAGTAATTGGACATTTTATATTTTTTTGAAGATATCTGATATCTTATTGTATCTCGTTGGATAGCTGAGAAGTTGTACATGTTTTTAGAATGTTCGTCCGATAAAGTACTGCCGTGTTTTTTTTTTGCAGAAATCGACTATTTTAGTCAAATAACCTGCTCAAAATAATATAAAATTGTTACGATTTGTAAAACTATTACGATAATTGTCATTGTATAGTTGATTATTATGTATTGAAGTAGAATCAGACAAAAGTCGAAGTTGTGTAAGTACTACAAAAACAGTATAAAATGTCAAATCACTCGAAAATGGTTGACATTTGCATAGGGGTCATCAGGGGTCATTTTGTTGGAAATGACCTCTCCTACATCACCTTAATGGATTGCCGACATTAAGTAATAACCCTGTATTATCAACAATAGTTTGTATTTATTTAAGTATTAAGTCGTTATAGTTAATGTATTTGTTTCGAGTTTGCTTGATTGGTTCCGTGCTCGAACGGAGTCCTTTGTCATGACTTCGTGAGACTGAATTAGTAATCAATCGATATGAATTAGTAAAAGCACGTGCGACTCCCGGGAGTAACGTTTGTAATAGATAGTTCATTGTGTCAAGACTTGACTGTTTAAAATCATTCGGAAATGTTTCACGGAATGATGTAGCATGGAGCGTTCTGGAGTTGATGCCTAACCCCGTGGGCAAAGGGCGTAATTTTCTGTATGTTTCAATGAAATAGTATATTATTTTGTTATCATTGTGTAGGTCAGATTCAAAGAAAAAACCGATAAACTATTTGAAATGAATAACAAAGTAAAGGCTCCTAGAAACAGGCGCGACACGCGACGCGACAAAAGGCATCGCCTGTCTCGCGACGAACGATCCCTTTATGTCGCGTGTGATTCGCGTCACGTGTCACGCCTGTTAGTAGGAGCCTTTATGCTCATGGATTTCGTTTGAAGCACTTTTATCAGATTTAATAAAACCTTTTTGATTAAATAAATTATTCCGATAATGCATCATACGTGTTATCAAAATACTTCTTACTTTATTTATTGAAAAGGGTTTCCAATTATCCCCCGTATTTCCAATCATGTATTACAAGCAATTCGGATGTAAGCATGTTTTTACTTGCAAACCTTGCCAATTATAGTATTTCAACTTAAAAAAGTTAAAAGGCGATACGTGGAAAGAACTAATTGCCTTTTCCCAGAAATGTAACTGTGAATTTTGTAACATAAAATTGGATCACTTTTGCCCAGCCAAACGTGTTTTTCAAATACACAGCTATGCTTCTTACTACACAAGTGTAAGGCACTTGTCCCACCAGAGTGACCAGGGCCGGCAGTCTCGATATAGATACCATCAAAAATCGGTCGTTAAGTCCAATCGATGTAGGTACCTGGGACTCGTCCTCGACAGCCGGTGGAACTTCGTGGAGCATTTCCGACGTTTGGCTCCCAGACTGCAGCGGGCCGGGGCTGCTTTGAAGCGGCTCTTGCCCAACCTGGGGGGGCCAAACGCCTCCTGCCGGAGGCTCTACGCGGGGGTCGTGCGGTCCATGGCCCTTTACGGGGCACCGGTGTGGGCGCGTTCATTGAGGCTCCGGCCAGCTCGCCGGTTGAACGCGTCCCAAAGGGTCATGGCCATCCGGATGGTACGGGGATACCGCACGGTCTCCTGCGAGGCGGCGAGCCTCCTTGCCGGATTACCGCCGTGGGATCTGGAGGCAAAGGTCCTCGCGCACGTTTGGGAGTGGTGCGAGGAAGCGAAACGCCGGGGCGTAACTCCGCTGCCGCGAGTAATCGCGGCACAGCGGACAGAGCTCCGGCGGGATCTCATGGCGGCATGGAGAGTGCGACTGTCGCAACCCAGCGCAGGGCACGCCACAATTGCGGCGGTAAGACCCCTCTTTGAGGAGTGGCTAGAGAGACGCCACGGCGTCCTCACCTTCCGCCTGACGCAGGTCCTCACCGGACATGGCTGTTTCGGGAGGTTCCTGTTTCGGATAAGGCGGGAGGAAACGCCCGGGTGTTACCATTGTGTGGATCGACCGGAGGACACGGTGGAGCATACGGTGGAGGTCTGCCCGGCTTGGGCGGAGCACCGCCGTGTCCTCGTGGCGGCGATCGGCGGCGGCGACCTCTCGCGTCCGGCCCTGGTTCAGGCCATGGTACGGAGCGAGAGGGAATGGGAAGCCGTCACCTCCTTCTGCGAAGCAGTAATGCTCGCGAAGGAGGAGGCGGAGCGCGAAAGAAAGAGGCAATCTCTGCGCCCTCGCGCCCCTAGCCGCCGCAGGAGGAGGAGACACCCTGGGCGTCGGGAGTCGTTTGCCAACTCCCGGCCACCGTAGGCGCGGGCTTGCGGACGGCGAGCAATGGGCAGCTCGCCGTCCGGTAAGGACCAGGCCCGGGTCGACGGCGCGTCGTGTTCCACGCGCGCCTCAAAGAGATGTCAGCACCATTGACGGGGTCCGATAGGACCGATGCCTGCCGGGGTCGCGGATTGTTCGAAAGAGTTACCGTGGCCCTGGCGCACAGGCAACTGAAGGAACACGGGTGGGTTTTAGTCAGTAAGAGTCTGACACATCCTTTCGCTCCGCCCAGAGCGGGAGAGGTCATTTGATGATGTCCCACCCAAAAAAAAAAAAAAAAAAGTCCAATCGATGTCAAATTTCTCTAAAAAACTCAAACTCAAACTCAAAGTATTTATTTCAATTAAACCATTTGCAGGCACTTTTGAATTCTCAAAGAGTCGGTCAGTTAGTCAGAAATTTGAAGCTAGTTGCCCATTCCAAAACGTAGATTTCTATGGCGAAGAACAGGCAAGAAACTCCAAGGGCACTCTTTTTAAATCAAGATATTACAACATCCTGGGTACATTATTCTTATTGCTTCTATAGGCGAGAACAATGAAAAAAGTATATAGAGAAACAATTCAAAATATAAGATTAATAATAAAAATAAGCCGTGACAGCTAAGAGATGACCAGTCTCAACTGACGGCGCCCGTTCACGAACATGACGCGTGGATCAGCACCATCCAGCTCAACCATTTTGTAGGGAACCGAATGATCCAACACACGCGCCACCAACAGTGAGACATTTAAGTGAGCATGACAATAGATTTTCAACCTTATGCTTTGGAAATAAAGTTGAAAATCTATTAAAGGAATTTGACATCGATACGACCTAGCGACAGATTTTTGTCGCTATTCATGTCGAGACTGCAGGACCAGGAAGCGTAGAGCTATCAACGATTTTTCGCTCAAGAAACGTACATACAAAAGGTTGAAGGTCCCAAGTATTTTTCTTCTGGCTTCTCACAGGTCAATCTAGGAGATTGTCGGCTGCTTAACCGGTCATGCCTGCGGTTGCCTTGATAAATTAAGATCTCCAGCCAGGGCTTAAAAAACTTATAAACTAGGCGACTACACGCTAAGGGCACCCCCGTGGGGTACGGACCTCGGCTTAAGGCGTCGCTGGGGGAGGGCAGCAAGAGACAGGCTGGATCGGAATAATTATTAAGGTGAATCCCCAGCTGTAGCAAATTGCAGCTCTGTTTAACGTCGTATGTTGATCAAACTATGAAGTAAATCAGAGTTGCAATTTGCAAAAAACCAAAGAAAATTTGAATTTGGCTGGCTACAGCTGAGGATTCACCTTAAGGGACGAATTTAAAGCTACCGGCTCAGTGACGTGGGCTGGCTCGAGCAAGGGTCGGATAGGACCATGTAAGTAAAAGAGCTAATTTTACATTAATAGTCGATCGCTGACTCGTTTTTCGCAGCGACAAGAGCTATCAAAAACAGTACTCGCTCACCGACGCTCACTTGTCGGCCAGGTCCTGCAGTCTCGACATTAGATAGCGACAAAAATCTGTTGCTAAGTCGTATCGATGTCAAATTTCTTTAATAGATTTTCAACTTTATTTCCAAAGCATAAGGTTGAAAATCTATTAAAGAAATTTGACATCGATTGGACTTAACGACCGATTTTTGTCGGTATCTATGTCGAGACTGTCGGCCTAGAACACTCGCTGAGAGACTCACGCTAGTCGCGTCACGATTTCGCTACTCGTTGCTCGCCAACTCGTTTTTAGTTCGTGGTTATACTCGCCTCTCGTTAATCACCGACGGTGGGACAGGTCCCTAACTATGACGAATGACGTGTTTGGTCGAAAGTCCGGTTAAAAACGTGTCAAAGCTGAATTTCCGCTGAAGTTTTGTTAGATTTTAAGTGCTCTTGTGACACTATTGGCTATTCATTCAGTACCATGTGTTCGGTAAAATCTGCTGAATTTCAGTAAATAACAATTGTAATATTTTAATAGAGAGGCTAATCAGGCGAAAATGAGTCTTGGAATTTACGCTCGGACATATTTCGTGTCAAGTGTGCCAAAAACCTAAATTTCGTATTGAATCGAATGCAGCGAGCGTAATCTCAACGAAGCAATTTTTATCAGAGACTTCTGTCACAATTTCGAAGAAGCAATTTGGGAAAACTTCTTACACCAGTTCATCGCTCATCTGAAACCACCCTGATGTAAACTAAATCCCTAGATTACAAAACTTAATTTTGCGATATTAAAAATATACCAAGATTATCGCAAAACTACGTTTTGTAATAGGCTTCACGCATAAGTAGTAGTGCTAGTAAATAAGGCTTACACTGTAATATATTCAAACGTTAAAATAGCGACCCAAAATACCCCCAAAAAACTAGGCCAAATCCATTTCTCTCCTTTCAAACAATAAAAACCACGAGCCACTATCTCAAATTATTCAACATCCAACACAAACATTTATCAAAGCCAGCGCCGATCCTCCGTTATCTCAACCCTTATCACCCTTATCAAACCCTTTTGATAGTAGCCGCGGTTAATTGACGTGATTTAACACTAGGTAGTCCTTTGTAAATTAGTTGCCTTCATTTTAAAAGCTTTAACCCTGAGAGATGATGTGGAAATTACAGTGCTATTATCAAAGTTCATTTTATATTTCCTAAAATGTTAAGCTTATTCGTATTTATTGGATTATATTTGCTGCCGGCATTATACAGGGTGTCTCAGAAAATACTAACTTTTGTAGATGCATAAACAAATTACAAATATATTTATATACGTATACACGTTAAATTACAAAATCAGAATCGGAAGACATGGGAAAGTTACTTTTTGAAAATAACATTATTCAAGTGTCGTCCTTCGCGGCTTTAGCACTCTTCAAAGCAATCTCTAACATTCATGAAAGGCGCCTCAAAAGTTGAATAGTAATGTTGTTTATTTCTTGTCTAATGTTTTCCTTCAATTCAGTTATGGTTTGTGGAGTACTGTTTATTGTACACCCGACTCTTCAGATAACCCCAGAAGAAAAATTCAGGAGGTGTGAGTTCTGGGCGAGCGAGTTTTCATGAATGTTAGAGATTGCTTTGAAGAGTGCCAGAGCCGCGAAGGATGACATTTGAATAATGTTATTTTCAAAAAGTAACTTCCCATGTTTTCCGTTTCTGATTTTGTAACTTGTTTCTAAAAAAAAAAACATTTTACGTGTATATATAAATATATTTTTATGCATCTATAAAAGTTCGTTTTTTCTGTGCCATCCTGTATTATAGAGGTATGAGGAATGGGAAATAAAGTTTACTCATCATCCCTGTAAAAGGAAGGATTATCCGACCAGACAGGTATTGTGTCTGATGGGCAACTACCCGACGATTGATGTCGGGACGTTGTCAAAGTCAAAGGCAAATCATTTATTTCAAATAGGCACATAAAAGGCACTTTTGAACGTCAAAATTTACAAAAAAAATTTAATTGATTCTAGTTGCCCCTTCCAAAAGGTAGTTTCGTATAGAGAAGAATGGGCAAGAAACTCCACCGTTACTCTTTTAAAATGTTTTACAGTATTATGTAGGTTCACATTAATTATGTAATTATATCTGAAGACGATGCACCTAGAATAAAATTACTATACCACAATAGGTAAAAATAATTAAATATAATGCAAAGACAGGTAAATTAATTATGTGATAGATACATGGTGCTCACATATTTACAAATATTGAAAAGTAGATGATGTTTCCAAAATTTTAACAAGTATTAATTTAGTGTGTGAGTTAAAGTAGTTAAGTACATAATGTAACCATCAATGTCATACAAATTATAAATTATACAATTAAATTAGCAACCAGTTTGATTTTGTCTACACTATAGATTGTCCTATGGAGCAGGACCAGCATGTTTCCAAACATTCTTATCTAGGATATAATCCTCTAATTTGTAATATGCTTGTTTACAAAGTATACTTTTTATATGAGTTTTAAATTTTCTTTCATTTAATTGCAATATATCACAAGGTATTTTGTTGTAACATTTAACACAGTACCCCATAAAAGATTTATGTACTTTAGATAATCTAAAAAATGGTTGATCTATTTTATATTTATTTCTAGTATTCAAATTATGTCTATCACTTGTATATTGTTGGTCGCGCGGTAAACTCTGCTTGCGCGATGCAGGATTTTGCGTGACGTCAGTATGATGCGTAGTTCGCATGTGGCGATGTAGATGCCGCCATAATATCAATTAGAAAATTAATAGTTATGTCTTTGTTAAGTTGTCTTAAATATCTAACACCACGATTTTATTATTTGGAAAATTACAGAAAGCATTTTGGTGGACTAGAGCTAAGGATGAATCGGAAAATCTCCCCAAGTTACTCGAATTCACCTTATACGTTAGGTGTACCCTTGTTAAGTAGTCAGTCTCTCTATACTATCTTGATAACTGGCTATATTTCCACCTGATTTAAAGCAAGTCGGGTTAGAATATACCCAGTTAAGTTTGTGCCGACACGACCGGAAGATATGCTGTTTTGGAACTCATGGGACGGAGCAAAATGAACGGCAACAACGTGTCTGTGATACTTCTGCCTGCTAAGTTTCGATAGCTGTATTAATTTGTCTATACAGGGTGGTAGGGACATCGACGCACAACCTGTTACCATGAATTCAGTACATGATTCTGAACCCCCCGTAGAAATTTTTCATCAGTTATATACAAAAAAAAAATTGTTCCACACATTTTGACCACGTTGGTATTGCACCGATAGGACCGATGCCTGCCAGGGTTGTGGATTGTTCGAAAGAGTTACCGTGGCCCTGGCGCACAGGCAACTGAAGGAACACGGGTGAGTTTTAGTCAGTAAGAGTCTGACACGCCCTTCCGCTCCGCCCAGAGCGGGAGAGGTCATTTGATGATTTCCCAAACAAAAAAGAAAGCGTCTAGAATCATGTGTTGAATTATGATTGATGTTCCCGCCACCCTGTATAATAAAAATGAAAACAAATCACTTAGTTGAAACTGCAGCTTAACCTCGCAAATCAATATTGTTTCTCTAACCAGAATTATACATACGTGTATAATTAATAACCCTCCGTTACAAAGGTTTCAACAAGCACATACAATTCCTTTGTAACGCTTTGATATTCACAGTTGCCAAACAGAAATCATTTATAGAACCATGGATCCTACATTAAACAAAGCTAAGCAATAAAATAATTGATTTGTGATTCCTTAAATCAATTATTTTAATGGTTAAGTTTTAACGTTCGTTGCATGAATCAATTATTTTTGATACCCTCTTTGTTGTTATAGCGCTTGACTAAATACTACAATTTTAATGCGTAACTAGTGTTTCTTGCTTGTTAATATAAATAACTAGCTATGTCCGGAAAAAGAGGGATGTTATAAGTTTAACGTGTGTATCTGTGTGTCTGTCTGCGGCATCGTACTCCCAAACGGCTGAACCGATTTTGTTTTGTTTGAAAGGTGATTTGATCGAGAGAGAAAACGACCAATTGGAACCGTGCACCTAGCTTCTGATGTTCCATAAGTACGAGCCTATGCACGAGTAGGTTTATATGAAATAAAATATTTTTATTTAGATTTTTGATTTTGAGTGTTCACAGCTAAAAATAAAAGAAAAAGAAAGGAAAGAAGAGAATCTGTTCAATCGTTTTTAGAGGTTTTTGTATGTGTCGGGTTTTTCAGAATATTTTTTTATATATTATTTACTTCCTAAGTTACATGTACGTACTTTCTATGTTCATTTTGAACATCGCTGACATCGATAAAGGAAAACATCGTGAGAAAACCTGAACTTATACAATGTGTAACTGAATTAAAGTCCATTATGAAAGTAGTTTGTTCAGAATCGTTTACAGAATAGATTTCTGTAATTTTTAAAACAGGTAATTTTATCGCGCACTGGATTTTCAACTCTCGGTGTTGAACCGAGCATTGAGAATCTAACAAAGTGCATACCAGGCAGCGCGTCGAAAAAACACACTGTTGGATTTTCAACTCCCGGCATTGCGTGGACTTAATCTAAGGATTCTGAAGATTATAGGCATTAGTATAAATATCATCCTCGCGCTATTTGCACAACTGTCGGTACAATAAGCAATCATAGAGCTCCCAGAAGTGCTAGCCATTATTACCGCTAGGTCACGGGCCTACCATTAACTGGTAACCCAGCAATACGTTTCCATATCCCACCTTTTATTTTTTTTGGGTGGGGAATCATCAAATAACTTCTCCCGCTCTGGGCGGAGCGGGGTGGGCGTGTCAAACTTTTACTGACTAAAACCCACCCGTGTTCCTTCAGTTGCCGGTGCGCCAGGGCCACGGTAACTCTTTCGAATAATCCGCGACCCTGGCAGGCATCGGCCCTATCGGACCCCGTCATAACCGTTAAAGACCATTAAACCGACCGTCAGCACTAAAAACTAGCCGAAGAGATGACAGCACTAAAGTGCTGACATCTCTTTAAGGCGGGCGTGGAACACGACGCACCATCGACCCGCGCCTGGTCCTTACCGGACAGCGAGCTACCCATTGCTCGCCGTCCGCAGGCCCGCGCCTACGGTGGCCGGGAATCGGCTATTGATTCTCAACGCCCTGGGTGTCTCCTCCTGCGGCGACTAGGGACGTGAGGACGCAACGATTGGCTCACCCTCACGCGCACCGCCTCCTCCTTCGCGAGCACTACTGCTTCGCAAAAGAAGGTGACGGCATCCCATGCCCTCTCGCTCCGTACCATGGCCTGGACCAGGGTCGGACGTGAGAGATCGCCACCACGAGGACACGGCGGTGCTCCGCATCCCCCTGTCATTATAATTCGTTCAGAACAGTGTTCCTCAGTTTACGCGCTCTCAAAGATGACATTGTTTATGGTTTGTTTTTCTTCCCAACGTATTCAATGCTTATTTTGTTAGCCAACGATAAACTACGGAGTTGGCAAAAGACTAATGTTTTCATGCGATTTGAGATAAAAAACCGGTCAAGCGCGAGTCGGACTGTCATACGAAGGTTTCCGTACCACTGTACCTACAATATTTACCACTACAATATTTTTTTGAATACTTCAGTAATACGAGTAAAACAAGAGTTTAATTTTTTACTTTATTTTATTTCTATGATTTGTTGTTTTAGCGGCCATTCATAGTAGTACACACTGAGTGAAAATTTCAATTGTCTACCTATTAACGTTCACAGCCCTGTGACAGACGCACGGACGGGTGGCGAGCGGAACCCTAAAAAATCGGATGTTTATGGTTTTTGGGAGGAAAACAAATTTACGGAAATGTTTTGATGTTCAATTAGCTTAACCGATTTGCTAAATGTATGAATTACATAAACATTACGCCTTTAAGAATAGTAAACCAACATTTTGCCACCTAGTGGGTTCCGCCTGTAACCATTAGCTGGGCATAAGTCCAGACTCGAGGTTTTTACTGAGAAATTAAATAGGTACAAAAAAAAAAAACCCGACCTGGGAATTTAACCTAGAACCCATACCTCGCAGGCTATGCCTTGTAAATTTAGTAGTCGCAAGCGAGACTGTTGAAATTTGCAAACTAGTAGTATATACTTTCTAGAATAAATCTTCTGTCCTTGGAACGTAAGTTTTAACTTAGGTTCCAAGAATCTTACCTACGAACATGTGAAGCTATTAACTAGCAGGAATCCATCTTCTTCAGATACCTACAAATGTGATTAAATAAAAGCTTAAAATATTTAGAAAAACATATCGTATCGACTTTGCAATGTTATCAAAAAGTCTGAAATCTAGTTTTCATCTAGTTTCTGCCTGCAACTACGTTCGCGTGAAATTTTTTGTTCCCCCGACCCACCACATCGCATCGCATCGCTCACCCGCACTTTTTTCTTTTTGCTCGTCTCCTAAGGGTTGTAGCGTGATGTTAAATAGTTTATAAGCTTCCTCAAGAATTGGACTATCAAATGCGAGAAGAATTTTCAAATCCGACTGATAGTTCAAGAGATTAGCCCATTCAAACCAACAAACAAACTCTTGAGCTTTATTATTAGTAATAATAGAATAGACAGATACACATACATAAATGCATTATTATTAATAATATTATCATTATTATATATACCGTCAAACGGGGTGAATAGGGATTCAGGGGTGAATCGGAACGAAACTTTAAAAGGTATTTTAACATTGATATAATAATGGTCTGTTGCCAAAAAAGACGAATGTGTTTACTGTATTCAAATTAATGATTAAGTGCCTTTGTTGGCAACAAACTATATTATTTCACGCCTGCATCCCTATTCACCCCGTTTGACGGTACTATAACATAGGTAGGTGAACACGGATATCAATAGAGGTGAAGAAACCCACCTGAAGGAGTCTACATCTGCAAAATTTCACGTATACTTTGAACAATTCCTAGGTACAAGGCAGTACGCTGCGCCCGTCTCCCAGAAACAAAGTTCTTGAAAGTCTCAAGGGCCAGTAATTTCAGGCACTTGTATTCTTCAAACCGGAACAAGGCAATGCTGCTCGACGGCAGAAATAGGTGTGGAGGTACTTTTCCAGATGAACTAGTTTACGAGGAGTTAGGCTGTTACTCCAAGTTGCTGATAACACAAGACAATAGAGCTTTTTGCTGTGTAATCAGTTTTAAGAAATGCCATTCTTTAAAACGCTGTTTGAACTGGAAAGATTAATTTCATAAAATCATGACATCACACTGAAATCCCCAAAGAGATAGGCAGAGGTATACCTATAGTACACCCACATTTCGCCAGTTATTAAAAGGCGGGAGCCTATTGTCATCAACCGGGCACAATTCCAAACTCCGGGCTGCTACTGAGAAATTCCTGATGGAAAAACCCAATAACACTTTGCCCGACTTGGGAATCGAACCCAGGACCTCAAGCTCAGACCACTCAACTCAAAGCATTTATTTCAAATAAACCAATTACAGGCACTTTTGAATTGTCAAGGGGTCAGTCAGTAAGAAAGATGAAGCTAGTTGCCCATTCCAAAGCGTAGTAGGCACTAGATCCACGAGGCTGTGTTCATTTCCCAAGTTATTAACTTTTTCAAAAGACTTACACGCCATTAAATCACAAATCAAACTCTACTATATGATATACTATACTTCACGATATGTCTTGCGAAATATCATTATGTCTCATTCATCATTCTTTATTCGACAACTTCAAACTAGCTCGTTTCATAATATTTCAAATTCAAATCGTATTATAAATCAACTCCAACAAACTGCAACCATCAGAACGAAATCGAAAACATGCCACAGTACAAACTCTATTACGTAAATCAACTCCTCAAAGTTAACCAAATTGGCCAATAAAGGGAATCCGCATTGCACCATCCGTTGGCAAGCAATATCGATACTATTATACTAAGTGCACCTTCTTGGAGTATATTTCCATAATTTATTGTCGATAAACCTTTGTTTTATTATTGAAAATCGGGTTTCTTTGAAATAAAATATATTTAAAGGTAGCATTGGAAGGAAAGATAACATTGCCTGCCAAGATGCCAATGTCGTGTTTTTTATTTAGAAAAGAAAATCAATATTGTAATAGCTTGAAGTTTATGCAATGTTGAATTTAAATACTCGTATTTAGATAAAAACGTACCGAAATTCGGAAAAGTACACACACTTCAAAAGTGTCTAGGGATCAAGGTATTAAAAAAAAAAAACATTGCCCTATTGAAATTATATAAAAATTGCTATTTAGATTGATTAAATAAAATGTTTTCGTATGTGTAGATCGACGAAGTACTCTCTGCTTTTGCATTAATAAAGAATTCTCGCGATTTTTGCTTATGCTGGATTTTTCACCTTAGTTAATCCTGAAATTAAAATGTGATAAAAGGTAAAAGTTGTTAAAATAAACAATTAGCAGTCTGTATTTCCACGGCATATTCAAATATGAGTCCATACAAATCATGTTGCAGAATGGCCGTCCATATTTGGCCGAGCTCTTCTTTGAAGTTTATCCCATACATGCTCAATGGGATTTGAGTCGTGCGATTGAGCAGGTCATGGGAGGTTATTGATATTAGCTACGGCAAGTGTGTTTGCAACGACTCTGGTAGTGTGTAGACGTACAAAGCAGAAATGAAGCACAAAATTGGGTCCGCAAAGTAATGACAACATCTGATACAATCGTTTGAGCGTAAATCTGTACATTGAGATTGCCTCTGATCCAAATTAGTTTGGTTCTTTCGCCGATCCAAATACCCGCCCATATCAACTTCATGCAAGCGATGTCTTATGGTTGGATCACTTATTAACATCCCTGAAGAGCTATGAAGCCTAGTAACCAACATCATCGCGGTCATTGTAGGATTTCGTCAAGTAGTAATTTGTATGTAACGATCTTGTCTGCGTGTGGTGATGCGAGCTCGTCCTCCATGTCGTTCTGCCACGCTGCCAGTGATGCGGTAATGTGGCCAAAGCCGACTTCACTCTGCGTAGTATCCAGAGTGATTGCCACAGCACGTTGCCGAGAACCAGCTTCCAACATTTCCACGGCTCTGACCATTTCCTCTCGGCTCAAATGTCGTCTTCTCTCCATAATATCGTTCTTTAGTATTGATCCCACTCAGAAGTCTAGCAGAAATTTTACTGATTTGGCCTCAAACCCGTTGCAGGATTTTAAGGGAATACGATTAGACAAAAGATTTTCATCTTTTGACCGAAATTTAAAAACTATTCCCTTTTCAAATGACGAAATTTACTAAAAAAGTATCCCTAAAGGTCCATTTAGATGAAGAGAGTTTCTCGAACGTTTCTTGGCGAGAAATCGTACGCTACTATCGCAAGCAATAATCGCCATAAGACTATCGTATCATAATGTTTACATTCAGGTAAGAACTAAATTCTCGCCTACGATTATGTCATACGAGATTCGCAAGTAATTTATCGCTAAGCGATAAATTACTGCGACTGTTTACACAGCGAAATATACAGTAAGAAGATTTTTGCTTACGAGTTCTCGACTTGTCTATACACGATCTCGTATGACATTGTATCAAGTTCATACGAGTATCGTACAAATCGGTTTGATCCGTTTTTGAGTGCGAGATTTGCTATTCGAGTTCAGCGATTACTACGGTATTACTATTGATTATTACGGTACACTCATAGTAGCGACTGGCCCAAAAACTCGAAATACAATTCTCGCTTTGTAGTTCTATTTACACGGAGACAGATATATTCTATTGCGGACACTTGTCGCCCAAGGGGCAGGGCGACAATAGTGAATGTTTACACGAAGAGACTTTTTTAATGTTCTTTCGATAAACGTATCTTCGAATCGAGAAACTCTCTCCATCTAAGTGGCTCTTAAGAGTTACAAAAAATATTATTTAAAAACCAGATTTTTTCTAACTAGCAAAAACGTGCTTAATCTCTAGACACTTCTGATGTGTATACTTTCAATGGTTTCACGAAAAGACAGCCTATCTCTGGGAAAGCAGTTAACTATTGAAAGATCCCGTAGATTCTTAATAAAATAGATAAAATATCACATATACCTGTGATTTTACCACCCTTCATATCTTTCAGATCAAAACACGACTCAGCAGTAATTCCACTTCGCTGCAAAAATACTTATCGTGTTAAGTAATTGTAAATTGTACCTACCCTTTCTGTTTTGCTTTTCTTTTCCATAATTTTCGGGGAATGTATTTAGATTTATTTTAATATTTTCGTCCTTGTCAAACGTAATGTACCTACCTAGATTATAAGTAAATGACGTGGTCTCCTATAATTGGAAGCGCTCACAATTTTTTTACCCAGTTTTTGTAAACATGCATGTAATTGTGTAGCGTCTGTTGGAGACACAATAAAAAAAAAAATAAGCCTAAACCTCGATCAAGATCTGATTCAGAAGGCAGTACTCCTCGATACGGCTCGCATCGTGACAAAGTTCCTGTCTCTGGAGCCATAACCACCAGTAGCTTGAACCCCGCTCCCTATACCAGCGGACCTCATTTTTTTTTTTTTTATATATATAGCGGACTCGTGTGTTAACTGTATTATAATTAACGATTAAGTGCTCTTTTTGGTAACAAACTATATTATTTCAATGTTAAAATACATTTTAAAGTTTCGTTCCGATTCACCCCTACATTCCTATTCACCCCGTTTGGCTATACATGATTTTGGAACTCCCTACGTAAACATTTTAAGTCGGTTATTAAATAAAAATACTGTTCCATACATTTTGACCGCGGAGGTATAGCACTTTTGTATGTAACAGCAGATTTTTTTTTTGTTATCCGACGAATAGTTTCTACTCTAGGCGGTCTGGAATCATGTGCTGAATTCATGGTAATAGTTTGCTCTTCGATGTCCCTGTCACCCTGTATAAACTCCTACACTATAATCGTTGAGCTCCTTAAGTCCTGACTTCCTAATTCGAGCTGCACGATTACTGACAAATGCGTGCACTGACTGGACAGGTCCACTCAAACTGTGTGGTTCTTTCCTCAAAAGACCATTTCAGATACCAATCTGCATGGTCTTCGCATGACCTGACCAAGATTATGTCTGGACTTTAAAAGAGACTGTGACCTCTGAGTTTGTTTCGGCCTTTCTTCTCAGAGTAGTCAGATAGGAAACGCCGACCTCATCTAGTTTAAAAAACATGATTGACGTGTAAAAGTGTTTGTACAAACCTACTTACAGAAATAAAATCATTTATCACTAACTCCACAAAATATAAAAACTCCAATTCTCATGAAGACAGAAATTCACCTTTTCAGCAAAAGTGTATAGAAGTAAATAAATCCCAATATCCAACTGCCAAACTTTCATAAATAAACCCAGCATCCATGCATGCAAAGTAGATGCATTATCACTACCTCATTTACGAAACTTCGAACCGAAACCAATCTCATCTGATTCTGCAGCCAATGCAAGCTATTGAATGGCTCTGACGTCATCCTTATGACGTCAAAGTGAACGTTTCAGGTCATGTCATTGTTCCGAATGCAGAGCATTCTCGGAGCTATCCTGTAAGTCTACAAGATTCGGGCAGAAATTGGTTAGTCTGAATCTAGTTTGAGGTGTGTTGTTCCTAGTCCTACAATGCTGATTTGGGAAGTTTTCAGCTGAAAATGTTCTGTTTGTTTGTGGCAAAGTTTTTTTATTTTCCTGGGTAAAAGTATTGTTATGTACGTCTTCAGTCGCTAATCTAGTTCTATGCCAAACATGAAAATTGTTTAAGTAATTTCGCTGAGAAAACTTATGTATTAAAAAACATCTCGAAAAGCTGGAATTTAGACTTTACTTTATTTTATTAAACATGTTTTTTTTTTCATCTTCTCCGACGTCGGAGAAGATGATTGCCAAGTTCTGAGTTCCTTATATCTTTTTGTTCGATAACTTGATTATTAAATTGGTGTCAAAAATATACATTATTCAAGTAAAGACTTTTTACAAAATCCTTGCTAGCAAATAATTTTTTCTTTTCTTATTAGTGCTCTTAAGAGGGCCCTTCCCGGTTCGTCCATCGTCAACGCGAGCATGATTGAAAAGCTTGTTGTTTCATCCAACGCAATGTTTTAAAAACAAGCAAGAGTGAGAACGCGATAACTTCGAAGGAAAATTGGCGCGCAAAGATTTCACAAAACTTGTTCCAGGAAATACGTGTTTTTGAAAAAGCCTTACAAGGTTTTGGAAAAAATATTTGTCATTTAGAATCTCCATTACATGTGCGAGGTTTCTATCAGATGTTTTCTTTACTTTTACAATTTTTGAGTACATTATGAACGTCCAAATTTCAGGTAAAGTTTGTGCAAAAAAACAGTTTTTTGGAGGCTCATACTGAATTTGTTTGTCCAAATTTTGATTTTTTACTTGCATAGAAACCTAGATAAAGTGCGCAAGATACCTATTAGTTCAAAATGTTCAATAAAATATGTGTTCCAACGCCATAATCACGTACGAGCGTTTGTATGAAAAATATGACGGGTTGGCCGCTCTTAACGTGCTTTCCGAGCACGGAGAGGTCTCGATATGTAATGGATGGTCACCCATCCACGAACCGACTGCGGCAAGCGTAGCTTAACCATCGATCGAGCCGTGCGACTGATATCATTTAGCGACAAGCCCCTTCTGACACGACAAAAAGTGTGTAATGTTCTTTTTAAATGGCACCTGCAACCCGTACGCAAAATACGCGCATTGACGTGGAGTTGCGGACACCAGCCCGTGTTATCTATGGCACCTGCATAAGCTCTCCTACAATTCAGAGAGAAGTCGAAAGGTAGCGTCAACAGAAACATGACAATAAAGTAGAATATCTAGGTTAAAGTTGTTGTTCCCAAGTTGTAAGCTGTATGTAGGTTAACTGTGTTGTGTGTAACTTAAAAACTATAATAAGTTTTGTAGGAAATAACGTAAAAGTTGAAAGAATACCTTTAGCAAGTACTCGGAGGAAATGGACTGAAATGTAATCGAATAAGGTACCTACAGTACGCTACCGTTAATATGACAAATCGAGGTTTAGATAAACTTTGAACTTAACTAACCTAAATAAATCAATCAGTCAAAATCTTTATTTCGAGCGAAGACTCAGTAACATTGTCCTTAGAACTAATTATTAGTAAACAACACCATACGGTGACAAAATCAAAATATTTTATTTCACATAAACCTACATGGGCACTTATGAAACGTCAGAAGCTAGATGTCCGGTTCCAATTGGTTGTTTCCTATGGAGAAGAGCCGGCAAGAAACTTTTAAAAATAAGTGGCTTTTACAATGTTTCAAATTACAGTGTTCAAAGGTATGGGAGGACAGTTAAGCCTGTCAACAAGTAACAGGTACTCAACAAAATATAAAAAGGTCTACATGCGAAGTAAACAAGCAGCAAACAGCATGAATCACTATACAGCATCTATGCTGCTTCTTTGTAGAGCGGCATCTCTGTCTGTCATACCTAAATGACAGAGTCTCTCTAAAATCGATACCACATATCAATGCGAGGCTACCTCATCATCATCATCTGCCCAGGCTTTTTCGAAACATGTTAGGGTCAGCTTCCAGTGTAACCAGATGCAGCTGGATACCAGTATTTTACATGGAGCGACGCTTATCTGACCTCCGCAACACTAAGCCGTAAGACCGGCTGTCAGACTTACGGCCTTCTGTTTGACAAATTTAAACTTGTAAAATCTTTGTGTCGTTACAAAAATACCGCAGTATCATACTTTAAATCACATAAATTTAAACTAACCCAGTAACCAGCACCCTAATTACGTAACGCACGATCTATCACAATCTGAATCATTTTGAAGCCTATTGCTAAACCATTGCTTCATGTGTTCGAAAAATGTGTCTGCTCAACGACGTAAATAACGCAATGAATGTTGTTGAACTGTCAAAATGAAACCCATTCCTACTGTTAGTGTGTTACGCAGTTTGTATGTCATAAAACTTCACTTAACATCAACAGGATCGTATAAATAAATAAAATAAAAGTCTAGGTTACTGTTTGTCGTGTACTGTGTGCTTAGAGTTAGATTAATTTGTTTACTTGTGTTACCAACTGTCGTATACTTGTGTTCAATTTATACTTGTTTACAGATTTTATCATTGAAGAAGATGTATGAAAAAACATTGAATGCAGCAGAGATGAGAATGTTGAGATGGATGGTGTGGAGTGACGAAAATGGATAAATGATAAATGATTTTATTTCTGTAAGTTCGATTGTACAAACACTTTTACACGTCAATCATATTTTTTACACTAGATGAGGTCGGCGTTTCCTATCTGACTACTCTGAGAAGAATGGCCGAAACAAAGTCAGAGATCACAGACTCTGTTAAAGTCCAGACAAAACCTTGGTCAGATCATGTGAAGACCATGTAGATTGGTATCTGAAATGGTCTTTTGAGGAAAGAACCACACAGATTGAGTGGACCTGTCCAGTCAGTGCACGCTCAGCTCAGGAAGTTAGGACTTAAGGAGCTTAACAATTCGACGAACAATACCAAAAAAAGGTAATTTGAGTATGCCGCATAAATTACTCAAAATGCCAGATCATGATTAAAATTAACCGAGAAAAAAGAAAGACGCAATGACCCACATGGTCTTCACATTAACAATAATTAAAATAACATAATACTTTACAAGATAAAGAGAGAGACAGAGAGATAAAGTAAGAAATGAGTACACAAGGGCGAGTTTGAAAGTGGCGCCAGTGAGAGAACAGTTGAAAGGACATCGTTTGGCTTGGTATGGGCGTGTGATGAGGAGGGAGGAAATGCATGAGACTAAAAGAGTGATGAATGTAAATGTAGGATTAATATTACTAAAACATTTCTGAACGATAGAGAACTTTGTTTCAGAACGAATGAATGTGTGTGTGGAATGAATGACCGAAAAAAAGGATGGCGTACAACGATGTATAAGCAGATATCCTATGAAAATTTAATGGAAATTGTTCTACAAAAGTCGCGTTGCGCTGTCGCATCGCGCCTGTCTGTGGGAGCCTTAAGTTTTTCGGTGGTTGTGGTTAGAAAACAACAGAACAGACCGATAGTGTCGATTTTCAAAGTTAAGCTGCACTTTCGTAGGCTAATTTATGGATGGGTGACTATTCTTAACACATCTATTCATATATATAATATAAATAAAATAAAAAAGAGATCGAAAAAGAGAGAGAAAAAAAGAAAAAAAGAATAAAAAAGAAGAAAAAAAAGAAAGAAAGAGAATAAAAGAAAAGAAAGAAATGAAAGCAAAAAAAAGAGAAAGAGTATTCTATTCTATTCTATATCACATATATATTCTTCTCATTTTTTAAGATCTTTGTATGTTACCTATGTTTAAAAAAAAAATTATTCTTATTCTTATCGGGATTACGATTTTAATGTACAGTCGCCAGTACATCAAGTTACCCCAAACTATCATAATTTCTCATTCGATTTTGAACTTAACCTTCAACATTTTAAGGTTTAAAATCGTTTCGAGAGCTTTGACAGTTTCGTGTAGCTTGACCTGCTGCCAACTGTACCATCGAAATCGTCAAACGATTTACCGGTCAGGTAGGTAATTACCTAGTTGAGACATTATTATCGAATTATCGAAAGTCTGAAGGACTGACAACTGGTAATTGGTAATGGTCTTATAATTGAGCAATTGTCAGAAATGGATATTAGGCAGGCGCTGCATGTAATTTAGTGATTATTCAGACGTGTATATACGTTTCTGGTTAGATTAAACAAAAAAAAAACACGTGTGGCACTCGGGGACTGCCGCGGTAAAGCTATTGCATAGCATTTTTTATCAACTTATGCAATTATAATTATTTATTTCTGCAGTATTTATGCAGTATTATTTTTTCTTTGATATTAATTCAAGTACAGTCGTTCCATATACATACACGTTAAGCGAACGCTCAGCAGAGCTACGTGGTAGGCGGAGTGGGGGGTGTTAGGTTTTATTTTCGTTACGGAATTTCTTGATTCGGTCGCAGCGCTCAAAGCCCGCGATAAAAGCTATGCAATAGCTTAAAAATACGTAGAAAAACTCAAATTAAATCTTGTAAAGAAATCCGAGTAATAAGACAGAATATCAGTTTTGCGCTTCATGTGAAATACTGGTATTCAGCTGCATCTGGTTAGATTGGAAGCTGACCTCAACATAGTACATAGTTGGGGAAAGGATAGTACATGATGATTAATTTTTAAGACGAGGAGTTTGTCACTTTGATGACCAAGTTTATTTTTAGTATTTAAAAAAATATAATGTTTCCATAATATCCGTCAATTCTTAACAATGTCGACCTTCAGATAGAGCTTGTCGCTGAAACAAACGAGTACTCGCCGACGGCGACTCTTTAAACGGTCAGCCATCAACTATTAATTATGTATATATTTTACTTATACAGGACCTACAATCTTTGCCATGCTCACTTAAATGTCTAACTGTTGGTGGCGCGTGTGTTGGATCATTTGGTTCCCTACAAAATGGTTGAGCTAGATGGTGCTGATCCACGCGTCATGTTCGTGAACGAGCGCCGTCGGCTGGGACTGGTCACCTCTTAACTGCCACGGCTTATTTTTATTATTAATATTATATTTTGATTTGTTTCAGAAGCAAGAAGAATAATGTACCCAGGATTTTGTAATATCTTGATTTAAAAAGAGTGTCCTTGGAGTTTCTTGCCCGTTCTTCTCCATAGAGATCTAAGTTTTGGAAAGGGCAACTTCAACTTTATGACTAACTGACCGACTCTTTGACAATTCAAAAGTGCCTGTAAATGGTTTAATGAGGGCTATCGAGCTTGAGTTTGCCGCTAGAGGCGCTAGAGTAGAGTAAAGTCTCTAGATGTCAAAATATGTTCTGAACGTTCACTGTTTACGGGATTTTTTTATCACGGATTTTAACGAATGATTCATAACAGCTGTAATTGTTGTGCCATTCTTGATTAATTATGGCTTAATATTTTAAATAAAAAGTTAGGATCTAATTTGGTAGCACTTGAAGGCAGAATAAGCTTTGTCTGCTTCATGCTTGCCAATTTTAGGAACATTATAATATAAATATTAATTTGAAGTTTTAAAATATAATAAAATAAACATACTATGAAAATAAGGGTACTTAAACATATCCAAAACATCAAATAAAAGTACTGCAACAGGACCTTACTCGACAGTGGCGCCAACTGGTGAGCACAAAAACGATAGCCCCCATTGAAATAAATGCTTTGAGTTTGAGTTTGAGTTTTTGTACGTTTATTGAGCGAAAAAAGCGTTGATAGCTAGTCGCTTCCTCGTCAGCGGTGGGTCAGGTGCCTAAGATATCACTTCTTCCAAAATCCCCTACATTTAACGCAGGCCAAAATATACTTAAAAGATTAACCCAGACCAACAGGAAAAGCGTCTAATTGTCACCCTCTAAGGTAATATTATTAAACTCGGTAGGTAAATTAAAGTAAGAATCTTGAATTACGGCGGATCGTAAATCAAGCAGCTTGAATTAATCTCCCTCTTATTTTTTACCTTATTACGCAAAAAAATTAGGTGTGCCTTGCGTTCTGTTAATTTATTGTTTTATAAATAGGATAAGTCGGTGTTTTCAATTTGCTAGTATAGACTCATTTTTAGGGTTCCGCAGTCAACAAGGAAGCCTTATAGTATCGCCATGTCCTGACCGTCTGTCTGCAGCTTAGCTCAGACTCTTAGTACTAGAAAACTATAATTTGGCGTGGATATACATATTAGTCAAGACCACAAAGCGGTAAAAAAAAAATTGGGTACATACTTCCTCTACACGTAAACTGGGGAAGTTTTTTTTTCGTCTACCTCATGGCGTGGGGTGTCGTTGGATAGGTCTTTCAAAAATATTGCGGGTTTGTGAAAACAATTTTTCGATTAGGGTATCAATTTGTGAAATATTAAGCTTTAAAATGCTAATTATTGTTAGAGTCAAGTGTGCCCTGCCAGCTTAATGGTTGTTTTTGGATATGTGAAAAAGTTCACGGTAGTAGGATAAATAACGAAGTAAGTAGGCTTTACAAGTTAACGAGTAATAGTCGACCAACTTACATTTTGCAGTTGGAACGTACTTATGTTAAGTTTGTTCTTGGGATAAATTCATCCCAACTACGGAACTCTTCATTATGCGTGATCCGATACACACATGGCTGGTTTTTTTATTCTTCTAGTCTTTATGTTTGTTTGTGACTAAGACAGGAAGTAGAGTGCGAGAAATCAAGTGAATTAAATGAAAAAAAAATTAAAACACATATTAAAAGTACAGTTTGTAGACAAGCATATTACAAATTAGAGGATTATATCCTAGATAAGAATGCTTGGAAACATGCTGGTCCTGCTCCATAGGACAATCTAGAGTGTAGACAAAATCAAACTGGTTGCTATTTTAATTGTATAATTTATAGTTCATAATAGTGGTAGGGAAGTAATCAAGTAGGTTCCTGTAGCGTGATTTCTAACCTAAGTAACTTGGTTATATAAAATACTAGCTTTTGCTCACGGGATCGGCCGCGTGGATGTCGGAAAATTTCCACGGGAACATATTACCGAGATTAAAAGTACCATAAGTGTTAATCCAGGTTATAAACTATACGTGTGTCAAATTTCATCCACATCCTTTTAGCTGTTTTTGCACCAATCCGGAACATACATCCAGGCAAACAGCCAACTGCCGGGGTCGCGGATTGTTCCAAAGAGTTACCGTGGCCCTGGCGCACAGGCAACTGAAGGAACACGGGTGGGTCAGTAAGAGTCTGACACGCCCTTCCGCTCCGCCCAGAGCGAGAGGTCATTTGATGACATCCCACCCACAAAAAAAAGGCAAACAGACAAATGGACAAAAATTCAAAAAACTATATTTTCAGCAACAGACTCATTCGAACACCTCCTAGCAATTACTTTTCCAAAAATATGCAATGAAAAGTTTTGATATGTTACTATTTAATTTTATTTAATAGGAACAACAAACAGCTACAATATAAAACATGAAATATGAAATACACAAAACACATAGACAATATTGCAGCCCAGAACGCTGTTCATAGATTAACTATGGGATAAAAACAGGGAAAATAATAAAATGAAAATTATGAACCGTTTCTTTTTTTCGTTTTGACTTCGTTTTCTTTTTTCGTGATTTTTTTAGCGGCTTTTACAACGCCACGTGTGAGCTACGCGTCACACTGACGTCACGCAAAACCCTGCATCGCGCAAGCAAAGTTTACCGCCCAACTAGCTTATATACAACGCCTCGACATCAATCATCGGGCAGTTGCCCACCAGACATGAGTGAACTTTACACCCTGTTCCTCATACCTCTAATAATTATAGAATATACATATTAAAGCTATTCTAGTTTCACCTTAAAATGACCTGGAAAAAGCTAAGACTAACACCAGGCAAAAGAAAGTTGAACTAATGCATCGCTAAAAGGGATTTATTAGCCACTGCGCAAGCACAAAGGAAATTCATATGAACTGAATAAAATTTATTGAGACTCCGTTCGTTTCCTTTATTCTATCTTTACCTATTTGCATAAAAGTTCTCATTTATTTTTAAGATAGAGAATATTATTATCTTTCTCACATGTATGCAACGTCTCTCTCCGTCTGTCCGTTAGTACGTTTATCCGATTTACGTGATCGTTCAAATTCTAACATATTTTCTAGCGAGATTTTATTTAAGGTCATTTTTAATACGAACGAAGCTGCGGGACCAGCTAGTCTTTTAAGCAAAACACACAGAAGGTTAGTTTTTGAACAACGTATAAGTACAGGGTGTCCGGTAATTAATGGATAACCTTTAAAAGCTTACACAAAACTTAATGGTCATTCAAAGAAATAAGGACTATTTTCTTTTTGTGTAAGCACTATTAATTAACGTAAGATAAAACCAAATAACAACAAATTAAATTCATTAATTCGCGGCTGTCGCTTACAAGAATTTAAAATAAAGTAAATTAATAATATTTAATCTTAAATACAATATACAATCTAACACCCAACTATATAAAGGTAAAAAAAACGGAAGTGCTCAACGGGCACCAAAAAACTCGCCCGAATCGCTGTCAGTGGGAAAAGTTACCAAAAGGCTGTAAATTAATTAAATTGTCTACTTATAAAAACATCTTTGTTAAACCTACTTATCGACGGTGAAGTATCAATATCTAATAAATAATATTTTAGCAATTTTCACTTCATTGCATATTCGTAAGTAAAATATGAAAGACCTCGTATTTGCAAAGACATAAGGTCTGGCATCATTATCAACATCACAAGAGTTACCTACAATTTTTTAAATATAAGTAACTTTTTGATTCAAATGTTAAAAACTATAGAAAAGAAATGTTTTTTTCGCCTCCTGTAAAATCTTCGTTTTGAAGTTATTAGACATTGATTCTACACCAACGTTATGATTTATAAAAAAGTTTTTTTTAACGGTCATGTGTACTTCTATAATCCATATCAAGCCTATCCATTATTCACCGGACACTGTATGCAACACTGAGGAATATAAATACGCAGACTTGCTGACAAACTTAGAAACCCGACCCTTGCTCGAGCCAGCCCGCGCCGCTGAGCCTGTGGCTTTCAATTCGTCCCCTAATAATAATAATTCCGCTCCAGGGTATCCTTTGCTGCCCTCTCCCAGCGACGCCCTAAGCCGAGGCTCGTACCCCGCAGGTAGTGCTCTTAGCGTGTTTTCGCCTAGTTTGTAAGTATTTTAAGCCCTGGCCCTATTTTAATAGGGCAACCACAGGCATGTCCGATTACGCAGCCGACGACCTCCTAGGTTGACCTGCGAGAAGCCAATCACAATACTTTTTTTTTTTTGATAAACTAGAAATATCTCTTATGGCCTATAGTGACCAACATCACTCATTCCCTTCAGACAATAACAAAGCAATGATAAATTAGTCTGTTTACAACAATATCAAAGGCCCCATCTTGATTTGTAATTACTGTCATATTTTTATGGCAGCATTTTAAGAAATATTCTTTAACGAGATCAAAGATTTTCTTTGACAAAGAATTCAATTGATCAACCGTTAATGTTTTTATGCAAACTGTGATCAGACGCATTCTTTTAACATTAAGGTTTAGAAAAGCACATTTTATTAATTGTGTTTTTCTTCCACATTTCGTTTAGAAGAATATTTTTGGCATACGATAATCAAAAGCATTTTAGCGCCACTTATTTCGGAATGTCTTTAAAAAATGTGGAACAGCTCGCTTTATACTAAATGCATTCATTTTTTTCTTGTTTATTTTGAAACCTCGGACGCATAGGTATCATATTTGAGATATTCCGAATTGCGGGTCCAATTTCAACCCTTATTAAGTTGGTTTCATAATTAATTAAACTAAATAGTATTAGTCTATAATATTACATTAAACCAATTTTATTTGTGGTGTACTATTACTAGTTATTTGTTATTATTATTATGATTTAATTTTATTGTTCAATATTGCAGCCAATTATAGCATTATGGCAATTAGGTATCAAACCTATGTAGATTTGTAATTGACTCAATGACTTAATATCATGATGGACGAACTAAGTAACACTAAATAAATACGATATAGTTAACTTTTTCATTATCCTATATCCCTAGTCGCAAGGACAATTAACCGGCCAACCATAATACACTCTACGATTCAAACACAATTTTAAACCCTTAGCATTACAAATTACAACCAGGAATAACTTTACAAACTGAAATAAAACCGAAAATTATATCCTCCACAAACGGGCCCTTAGACAATATACTTCCGTATATTCTCATGAAGGAGTAATAAAATTTTGGACATCCCTATCTCGAAGTTCGCCCGCATAGCCGCCCGAAGTTTTCCGAACTTTGCCGAAAGTTTCCGATGTTGAAAGCATCAATTCTGTATGAATGAAAAAGGAGTTTAAAAACGGATATGTCGGCCTCGTAAAATATTTAAGTGTGGAGAATATTACCACGTTCTTAGTGGTTTTGAAATTTTGTGTGTTATCTATACTTTCGAAGTCTTGCCTGAATAACATTTTCATCATACATATATTTAGTTGAAATTACGTGTGAAAACTTGTAACGGATAGGTCACATAGGTTGCATATGTAAGCTGTCACGCCCTTAAAGCCTGGAGGCTTGTGTGTAATTATTAAGTTTTGTTTACTTTAATTTTTTTAGCTTGAGTATAGTTTTTATTGTATTTGTTGGTATGTTGGCGTGGCTAGCTGACATTTAAGGCAAATAATTTAATTTAATGTTCTGTGTCTTGTAATGTTAATTACTTTGATACGTACTATTGTATAGAATTAAGTTTGTTTGTTTCTAACTGAACAGACAGCTGTGCTGCTGGGGAGTTTGTTGCGCGACTTCTCCCCAGCTAAAGTACTAGGATGTGGTGAAGGGCGGGCGTTTTGGGGGACTGTCTGATGTAATTTTGACGTTCGAAAAGTGCTGATTCTCAGCCTAATTTGAATAAATTACTTTTGATTTTGATTTCATATATTATTTTCCTCTGCGGTTGCTTTAGACGGTTGAAATAATTTTCTCCTTTTGCCCATGTGTTGAAAAGATACAACAGCAAAAACAACAAGATCGAGTAAAAGATACAATAGCAAAAACAACAAGATCGAGTAAAAGATACAATAGCAAAAACAACAAGATCGAGTTAAAGATACAACAGCAACAACAACAAGATCGAGTAAAAGATACAACAGCAACAACAACAAGATCGAATAAAAGATATAACAGCAAAAACAACAAGATCGAGTAAATGTTACATCAGCAAAAACAACAAGATCGAGTAAAAGATACAACAGCAAAAACAACATGATCGAGTAAAAGATACAACAGCAAAAACAACAAAATCGAGTAAAAGATGCAACAGCAAAAACAACAAGATCGAGTAAAAGCAAAACCATGAGACGAGCTCAAGAAATCAGTCACTAAACCTACTGCAAACCCAAGTGGACCCAACTCCAACTCCAGTAACTCCATTTTGGTAAAGTGAGGATATCTTGACGAAACGGCTGAAGGGTAATGAGGAACTGCATCGTAGACCAAATCTCACCTGCTTTCCTGCCCTCTGTGCCCCAAAACCTGCGGTCACAGTGACCTGTGCTGCCACCGACGATGCCGTGAAAGTGGCCAAGTATTGGGCCAATAAAATTTAATCGACATGGAGAAGAAGATCAAGAACACGTAAACTTCGATGGAAAGGTTTGAGTTACAAGCGCACTTACGGTTATAAAGACAAAGAGATCATAGAATAATAATGCATTACGGTGAATCCTCAGCTGTAGCCCGCCAAATTCAAATTTTCTTTCATTTTGTGCAAATTGCAGCTCTATTTTACGTCGTATGTTAATCAAAATGTGAATCGCGACTGTAGGAATGATATATTACTGAATAATAATCATCAATTTCATATCAATCGTCAAAGTTTGGAAATTTGTTGGAGGTAAAACAGAGCTGCAATTTGTAAAACCCAAAGAAAATTTGAATTTGGCGGGCTACAGCTGAGGATTCACCTTAAACATTAATTTCTCAAGCCCAGCAATGCGGCCTACCAACTCATATTACCCTGAATAAAATATGTCATACATAAAAGTCTTTCCCTCATAACCTTCCCCCCGCGCACATCAGGGGTCAAACGGGGGTAATTAATGACTCCCCTAATGACAAACATTATTAATTAACTAACGCAGTTTTGTATATGTGATATGTCGAGGTTGCAGGTTTGAATGAAAGAGCCTTGTAAGACGGTTACGGTTTTTTTTTTCAGCTATTAAATCTGCTGGCATATTTTGTCCTGTCTAAAGTGTACTACTTTACGCAATTACTAGCCAGCCCAGCCATTTGCCAACTATATTAGGGTCGGCTTCCAGTCTAACCGGATGCATCTGAATACCAGTAGTTTACATGGAGCAACAGCCTATCTGACCCCCACAACCCAGTTACTGGTTAACACAATACATACAAGATATATACTGTAACTATCATCTATCTATAAATTATAATAAAAAAGTAACGAAGTCAAAATTGAACATTGAATATTTTTGGAAAAAGTAATTACTACGAGGAACGAATCTGATGCCGAAAATATAGTTTTTAGAATTTTTGTCCGTTTCTCTGGATATATGTTCCAGATTGGCGCAAAAACGGCTGAAAGGATTTGGATGAACTTGGCAATATTTTATAACCTAGGGTACTTTTGATCCCGGTAGTACGTTCCCGTGGGATATTTTCCGACATCCACGCGGGCGAAGCCGCCAGCGAAAGCTATTTCTATAATATCAGCAGAATATCCACAACTAAAAGTTGCGATCATAGCCTTTGAGCAGTTAAGGCTGGTGCACATTAGAGCCGCATTAGGCCGCAGCACATCATATTTCAATATATTAAAGTTCATTACGGCCTGCGTGTAGTGTGCCATGGTTCACAGAAAATGTACGAAAGTGATGTAGAACGATTTTTGCAATTCAATGCGGCCTGCCATTTGCACTAGCACTAAAAAAAAAATTGTAACTACACTACAGGTGCACCAGGTGCAGTGGCTACAAGTGTACTGTAGCGGCATCTACAACACCACATGCGAGCTACGCGTCACACTGACGTCACGCAAAATCCTGCATCGCGCAAGAAGAGTTTACCGCGCAACTAACATATATACAACGTCCCGACATCAAACGTTGAGCAGTGCCCACCAGACACGACACCCGTCTGGTCGGAGGATCCTCCCTTTTCTATAGAGGATGAGTGAACTTTACACCCTGTTCCTCATACCTCTCTATAGTACTATAGGTACACCTCTGCCTAACCTTTCGGGGAATACAGGCGTGATATTATGTTTATGTAATATTTTAAACCCATGGCCATAGATTAACACCGATCCCCAACAATTAGTTCTCAATTAAACTCGTAGAACGTTATCATTAACATTCAGAACACGAAAGTAAACGCACGTGTTTCTGTCGCTAACGGGCTGTGGACGGCATTTAACTATCATTAGAGTGCACTTTTTATTAGACAAGAGTTTATACCTGCTTGGCCTGTTGAAAAGAAGAGAACCAAGAGTTACTTTGTTAATATGTGCTAGTATTGAAACGTACGCAAAATATGCGCCTTAGACGTGGAGTTGCGGACACCAGCCAGATATACAATACAATAGTATTGAAAGTATTTAGTGTAAACGTGTTCAATCTCACTTTTAAGAGATTTGGGTTCTATGCGTTCGGAAACACAGACGCGGATAGAAAGTTCCATTCTTTTACTGTGCGCACTATAAAAGATATTTGGAAACGCTTAGTGTGGATTGGTGGAATAGCAACTAGGTAAGGATAATAACTTGCAGTGCGTCTAAATGTCCGATGGTAGAAGGGGGCCGGTGGAATAAGGTCGTGGAGTTTAACGTTTAAAGTATTTAGTAGTGAACTAATATAATTTGAGTAGGTGCCATAATTCTATTCTTCAAGTCATGTGCCCGTTAGAAACTGTCATGCCTATAAAACCCATATATAGTGAATTAATTTTCAAATATCTTCCTTTGTGCTCACCTTTGTTAGACGGTGTGGCGATTAGGTTATCACAATAATTGAAATCACGTATTCTAAACATACACAATTAAAATAATTAATTACAATTAACATTCTAGCCGTGGGACCGCTTTTTTAACCGACTTAAAAAAAGGAGGAGGTTCGTAATTCGACTGCATGTTTTATTTTTACTGTGTGTGCACAGAACATTTTTCTAGGTGAACCGATTTGGATGATTCTTTTTTTATTTGAAAGCTGGTGCTTCTCATCTGGTCCCATATAAATTTGAGCAAGTTCTGACCAGGAGTTTTTGAGTTATCCTTAATACTGCGTATTTTTCCACTTACTTTATATTGATGATGTTTTAATAATTTCCTGTCACTGTTATTTACATAACAAGTAGTGGTATACGAATTTGTGTGGGGTAGGTACAACAACTAAAAAGTGAAAAATAACTTAAATTTCGGAAGTCGGTGGCAAAAACCGAAAATACAAAACCAAAGGCACCGAGTTCCGAAACTAAAGTATTTTTTTTTTTGTGTTTTTTTGGAAATCGGTTGATTTTTAAGCTATTGCATAGCTTTTATCGCGGGCTTTGAGCGCGGTGACCGAATAAAGAAATTCCGTAACGAAAATAAAACCTAACACCCCCTACTCCGCCTACCATGTAGCTCGGCCGAGCGTTCGCTTAACGTGTATGTATATGGTACGACTGTACTTGAATTAATATCAAAGAAGAAAAAAACACTGCATAAATACTGCATAAATAAATAATTATAATTGCATAAGTTGATAAAAAATGCTATGCAATAGCTTTACCGCGGCAGTCCCCGAGTGCCACACGTGTTTTTTTTTTGTGTAAAAGATTGGGTTTAGCAACATTAAACTTTATTTATGATTATTTGGTAACAATACCATAAAGTTTATGTTAAATTGTTGATACCATCGCCCCGCGCGTGTCTAGTGCCTTATTATCAAGGGTGGTTTATTTCGTGCCAATTTTTACGCTTTTTATTTTATTGTAATGCAGAGTTTGTCCGCGGCGGTCAAGCAGTGAACACGTTTAGAATTTAGAAATCGTCGCGCGTTCTGTATAGTTGTGTCGTGTACCTACAGTGTGTGATTCGCTAGTGTGATTAATTTGTTCGTACATTATAATTTGTTTTGAACTGCAAACGGTTTTTCTACTGGGCAATAACCAACACTTCCCATAGTACGCCGATAACAGCTAAAATATGGCTGATGATAACGAGAGCGACGTACCTTCTCCCTTAGATATTACATAACTTTTTTATGGAACAAGACTGCAATATTTTCCTACCACAGCTACATTTTCGACAAAATCTGCACAAAAAGGAACGTTGACATAATGAATCGCAGCATACATAACATAATTACCCTATATTATGTTCCTACTGCTGGGACATAGGTCTCTAATTCCGATCCAGCCTGTCCCTTGCTGCCCTCTCCCAGCGACGCCCCAAGCCGAGGCTCGTACCCCGCAGGGAGTGCCCTTAGCGTGTTGTCGACTAGTTTGTAAGTTTTCTAAGCCCTGGCTGAGGGCCTTAATTTATTAGGGCAACCACAGGCATATCCGGTTAAACAGCCGACAACCTCCTAGGTTGACCTGCGAGAAGCCAACCACATAAAAAAAGAACATAGGCCTCCTCTTTGTGAGACGAAGCGAGCCGTAATATACCACGCGAGCCCAGTGTTGGTTGGTTGATGTCACATGTATTCTAATTTTTGGTTTTAGGACATGTCGGTTTCCTCACGATGTTTTCCTTCACCGTTTTGAGAACAGTGGTGATGAAATAACTTACGCAGTAATCGCAGCATGTCCCACATTAATCATTCAACCTGTCTTTAATCCTGCAAGATATTAATAAGTAGTTACGCCTCCCCCTCCGCTCGCCCCCTCCTTAACATAGTTTAGAGCCGGACGTCACCGACTAGTTAGACGTACAGTCAACCGCACTTCCCTGATAACAATTTGATAGTAACAGCGTCTCTATTTCGCAACAGTACCTGAAGCATATTACAGACGCTTCACTTTTTTTCATTTCTGTCTTTCATTCAGCATCTTTCACTCGAAGTGACACGTCTGAACACAAACTACAACAAAATTAAAAAAATAAATTCATTAGTAAACCGATCCAATGATGTTGAATTTCGCCACTACATCTTTCACTCGCCTACCGAATGATCGAAAAATGAAAAGAAAGGAGCAGATGAACGTTCATTCTCGTGTAATTTTGTCGGTGTCGTGTGAACGTGGAATGAAACAAAAATGAACATAATATTGACTTGAGTGAAACATCTGATAAAAGCTTAAGGACGATTTTCGTAGTCCTGACGGTGGTTAACGGTACTGATATTAATTAGAACTAAAGTTGAGTTAACAGTATAGTGCACTGTTACGGTAAAATGTAAACTATAGAGATTTCGCTTCAATGGGTTAGTTTCGAAACTCGAAATCTAGTTAGAGAGTTAAACGGTAAACTATGAGGAGCCATACCTGTGTTCTGAACACAGATAGGTAGGATCAAGACAGAAAGGCAAAAATTCAAAGCCAAATCATTTATTTCAAATAGGCACATAAAAGGCAGTCTTGGACGTCAAAATTTACAAGCAAATTGAATTGATTCTAGTTGCCCCTTCCAAAAGGTATGGAGAAGAATGAGCAAGAAGCTCCACAGTTACAGGCGAATATGATCAATATCAGAGAGCCTAAAAAGAAAGAAAGAAAGAAAATACGTTTATTTGCGGTAAACATGATAAATACAAAAAAGAACGAGTTGAGGGAAAATATGCCACTTATGTTACCTAGACATTGGGCAATCGCTTTCAAAGCGTTTTGTACTTCTACTTCTTTCAACAGGATTGCCATAAGCTTTTTAGTAGCTTATGTCAATCAAATACATTTTACTTTTCCGTCATTGTTAGCGTTTATAGAATATCACTTTGTCTAGGTCTTCAGCTCTTCTGTTTATAAGAAGAGGCCTTTTCCTCTTCCTTCAGCGGGGCAGTTATTTACAGGCTTATTTGTCTATTATTTCTCCTATGCCAAAGTGTTATTGAGTTATTCCATCTGAAATTTCTCAGTAGCAGCCCGGAGTCTGAATTTGTGCCCGGTTGATGGTAATAAACTCGCGCTCTATTACATGGGACTTAAACATAACTGGCGAAATGTGGGTGTACTATAGGTACACCTCTGCCTAACCCTTCGGGGAATGCAGGCATGATATGTTGTTCTCCTATTTCTTTATGCTGACAACAATTTCATTTTTTGTATACCATTAGGTATTGATGACAATTAAATATGAGCCACATAAAAATCAACCGAAACTCGATAATAGAATAGAATAGAATAGAATACTCTTTATTATGTATACCATACATTTTTTGGATATAAATGTAGAAGCAACAACATCAAAAAAAAAAGTTGGTTATGGTTTTTTAATGCTTTGTGTTTTTTTTGTTTGTTAATTTTTTGTTTAATAATATTAAGAATAATAGCTACTTGACTTATCGCAGATGGCAGGGAGACCGATGCGCAAACCGTCACCATGAATTCATCAAACGATTCTAGACCCCCTAGCGTAGACATTTCTCGTCGGTCATCAAAAAAAAAATCTGCTGCTTCATAGAAAAGTGCAATACCTACCGCGGTCAAAACGTATGGAACAGAATTTTGCGTGAAAGAAGAAAGAGAAAGAAGAAATTTGCATGAATATTGCAGAATTTTGGAAGCATGGTTCAGAAACATGTACAGAATCTATGGTAACAAGTTGCGCGTCAATGTCCCTGACATGCCACTCTGTATTTAACCGAGAAAAGATCATAGGATTAGAAAAAAAACGTAATACCAAGCAAGCCTAAAGGATCAGCAAAGTATTATAATTAATGACGTAATGTTTAATAATATAAGCACACAAATTCACTTTTTTCTTTGATTAATTTAAAAATCCAGATATGAGTTCTAGGATAATGTCGGTTGTATAGATACTCGTATTGTATCTGTGTTACTGGCTATTTTTTAAATACTTTAAATTATAATCTGTGGTGAACGTCACTACGTTCACCACAGATATACACAGAAAAACAAAACAAAAACAAAACAATCAAAAAACAAAAACAATCAAAACCAATTGTGCTACCAGTGGGTAGCACAATTGGTTTTGATTTTTTTGTTTTAAAATGTAATATTTAAGAAAGAAAGAAAGAAAGAAAACACATTTATTTAGCACTGACTACAAAGCACACATCACAACATATACCTACTAGTAAAAAACAAATAAAAAGTGTAAAGTTGTTGGTGTTGTTGTGTTGTTGTTGTGTTTGTTGTTTTTGTTTCTTATTGTGCTAATGTTTGTTTGTCTATAAATAAATAAATAAATAAATACATCACTTTCTAGACTAAAATAGCCAACAGTTATTAGTGTATCAAGTAGCCGAGACGGCCACATAAGAGGAGCTACTTAAGTGCAAGTATCTGTTACATACCACTTGGCAACCGACTGGCTCGCAGACATCGTATACTCACTACATTATCAAAACAAACATGATACAAGTATGCTACGACATTCCCCTAAACCTATTTCAGTAATACAAAGAAAGAAAGAAAGAAAAATAGGTTTATTTGTCACAGAATAATAATAAAGAAAAATAAAAACAAAATAGATTGATCGAATTGATAGATAGATGTTGTTAAGCGTGCTATCTCAAAATCTGCCAAGCCTTTTACCAATTATGTTGTGGTCAGCTTTCAGTCTAACCGAATGCAGCTGAATACCTGTATTTTACATGGAGCGACTGGGTATCTGACCTCCACAACCCAGTTACTGGGTAACACGATACCCTTAGCTAAGACTGGTTGTCAGACTTTCGGGCTTCGGACTACCCGTAACGACTGTCAAAGATCTAAGAATGACAGCCAGGACCAACGGCTGAACGTGCTTTCCGAGGTACGGACGGGTCTCGATATGTAATCAATGGTATCTACGAACCCACCGCTGCCAGCGTAGCTTTAAAGTTCGATCGACACGTAGGCTGTTATTATTTAGCCACGAGCAACTGGTTATTCGCGGTCTCCACTCAAGAACACGTCTACCCCAACGGTCATCGGTTCTACGGCTAATATGGCCGGCCAATTGCCGCTTCAGCTTGCACGGTGACTATAGCATCATTTTTACTAGTTTAAAGAGCGATATATCCAATACCCGCATTAGAAAAATCATTGATAACCCCCCGGCCTTGTTAAGACATCCACATATTCAATCGTATCCAAAAATAAATCACTTCCTTCCGAACAGCACATATCAATCCGCAGACAAACCAAGATGGCCGCTTGCCAAAAATGCGCGCGCATATATAATATAATCTTATTAATTAATTTCGAGAGCAAATGTTTAGAGTCTTATGTGTTTCATACAATATGTTACGTTTTTTAATGTATTCTGCTTTGATTTATTAGTTTTTAAACAGTTTTTTTGCTTGCAAATGGTGTTTTGATCGTTAACTGTCATTGTCTGCGCGTTAATTTGATGTATTGCGCGATGAATGTGTTGCGAATGGTGCTGGATTAACGCAAATTTTGTATTTTATTTCAACATCCTAATTACAAACGTTTTTTTTTGTTGACAATACGACTTAAAATGTTGCTCGTTCAATTCATTTGCTCGACAACTACATAATAATTATTTTACCTAGCAACGTATGTTGTTAAATAAAACTAACATATTAAACTGAAAGTAATTAAGATCGCAAGTACCTTATAGATGACACAATTCTTTCAGCTTAGCAATCCGTTTGGTAACAACAAACCCAGTTAATATTTGTTTTAGTTTATCGTGCCACTTCTCCCCAGCTAAAGCACTAGGAAGTGGTGAAGAGCGGGCGTTTTATGGAACTGTCTTATATAATTTTGACGTTCGAAAAGTGCTGATTCTCAGCGTAAATTTAATAAATGACTTTTGATTTTGATTTGAACTAACTTGTGATGACTTACGTACCTTTTACAGCCTTTAATCCCTACCCGGGCTACATATGTGAAGTGAAAAAATCACCATTGACCACCACATGATCATGTCTCATGAAATATACGCATCTTACTAAAAATCCCCAATAAAACATCAAATTAATTCAAACCGCGGATTACAAGCTCAAATTCACAATATTTACCTCACATTCACTCAAGTAGCACTAAGAAACTCGAGTATTTGTTTGTACAACACTCGTTAGGGTCGAGTTACACTTTGCCGCTCTCGTTCGAAGCTCTGTTTATTATCCCACACCAACGTAGCGTGATGAATTACTGTTATTAGGTTATGAATCATCGGAAACTGCCAGTAGATTTATGGCGTCTAAGTTTAAATCGCCCTTAAAAGTTGCGGGAACATGTTTGACCGAGTTCCTAGTTTTAAGTAGTTTGAGTTTAAATATGGAAAAGTCTGGTGGATGGAACACTTTTTTTAGAGGTCCGTACCCAAGGGGTGCCAAAGGAAACCCTATTACTAAGGCTCCTCAGTTCGTCCGTCCGTCTGTCTTTCTGCGTGTAGACAGTTGAAATTTTCACAGTGTGTATTTCTATAATATTCGCTATAATAACAAATAATAAAAATAAAATAAAGTAGAAAATTAAAGGAAAGGAAAATAAAATAAAGTTATAAAATTTATGGGGGATTCCCCATAAATTTTTAACTTAACTAACTTTATTTTATTTTTACCATAAAAGAAATGTATTTAACCCTTAACCACCTGACGCCGGTCTCAGAGACTCTGGAGATTTTGTTTTCCAAATTATTCCGTTACCATGCACGCGACACAATTGTGTGTCCATGTACTTTTTCCCCTCCCCCACCAGTACGCCCCATACGCTCGGCAGCTCCAGACCTGCGCGTATTAAACATTATTGGTCATTTATATTTCGCGTGCGGTCCGTGAGACCGACGTCAGGTAGTTACGTTAGTTTGGTTATACTGTATATTTTTTGTTTTTATTGATTTATAATGTCTGAATCAAACGTACTACGATGGCTAGAGGAAGCTGATTCAGATTCGGAAAACCTGAGTGTACCAGAACTTCCGGATGAAGATTGCAGTGACGTAGAAGATGTTGCAGTGGATCACATCATTGAGGGCGAGTGTTCGAATCAGAAGTAGAAGGTGACGCGTCTGAGCTTCAACCTATTGAAAATAATACTATGCCACCTATGGAACCTGACCAAGATATGTTAAACCTATGATCCTAAGAAAAAATGCAAAACAGCTTATATGTGTTTTGCATGTAAGAATCCGATTTGTATTGAATGCAGCCAAAAAATGTGCTTATGAATGTCGTCGCAACTTGTGAAAGTTTGGGGGTTGTGATTTTGTAATAATTGTGCCTTAATCGTGCCAATTTCTTTTTTAAGTTAGAGATTATACATCGAACTTGTCGTAAATAAGTAAAAACTATTGAGTTATAGTGAAATTTCTTACTCAGATCTCAGATTTTCAATATTCCTAGATTTTTTGCTAAAATTCATATAATTATGTTAAGTGTTGATTCTTGACAAGTAAATGCATACTTTTGCTTAGTTTAAAAACTTATAATGAATAAAAATACAATGAAATTACAGTTGTGACTTTTATTTAATGTAATATTTTAAATAATGGTTATTAAACATGGAAAATACGCAAGCGGTCTCCAGGACCGACGTCAGGTGGTAGTGTAACTGAAAAACACGTCAGGTGGCTAAGGGTTAAAAAAAAATATTGTTAAATATTGTACGGTGGTACGGAACCCTTCGTGTGCGACTCGGACTCCCACTTGTTTCATTGGTTTAAATAAAAAATCGTAAAAGAAAGCATCATAATATCTGTGAAAACGTGTAATTGGCAATATTCATGTTATTAACAAATGCACTATTGTACATACATGCCTAGCTGTAAGTTTTTCAAAAAATATAGTTTCGAAAAGTATGAAAAAATATTTAAACGTAATAAGTATAAAATAAAATTAGTAATTTTCTAAAACGGTTTTTTTAATGGGCACAGTCAGCAAAAGAGATAAGTATCCAGGGTCGCCAGATATATTTGAAGTTTAATAAGAAACCGATGAATGTTTTCGAACGAAATTTAATTTGATAAATTACCAGTTTACTATCTATTAATTTTATTCAAAAACATTAATTGGTTTCTTACTAAACTTCAACTATGTCCGGCGACCCTGCATATATATCTCTTTTGCTGACTGTACCTATTACTTTTTTTACACGCCACAGTTTTTAGGCAAAGCATTTTTGATAGCTTTGTCTAAAACTCGATGTCACAAAAATAACAATTTCGTACCTATGTTTGTAACTAAACAAGTATTGACATAAAACTTGTTTAGTTACAAACATACGGGCTTATGTCTTTGTTACAATTTACACACGACTCGTTATTCCACACGACTACATTTGAATATCAATTTCAACACCCTGTATGGGCCATACTAAGGGTTCCTTTTTGGAAAAATCTGTATGTAAGGATCGTAGCAGGTGGCGCTCTGTAGGTTCAGCTTCCCCCCGTGGGAAGAAGGCGTGAGTTTATGTATATATGTCTGTTTGAGTGCACGTCTACATCATCTGAGGAATTACTTAATAAATATAAATAAATCTTACGTTCACTTACATACAACGCACAACCAAAAGGCTCTCACAAATAGGAGCGACGCGACAGCGCGATGCGACTCTAGTAGAACAATTTCTATGAAACACGTCGCGTCGCGCTGTCGCGTATCGCCTGTCTGCGGGAGCCTTAAACCACCGGGAATTATTTTTTAAGCAAATTGACTCCCAACTTTAACTGTCCGTATATTTAAATCACAGCTGTCATGCATTGACCGTTGTGTATAAAATGGCTGAAACACGGTAAATTGACTACCACTGAATACCACTTTAAAAATACATAAACCAGCCAGGCAGTCAGTTAGGTGGTAGCGGCGGCAAAATTGCCTCCACGAGAGGCTATTTTGCTGTATATTGGAGCTAGAGGCACCTACAAATACATAGATATTTCGACGTAAACATTGTTAGCCAATGCAGGGAAACGGGATAACCAGCTGTAACGAATTTAGGTTGCACGGGGTGGTCCGGTAAACCAATTACGTGTGAACACCGAAATAATTTGTAATGCGGTGGTAGAATATTGGTCAGTGTCTGCCACACCAATAAATATTGCATTAAATCTCGAAATTTTGCAAAACTGGTATGTAAGGATCGTAGCAGGTGGCGTTCTGTAGTTTCTGCCTATCCCTATGGGAAGAAAGCGAGAGTTTTAGTCCCGTATTACAGAACGTCACTCAATACTCAAGCATTACTTAAAACTAATTTCAACCAATCAAATGGCCTGAATCAAATTTTAAGTAATACTTGAGTATTAAGTCACGTTCTGTAATACGGGCATAAGTATGTAATTTTCCCTTGAAACAGAGATACAGGCATTAATTTAGACGATATTTTAATAAAATTACAAGGTTTATACAATTTACCAAAAAAATAAAACATACCCTATTTAACACTTATAAGGGATGAATATTCAAATAATATTCATCTGCAGTACTTACCTTCGTTATACAACGTGTATCAGAAATGTGTGGTCAAATTTAAGAGTGTTGTACAGAACATCGAACTGACCAACTTTCTCCATGGGTCCCACATCGTAATAAAAAAAATGATCAACTGTCATACATTTATTTGGGTCGAGTATGTATTGAAGTTTTGTATGGGACAGCTGAAAATTTTTTCGCGATTCCGATGTTGGTTTCATGGAGAAAGTCGTTCAATTTGATGGTCTGTACCACACCCTTAAATTTGACCACACATTTCTGATACACGCTGTATTTGTCAAAATAATTAGTACTATACCACTTTTTTTGCCACGATAGTGCAATTGTTTTAACAAAAAATACAATAATACTAGATAAGATTCAGTTTACAAGACCATTTTCTACGATTTCTTGCCGTAGTTTTACAACTTCTATAAAAAATAATTGTTTTGTTTGCTCAAACAGTTTTGTAGTAAGTATGAAACTATAATTTTCACGAAAATACTTATACCTTTTCCAACATACACAGTAAAACAAAGTCACTTCTCGTGTGTGTCTGTGTCACCGCTTAGTTCAGACAATGGATTCAGATGCGGTTTTAACCACCATTTAGAGAATGTATTCCGGACTGCTATGTTTATAATCTTCTATATATATATAAATGAATCCCTATTTTCCTTGGTCACGCCTTAACTTAAGAATGACTTTACCGTTTTCATCCATCTTTTTTAAAAGTTTTCTAATACTTTGCAGAAGGTTCTTACGCAAAAAAATATTATGAAACTTGCGCAGAAAATTAGAAAAATTAAGAGCTCTAGATTTATGTAAGTGAAACCGCTAGTCTATATATATTTAACTTAGATGTAACAAGGCCTATAAATTAGAAAGGCTGTTAGCGGTCGAAAGAATACAGTTAATTAATAAACTATCACAAGTCTTAGGTATTAACATTTATATCACTAAGGCCCACTAGAAATACATGTTGCTAATTACATTTAGCGCTAAAAATGATTGTGTTTCTGTCAAGTGATTGATACTAAATATAGCGTGCGCGTATGACCAGATGTATGAACGTAAACGAAGCAAAAGGAGTATGTAAGGATCGTAGCAGGTGGCGTTCTATAGTTTCTGCTTACCCCATAGCAAAAAGGCACGAGTTTATATATGTGTCTGTATTATTATTTAAACTCTTTTAGCTCCAAATGTATTAAGAGTATAGTGGCCAGTAGACACCAGAAATTGAGACATTTTAGTCCTACAAAACACCTTTTTTTTTGTCTTCTGGGAAATCATCGAATGACCTCTCCTGCTCTGGGCGGAGCGGAAGGGCGTGTCAGACTCTTACTGACTAAAACCCACCCGTGTTCCTTCAGTTGCCTGTGCGCCAGGGCCACGGTAACTCTTCCGCGACCCCGGCAGGATCCTACTAAACACCTAAGAAGATATCTATACCAACTCAGTACCGAGAAAAACGAGTACCTGCCGTTAAATAAGAGCGCACTCAAGCGCAGCGAGATGACGTAGAATGTACTATAAAAGTCAAAACAGATACATCATCGCATGAGATCATTACGAGATCGCTATATATTATCCATCATTATTCCAGACATTTACTGCGTTAATGTTTTATGTTGAAATCAACATCTTGGGAATATTTTTCTGGCTTTATAAACCGGCCTTTCGTGAGAATGCAAACTATTGTGTTTGATGGTTTTCAGTCAACTCAGATGCAACTTTGTGGTGTTTTTTTTTACTTTTGCCTATTATCCATAATGCTTTTAGAATGTTTATCTTTGATAATGATAAGATTTTATTATGTCCCGAAGAAAAATAGCTATTGCTTATTATTTACATTGCAACGCTGAATTTTTGTTATAAAGTTATAAGCTAACTTCAGTTCCGAAGACATAAATATATTTACAAAAAAATCTCCAGAGAACAGAAAACAAAGTATAATAAGAAAACACGTAGTTTTAATTAATGGGGAAGCGCCATGTTGCCTGCGAAATTCAAATTATCTTAGGTTTTTTTTCAATTTGCAGGTCAGCGTCAGGTTGTATATTGAACAAACTATGATTCGTGACCGTAAAAAGTATGTATTTAAAGAATTATAATAATTAAAAACATCAGTAAATCCCTCTAAGTTCATACATATATAATCCTGTTGAATGACAATTTCATAAAATATCAATCAATAGGATTATATGAAAAACATACACAGACAAAGGAACGTTCTGTTTAAAAAAAATACCAAGCCCGAACAAAAACATAATATAAAAGCTCAATTATTTCTCTGCACCTGAACCAAACCGATAGAAAGTCTCAAGTTTCTCAGTGCCCTCATAATTGCCACATCAGCGTAATATCAAAAACGATCGTAACCTGTTTTTTATGAAAAGAGAGTACTTAATCTTAAAAATATCCCCTCTGAGCTGAATTTGTGAATTTAGAAACGGTTTAATAATTTTAAAATGCTTTAATTGAAATTAATGGTTTGCGTTTGACAAAACGTACCTAAATCGGATGTGATTCTGGAGTTAAAAGCGCACTTACACACAGACAGACATACACAAGTTTAAATTTTTAAAGCCCTTTTTTTCTTTTAAATATTCTCGATAATATTATATTTTATTTACATAATTTAGAAGCTAACAGTCTTAAAATAATCATAATAATATGTACAAGTATATAAAAAGGGCAGGGAAAAGAATCATAGGGCATCAAAAAATTCGTCCGCATCGTTGTTAACAGGAAAAGTGCCCAAAAGGCTGGCAAGATGGCCACGTTGTATGACAATGCTGATTCTTTGGCCAAAAAATAGGCCAGCCCTCTGGGCACGTGAAGAGTTGAACAACCGCTTGGCAATGCCAAACGGCTCAAACATATAAGTTCCAATAAAAATTGAATGTTTTCGCCGTTTCAGGTATTCCGCACCTGCAGCAGCCGCCCCAGCATAGTTCGCCGTGCTAGTAAGATGGGATGGCGCAAGGGTATCCACACATGTTGCATCCCACACCAAAGATCCAATTTCCGAGGCATTATGGTCATTCCGTGTAGTCTCTTCCCATCGTCGCGTGCCAAGCCACTGGGTTCTAGAACAGCTGGCACCCCGGCGGTAACAAGAGCACGACGGATGTTGTGACGAATACCACCGTCCTTCTTGCGCAGGGCATATAGGCCCCGTACAAGACACCGACAAAGGGATCGTTCACATCGCCGATGAGCATAAGGTTAATCAAAGGCGACTCACCAGCTTCCCTGGCGCCTAAACTCAAAAGATCCTTTAAATGTTGAGGAGTCAGGCCATCGAGGCCGTCGGTGAAACCACTTCGGACGGAGCTCACGGTTGCAATCAACTGGGAGGCCGTAACGTTCAAGAAGGTTGCATTTAGGTCGGGAGGGTCAGGGGGTTCCAGGTAGACCATCCGCAGGCACTGGATGTTTGCTCTCTAGAGCTGTTAGTGTTTTTGAAAAGTAAGGCGCCACCACATCGCTGCTGGGCATTATCCTGGCCAATCCCCTGATGTCACCTTCACATAATTTGGATTCCACATGTGAAAATAAGCCACTTTGAGATAGGTTACTGAATGCAGGTAATTTCGGATCTAAAATTCGGGTCTAATTGTTACAATTATCTTTAATTTGGTTTTTAAGGTTTTTTTAGTCGCCGAATTTTTTTGAACATGTAGAATCCTATAAGGGAAGGTGAGTAATTGCTCCCAGGCACTTTGTGAGTTCTCCTGGGTCGCCAGATGTACACATCGTGCAAAACTCAGTGCAACAGACTGTCTCGCGTCCTGGGGAACTCTCTTTATTACTGGGGTCGAATTTTTGAATTTTGCCTACGTTTTCCTCAAACTTTAATCTGGAGTTGTTAATATTGGGGATGTGGCTGGGGGCACAAAGGTACACTATGAGGTTTGTGAACCTTGCGACAGTGTATCCGAAGCCCCCGTTCGCCTTTAAAGAAGCGTGGCTAGGAGCAAGGGGGACATCTCACCTGGACATCGAGCGATGTGGCAGGTTGACTGGCACTATTTCCGGTGTCGCTACAGCCGGCATTTAACATAGCTATATAAAGACTTACCTAAATGAAAAAAAATATATAAACACTACACAGAATAGCTCATTTAAGTTGCGATATCGTTTAAGAAACCATCGTTTGGGGTGGCTCTAAAACAACCGCCCATTTTGACATCTTATCTATATATATAAAAATGAATCCCTATTTCCCTTGGTCACGCCATAACTTGAGAACGACTACCGATTTCATTCATCTTTTTTTAATAGTTTTCTAATATTTTATAGAAGGTTCATACGGAAAAAGAAATTAAGAGAGTTGCGAGAATTATGCGGGTGAAACCGCTGGACGCAGCTAGTTATAAATATAATTTGTGCCTTGAATAACTTTCAAAAGTTCAAATATTGTGATCTGAAAAGCTGTGTATATTTCAATAAGTGTATTCTATCCATCCATAAGTTAACCAGCACCCTAATTGCGCAACACTTTATCAATCACAATCTGTATCATTTTGAAGTATATTGCTAATCCATTGCTTCATATGTTCGAAAAATTGGTCTACTCAACAACGTAAATAACGCGATGAATGTTTTTGAACTGCCAAAATGAAAGCTATTGCTACTATGAGTGTGTTACGCAAGTACCCCGCTGAAGCAAAAGAAAGTCTCTAAGTTTCTCAGTGCCCTCGTCATTTCCACATCAGCGTATTATCAAAAGCGATCGTTAGCTCTACTCACGATATAAGAGAGTACTTCTAAAAAGTGTCCCCTCTGAGCTGGCAACCGCTATCGATTTCAAGAAACGCTGACGAAGATTTTCTGCTGAGAAAGATTTTAATGGAGTTTTTAAGATATTATTTTTAAACGTTTTTGACAGTATTATTTGTTTAAACTGTTATGAAATATTGAATGTGCGGTTGTAATTACTTCGCTTGTAGGCACTTTTTTGTGTAAGCTCTTTCAAAATATTCTATGTGGTTTCTAGTTAAAAAAGTGCTAACAAGTTTTTGTTACTACATATTATAAGTTACTAGCTTTTGCCTGCGGCTTCGCCCGCGTGGTTGTCGGAAATTATCCCACGGGAACGTACTACTGGGATAAAAAGTATCCTATCTGTTAATCCAAGTTATAAACTACCTGTGTTCCAAATTCCATCCAAATCCGATTCGTAGATTTTGCGTGAAAGAATAACAAACAAATATCCATCCATCCATCCATCCTCACAAACTTTCACATTTATAATATTAGTAGGATAGGATAGGATAGGATATAAGTATAGGGTAAATAGGTAAATAACAATAAACTTAGATTCCATTACATGTAATATTGTGATAACCTATCCGCCTGCCACAGATAAAATGGAATCTCTTGCATGCCATGGGTGTGTATACCTACTCATGTTTTGGACAAATAAATCATCTATATCTTTATCATAATACACATAAATATCCAATAATTTCTAAAACATATCACATAAGAGATATCAGAAATACAAAAAAAAAAATTTTTTTTTGAGCACATTTTGCCAATATTTTTCCATAATTTTTTCTTCATTTCCTCTATTATTATGATAACATCAGTCAAACGTCTCAGTAAAAAAGGGACAAACTGCCAAAATGCAACAAAAACCCTTACAAATGATCCCCCTGCTTGATGAGGTGAAAATATTACATTTTTCATCACTTTCCACCTGAAGAGTCGTGAAAAATGAAATGTTTTCTTGAAAAAACGTTGCTTTTTTATTATTTTGACTAAAGAACAAGCTTGGGAAATACGGCGTGTATATTTTGAGTCGGATTCATTATTCCTTTTTGAAAAAGAATATCGGAACCGAAATATCACCGGTACTGACTTTTTTTGTCCGGGTCTGTACAATGTATCAGGCCTAAAAGCATTTTTATGGAATTCTTGTCGAATATATTCAGCCTATAACGTTCTTACTGCTGGGACACAAGACTCTGTGAGAGGGAGTGGGCTATAATCAAAGAGATTTAGGTCTTGGGCTATAATCCACTACGCGGGCCCAGTGCGGGTTGGTAGATACTACATGTCTTAAAAATTTTGGTTCTAGGACAGGCCGGGTCCTCGCGATGTTTTCCCTAACCGTTTTGAGAGTAGTCGTATGAAAATTTCCATAATTATCATTCGAATTTATTGTCTAACAGACTTAAATTGTGATCGCAATTTTTATTATTTTAAATCAAAATCTAATCAAAAATATTTATTTGCTAGAATATGGTACAACAGATATTACAGTAAATTTAGTTTTTTCAGCATATCCTGCCATGATATGGGGTGCAAATACATTTAATTTCAATTACAAAGTCATTATGATTATTATTTTAAGATTATTACAAATTTACAATAAGTGTAGGTTCCATCGAAACTTATTGATAAATCATTACTCCTATGTCATCAAAGGAACATTCCATTAATAACCATATGAAATTCTTTTTTGTGCACAGGTAGTAACTAGTAACTAGCATCTAAAACAACCTCTTTATACAAACACAGCCTTATTCCTTAAAAAAATAATAGCCAAAGCTACGTAATCTCTTCTCAAACTCAAATCAAAATTCTCTTTCAAAATAACAGCTATGAAACACAAGGGTTTCACAATTGTATCCAGCCTCTATTGTCTGGGGGGTGAAACTCCCCCGAGCGGGGGGTGAAACGCGAATGGAATGGGGGTGAAACGTAATTAATTACACCCCTGTCGTAACAGACCGGCGGAGTATTCCTTATCCTTAAATATTTTTAGGGAAATAAAATGTATCGCCAATGTTGGTCCAAAATGTTTGGGGGAATTGGGGGTGTAATTAATTGAGACAAATAATGAGGGAGTTGGTTTGTACGTTTCTTAAATAAGAAAGCGAATGCATTAGGCACAAGAATGTGATGTACTTGTGTATATTTGGTCGGTAAACATTTTTCCGTTTTCTTGGATGTAATGTTCCGGGAGGAAAAACTACGAAATAAAAAATTTATGTTGAATAGGGATGTTTATTAAAAGAAGGCTTAAATAACCGTACCCATGATAGCGTTATAGTTCCATCCGTGTATACCATATTTTTCTAAGATGAAAATACATCTACCTTGATTATTTCAAATTTTTTATTTGAGGTGGGTTTGCCCCTGACTCTAGTCTAATAAATTGACAAAAAAGATAAAAATGCTCAGAAAATACAGAATCAATTCGACTGCATAGGTAAAACCGTAGAGAAAGAAAGAATCACTTTGTTGTACCCAATAAAGTTAATAAGGGTGCCCCCGACTTACAATGGAACGGACCCTTCATTTGAGAATTTGCAAGCAAATGACCCATTGCTACCTTCATGTTGTAAAGAACTTCAGGTTATGGGTCGAGCAGCTGCTCTTGATGATTTTTCTTCAAGAAAGTTTTGTGTACTTATTTATTTACACATACTAAGATTTTTCTTGTTCTTCAGACGTTTACAGAAAGCTGAATAAACTCTGTTAATCATACAAATATTTGCATCGGTTCCACAACCCATGGAACCGATGTAGCATCTGATTCTTCAGCAACTACACTAGCTTAATTAAAATCTCACCAGCAAGAATTCGATGTCATTTACAATGAAAAGGTCTTTGAAAAAGTGTTGCAAATAACCTCATAAAATACTAAAATTATTTAGACCGTTGCCTTGATGAATAAAAAAAAATACACACTTAAAAATATAACCCCACCCCCTCATCCCCACGCACACACGAATCACTATACTTCCCTCATATACACACTACAGTCATTACACACCACGACACCCCACACACATACACAATATACATTCATCACCACACCACCTAAATACACTACATACACATAGGTACTATTATATATACGAGTATATATACCTACACAACGTTTTTCATCTCACTAGTACATAACCTTATCTTTGGCGATTCTCTAGTAGAGAGGTATGAGGAACAGGGTGTAAAGTTCACTCATACTCTATGGAAAAGGGAGGATCCTCCGACCAGACGGGTGTCGTGTCTGGTGGGCAACTGCCCAACGGTTGATATCGGGATGTTGTATATATGCTAGTTGCGCGGTAAACTCTGCTTGCGCGATGCAGGATTTTGCGTGACGTCAGTATGACGCATAGCTCGCATGTGGCGTTTGTAGATGCCGCTACACTCTAATTAAAAATCATTTAAAATTTAATTTTTATGCTCACATAAATCGCTCGACCTTAATGTAATGCGAAGACACTGCCGCCCAATATACAGGATTTTCCTAGTTTGGGGGGCAGGGTACCTATTTTTATTGGACCTTCGACCTCTACCTCACTTTTGTACCCAATCTTTATAATAGTACTTCAGTTTTTTTTTGTTTTTACCATTCTGTATACCTATTGTCAAATTTTAAGTTTTGTGAATAAAAGATATTATTATTATCATTATTATCTTTATAACATCAATCTGACACGAGCATCTCGATAAATCAGAAAAACAACACTTTTTATATAGCAAAACTTACACCCCTATAACAAGTCAACTTACACCCCTCTTCAGAGACAAAATCCACCTCATAGCAAAAAGCAAGCTTTTACCTTAAAACGCGACACCGCATTTAACGAAGTGAGGGGCAAGTTGTTCAAACACCTCAAGAGCAGGTGCAGCAGTAAACGGTTGACCCAAATCCAGCGCTAACTTAATTGGCGAAGTTATTCTGGTAACGGCGCGACAGTGGAGCTATTTTTGTTATTTTTAGCAATTTTTAATTATAACTGGATCGATTTTGTGGAGCTGGGCAGATGATGTTGGTCTAGAAACTGGAGTATCTATGGACAGATAGATAGATAGAAAACTATCTATTATGCACAGTCATCAAAAGATATAAGTAACCAGGGTCGTCGGATATAGTTGAAGTTTAGTAAAGGCTCCCGTAAACAGGCACGACGCGACAGCGCGACACAAAGGCACCGCTCGTCGCGTGACACGCGGTGCCTTTGTGTCGCGCTGTCGCGTTGCGCCAGTGTGTACAAGCCTTAAGAAACCGATGGATGTTTTCATTTTCGATTTATAAACGACCAGCACACTATCTATCACAATCTGAATCATTTTGAACCCTATCGCAAATCCATTGCTTCATATGTTCGAAAACTTTGTCTGCTCAACAACGTAAATAACGCAATGAATGTTGTTGAACTGTCATAATGAAAGCCATTTCTACTGTAAGTGTGTTACGTAATTACCCCGCTGTTTGTTTTCTTTTAATTAAATTAAATTTTATTCGAAAACGTTTATCGGTATCTTATTAAATTTTAACTATATCGACGACGTTGGTTACTCATCACTTTTGGTGACCTTACATCATAAAAATTACAGATATAAATTTGTCATATGTGTGTGTGTAATGTGTTATATACGTAACTTTTTATGTTAATTGTGATAAGTGTTAAATATATTTTTTACTGGTGTTAGCACATTTCTCCGGGTTGTGCGCTACAGATAGGCAGTTGATTTGAACCAATTTCGACTTAGACATATAAATGGATGATTGTTAAACATTAGAGAGCACTGATAAAGGTCTTGTTGAGAGAAATACACTACCATTATTATACAGGGTGACCCGTAAATAATGGATCAAACGTAACGGGTAGGCAGCTCACCTGATTTCCAACAACTAATTTGAATACGGGCTTAATGCGGGCAAATCTAGTTATTAATAAGTTACCTATACCAACATGAAAACCCCAGAAACTTTAGTATAAACAAAATGATTTCCAATACTTAACAATCCCTTGAACATTACGTAGTTACCTATTTCATTAACAGTTTATAATTAGACAGAAAATGGCCGCCATCTTGGTTCTAGGCCTTCAAACATGAAAGTTACAGCTATTGTTGTGAAAGGGAACAAGACGAAGTTATTCATAACAACAACAACGCCTTTCTACGGATTCTTTACAGTTGAGAAGCCTTAGAGGGCTGGCAAGAAGTTACATGCGCCAATTACTTTAGAGCAAGGACGCCATAACTACACGTTTCTGTACTACTGGACAGGTCCACTCAATCTGTGTGGTTCTTTCCTCAAAAGACCATTTCAGATACCAATCTACATGGTCTTCACATGATCTGACCAAGATTTTGTCTGGATTTTAAAAGAGACTGTGACCTCTTAGTTTGTTTCGGCCTTTCTTCTCAGAGTAGTCAGATAGGAAACGCCGACCGAATTTAAAAAAAATATGATTAACTTGTAAAAGTGTTTGTACAAACCTACTTACAGAAATAAAATCATTTATCATTTATTTACTAATCATCATTCTCTTGCCCTTAAGGCAAACAGTCGCGACGCGACAGCGCGACGCAAAGGCGCTGCTCGTCGCGCGACACGCGGTGCCTTTATGTCACGCCAGTGTGCACGAGCCTTCATCCCATATCCTAAATATCCTAACTATCCATACTAATATTATAAATTCGAAAGTAACTCTTCCTGTATGTTACCTTTTCACGCCTAAACCACTGAACGGATTTCGATAAAATTTCAAATCCTGGGGAAGGACATAGGCTACTTTTTGTCCCGGTAGCACGTTCCCGTGGGATAATTTCCGACATCCACGTGGGCGAAACCGCGGACAGAAGCCAGTATATATATACGGGGTGTAGAAAGACCCAATCGCATAGCCGTCCACTACGCATTCTGTACATCAATCTAAGTAACATAGCACAAAAATAACTGCTGAGAAACAAATTTTATTTTTGGTGTGAAAAATCAATTTTTACGGTAGTCCGCAACGTAACGCACGGTACAGGGGTTGTGGGGGTATTTAAAGTTGTGTTATAACTTTAAAAACTGGTTTTCGTAAAAAAGCGTCAGTAAAAGTTGGAACTTTGACCTTCAATATCTCCGTAACCAGAAGGTTCCAAGGTATGGTGTACTACAAAAAAATATTACAATGACGGGGAGTCTCAAGTGACTCTCTGCTTCGTTAATTGTCTATTTACCACCCCGTTTTAAATTAATATTATTTAATGCCAGCCTTTTGGGTTTTTTCCTGTCGACAGCGATGCGGACGAATTTTTTGATGCCCTATGATTATTTTCCTACTTTCTTTTTTTTTTAATTTTCATTTATTTAGTTGTACATACTATTCATATTATTTGTAGAATCCTAACTTCCTATCCTAATCCTAACTATCCTAACTAATATTATAAATGCGAAAGTATGTTTGTTTGTTTGTTACCTTTTCACGCCTAAACCACTGAACCGATCATCCTGAAATTTTGCATATACGTTGTCAAGGGTACATAAACGGACATAGGGTACCGTTCATCCCGCAAAAAAGTACTGTTCTCGAGGAAAACAACAATAACGTCCGTATGATAATAGATGGCGCCACGTGTCTTTCGAATTATGATTGAATTATAACCCGAATTGATAGTCAGTCTAAATTAACGCGAGCGAAGCCGTGGGCAAAAGCTAGTCTGTAATAAATATAAAAAAAATGCGAAAGTAATTTGTTTGGTTGTTACCATTTCACGCCTAAACCACTGAACCGATCATCATGAAATTTTACATATATGTTGTCAGGTGTACAAAAAAGGACATACGGCTACCTTTCATCGAGAAAAAGATACTGTTCCCGAGGGAAAGAACAATAAGTTTCGACGGTCACAATTGCTTTAGGACGCTAGATGGCGCCACGTGTCTTTCAAATCATGATTGAATTATATTATTAGAAACTTTAGCAGTGCGATGTAGAATTTTTTGTTAAATATATGTAATACATTTTGTGAGTAATGAACACCAACACCGTTTGACCGAACACCATGCAAGTTGGCACATAGGTAAATATATAAGTAGTTTGAATGGAGAAGTATTTACAGGATTTTTTTCAACCTTCATGTGGGTGAAGCCACGTGCCAAAGCTAGTACGTATATATAATACATAACTAATAATACATACAATATTTATCTTAATCTAAATAAATAAAAATGAAATGCTGGTCGTTGGCAAGCGCATCACTGGATCGATTTGAAAATTTTAGACGGAAATATTTGAATATTCTGGAAAAAAAAACTTGGAAAACTTTGGGATTTTTGTACTTAGTAATTATTGTTAGGGCAGTACAATGTCTGTCGGGTCAGCTAGTTTGATATAAAACAGTTATTCATCCGACGACAAGGCAGACATTAAACCACTGAAGAAAGAGGCATGAATTTTTAAACTTATTTTTCTAACTACATTAGGTAGTTCTTTATTGATAGATTTTTGGTTTTATCTGTTAATAAACATTACGTTACATTGAAAGGTTATTCAAAGAAATACTTATACTCTTCCAAATAAAGATGGAATACTCAAAATCCTATACAAAATGAGAAAACACAATCAATTTTGTCACAAAAAACAAGTATCTCCGTTTTATAACAGAAAATGAGCATAAAAACAGTATTCCCTTCCTTTCTTAACCAAATGAACACAAAAATATATCCACAAAGGAATACCAAAACAAAATAAACAGATCAATAATCCCAATCCGTTACGTCACAGCCCGGAAATCGAACCCCCGTCCCAAACGTAATATCTCTCCAATTCCCTGATCGGCGATGTAATGAATGCAAGTAGAGCAATCCAACTGGGGACTAAATGGAACACGCTTCCACCAATATCCGCCTTAACGCCATGTAAATAAGGTTGATTTTGCATTGCCATAATCTACTGAAAAGGTCTTAAAACAGTTTTAGCTGTAATGGAAATTGAACTCTGTCAATAGAAGTTAAAGTTGGTTTTCTCAAAGCAGACTCTAGTCCATAATTTGCAATGGCCAGTGTGTATAGTAGGAGGGATATATAGTAATTAAAGGCTATTTCCAATAGAATGTTATAGCTAATTGAAAAATCTAATTATTTTGCTAGTAAGTCCAGCAAAATAATTAAGACTGAAATATAGACTTTTCACAATAGAACTATTTTCTAGTTCTAAAATCGATAGCAAAAACAGAAGAGGTAGGTCTCACAAATCCTTTCTGAGATTTTATTATTTTCTTTGAGTCTGACTGACACCATTGGCTCATTAAAACCGACTCTATGTAGTCTATTTTCAGTATAAAAAACCGGCCAAGTGCGAGTCGGACTCGCGCACAAAGGGTTCCGTACCATTATCTATAAAAACGACAAAAAAACATGTCTGTTGTATGGAAGCCCCCTTAAATATTTATTATATTCTGTTTTGTAGTATTTGTTGTTATAGCGGCAACAGAAATACATCATCTGTGACAATTTCAACTGTCTAACTATCACGGTTTATGGGATACAGCCTGGTGACAGACGGACGGACAGCGGAGTCTTAGTAATAATGTCCCGTTTTACCCTTTGGGTACGGAGTCCTAAAAAGTATAGTATAGTAATATTTTCAGTGTAAAAAGTATTTAATTTTGTTCATTTTATAGGTTTTGGCATGTTAGTTTGTCAGATCTACCCCAAGCGTGTTTTAATAGCTATGACATTTCATTGACAAAAACAACAACTAGGTAATCGTAATCTTGTTAGGATTAACTTCTTATTAGGAAACTCCTAATTCGGAAACGTTTAACTACGACAGAAGTCAATTCATTGCCCGGAAATAAGCAGTTGCTTAATAGACAATTATAGCAAAGAACGAGGAACTGCCTAATTTTTGTGTCAATTTAGGTAATGCCATTTACAAGTAAGCATGATTAGGAAATGTTTTTTTTCTGAAATCAATCAATAAGGGGTGAGAAGGGGTGAAACAATTTTACTAAACATCTTTACTCCCCTACGTTAATAAACCTTAAATACTTTTACATGTATTTCCTGTATTTCGTAAAGTATTTAAAACACCCACATTCTACTAGTTATGATTTTTAATTCTCACGATATTGGGGTCGAATTTATAACAATATTTTTATAAGCGTTAAATTTTAATTTTTAAGCGTTGGCTTTTGATCCCAATCCATAAATTAATTCCCGAATAAGCTGGTAGCAAGAACATAGTTACTAGTTATATTTTAATTAATTAAACTTCACATAATGAGGGTATTTAATAAAAGCGTATGTATTTGTATGTAGTACCAGGCCGCGTTCCAGATGCATTCATTACACCCCCGTTTCACCCCCAGGGTTGTGTGAGTATATATCACTCGTGTGCCTTAGGGAGTGAAAGTAGAAGTTAGAATTAAGTATTTATACGAAGTAGGAAAAGATTTATGAGTGTAGTTTTTTTAAGGAATAAGTTAGTATAAATTATACTAACTAATAGAGATGTATGAAAGAAAAAGACGTGTTGCGCCGACACAAATAAATCGGCATAAGGGTAAGAGAATGATGTTGATGTTAGTATAACTTATATCTTAAAAAATCTACTCCCATACACTGAAAGCCTATTTTTATCTAATGTGTTGTCAAATCTCATGTTGACTTTTATAGGATGTTTGGAAGCTGGGTGTTAAGCCTTAAGGGGGTAAATGATAAATGATAAATGATTTTATTTCTGTAAGTAGGTTTGAACAAACACTTTTACACGTCAATCATATTTTAAAAACTAGATGAGGTCGGTGTTTCCTATCTGACTACTCTGAGAAGAAAGGCCGAAACAAACTCAGAGGTCACAGTCTCTTTTAAAGTTCAGACATAATCTTGGTCAGGTCATGCGAAGACCATGCAGATTGGTATCTGAAATGGGTGATAGTTGACACCATCTTAAGAATTTTGAGCCAAACATGTCTGAGACGATGTCTGTTTTTATTTTATTTTTAACTGCTATACCCTTACCTAAAAAAAACCTAGAAATAGCGGTCAAAAATAAAAATAAAACCTACTTCGTCTAAGAAATGTATAGCTCAAAATGCTCTAAATGGTGTCAACTTTGTGTTAAACCCTTAAAGCTTTGCACCCGGCTTCCAAACACCCTGTATATTCTTTGCAATACTGACGATATTTTCTTATAATACTTTCCTAGATCGCACATTTCATATAATATGTTCTCATAAATAAAGAATTAAAAAGTCTGTTACTACACAAAAAATAAAGAAAGACGCCCTCGCCATTTATAAAAAAATATCCTTTGGATTAAAACGAGGTGCTAAAGCCAAAAAGGTAAACTAAAGAACGCTTCATTTACACTGCAGTGCGGATGTAGAGATCCACTTCATTTGCACTACAGTGTAAAGCAAAGTTTTGAGGCACGTTTCCATAATGTATTAAACTTATGTTCGGTTCTTGACCAAAACTAAAACATCTGGCTCACCTAATAGGTTTAATGAGGGTTTATTATTCTTTGGTAATAGTTAGTATTTAGTAGTACCTACAAAGGGGGTGAATAGGGATACAGGGGTGAATCGGGACGAAACTTTAAAATGGATTTTAACGTTGAAATAATATAGTTTGTTGCCGATGGTTTTACATCCTAAAAACTTCCCCTATCTCCTACATAGATACAATACAGGGTCTAATAAAATTTTCTAGCGAAACTCCACAGACGTGATGGGTATCGATAATTACTTAAACATGATAAAACAAAAAAGAAATCAATTTGACTTTTTTTTTTTGTGGGGTCATCGACCGCAGTAAGTTAGTGTACCTAGTCACTTGAAACCCCATATTTTTTTTTGTAAATTTCTCTGGCAAATATTTATTTTTGGCCACAAAATACTACACAGATTTTTTACATACATTACAGTCTAGCTTTGAAACGAATGAGGAATTTAGTGAACCAAAATTATTAGAACTCGCTCCCCGTAGCTCAAAGTTCATCTTTCAGGCAATGCGCCAATATACCACAAAATAAGAGAAATCTCAAAGAACAGCGTGCTAACTGTTAATGACTAAAACAGTGGAATGTCTACAATGTGACAACGGACAGTGTCCCGTGGTGCCGTGCCAATGTTTACAGTTTTTTTTTATAGCAGCCTGTCTTTCTGTATGTGTGTGATTCACGCAATGTTTACCTACTACAGTATTGTGACCACGTATCTGAAATATTTTTATGAATAGAAAAAGAAAAGATGATGATTTATTTTCTGGAGGGAGCCCTTCTTTTCGCATATTTTTTTTACTAATATATTTTGGCATAACCGTTTTCGCATAATTTTTATTAGCATAATGATACTATGGCATAACAATACTTTGGCATAATGCAATGGTTAGGTTAGGTTAGGTTAATTTATGGCAATAAACATTATAGCAAAACATTTATGCGTAATAATATTATACGTAACGATCATTATGCTGAATTTCATTATGCCAATGTTATATTATGTCTTAAAATTTTATGCAAATAGATAGGGAATACTTTTCTGGATCATCTCAGTGATTTATATGTTTTGTGTAACTTGAGTACATAGTAGGTGTTTACTTTAATTAATGACGAAACCATCAAGATCGAGCAATTCGCACCATCAATTATATTCAGGTCGAAATTGATATATTAATTGTTTATTTATTAAAACTTCATGCACAAGTAAAAAAATACTGTACAAAGGCGGACTTAATGCCTGAGGCATTTTCTACCAGTCAACCTTAGGGTGATGCAGAGACTAAACATGGCAGGTGCAATATAGGGGATAGATAACTCTGAAATAACTATAAAATACAAGAATAAATATTAAAACATAAATACTAATACATATATACATATAAACAAAATTAACTTTGTCTGGAGAAATAACGATCGGTAGAGAAGAAAAGCGAATCCAGCAAATCCACGTGTCAATGATCAATCATCACGTCACTGGGGTGAATTTGCAAAAGTACTATTGTTTACAATATGTTACAATTGTTACAAACAATGTTCTTTATATGATCTTGAGATGTATTTTGTGCTTTAATTTTAATTTTGTGTGTTTGACTTGGCTATCGCATTAGGTTAAGACCTATAATGATAGTTTTAAGGCATTTAAATAAATAAATAAAATAAATAAATAAATAACATTTTGGGGATTTCATATCTGCAGAATACAATGTGGAGATGACAATCCTAACTAATATTAAAAATGCGAAAGTGGGTATGTTTGTTTGTTACGCTTTCATGTTAAAACGGCTGAACGGATTTGGATGAAATTTGGCACATGGGTAGACCATGACCTGAAAAAGGACATCGGCTACTTTTCATCCTAAATCGCAGACGAAATCACGGGCAACAGCTAACGGACAATAAATGAAAACACTGGCATACACTAATGCATAAGAGTATTTTGAAACTAATAAATAAAACCTAACAATGAAATTGAAAACATGATTTTATCCAACAAACGAAATAGTGGGCCAACTATAGGTTTTGCCAATCTTTGATTAGCTATAGTGACTAAACCATTGAATTTATTTGGTTGAATTTTTTTATGCAGCCTGTGAACGCTATTATGCATTTACTGTCATTTTTTCGTCTCCACCGTGTATAATAGAGCCAGTAATACGTATATCAGGTATTATTGAAGTCGGTTCTAAATCATCACAACGAATGAAACAATCTATAAGTTTCAGTATTGGTTTTTTAGTGTTTATAGCTCCAGTCATAATAAGAACTATAGAATCTCTTTTCGGCACAGAAAAACTACAAAACCCCACGTGCTACGTACGATTCTTACGTAATCCATTTATTTGTATTTTTTTGTAGGGTAATTTTTTTAAATTAAGTATACATAAATAACCACTTATACCCAATTAATAAATAAAAATAACTAAGTATATTATAATATTCTAACTAAAACTATTAGCAAACTAAAATAAGAGGTCGAAAAATAATTAATTCATTTTTTCCATTTTTCGTTCACGTTCATGCATCTAGTATTGATCAAAGCGAAATGTATTAGTTTATTTAAAAAACCTAAGAAAAACTTCTAAGCATTTTTCCTTCACAAGAAAATTGGCAAGCAAAACTATAAATAAACCCAGACAAGAAAATACTTCACTTTCTTTACTAGTTCAATGAAACATGCAGCAATCAATGCCGAATTGTTTGGCAGTGATTCAAGTCACGGTTAAGTGACATTATTCATAAAGACTTTCTTATTCAATCATTATAATTAATATAGTTGATAATTGCGTAGTTATGGTTAAGCTGACAGATTTATACATCTTTGAGCTTTAAAATTATGCTGCAGTTACGTCAAATGTGGCCTTTGCATATTATCTCTCTTCGGCCAAAGATTATTGAAGAATACCGTCTGGTATTGGCCAGTAAGAGTCTGCCAGACCCCTGCGCCCGCCTCAGAGCGGAGGTCAACCATGAGGACTTACACACACAAAACAAAAGGGCAAAGAGCTACCAAGAGAAGGTAAGAAATCGTAATTTCTAAACAAAACGGGAGTTTGAAAATCATGATGTTTTTGCGCATTAAAACATAAGAAATAAGTAGGCACTTTTAATAAGATTAGCGGGGTAATTGCGTAACACACTAACAGTAGGAATAACTTTCATTTTGACAGTTCAACAACATTCATTGCGTTATTTACATTGTTGAGCAGACAAATTTTTCGTACATATGAAGCAATAGATAAGCAATAGGGTTCAAATTTATTCAGATTGTGATTGTCCAAGCGAGCGCGAACCCGAGCGAAGCGTCTCTGTTTCAGCTTGGGCAAAAATGCTTTCGCATGTCCGGATGTCCGGCTGTTCTCCTCTAAAGGTCGCATTTTTCAATCGATTCTCGTGAAATTTTGTGAGCAGATTTAATAACTATATGGAATTTTTATGTCGATTCAGCTTTTCGAAATTTTTCAAAATGGCTGAGATATGGGGGTTGAAAACGTAAAAAAAACCTACTTCGCGCTCCTTGCGCGCGCTTTTTATTTTATGTGAACATTTATTGAGTTTTAAGCTATGCAAAGACAGACTCGCGAGGTCTACAGCTCACAGAGCCACTGGTAGATAGTGTATTCCGCAATTATGGTTCTAGTTGAAAGTAGCCGAGGATTGTGTGAAACGGAGAGCGGTTGGAGGGAACCTATATCCAACAGTAGACAGAAATGGGCTCACGATGATCGATGATAAGTATATGTTAGAACAACTTAATTATTATTTCCTTTTTCACATATAATCACGCCTGTAATCCCCGAAAGTTTAGGCAGAGGTGTACCTATAGTACACCCACATTTCGCCAGTTATGTTTAAGTCCCATGTAATAGAGAGCAAGCCTATTGCCATCAACCGGGCACAAATCCAGACTCTGGGCTGTTACTAAGAAATTCCTGTTGGAAAAATCCAATAGGTAACTCTTTGCCCGACCTGAGAATCGAACCCACCTGGGTTCGATTCTTGATTCTTTATTTCTTGTTTAAGAAAATTGTCAGCAGCGTCTTTGTGAGTTTGCGAAAAGCAAACAGAATTGATTTCAATCCTTTGACCCTTTGTCCCCTCATTTTTAAACAAAAGGTAAGGTGATTTTTCTTTCACGTTCCATCGAATACGCAAATAACTCATGTCAAACTAAAAAGATTAGCCAATCAACAATTGCTGAAAGCCTAATTGAACATTGATTTACATCTCCATCACACAACATTCAAGCTACTTAAACTCAACTCAAACTCATACTCAAAAGCATTTATTTGAAATAAACCTATTACACGCATTTTTGAATTGTCAAGGGGTCGGTCGGGCAGAAAGATGAAGCTAGTTGCCCATTCCAAAGCGTAGTAGGTACCTAAGGAGAAGAACGGACAAGAAACTCCACGGATACTTTTTTAAATCAAATTATGGTTACAAAATATTGGTTACAGCATTCTTGTTGAAATGATGCATGTGAGAACGATGCAGAACGTTAAAAGCGTCCGAAATAAAAAGATAAAAACAATTCAAATATTAAATTAAATTAAAATAAGCCGTGGCAGCTAAATATTTATAAATCACTCTGTTAACTGTACTGCGATCAAGGTCCTAAGGTCATGCCTAAATAATATTTATGAACTTATAAATATTTTGTGTACACAAACATTTCATGGTCTTTCTATAGGCGAGACATTTTAGCCCAAAAACAGAACACAGAAGGTTCAACAACAAATAAAAATGGATATCCAAGAGACAGGTATTAATTGACTTAAATATTTTTATTTTTTATGTTTTATTTCTCACCATTAGAAGTTAAAATTATACAAATAGGTAGGTACATGACAAGTTTTTTTTTTTTTTTTGTGGTGATCATAATAAGGTGCACAGAGTATTGACCATAGCCCCTGAACTAGACGGAAACGTGTATCTGCTATTACCATTCTAATATTTATCTCAGGATATTTGTGTGTCACTACTATATATAATTCGTCTTAATAAGTACCATTAGAGAGTGCTAGGGTTTGTTGGTGACTTTGAAGAAATGAGCAAAATTGAACTATTGTTACGGCAGACTAATTTCTGTCTCCAATTTTAGAGAGAAAGCTTAATATCCTGCGACAAATGTATTTAATACTCGTTGGTCTAGTAGCATGGAGGCCTGCTGGGTTCGATCCCCAGGTCAGGTTTTTCAATTAGGAATTTCTCAGTAACAGACCAGAATCAGGATTTGTGCCTGGTTGATAGGCAATAGACGCGCCCCCTATTACATGGGATTCAGACATAACTAGCGAAATGTGGGACTAATATACACTTCAGTCTACCCCTTGAGGAAATATAGGCGTGATGACGCAAAATTGATTACATTATAACATAAATATAACGTTTATGTTATTATAACATAACAAACTTTGCGTTGGATAGGTCTTGTCCACGGGCCAAATAAATTCAACAATATTAATTTAAAAAATTGAGCCGTCGCGGGACGTCTGGCAGACGGCGCATCGTGTTCCGTGCGCGCCTCAAAGAGATATCAGCATAATTGACGGGGTCCGATAGGGCCGATGCTTGCCATGGTCGCGGATTGTCCGAAAGAGTTACCGTGGCCCTCCTGGCGCAAAGGCAACTGAGGAACACGGGTGAGTTTTTTGACTTCCCAATCAAAAAAAAAAAAAAAATTAAACATCGGAACTATTTTGCACAGAAAATATAGCGTGGCGACGCGTTGCCACGTAAACAATCGGTTTTACACGCGGCTATAGATGTTTCACATCAAAAACTTACGCTAATATTTCAAATGGACCTTTTCTATTAAATTCATAGTTCTGGCACAGATCCAATCGATTGTGAAGCAACAGTCATCAAAAATGTAGCCATCAATGTGGCGTTAAAATTCGACTCGTGCAAGGTTGCTAATAGAGCACAGGTATTTATCGAGCACAGTTATTGTACACAGTTATTAATGGTACACAGTGCGCCTGCACACACTGGCGATACGGCACGGCATGGGATTTTTATGCGACGAATCTTGTTCTTCTTTTTCGTGTCGCTGGCACTTTTCTCAAACTTTGTCGGCCCAAAACTTCTCCACGTCCACGGCGTCATCGGTGGCAGCGCAGAGATCACTTGGACTGCAAGTTTTGGGACACAGAGGGCAAAATAAAAGGTGGAGCATAGTTTGCGACATAGCTCCACATCCACATCCAGCTGCCGTTCCATCGAGGTAGCCCCAATTTACCAGGTTGGAGTTAGATCTTCCCACTTGTATCCGGAGACAGTTCAGGGACTTCCAAGTGCACCACGAAAGGTTACACCCTGCAGGAAGATGCTCCTTTGGTGGTAGATAGTAAGTGGGAGGGGGAATAGTGTCTTGCCACAGTTTGAAACGGGCGTCGGCCGGGTTTCCTGTTAGAGACGCTGTCGATTTCAGGAAGCTGTGCCTGCTTTTTAGCCGTTGCGTTGGTAGTTGTGCGCCAGATAGTGGGTATGTGACGAATAGAAATATAACTTAATAGTATGACAACAAAATTGAAATTTCAATGATGATGCCTAAGGATGTCGCGGTTTCCTTGCGCATGCCGCGGCATAGTTGTCGTCAGAATGCGCTTGCATGTAATGATGCCGAAGGATTGCCTGTCATGCCGTTCCGCCAGTGGGCGCAGGGTCTAAGGCCCTTGTCCCACCGGCGGCGATTAATGGGAAGCGAGTAGATCTAGGAATTAAAAACGAGTTGGCGAGCAACGAGCAGCGAGTGTGCGACGGCGACGATCGATTACTCGCTAGTATGCGCATGAATACGAGTCTTTCAGCGAGTGTTCTGCCCGCCAAGCGAGTATCGCTGAGCGAGTGCTCTCGTTGATAGCTCTTGTCACTGCGGCAAACGAGTACTCGCCGGCGGTGTGAACAGTCAGCGATCAACTATTAATATTAAAGTATCTCCTTTTCTTTTCTTTTTTAAAAACGTTGCCCCACACTAGGAATTTCTCTTGTATTGTGGGTGCGTTTACAAACATTCAAACTCACATACACAAACAGCCAGACCCGGAAAAACTACTTGTAGGTCATACAAATATTTTTTCCGTGCGGGAATATAACTCGCGACACGCAGTGCAGCAGTCAATCGCTTAACCACTGTGCCAACCGTGCCGTTTTACTTATAGGGGACCTTCAATCTTTTGTATGTATCTTAAGCGAAAAGAATCGTTGATAGCTAATCGTTTCGTGGTGGTAGGAAAGGTGTCTAAAAGCTGACGCACTGGCGGGCCGCACTACCATACAAAAATCCTCCTACATCAATTTCTTACATTTTGTATGAAGCATCGCACACTACAGGCAGGCAGCACGGCGCTTGCTTATTTGTACTGAAATACAAAAACTTCTTTACAAAAACATCAACCGACTTCCACCGAAGTCGGTTGATGTTTTTGTAAAAATGTTTTTATTTTTCACGTTTTAGTTGTGGTACCTACCCCACACACATTAGTATACCACTACTTGATATGTATATAACAGTGATAGGAAATTATTAAAACATCATCAATATAAACTAAGTGGAAAAAATACGCAGTATTAAGGATAACTCCAAAACTCCGGCTAAGGACTTGATCAAATTTATATGGGACCACAGGAGAAGCACCAGCTTTCAAATAAAAAAGAATCATCCAAATCGGTTCACCTAGAAAAAAGTTCTGAGCTAACACACATAAAAAAAACATACAGTCGAATTGAGAACCTCCTCCTTTTTTAGAAGTCCGTTAAAAAAAGATGAGGTTCTCAATTCGACTGTATGTAAAAAAACATTTTTACAAAAAACAACCAACACAAAAAAAAGAACTAGAAAAATTACTTTAATTTCGGAAGTCGGTGGCCAAAACAGAAAATACAAAACGAAAGACACCGACTTCCGCAATTAAAGTTATTTTTCTCGTTTTTTAGTTTTTTGTTTAAGTTGGTTGTTTTTTGTAAAAATGTTTTTTTTTTAAGTCTGTTTACAATGTATGCGGCTGTAATGTGCGCTTGCCTTTATAATACAGAGGTATTTATTGAGTTTGAGGTATGCGTGGTTATATAGAGAGCTAGGAATAGGGCACATTAATTTATGCGTGGCGTGGTGATTAAAGTATTATTAGCACTGTGGAATGTCATACTACAGGGCAAAGGTCTGTTCTCATTCTCTTCTGATTTGGAATAAGGTTGGATACGTCAGCACAAGATTTGCATAGCTTAAGTCTTGGTACAGAAAGATAAACCAGTCAAGAAGATGGTGCAGCTGGTATCAGATGAGTGAGGTATCACTTGAGTGAATGTTCATTTTTGTTTCATTCCACGTTCACACGATGCCGACAAAATTACATGGGAATGAACGTTCATCTGCTCATTTCATTTTTCGGTCATACAGTAGGCGAGTGAAATATGTCGAGTGTCGAAATCCAACACTGTTGCATCGGTTCACTAATGAATTTATTTTTCAATTTTGATTCATTTTGTGTTCAGACGTTTCACTAAAAGTTGCCGAATGAAAGACAAAAATGCACTAATAGTGAAGCGTCCGATATCTGCTTTAGCGAAGCTTGCTACTCGAAATGAAGTGAAAGTTTTAACTAAAACTTAACATCATGTTATGTGAGTCATAAGTGTGCCTAAAGTATGTAAAACCCACATTTCGCCAATTATGTTGAAATCCCATGTAATACGGCGAGCCTATTGCCGTCAACCGGGCACAAATCCAGACTCCGGGCTGCTACTGAGAGATCGCTGATGGAAAATCCAATAACTAATTGCCCGACTCGGGAATCGAAACCAGGACCTCATACTTAGTAGTAGCGCACCAACCAGGCAGTCGACTTGAGTAAAATAATGTTTATAATCAAGATAAATCGCAGTAAACGTTCAAAGAAATACAACGTAGTACTATCAACCTAAGCACAATTGCTGACGATGTACACTAAACACACGGTATTATGATTTACACAGCCAACAGTTGCCAAGTTGACTGATGGTGTTATTGCCACTGTCTACGTCTGAGTCTAGATCTAGATCGTAATAGTCACTCTATAAAATGGCTGAATTACTTCATCATTTAAATGATTGAGGTACCTACTTTATTATTTTGACATGATAGTTGAGAAATGCCCATTTGTTCACGACGGTACTCAAAAGTAACGTATTACAAACTCATGTCACCGATAAGTAGCCAGAATGTTACAGCTGTAGTTTTTCAATGGCTGTCTGTACACGACTCAAACCAATTACAAACTAGGAGGAAGCGCCAGGATAACCCGTTAATTTGCAATTTTCTTAAGTTTTTTACAATTTGCTTTGCAGGTCAGAACATGAAATTAGAGGGTTGTATTGATGATTTTAATGATTATAATTCTGTAAATACATACTTGTTACGATTGCGAATCATATTTAGTATAATACTAGTATGTAGTAAAACTTTTTATTTTGATGTGATAGTAGAGCAAGATGTAAAAAGTCTGTGACACATTAGTTTAGCGTTCGCGTGCGCAACTTATGTTCGATTTACGATTCAGACAGTGTTATTGGGTTGTTCCAAAAAATCTCAGTAGCAGCCAGGAGTCTAGATTTGAAACTAGTTAATGTGAACAGCAGTGGTGGTCCAGTGGTAACGGTCGCGACTTACGAGTTCTTGGTCGTAGGTTCGAACCCAGACAGGCGCTTTATTTTGTGTAAATTATTTAATCACCACTGCTCTCAAAACAGTTTCATTAACGGTAACATTCCTCACGATGTTTTTCTAAATGAAAACATCGTGAGGAAACCGGCATCTCCTAGAACCAAATATGCGAATACATGTGACATCTAAACTAAAACTCAAACTCAAAACTCAAAGCATTTATTTCAAATAAACCAATTACAGGCACTTTTGAATTGTCAAGGGGTCGGTCAGTCAGAAAGATGAAGCTAGATGCCCATTCCAAAGCGTAGTAGGTACCTATGGAGAAAAACCAACCCGCACTGGGCCCGCGTGGTGGTTTTCAGCCCACTCTTTCTCACAGAGAGGAGGCCTGTGTCCCAGCAGTGGGAACAGTATAGGCTGATTATGCATAATGTGTAAAGGCTAGGTTTATAAGATGATGAGTGTTAATAATCCCGTCGTGTCCTAGTAATATAATATAATGTTTGGACTTTAAAAGAGACCATGGCCTCTGAGTTTGTTTCGGCATTTCTTCTCAGGGATCAATCAGCTTCGAAATGCCGGTGCCATCTACCTAGTTTTAAAATATTGACCAACAAAATATTGACGTGTAAAAGTGTTTTAAAAGATCTATTTACAGAAATAAACATTTCATTTAATTTCAAGTAGTATATTTTTTGTGAAAAGTATTTTCTTATCATTTCGATTCAGTGGATAAGTTTTGAGAGAGCCACAGAACGATAAAATAAAAATGGCCACTCCACAGAGGAAACCTAATAGTAAAATAAATTATTTCATTAAAAGATTAACATTTTTCCTCAAGATTAATGTCCTCCTGACCTGTCATTTCCGTTCGCTCAACATCAAAGCAACCTCAAAGTCCCGGGTTCAATACCCGGTCGTGTTTGTTATGATGGCATCAGCAGAGAAGCAGGTGTGGCTAAATTTATATTGATTATATTAACGACGAGGTCGATACAATGATTGACAGAGGTCAGGTTATTTTAAGACTATTTTTTTTACCTTTAAAGTGTGATGTTTAATGAATTGATGAAAGCTGTATTGATTTTTTATTAATTATTTGAAAGGCATGTAAATGAAAAACTTGTTTCGTAATGAATATGTTGGTTTTGAATTTGACTTTGTATTTCAAACGTTACTTGTAAGCTTTATGTGGAGATACAGAAAATTGAGGCATTTTTACTGAATATAAGTTTAGCTATCGTGCCTTGAAAATGTAATCTCGAAACAGCTTTTACTATTCGGTTTTCTATAACACAATAAATTACAGTGACTTGTACACTACTTTCACTATTTTTTCTATGGTTTTCCAGCGATCGTAGACATAACCTTGATGTGTCCATAACTTATTTATTATTTATTTTTAGTTAGTTACATTTTTTTTTCATTGTTCTCGCATATAGAAGAGACAAGAATAATGTACCCAGGATTTTGTAATTTCTTGATTTAAAAAGAGTGTCCTTGAAGTTTCTTGCCCGTTCTTCTCCATAGAGATCTACGTTTTGGAATGGGCAACTAGCTTCAACTTTCTGACTAACTGACCGACTCTTTGACAATTGAAAATTGCCTGTAAATGGTTTAATTGAAATAAATGCTTTGAGTTTGAGTTTGATTTCATCTCCATTTCTTCATCAAATTGAAACAATAGACAAAATAAATAAACATTACTCAGCACGTGTTTTAGCTAAGCATTATTTCTGTCACTATCGCACAGCTGTCAAACTACATGTGCAAGATAGAGATGGAAACGTAAGTAAGCCTAAACACGTGCTGAATAACGTGCGAAAATCTCGACACATATCTATTGACGTGGACGTCTTAAATCTTATGTATTGGTCCTTTTAACTACATACAGCGTGGTTCAGAAAGGTGTGGTATTTTTTTTTGTGTGTTTGTCTAATTAAATTATTAACTTTGTGTGGTGTTTGGGTCACCAAGATACAGGCTGTGCCTAGTTTGGGACATATTGTTAAATATATCTAATTTTTCCGTTTGTTAAACTTTCATGCATAATTGTATGATTGTGAACTATGTGCGAGTTTAATTAAACAATTTGAATTTGATACCGACCATCAAACTAAACAACTGTCTCCACGGGACCTGCGTCGTAATCGCGAAAACATTATCAAGAGTCCATACATTTGGGTCGATTAGGTATTGAAGTTTTGTATGGGACAGTTGATTACTTTTTCTTGATTACGATTTTGATCCCATGGAGAAAGTTTTTCAGTTTAATGCTGTTTACAACTCCTTTAAAAATGACCATACATTTCTGATACATGCTGTATACCTATCTCATCGGTAAGTCTATCACATTTTCTTTCAATATCAACTTTAACGTCTGATTTACACGTTGCGAGTTAATTGCCTGTGGCATAGCAGAAGTTGAAGAAATAATAAAAGTTACATTGCCTAAACCCGTCTAACTCAAAGATTTGTAATGATGTCTAATATATTTTTGGGCGCCTACATTGCTAACGCTGGCTAAAACTTACGAGATAGATCAAAATAATGTACTACGGAATTGTATATCTTAAAAAGGTCTACAGAAAAGTGGTATATGTCTATCTCTTAAGGATAGCCCACAGTAATCAGTTTTATCTGTTACATATTATTAAAAAAATATACCCATTTACGGAGCTATTTTAAACAATACAGTACCAATCCTTTTCCAATTAAACACATTAGATAAGTTGTGTATTTAATTTAGATCAAAATTGCCCTTTACAGCATATCATTAAAATGAATATCTTAGAAGATATCACAGATTTAAAAGTGTTATATCTAACAATGGGGGTCGATATAGACCACTTTGGATATCATTGCTAAACAGTATTTAGACTGTGCAAGTAATTTGTTGCTTTATCGTTTGCCACTGGCTCGTGGCTAAATGATAAGAGTCGCACGGCTGGATTGTGGGGTTAAGCTACCCTTGCCGCGATAGGTTCGTAGATGGGTTACCATCCATGACATATCGGGTTCACTCCGTGCCTCGAAAAGCACGTTAAGCACGTTTTGGGTAACTACTGCAAATCAGCGCTGTGCTGTGGGTCCCCCATAGCACAGCATCATGCTGAGTGGAAGCCTTCTTGTCACAGTCATGACGTGCAGCTGTCGCCTAATTCTGTTTTGTGCTCGTGATTATAGATCTATTTTGTTTGCTGTTATTTTACATTATTACCAGAGCTAATTATCTTTTTTGTAAGCACGTGTTTCTGTAACAAATAAACCTATCTTTCTTTGTTTCTTACATTCCTGGCTGTCATTCTTAGATCTTTGACAGTCGTTACGGGTATTCAGAAGCCCAAAAGTCTGACAACCACTCTCACCAAGGAGTATCGTGTTACCCAGTAACAAGGTTGTGGAAGTCAGATAGGCAGTCGCTCCATATAAAATACTGGTATTCAGCTACATCCGGTTAGACTGGAAGCCGACTCCAACGTAGATTGTATGCCACAGGCAAAAAAACTTGCATCATGTACAAGTAAATGAAGCTTTAGCCAAACCACGAGTTAAGTAACGTTTATTAAGAGGGCCCTTTCCGGTCCGTCTATCGACAACGGAAGCATGATTGAAAAGATTGTTGTTTCATCCAACGCAATGTTTGAAAAAGAAGCAAGAGTGAGAACGCAATAACATCGAACGAAAATTGGCGCGTGGAGATTTCACAAAACTTGTTCCAGTAAATACGTGTTTTTGAAAAAGCCTTAGAAGTTTTTTGTAAAAACGTTTGTTATTTAGAATCTCCATTAAATGTGCAAGGTTTCTATGAAGATTTTTACTTTACTTTTACAAATTATGAGCACATTATGAACGACTAAAATTCATGTAAAATTTGTGCAAAAAAGCAGATTTTTGGAGGCTTATACTGAATTTGTTTCTCCAAATTTAGATTTTTTGCTTGCATAGAAACCTAGATAAAGTGCACAAGATACCTATTAGGTCAAAAATTTCAATGAAAGATGTGTTACAACGCTATAATCACGTACGAGCGTTTGTATGAAAAGTATGACGGGTTGGCCGCTCTTAATGTCGGCCTGTACTGTCGTCTTAAAACCAATGTATTGTTGCTTTCAACTACAAGGTGGCGGAAAAGTAATGTCATAATGTGAATGTGCCATAATTTTTGCCAATGGCGTCATAATGTCACTGTGATTTTATATATAAAATACGTTGTAGAGAGATAGAGAATTACATAGTTGTTAATACAGTGGAGCAATATACACAGTCACACAGCTCATGCAGCACAAATTTCATGAGATTCTAAAACACAAATTTTGGGGCCGTGTGATCTCCCGTTTTAGAGATTTGAACCGGTCGGCACATGCCTCAGACTTCTGTCTTTGAGGCTTTTTGAAATCTCGCGTTTACCACAACAAACCACAAACCTAACACGTCTTGAAAGCCAACATTGAAGAAGAAATCACCAATTTGGACGATGTTTTGCGAGCAACAATTCAAAATACCGTAAAGGATCGTACACACTGGCGCGACGCGACGCCCGACACAAAGGCACCGCGTATTGCGCGACGAGCGGCGCCTTTGTGTAGCGCTGTCTGTCTGTGGGAGCCTTAAAACGAGCACAAATTTGCATAAACTCGTGGTCGTTTGACCGATATAATTTTTTCGACTGAATGTAAATTTTTTTATTTCAACCTAATTACAGCCAATTAAGATTATGACATTACTTTTGCCCCATCTTGTATATACATATAACTATGTCATCAATACGTCAATCACATTTTCTTTCAGTAACAACAGAACATTTCATAATTGAGGCCATGAGAGCCAGAGTTGCCTAATTGTAATTTTTTCAATACTGTTTTTATAAACCAGGGCTATAAATCGGGGCTTCTGTTTTTTCCTTACTATTGAAAACTATTTTTAAGTAGTTAGGCCACGCTGGCTCTCATAGGCTCAATTCTTTTTTTTTCTTTTCTTTTTTTTTTTAAACTTTGCCCCACATTAGGAATTTCTCCTGTATTGTGGGTGCGTTTACAAACATTCAAACTCACATACACAAACAGCCAGACCCGGAACAACTACTTGTAGGTCATACAAAATATTTGTTCCGTGCGGGAATCGAACCCGCGACACGCAGCGCAGCAGTCAATCGCTTAACCACTGAGCCAACCGTGCCGCCAATTATGTTGCTTCAATTTTATTGGCATTCCCAGGCAAGAAACTGGCATCGTGTAAAGATGCCTTAAAACACAAGTCATTTATATGTTCCGTTCTAAACGTCTCTACATTTAGTGCCACCTCTAAAATGTCATATTTAAACACTTTTATCACTTAATAGATACTCGGGGAGTTATTAAATTTGCCCACATTTCACCACAAGTGCCGCAATGGGGCAAAAGGGTCAGGAAATTAATATTTGAACAGTAAACGCGAAAAATGTTTCTGAACCCCACTGTATATTAGAAATGGGGTCGAATATGAAAGAAACATACGTTCTTATTCCCTCTTGAAGGTTGGGGTATTTCAAGATGGTGGTTATATAAAGTATTCGGTTTTATGACGTTTTGTAGGTGTAAAATAATAAGTTCAGTGGTAGCAAATTATTATAATATAGGGTACATTTAGAGGTGCCTACAGATCGTAGTTAAATGCTACAGATGGTCCAGCGGGGTAAATACGTAACACACTAACTGTAGGAATGGGTTTCATTTTGACAGTTCAACAACATTCATTGCGTTATTTACTTTATTGAGCAGACAATTTTTATGAACATATGAAGCAATGGATTAGCAATAAGCTTCAAAATTATTCAGATTGTGATAGATAGTGTGTTACGTAATTATGGTGCAGGTATTATGCGAAACTCTCCTTCAAAATCTTAATACACTTGTGGTGAACCCTCCGTATCAAAAAGTCGTAAACGCTAATGGTCCTAGTGGCAAAACGAAATATAATCAAAATAATACTTTAGCAAAATGTCCTATTATTGACCGTTTTTTTTTTTTAAATTTTGTGGTCCTTGCTTTTAGACAGCGTAGATATTGCACTTTTCTATGAAACAGCTTTTTTTTATTTTTGTGTTTAGATTTTTTTTATGCTAGGGTGTTTAGATTCACGTGCTGAATTCATGGTTACAGTTTGCGCGCCGATGTCCCTGCCACCCTGTAGATAAAGAAATCATTAGTGTTCTTGACCACTACACCAAATTTTAAGATGGAATACAAAGTATTTTAATAGACCGACACAACTGATAAAGTTACAGTTCTTTGAAGATGAAAATCGCACAGAGAAAGAAGTACAGTCAACGTGTACGATATCAATTGAGTAGTTATATATCAAAACCCGATAAGTCACATCCCTACTCGAAATTAAACTGTGAATGGGGTCAAATTTGAAATTTCAAAATGCATATTTTTATGTTTTACAAATAAAGGTAAATCTCTAAAAACACTACTAAAATTACGTTTGAAATAGAGGATTTCTTCAATATCCCGGTATGCCCATTAACATTTTTTTATCAAAGTCAAGCACGTCCGCTACGACCAATCAGCGTAAAGTATGAGGTCTAAGATGGCTGCCATTACCATGACTTATCGGGAGTGAAGTCGGCAAGTTCAAAGTGATGTTTTTTCAAACTCCGGTACGTTTCGCCAGTTTATATCAAACATCGATAAGTCCAAACTTTAACCAGATGTTTTAGATTAATCCATTATTTATGTATAATTTTTATTTCTATTCTAATAAACACAATCTTCTACACGAGTGATCGTTTCATAAAAAAACCTCATAGCTTAATAATCTATAGCCAAAAACATATTTCTTTAATTTCCCACTTTTCACTTAGAGTTAATATATCGAGTTTTGATATTTAACTACACAATTTTGACTTTGGCAGCACTTTCATTTCGTATCAGTAAGAGTTTTCAAAGTTCAAGGTGTTTCTACTGACGTGTAGTTGACCGTACAATAGGTAAGTACTTAATTCCGGATCATAGATAAAAACGAATTAATTAAATACATTCCTAATTAATAACTATCCCATACAATGTATCAAAGACTAAGTATGTTGCAGTCTAATAATAGCATCGTCCAGGTATTGAACCTTGGACGAATGACGCGCAACCAGACATTGACCCATATCATTCGATCGCGACATCGAAGCAATTTCGAAATACTCAAGGCTGGAATCTTTTCTATTGTTTGAGGGCCTTCGGTTATGTAAACAAATTCGGGTCGTTTAGTTATACACCGTGCCATTTTTATCGTCTGAAAACCACGACCCAGTTAGTGTGTCTCATTGCTATTGTTTACTTGAAAAAAACTTGATCTGGCTGCTGTCATTTCTTTATCTACGATATTTTTCTCACGTCTCCATAATAAACAGAATGTTCTCAATGCTAGTTCAATAAAGCTAAATAGTTGGTTGGTTTGTTTAAACGCCTTAATCTCTGGAACGACAAGTCGGACTAAAAAAAATTGTTTTGCATTCTATAGCCCAATTCTTAAGGAAGGTTATAAGCTATTTAATATCACGCTACAAACTTTAGGAGCCGAGCAAAGTGAAAAAAGTCAGAAAAGACGCTAAACGAAAACGAAGCGCGGGTGGGCGATGCGATGCGACGCTGGGCCCGAAATTTCACGAGGACGAAGTCGCGGTCAGAATCTAGTAATTTATGAAATGCATAGAGCAACCTTAGACCGGACATCGGCCGGTGTTAGAGGATAAAAAATTCACAATTTATGATGGAAAAATATTTATGAGGAGCTAATTGAAAGCCGCTCTGGAATCTAAATGGGGTTTTTTTCGAAAACAACTATCCTAGACTAAAACGGAATGCTTCAATTAAAAACACGTCAAAATTAATGCACTAAATGCTTCTGCAGATAACTCAATTTCAAATGGATGTTTACTAAAGCTTTTTGAAGGTCATAGTTTTTGTGTTATTGGATTGCAAACAGACGGCCCACCTGATAGTAAAGTCGACCGACCACGACGCTAGTTAAAGATGGCGCACACCGGTCCACTAGCGCCACTCCTTTAAAAAAATATTATCTCGTGACAGAGAAGGAATTTTGAACAACGGCTCAATAAGCACCCTCGGTAAGTATATCTAGAATTTTCTAATACCTTTTATAAAGTTTCATATTAAGACACGAAGCAACAAAATACGATCTAGAGGAATGTGGCCGCTTTTCTTTAGATCGAATTTTGTTGCTTCGTGTCTTGTCTTATTTCTTCCTATTTTCTTTCTTCAATTTTCTTACTTACTTACTTTAAATAGAACAGATCAAAAATTTTAAACTTCTGCATTTAAATTTTATCTTAATCCAATATCGAGGTCGCAAACTCTTTTTCTTATTTGAACTAAAAAATTATTACGCTGTTATCCCTAAGGTCATTTTTTCTTACGTAATTTAAATAATTTTATAAATATTAATGAAAATTTCAAATTACTTTAATTACATAAATAAACTCATGCCTTCTTGCAATGAGGGTAGGCAGAAACTACAGAACGCCACCACCACGCCACGTGACTTTAATTATCATAAATTAAATATATTATGTTAGAAAGAGTTTATGTATTAGTAGTAATAATGAATGTTGTGATATTAATAATTAGAAGGTATGCAACGTAATGTTAACTTTTACGTATTTAATCTAGATATAAGTTAAATGTAATTAAACTTGCTGCGCCCTAACGGGGTCATGTACTCGTAAGTTTTATTATAACCTGTCTAACTCAGTATACATTATGTATATAAATGAATAAATAAATATGTTCTCGTCTCTTTCTAACACTTGTAGTTTGACAGTTGTGCGACTGAGACAGGAATAATATTTAGCCTAGCTAAGTGCTAAGTATATTTATAGACCTCAGTCTTACTCTCGTCTAGATGTGTGACCAGCTTAACGTAATAATTATAATATTAGTTAATTATTGTCCCACTGCTGGGCAAAAGCCTCTTCTCATGCTGAGAAGGCACGAGCATTGATCACCACGTTTCCTAAAGATGGGTTGGCAATTTCAGACCTACAGTAAATATAAGTCCAGGTTACCTCACGATGTTTTACGTTCACCAATATCAGTAATGTACTAGTTTAACTTAATTTGTGAAATACCTGTTGTACACCTCTGTTTACACCTATTTGAAAAACTGCCGTGATGTTATTTATTTATTTATACATTTTTAAAGAAAGCTTACAGACTAATAACAATCTTGAATATCATGCATAAGTTTTGACATTCGCTAATTACAAGCTTCCACACATATTATAATTATCTACTTAGTTACGCGTTATTTGCGTTGACCAGTTAAAGATTTGACTAAGTAACAGATTACAATGTAACCATATTAGGTATATCAAGTCGTGCAATGTCAAAATCGGAATTAAAGTTATGTTTTCTATGCCAATAAAACGTAGACGAGCATGAGAATTAAGAATTAACAATAAAGGGTACCGACCTAAAGGTGAATAACAAGGTGAGGTCATTCATTTAAACTAGCAGGTATTATAATATGCAGAATATTATATTAAACTTACACAGAGAGGGTTAATCGACCTTAGTTCGATAGTTGAACCCAAGACTCCACACTATTGAATTCTGCATACATTATAACTTTGTTGGGGTCAGATTCCAGTCTAACCGGATGCAGCAGGATACCTGTATTTTACATGGAGCGAATGTCTATCTGACCTCCACAACCTAGTTATACTTACCCTTTGGTAAGACTAGTTGTCAGACTTTCGGGCTTCTGAATATCCGTAACGACTGACAAAGATCTTCGAAAGGTACCCGTAATCGTAGCTAGTTGCTTCCTTGTCGGCTTTAGGACAGGTGCCATGGACGGAGCAACTTTTTCTCGCGTCATGTTTGTCAACGGGCATCGTCGGTTGACACTAATCTTCTCTTAACTGCCACGGCTTATTTTTATTTTTAATCTTTTATTTTGAATAGCTTTTTCATATTTTTTTTACATTGTTCTCACTTATAGAAGCAACAAGAATAATGCACCCAGGATTTTGTAATATCTTGATTTAAAAGAGTGTCCTTGGTGTTTCTTGCCCGTTCTTCTCCATAGAGATCTACGTTTTGGAATGGGCAACTAGCTTCAACTTTCTGACTAACTGACCGACTCTTTGACAATTCAAAAGTGCCTGTAAATGGTTTAATTGAAATAAATGCTTTGAGTTTGAGTTTTTTTTACTTCTGCTTATGCCGCAGTGTAAATCAGGCTTACGATTAAGTCTGAGCAAAAACTTGGTACTTACACACACGATTAAGTTACGCTGAACACAATTCAGAGGTCACCTTGCTACTAAATAATAACTGCCACTGGTCTGTGTTAACGACTTCATGAATTTATAGAGAACCTTGAAAATGAGACGATTCTAATCAGCTGGTAGGCTTTCGGGTTTGTTTTTTAAGTTATTAACCTTTTATGGTACGTTACTTGATAAAGTCACACGTAAGTTCAAAGTATTGTATAAGTACTAATTAGTATTTTTTTTGTAACAGCCCGGAGTTTGGAAGTTGGCGGTGTGATACCCCCGTGCTTCGGAAAGCACGTTAAGCCGTTGGTCCTGCGCCTGATCTCTCTCCGGTCGTGTCGGATTGCCGTCCCATCGGACTATGACAGTAAGAGAAGAGAGAGTGCTCCTGTGTCTGCGCACACACTTCTGCACTATAATATCTCGTGCGCCGAAGTCTGGCCTCCGCTGAGATTGGTCGCCATGGCAGAAATTCGGTCTGGAGGACTATTATTATTAATTAGTGTATATTTTCTTTCAATCGAATTCCCAAAAACTAATTAAGACATTTTTTTTTATATTGTTATCTACATTTGGCATGCTTACGACTAATGTTTATTTTTCTGCTAAAAGTTATGGAATTTCTACAATAAATTAATATACCTATACTCCATTTGAAATAAGATTAGAAATTTAAATAAACCTTTTTTACAGTCCGTTCAACCGATTTTGACTTCTATTGCGTTGGTGGCATGACAAATGGCAGCTGCAGTAAACAGTTCGTATTGTAACCACGTTTTTGCTTTTAATGCCATCCTTATGCCTACGGAATAGAAGTCAAAATCGGTGGAACGGACCATAAAAAAGGTTTATTTAAATTTCTAATCTTATTTCAAATGGAGTATAGGTGTATAGTCAGACTCATAACGGTCTTATACAACAAAGATTTAATCTGCAGATAAGACTGCAGGTAGGACCTTCGGGTAAGTCATCAATTTGGCATCAATCAATCAATGCTTGTATGGCAAACAATAGTTGACAGCCCAGATATTGTTTGCTTATGTAAAGGGGTGTTAATTACTAAAGTTGGACAACATTGTATCCGCAACAAGTTTTAATGTTGCAAGAAACATGTTGCTGGCAATAGTTCATAAAGTTTGTGTTTGAAACATGTTTCTAACAATAATAAAAATAATAATATAACAACGATACCGGCGGACCACTACTTTTTATATTTTTAAATGTTTTTATAAACGTATTTAAAAATGTATTTAATAAGTATGAAAATAAATAAACGAAATAATAGTAGGTATGTAAAAAAAAAAAGCATAAAACATAAAAAAACAATACTACATAGATACGGGTTGGCAACACTGATGTAACTACATCTCTTGTCTATGAGAATTAACGCCTGCCTGTCATGTCAATAATGTCGACACAGAAAAAACCCGTCTCACGTCCAAAATATTGTAAATGATTATTAACACATTAATTATATCACCAAGGAAGAATGTGTATATTTCAATTCATTTTACAGTATCTATACGACGTCGTTAACATAATATTATTTCCAAATTTAAAATTTTATTAACATAAAGGCTATAGGTTAATACTATGACACTATTGTTTTTAAATTGCATAAATCACTGACTATCTCCACTGGCACCCAAGCTATGATTAAACTTGTGTTATGGGTGTCAGGGCTCTCTCTATTAACATATTTTCCAATTTATACAAATTCGTACGGAGTTACATTGGGTAAGTAGCTATCGTTGAGTACAAAAATAAAATAAAGTTAATAAAGAAACAAAAACAATTAAAGTTTTTAATGAAAAATGTATAGAGTTTCTGTCTTGTGTGAATTTGGTAAGTGTATGTGTCGTGTGTGTGTGGTGTATGTTTGAATACATGTTTCAACACAAAATTATGTTGCTGCAACAATGTTGCGCCACTTTAATTTACATCGAGGATTTAAGGCATGTTTTAATGTTCACCTACAAATATTAAAGACAAAGTACATTATTTTTCATAAGTATTATTTGAAAACAACGTCATGAGCAAACAGTGTCAATCCGTAAAAAAAAAAAATCGGCGAGGTGCGAGTCGGACTCGCGCACGAAGGGTTCCGTACCATTATCTATGTCTGTTGTATGGGAGCCCCCCTTAAATATTTTATTTTTATTTTTAGTATTTGTTGTTATAGCGGCAACAGAAATACATCATTTGTGAAAATTTCAACTGTCTAGCTATCGCGGTTCTTGAGATGCAGCCTGGTGACAGACAGACGGACGGACAGACGGTCGGACAGTTCCGTACCCAAAGGGTACGGAACTGTCCGACCGTCTGTCCGTCCGTAACCCTAAAAACAGTTTTTACACCCTTGAACTTAAATCTACTTATAATCAAAACTACTACCACAATCAATCCAGTTAATTTTAGCATCCAATATAGCAATTATCACACCACAAATAACCCTACCCGGGCCCCTACCGAGCAATAATTGCTTCCCCCGCAAGCCCCCGGGGTTATCTCAAGATAGTTAAGCAAACTAGATCTTGCCTGCTAGTTACAGGAGTATCCTATGAGGGGCTACTCGTGCCCCTAAGTAAACAGCCCCAGGGGATCGTCCGCTTTGACTGTGGCTGGGACTTCAACCCTATTTTAGTAGGTAGGGGGTCATATGGGGTAATTTTTTGTAAGTAGGTCATAAGGGGTAATTTTTAGTAGGTAGACGGTCATATGGGGTAATTTTTGGTGGTGATTTTGTGGAAAAATAGAGTATTCATTTTTGTATATGAGTCTTAAATTTTGTTACTAGCCATTTTACGGATTTCGCCCACAAGGACCCAAGGGGCATTACTATGCCTACGCCGTCTGTCTGTTAAGGCTGTATCTTTTTAAACATAATAGTTAGCCAGTTGAAATTTTCACATAATACGTGTTAATAGAGCCTCTATCATAAAAAAGTTAAACAATAACCGTTTTGGTGGTACGTAACCATTTGTACAAGAGTCAAACTTAAACTTTTTACTATTATTTCTATCCGCATGAAATAATTCGCCAAAAATGCAAGCGAATCCACAGAAAACAGTTACTCACCAATATCTAACCCACATTGACAGTTACCATATTTATTACAGTTGTCCAAATACACATCCCTTATACAGGGGGCGTGTTTTATCAGTTCGAGAGAAAATCCATCGAAAACACGATCCCATACAAAATACAATGTTATTAACGACATAGGGGGGCGCCGAAAAGAGGAGATGTTGGCATATCACAGAGAATATTAGCGAAATGGAAAAAAGTCCTTTTCAAATTAGAAAAAGTTGGCGCTGTCATGAAATCAAATGGTACGAAAGTAAAGAGTTTTTGTCTGTTTCTCGTGAAAGAAAATTTGTATGATTTATTTTGTGTTAAATTATGTGTTAATTGCTTAATGCAATTTGAGGTTAATAAGAAAGGGACTACTAGGTGAGCAAAGTTATTAGAGATAATGGATTTTAGATACTTTAAATCATTTGAATAATAAAAAATATACATAATAACCGTAATCCTAACTTCCTAACTATATATTATATATCCTACTAATATTATAAATGTGAAAGTGTGGATGTTTGGACGTTTGTTACTCAATCACGCTAAAACGGCTGAACGGATTTGGATAAAATTTGGCATATGGGTAGACTATGATTTGGATTAGGACATAGGATACTTTTTATACCGATATTCTCACGGGATCAAGATTTCTGCGGGTGAAACCGCGGGGCGCAGCTACTAATATTATAAATGCGAAAGTAAGTTTGTTTATTTGTTTGTTTGTGACCTTTTCACGCCTAAACCACTGAACCGATCATCCTGAAGTTTTGCACTTACGTAGTCAGGTCTACAGAAACGGACATAGGGTACTTTTTATCCCGAAAAATGTACTGTTCCCGAGGAAAACAACAATAACGTCCTTATGATAATAGATGCGCCACGTGTCTTTCGAATCATGATTGAATTATATTATTATAGAAACTTTAGTGGTGCGTTAAGAGGCCTTTTTATGTTTTATTTAAGTACCTAATTCATTTTGTGAGTCTAGAGTGTCGATAGACCGGTTTTTCATCCTCCTAACTATAATTCCCCGAACAACCCGAATTGATTGTCAAATTCTAAATTAACGCGAGCGAAGCCGCGAGAAAAAGCTAGTTAAAGATAATATAATTAAAATGATTTATTTATGTCCTTACATCTCATCTAACACAACAGTAGTCTAATTAAATGTAGGCATATAATGAATAGTTTTTCATACCAATAATCTGCATAGCTGTCTATGTGTGCTGAATATTAAAAATAACTGTATTTCCCGTCCAAAATCAGAACCTTAATCGTTCGAATCTTCTCATAAAGAACATAATATTTACCATACTAACAAATCAGACGTACAAAATCTTGTATTGCTTAGAAATACCTCTATGAAATGGAAATCATCAATCAAGTTTCCTTACATCCATGTACCTACAATTTCTGCATAAGTATATACAGTACAACTGTTTTCTTAATGTCCCTCGGCAAACGTGAAATTGATGCATTCGGAAATAACAGTCGAGTTATTTCGAAATGCCAAGGTGAGAATGAACTAGATTTCAACGTAATGTTGCATTCAAGCAAATTACAAGGTCTTACTTACTTCAAAATTATATTAATTACAGGTTTACAATTTACAAAATCACTACATTTAAACTTTTTTTCAATAAGGCACAAATCTAAAAAAACTTTATAAATAGTGAGCATATATTTTAGTTTTTTTTAAGAATTCAATTTATGTACGTACGTGATAAATGGGTCCTTATAACAGTTTTTTTTTTTTGACCTCTGTATTATGTTGAGGTTTTGAACTAAACGTTAATATTAGGCATCATTTTACTAAGGAGAATAAGCTGTTTTGAAGTAAACAGTTACTGCTAATGGTAGGTTTTATCATTTTGTACCGAAATCTTCTTTTTTTTAAAACGTTGCCCCACACTAGGAATTTCTCCTGTATTGTGGGTGCGTTTACAAACATTTAAACTCACATACACAAACAGCCAGACCCGGAACAACTACTTGTAGGTCATACAAATATTTATTTCGTGCGGGAATCGAACGCGCGACACGCTGCGCAGCAGTCTATCGCTTAACCACTGCGCCAACCGCGTCGTCAAAAAAAACGAAATGGCTTGAAAAATAAACGAAATTGCCAAAAGTGGGTATGTTATGGTTTTGATCCTAACCTCCTCAATTATTAATGACATTCTTAATTCAATTCAGAACTATTATCGTAAGCATATGGATGTCTGATAAATCAATCAGGCGTTATCGGCTGAATGGAATTAGATAAATATACTTTTGAGGCATATTAAACCTACCTTAGATTATATATTAAGCATATAAACTCTGTACACAACAAACGTTTTTTTGCCGTGAAAAACCACGGTTGATTCGGCGTGTGTAGGCACGGTCGTCAGTCTTTTATGGACCACTATGGAAGCTTGTTGACAGACACGGCGGCACTTCGGCACAGCGCCTTCGCTGTGTAGCGGTATCTACATCGCCACATGCGAGCTACACGTCACACTGACGTCACGCAAAATCCTGCATCGCGCAAGCAGAGTTTACCGCGCAACTAGCATATATACAACGTCCCGACATCCAACGTCGGGCAGTTGCCCACCAGACACAACACCCGTCTGGTCGGAGAATCCTTCCTTTTCCATAGAGTATGAGTGAACTTTACACCCTGTTCCTCATACCTCTATAGCTGTATGCGTCGTCTGATAGTTTACCTTGTCATACACAAGTCCACACGGACTCAGAGTGTAAATACGACAGGACCAAGCCCGGGTCGACGGCGCGACGTGTTCCACGCGCGCCTCAAAGAGATGTCTGCATAACTGACGGGGTCCGTAAGGGCCGATGCCTGCCGGGGTCGCGGATTGTTCGAAAGAGTTACCGTGTCCCTGGCGCACAGGCAACTGAAGGAACACAGGTGGGTTAGTCAGTAAGAGTCTGACATGCCCTTCCACTCCGCCCAGAGCGGGAGAGGTCATTTGATGATTTCCCACGCAAAAAAAAAAGAAGGGTGTAAATACGACACAGACCTTTTTACAAATTGATCCGTTTCTAAAACGCAATGACCCATATTTACGGCAAAAATACCATGCTTACATACAGGGGTCTGTATTATCTATCTCAAAGTAACATATAAGGGAATTTTTTATCCGAGATTTCACCATTTCTCACGCGGAAGCAGTCGCGGGCACCGCTAGTAATATTATTTTCTCCGCAGTTCCCATCAATCTCCCTCAACTGTATACAGGGGGCGCCATATTTCTTTCTGTATACTATAGCAGATATATTACTGTCTGCATGTCTGTTGGGCTTCGAAATTAATTCATCCAGGATAAAAGGGTTTTTTTTTCAATACTGAAAGAATGTAAAAAATTACGTTTATTTAGCACAGACTACAAAGCATACAACACAACATATACCTACAAGTAAAAAAGAAAAATAAAACAAATAAAAAGTGTAAAGTGAGTTGTGAGAAATTAGCAGGAAAGTGTGCCTCGCGGCTGCGCCAAATAGGTCCAGTTCAGCAAACATGTCATACAACTAGTGCCTGACGCTGGTTTTCAACTGAAGCTGAAGTGTGAGGTGACGGATGTAAATCAGTTTTATACTGCAATGTGTGTATGTATGTATCTTATGTAAATAAAATAAATGATTGGAAAATAATAATAATAACGAATAATTAGTATAATATTAAATAAAATTGCGTAACAAAACATAAACAAACTGACAAATTAATGAGACAGACGCGTGATAGATGATGTGACGCATGATCTAGAAATATTTTCATTTCTATGTGCCATATTTTTCCTGCTTGTAGAGGTTGTACTATGAGATGATGTAGTCAACAATGCATGATTGCCTCGATGTAATCAATTGACTTGTGACTTGGAAACATGACTGACATAATATTGAATCATCTTGTGACGGTCCGACTGCAAGCCAAAAGATTTTTTTAAGCTATTGCGTAGCTTTTATCGCGGGCTTTGAGCGCGGCGACCGAATCAAGAAATGCCGTAACGAAAATAAAACCTAACACTCCCCACTCCGCCTACCATGTAGCTCGGCCGAGCGTTCGCTTAACGTGTACGTATATGGTACGACTGTACTTGAATTAATATCAAAGAAGAAAAATACTGCATAAATAAAAAATAAATAAATAATTATAATTGCATAAGTTGATAAAAAATGCTATGCAATAGCTTTACCGCGGCAGTCCCCGAGTGCCACACGTGTTTTTTTTATTTGACTTTGGTCACATCCTATTTATAAGTTTATTTTGTTATTTATACGGCTAAAGCTACCACAGAGCAGTGGTGGCCCAGTGGTAGAGACCCCCACTTACGAGTTGTGTAGGTCGTGAGTTCGAACCCCAGGAGGCGCTTTACTTTGTGCAAATAATTTCACCACCAGGGCTCTCAAAACGGTGAAGGAAAAAATCGTGAGAAAACCGGCATGTCCTAGAACCAAAAATTTGAAGACATGTGACATCTACCAACCCGCACTGTGCCCGCGTGGTAGATTACGGCGCACTCCTTAGAGAGGAGGCCAGTGTCCCAGCAGTGGGAATATTATAGGCTGGTTATGCTATAGAGATAACACGACATTTGGCCAGAAAATTAATTAAACATAGAAAAGCTGTTGTCCTAAGTCAAAATCCTACTACATATCTTCAAATTGACCCCCTAAAAGCTTACATTCTATTTATACCACGATTTATTTTTAGACTAGTATTTTTACCCGACCTTGAGTGTCGTCGAAAACATGCTGCCTTGGTGCTGAGTTCGAATAGAAGCATGGCCAAGTCTGTTATTCAAATATATGTACATAATTTACCATAAAAGGGGAATTTTCAACATAAGGTAAGGGCACAATTACCCTCGTTGGTGATATGAAAGTGGGCAATAAAACACGTATAGTTTCTTAAAGGCTTTATCAACTATCAATTATCTAATTTCTGAATATCAGTCCGTAGTCTGGATTTGTACCCGGTTAATAGGCTCGCCACCTATTACGTGGGATTTAAACATAACTGGGGAAATGTGGGTGTACTAGGAACACCTCTGCCTAACCCCTCGGGGATTGCAAGCGTGATGATAAGTTCAAGTGATTTATTGATATATCTGTGACTGTTAATAGAGGCAATTAAGGGGTATCCTTACCTTACGTCCGACATACCCTGGACAGTCAGGCGGGCTACACACTCGTACATTCGATTCGGAAATATTTGTTGAATAATAAACCCGACCCGAAGCTATTATTACATCTTTTATTCGATTTTTTCACCGCCGTGCCGATTAATATAGAACCGAACAAGTGTGTAACACGAATTAGCTCCACTACCTCATTGCTGACTCATTATCACCATCAGCCTAGCCTATTCTAAACTATATTTGGATCGGCTTCCAGTCTGAGCAAGTGCAACTAAATATCTGTTTTTATTTTTTTTTAACTATTGCCCCACACTAGGAATTTCTCCTGTGTTGTGGGTGCGATTACAAACATTCAAACTCAGATACACAAACAGCCAGACCCGGAACAACTACTTGTAGGTAATACAAATATTTGTTCCGTGCGGGAATCGAACCCGCGACACGCAGCGCAGCAGTCAATCGCTTAACCACTGCGCCAACCGTGCCAATGAAGAATGAGAATTGTACATGGACCGACTACCTATTTTACCCCACAACCCAGTTACTGGGCTACCACCATGCTGACTATGGCTATCTAGTATCTTATATTTTTACCATAACATGATCTATGCTATGTACGAGCAGTTGATTCTGCTTTCGAGAGAAGAAGAATAGAACAGAGGCTGTTTTGACCAGCTGATCTTAAAATTTAATGCCATCAACGATGCATAACTGCCTAAAAACAACTCTATTGATTTATGACTATACCGTAGTATATGTAGACCGGACATTACTAGATTAACGCATGTGTGTGACGGGCATTAAAGACCCACGCAGAGCGCTCCGCGTCTGCCGCCATCTTTGTTTTTTTTTTTGTGTGAGTCTGGACTCGGGAAATACATGTTATATCCGCAACCTGCTTTGAATTGAGAACCTAATACATAAATATCGCATACAGGTTGTAAAAAGACCCATCACATAGCCGTGAACTACGCATTCTGTACATCATACTAAGAACATAGCACAAAAATAAACATTTTATTTCACATAAACCTACATGGGCACTTATGAAACGTCAGAAGCCAGGTGCACGGTTCCAATTGGTTGTTTCCTATGGAGAGGAGCCGGCAAGAAACTCCACGGAATAATTGCTGGGAAATGAATTTTATTTTTGCTGTGAAAAATCGCTGTTTATACAGTAGTGCGCAACGTAACGCATACAAGACATTGTGCTTATGGGTACATGCAACGGTACAGGGGTCGTGGGGGTATTTAAAGTAGTGTTATAACATTAAAAAGTTGTTTTCGTAACAAAACGTCAGTAAAAGTTGGAACCTTGACCTTCAATATCTCCGTAACTAGAAGGTTCCCAGGTATAGTCAAGTACAAAAAAATTATAATAATGACGGAGAGTACAACCAGTACAAAAAAATTATAATACTCGTAATGACGGAGAGTACAATTGACTCTCGGCTTCATTAAGTGTCTCTTTACACCCGTTATACTATGTAAATAGTTGATGCTGATGACGAAAGACAAACTTAGATTTCAAAGGAAAATCAAGTTTTATACAAAATAAATAGTTGCGTGTGGCTTTTAGTCCGGAGAAAATGGCCCACCCACTTTGCAACCGTCGTCGGTGGCCGTCGTAAAACGCACCTTTTAAAACACTGAAACGTATTTCCATCTAAACTCTCTATAATTCGATTTAAACGTTTCAAATCTACAAAGATTCAATGTAACAATAAATATTTAATTGTTATAAAATTATAGTTTTTTATCTTTAATAATGTGAACTTATATGTTGCCAACTTATTTTTATCATGAAAAATGTGAAACAAAATCTGATAAGTTAGATACAGCCAAATTGTACGAAATAATATTGATTTTATTACACTAAATTTCAAAAACCGGTAGTACAGACATGCTTCGATTTACCTAATTTTACCGTTACCTAGCAAATCTACCATATAGACAAAAGTTACTGTACTGTGCCATATCCGTTTCCGTGATCCGTATTTTTACTCCAAAAGTTTTATACCATTGCGATAAAACTCAATACGGAACTTTGTTTTGTCAGTTAATTTTAATCATGATCTGGCAATTTAAGTAATTTATGCGGCCTACCCAAATCTCCTTTCTTTGGTATTGTTCATCAAATCGTTGAGCTCCTTAAGTTCTGAGTTGAGCTGCACGATTACTGACAAATGCGTGCACTGACTGAACAGGTCCACTCAATCTGTGTGGTTCTTTCCTCAAAAGACCAATTCAGATACCAATCTACATGGTCTTCACATGATCTGACCAAGATTATGTCTGGACTTTAAAAGAGACTGTGACCTCGAGTTTGTTTCGGCCTTTCTTCTCAGAGTAGTCAGATAGGAAACGCTGACCTCATCTAGTTTAAAAAATATGATTGACGTGTAAAAGTGTTCGTACAAACCTACTTACAGAAATAAAATCATTTATCATTTACCAGTACAGTACAATGAGCAGGCGATCGTATTTTTATAAGGACCCGCAGTAAAATGTTAATAAAGTCATGAACATCAAACGTTATCTGTTATTCTTGAGTTATTTTATAGAGTGGCAAGGATATCGACGCAACCTGTTACCATGAATTCAGTATAGGATTGTTGATAGGAGTTTTTCATACAGTCTAATGAGACTGTATAAAAAAATTCTAACCACAATCATTTCATACAATATCGTCTTACTAAACACAGCTGCAGACTCTTGGGTTCCATTTCCTAATTCAAGTAATATTTTTGTAATCAAGTTTTGCCAGGAGATTGAAAATTCTCAGCCGTAATAGAGATTGGAATTGGCATTCGACAAATGAGTGTTCGATTTTCACTTTATTAAGGCATTTTAATATATTTACAGATGACTGTAACAGATGCTTGTATCTATCATTTGTGGACAAAAAATCTTCATGAAAAAAATATTCAGGGAGCCTAAACCAAGTGACATTTAATCAGCAACAAAGATGATAGAAAAGTGAAAAATTAATTGGATACATAAGCTACTGAAAAGCTTATGTCAATGCTGTTGAAAGTCTTTGTAGAAATATGAAACGCTTTGAAAGGATTTGAAAGCGATTGCCCCTTGTCTAGGCCCTCAGGGTTCATTTTAAGTTACGATATTAACCTTTTTTATTAATAAAGTTATAATAGAAGGTAGTAATGATATCAATAAGAAATCATAAAAATAGAAAAAATCTTTCTTAGAGAACGTATACCGAATAACAAGTTACCTACGCCGTAGCAAAGGACCTACGCCGTAGCAAGGAGCCTACGCCGTAGACGTCCTTGCTACGGCGCGCGGCGTGGACTTTATAGTTCCGGAGATTTCATGAGCGATTTTTATAATTTCATTTAACGAAATTAAATACCTACTTTAAACTCGTATAATTCAAGCTGTAACCTCTCGAACTAAAAATCTCTCAGCCCACACATAAACGTCAATCAAGATTGAGTGTTAAGCGCAAAACTGTCTAACTTGCCTGACGCATGACGTACATCCGGCCGTCAAACTTTAGTGATGAAAGAGTGATGAAAGGTTTTATGATCTCGTTTGTATGGGTCAGAATTGTTGGTGTGGAAAGATGTATAATATTTAGATGTTAGAAGGGTATTTTTAAATTAGGCAATTTTCTAATGGTTAACTAAGATACATTTCTTAATCATTCTGATATTATTGTTACAGTTTTTCTTCCGAGTTTTTTTTAAGAAATGTATTGTTCTTTAAAAATCTTTATTAGTTTTTAGGAAAAGCTCTAAAATAATAAAAATCTAAAGAAGTTTTCGAAAACCGCATAACAGTTTTTAAATTAAATTCAGATTATCATATATCAATATATATATATATATATAAAGTTTAAATTCAGAATATCCCTAAATATAGAATGCTAAAATCTTGTTAAATTGCATAACCAGCCATAACTATCATAACCATAACCACACAACACACATGGTCATAACCTTATTTTGTATCTTAATTATATGCTGTTATAAACATAGTATTTTAGAACACATAGAATTAAGAAATAGGTCTTATCTCAAAGTTGTAATCGCTATTCTACGAGAAAATCACTGTTGAATTTTGCTTGTTGAATTTTGTTTTTTTTTTGTTTTGCTTCAAATGGGGTGAATAGGGTTGCAGGGGTGAATCGAGACAACTTTAAACGGGATTTTAACATTGAAATAATATAGTTTGTTGCCAAAAAGGACTACTGTGTTTACTGTATTATAATTAACGATTAAATGCCCTTGTTGGCAACAAACTGTATTATTTCAAAGTTATAATCCCTTTTAATGTTTTGTCTTGTCCCGATTCACCCCTGCATCCCTATTCAACATGTTTGACGGTACATATTAATGCTCGTGACTGTACCAAAGAGATAGTAGACAGATATGACTGTTGCAGTTAGCTTTTAATCCAAATGCATATCATCTGCATAAACCCTTTGAACCCAAAAATAGGCACCAATTCTTTTGCTAATACACCATGCACTACATTAGAATCTGCATTTTAACTGCAATTTGGACATATTTGTTACAATCGCGATCTACTCTGTCTCGACTTAACAAGACTATGTTAATAATGCCGAAGACCAGTTTATTAACAAAGTTTTTCTTGGTAACAAGCCAAGAGTCAACAAAGTAAGAAATAGTGAAAACGTAAGTAATTTGTGTGTCTTTTTTTATATAAAACTTGATTAAACATGCAACTACGTAAATCTCTTAGTTTTTGTGAATACCGATAGATATAACTGCAATAAACAGTACACGAATTAAACGTAATAACTGAATTTACTGATAAAGATAAGTAAATCTTGAAATATCAAGGATCTGTAAATATCCAACGTTTATTTTATCCAATATCAACATCGAGAGTAAAACAGAGACAGAAAATCCGCAAGCCGCAAAATAATTAAACAAAAACTCCGCATTTCACGCACAAGCGTATTTGCTGACCGTCCAACAGAATACATAAGTCTCCGGGGACTAAACATGTTTGCTCCCAAAATCCTCACATTAAACCACTCTGCAGATGAAAAATACACGAAATTAAAACGGTTGTAAAACGTCAATTTCAAGTTAAACATTTTACGGTGTCGAAACGGCAAATCGACGCCATGACACATATTTTCCCGCGTTCATATTTAATGGCGTCGACAGGTGTCAGATATGCGCAACATTTTGTTTCAAGATTACTGGCTGATGCATTCCAGCGCTGACCGATGACGAGCGATCAATACTCCCGAATAGCTTTGATTGGTTCAGAGATCAATTAATATTTAAGTACTCACCCCAATGTCGTCATCGTCACAATGGTGTACCAGAAGGCGGCGGGAATGGATGTGAAATTAGTATCTTGCTCGTTCTTTTCAGCGTAAAACATCACTGTGGCGAAGATGATGATCGCCATCGCCAGCGAGAAGACCAGGAAACCCAGCTCACTGGCGCACGACTTCAACGTGTACCCTAGGATACGCAACCCCTGAGAGTGCCTGGAGAACTTGAAGATACGGAACACTCTGAACACCCTCAGGGTCACGAAGGCTCCGGAGACATCGTCGTTATCGGTGATCCCGAGACCGATATAGTACGGTAGGATGGCGACCACGTCAATGATCGACATGACGGATCGCACGAACTTGCAGCGGTCCGGCGCTGCGAAGAGTCGGAGGAGATACTCCGCGGTAAATATCATCACACACGCAGTGTCCAAGCAGAAGAACACGATTTTGTACCTCTCGCCACACGGCAGGGTCCCCGCGCGGCCGGGTCGGTGGCCGCACGGCACTGTTTCTACCACGTTCGCCATCACCGACACTGCGATGAAGAACCCGGTCACATAGTAAAATACCAGGGCGGCAGTTGAAGTGTGGGGGTTCTCAAACGCACGCCACATCTTCTGCCGCAAGTCTGTCAGTTGAGGCAGGCTCTGATCTCCCGCCTCGCTTAATTTATCGTCCATGAGCCTTTCGGCATTCTCCCGTTTTCTATCCCTGTAGTCCTCATAACAACAGTCACCGATCACATCAGGTAGGATCCCAAAGAAAGCCAACTCCTCGTCGTAGCCCGTCAAACACTCGTGTTTGGGATAATGCAACTTGCCAGTCCTGTAGTAATTTAATATGTGTCGGAATATATCGGGGTCTCTGTCGAAGAAGTACTCTCTGCTTTCTTCGTCGTAAAAGAATTCTCTTTCTGTGGAGCCGAGGAGGGAGTCGGGATATTTTTCGAGGGTGTTCCGCCATGTCTCGAAGCGTCGTCCAGATACGTTGATGAGGAGTTTCTCGTCTTCTGCACGACGTCGGTCCTTAGGGACTGGGGGTGGTGGTAGTGGGTGTGTGGCGATGGGGACCCATCCGATGGCGGCTGCTCGAGCGAAGGGCAGCCAAGCGGCGACGGACGCCATGGCGCGGGCGGCGTGAGCGGCACCGCCGCGACTACTGATGCCCCCCCTCGTGCCACTATTTCGGGCCGCCCAGATGAGCGCGGTGTTGCCACACGCGAAGTGTAATTACGAATATAGTTGGACATTGTTTTGTGATCTATTTTTGTGTGTTTAGTCTCGTTGTGTTGTTTATTTACATGTAATGCATGTTTTAATGTTTTGTTTGGGTTCCATAACTGAAGTTAAAAATGTTGATATTTTTATTTTATTTTTAGATTCTTCAATGAAAACACTCTTGAGGACAAAAAATATATTAAAAACTAAAAAACTGTTTTAAGGGATAGTTTTAATTTTGTTGATGTAGATTTTTTAACTGCCTACTTTTAATCAGCATATTTCTGAAATCTAGCTAGAACAATATTACATTTTTATGGAATAAAAAACTAGAACTAGGACGCACTCTATTGGGTTAACGTACCATTAAAGCACAAATTAAACACAAAGAAAAAGTTAAAATAAACAACTTAGTATATTTCCATGACACAATACTGCACATATCAATTAATTTTACCTAATTAATATTGATTAAAACATGATTACTAAAAGTAAACAAAAACAAGAAAACATCCTCCCTGAAATTCAGTTTCTCCCACTCTCCACTATTTAGTGGAAATTACCCCGAGACTAGCAACCCTCTCCCGGGAGCAACTGCACTGCGCCTGCGTGAACCGTGACGTCACTGACTAATAAATTGATTTTCAGCTAGCCATCTCTCTCACACTCTGCACGTAACATATCATACCATCTCGCTCGCACACTTTTAAGCTCTAGTGACCTTTTGTATATTTTCCAGTGCTGCGAAGAGTTTCGTCAAAGGCTTTTTGTCTTCAGGAAGTGAAAAGATCTGAATTTAGCTTTGGGCTAGTTTTTATTTTTTTAACGCCTAAAATGAGACACGCGGGGGGAGGTTAAGCGGCGCGAGGTAAGGCTTGGAAAATGATGGGCGGGCGGTGCATGCGTGTGCGGCCATGAGAGTCGCGATAGGCTATTGCAACGGCCTTTATTTCATAGCCTTAGTCTTCTTCTCTGTCCTCCAATGTTGGATATTGTAACAAGTGTTAATGTTTTACACAATGGTATTGTTCAATGAAAATATAAATTATGCCAATTGTTTTATAAAATTAAAAAAAATGTGTACTATTTCTATTTTTGTGTTAATAAAACCCGTACCAATTTCAAGCGATTCAAACATTTTATCATTGATTGTCAAACAGGCTGTGTAGAATTTGGTTGCAACCGCCCAAAGACAAAAGAGTTTGCCGATACGTTATGAACCTTGAAGACAGAGTTGAATAATCTTCAGTCCTCGCCATTTATCCTTATCATATTGGACCCTTATCATTCATCATACCTAATGTTATCTTTAACCATATCCTTTTCTTCAAAATTATGTCATTATGATGAAACAAGAATAACCCGACGAGTAGGTACCTACATAAGCACTTCACCATTTAGAGCTTCAATTTAATTTTCAAAGAGGAATAAGCAAGTAATTTTTTATTAATTATCTAAAATAATGGTATTATTTTAATATACGAGTACAGAATAAAGCTATAGGCCTATGAATGAGTCCTTCTTAGCGTATCTATTGCGAATTTTAGTATTTTCATTTTTGTTTGTCCCAAAATTAAGAATAGAATAGAATAGAATAGAATACTCTTTATTATGTACACCATAAAAAATAACAGATATAAATGTAGACAAGCAAATTAAGCAACGCTAACACCATTCACCAGGGTCTTAAGTTCTGAGTTGAGCTGCACGATTACTGACAAATGCGTGCACTGACTGGACAGGTCCACTCAATCTATCTGGTTTTCCTGAAAAGACCATTTCAGACACAAATCTACATGGTCTTCACATGATCTGACCAAGATTATGTCTGGACTTTAAAAGAGACTGTGAACTCTGAGTTTGTTTCGGCCTTTCTTCTCAGAGTAGTCAGATAGGAAACGCCAAACTCATCTAGTTTTTAAAATATTATTGACGTGTAAAAGTGTTAGTACAAACCTACTTATAGAAATAAAATCATTTATCATTTGTCTTTTAGCATCAAAAGTCCGCACTTGAAGTCTGCTAACGGGCTATGGAACGAAGTATATTTTTTTTTTCTTTTTTGTAAGTATTTTTATGGCCTGGTTGCTAAGACCTTTTAGCCAAGTCTTTATTTAATTTCCTTCACAAAATTTCTAAATTTCTTCGAAAGTGTTTTTAATATATTTATATATTGCTCGATAACAAGTCTTATTTTTTAATAATTCTGTCAAGCGGCGGGAGGTATTATTTAGCACAACACTTTCACTACACAATACACTTAATTCACTCGCTAAAATCAATCTTTGGTTTGGGCTTGACACATATTTAAGTTTCCACTTTTCCAGGTACAAACTTGATACAAAGAACAAAGAATACTTAGCTAGATACTTATTTTTCATATTTCTTGACAACGATTTCCATTATTTTCAATTATATTTATTTTTGTTTTAGTTTCCTTCGTGTTATTCCCGCCATTTTCCCCACTCCCCCCAGTTTTTGAACGAAGTATATTAGGTGCCAAACCCACAGATGGCATTAGGAACTTTATACTTTGTTCCAAAACACAAAAAGCGGACGCTGGCCGCACAGCTGCTAGACTAAAGTGGAACTCGGCTGACCACATCTGTCACATGTCGGGGCAGCAATACGCAAAAACCACCCGACAGTGCATCCCAAATAGGAGGACACGACTAAGCGGCAGGCCCCAAAAGAGATGGCGGGATGAGTTGGACTCGTTAAAGGATTGCCCCGCAATGGCAGTGGACTGCAAAAAGTGGAAAGAGGGAAGGGGGGCCATTACCCTGCAGTGGGATACCACAGGCTTATAATAATATATAATAACTAGTGCCCGCGACTTCGTCCGCGTGGAATAGTTACTTTGGGCTAACGCTAACTTTAACCCGCGACTTCGTTTACGTAGAGGGTGAAAATATATTTAAATAATACGTACGTTAAGGAGCTGTTTTAGGTACATCACGCTTTTATCAGTACACGGAGAAAAGATTTCTTAAAATATTCCTGGGGAGTTTATGAATTTTTACTGGGGCTCTGCAGTAACGTGGGACCATATGCGCAAACCCAAGAAAATTTACCGGGTTACCCAGTCCAAATTCTAGGAAAAAAAATTATTAAGGTCTTAGAAACTTTACTGGGTTACCGATAAAATTTTTACTGGGGTATTGAACGTCATTTTTGTCTATTTTGCCGTCAACAAAACGGTGCTCGTGCTTAAAATCTTTTCTCCGTGTAAGAGTGGAACTTTAAAACTGCGATATCTCCTAAGATATTCATTGAAATCAAATGATGTAAAGGGCAATTTTGTTTTAAATTAAATACTTGTGATGAATAACGTATTTATTTGGATAAGGATTAATATCATGTTTATAAAAACACCTTCGCAAATAATGCATTATTTTAGAACAAATTGGTTAGCATAAAAAAGTTTATAGTGAGCCAACCTTAAAAGATAGATAGAAGCTGTTGCAGACTTTTTTTTAGAACTTTTAAAGAGGAACAATTCTGTAATACATGATTTTTGCGAAACTTTAACCGTTTACGCAGCGCACGCAGCGGAAGCTCTCAAAAGGAAAAAAAACCCACGATTTTGAAACATTGCTCATTAGTGCTCCGGTTCTATTGGTCTTAGCGTGATGATATATGCCTATAGCCTTCCTCAATAAATGAGCTATCTAACACTGAAAGAATCTTTCAAATCGGACCAGCAGTTCCTGAGATTAGCGCGTTCAAGCAAACAAACAAACAAACTCTTCAGCTTTATTATTAGTATTAGTATAGAAGAAGATAGATAATAATAACAACACCATTTGTTGAAGCAGTCATTACGAGAGAATGAGTTAATAGATAACCTCAGATCCCGTGCTCAGACTTTGTGCATTTTTTTAATTATGATAAAAAAACATTTCCTCTCTCCATAAACACCATATTTTTTTGTTCTTTGCACCTGTTTCATGATTATAATTGTAAGTATATATTTTGATAGATAAGTACAATATTATGTTGTATGCATGTATGTATTTATTGTGTATATGTAAATAGTACACTACAGACTACCTGCAGTATTGACTCTCCTTCTCCCTTTAATCCATCCAAAGGTTGTCTTTAAAACATCGCTTTTAGCGATAAGACCGTCCATTGTGTCACCCTATGTAAAATTTCTACATTTAAATCTATAATTTTTATGGTGTACCTAATAAAGAGTATTCTGCCTGTCTGTCCGTCTGCCTGTCTGTCTGTCCGTCTATCCATCTCTCTGACTATCTGTCTGTCTGTCTATCTATATATCCCAGATAAAATATAAGAAAAGCAAAAACAAAACCATTGGTAAAAAGAAACGTCATTCAAATCCACTTCAACCTCTGCCTACTACCAAAACTCATGGTGTTACAGTTATGTTTATGTTCCCATGCCCCCATGGTATACGTACGTTGAGTTTACGGGGTTCAATAAGGTCCACGCTAAGTGCATATACCAATAAATCGTACATATAATCCTTGTGATTCAGTTTTCCTTATATTCCTATTGTTACTAAAGAGGGAAGGACATGAAAATAATTAAATGTTTATTTCGGTAAGTAGACTTTTTAAGACACTTTTATACGTCAATATTTTGTTGTTCAATATTTTAAAACTAGATGGCGCTGGTATTTCCTAGCTGACTGATCCCTGAGAAGAAATGCCGAAACAAACTCAGAGGTCATTTTATAAAGTCCAAATATTATATTATTAGAATTTTATGTGGGTCTAACAATGCAGGGCCATTCTGGAAGGGCATTTTGAAGAAAGAGCCATTGCAGCGTTGAGTTGACCTGTGCCAACAGACGGCATGCATGCATCAGTCATCCTGTAGCTCAACCCTGTTTTAGGGAGCTCAACGACTCGTCACACGACGGTACCAGATCTGCAGGATATTTGCGTAGGCCATATGCAAAATACTCAGAACCGCCAGACAGTTATATAGATCTAGCCGGCATAGTACTCATTTAACTTTTAATTTTTTTTATGAGTTTGTTTAGTCTAGTTAATGATAATCCAGTGCGAGTAAACGGTGAAGGAAAACATCGTGAGGAAACCGGCGTGTACTAGAAACAAAAATTCGAAGACATGTGACATCTACCAACCCGCACTGGGTCCGCGTGGTGGATTACGGCCTACTCCCTCTCACAAAGGGGAGGCCAGTGTCCCAGCAATGGGAACGTTATAGGCTGGTTACGCTAAGTAAATATTATGTGAATTATGTTACGCGTTCATGACCCACGGGTCGCATGGTCGGTTCCCGCAATTTTTTATTTTTTTATGGTCTAGATACAGCGGGATAGTATCGACCTATCCTGTTGTATTTGTGAGAGTGTTTATAAATGTCATCTCTATAATAATATTTATAACGTTTGAGAGTAAACAGCTCCAGTATCTTTTTATACGCAATAACCTCTAATTCTGCTTACCTCACCACACTCTTAATCCAACTATCAAAATACACAAGACCACAACGGAATAAATAATCCGAGCCCTTAAAGTCAGGTGTCAACATAACTTGACCGTACTCCAAAAGCTTTGACAAGATTACGAGGATTTGCATCGAGTCGAATTGAGACCAACTTATTAGCAGGACTTCGAGATGAGCGTTCTGTTTGCTTTGGTTATGTTAACAATTTTATTCCTACGCATTAAAATCTATATAAATGTAAAAGATAAAATTAAAAAAAAACTCGACACAAAAAGAGCTGATGGCTTTGAAACAGCTGAACCGATTTTGATAAAACATATCTTAGAACTACCGCTAGAAAACCTGCTTTCAAATACAAAAAACCGCATCCAAATCGATTCACCCGTTTAAGAGCTACGGTGCCACAGACAGACACACACACGCACATAGCGGTCAAACTTATAACACCCCTCTTTTTGCGTCGGGGGTTAAAAAAACAATTGCCAAAAATATTTGTCTGCGCATCACTTCAAAGCAGATGCACCAATTAGGCTAATTATTTTTTGTTTTCTTTGTAATTTATTGTCAGGAGAAGGTTTGTATGAAATTTTTTTTTCCGTTAAATCCTCCGGGAATGTCGGAAATTTTTGTGCTAGTTTTGTATGAAATTCACCCCGGGCGACGCCGGGCACGAACAGCTTGTAATAAAAAAATGTGATACAGTTACCTCATCTATTCCTACCTTAGCTAATCGTGATGACCCAGTGGTTAAGGCCTCGCCTCTTATACACGATGTTGTGGGTTCAAATCCTGGCAAGTACCAATGTAACTTTTTCAAATTCAAATGTACATTCTGACTTTATCTTGGATATTATTGACATCGTGAATACAGGACTTATCTAGAACTAATATTATAAAGATAAAAAAAATGTTATTTTGTATGTTTGTTTGTTAAGCTTTTACGCTGTAACGGCTGATCGAAACGATAAATTTGGCACATGGGTAGACCATGACCTAGATTGGGACATAGGATACTTTTGATGCCGATATTCCCAGGGGATCGAGATTTATGCGGGTGAAACAGCGGGGTTCAGCTGTTAATTTAAGTCTAAAATCGCCAACTCGTCTTGAAGTAATGTTGTGATCAATGCTCGTATTTTCTGTTTTGACAAGAAGCCTTTACCCTGCATTGAGACAATAATAGGCTGATATTATTATTAAGTTAAGTTCCCTTCAAAATGGTTGAGCTAAATGGTGCTGATCCATATGTCATGTTCGTGAACGGGCACCGTCAGTAGGGACTGGTCATCTCTTAGCTGCCGCGGCTTATTTTAATTTAATTTAATATTTGAATAATTTTTGTCTCTTTATTACGGACGCTGTTAACATTCTGCATCGTTCTCACATGCATAATTTCGACATTAATGATGTAACCAATATTTTGTAACCATTTTTGTGATTTAAAATAGTGTCCATGGAGTTTCTTGCCCGTTCTTCTCCATAGGTACCTACTACGCTTTGGAATGGGCAACTAGCTTCATCTTTCTGACTGACCGACCCCTTGACAATTCAAAAGTGCCTGTAATTGGTTGATTTGAAATAAATGCTTTGAGTTTATTATTATTATACTTACCTTATAAAATCAGAACGATATTGAAAATCCTTAGTTTCTGAGAAAATTTTCTATGACAAAGGCAGACACTGGAATGCTCCAAAAGTGTTTCGTTTTGTCAAGAAACACATCAGCATTTGGTAAATCAGATTTTGTCTCCATTGATACGGGCAGCAGTGGCGCCATAAGTTCCGCAGTTTTCCACCCCATTGTAGGTAGTTGGTTCAACCTGGTACAACTTGTCTGGGGAAAACATTGTTCTGATGGTCTAATATTAATGTTAGCACATAGATGGCGCTGCTGGTTGTATTACATTGAAGAATCATGATGCTTTCCTTTCGAAACGAACATGCATACCTACATAGCAATGGGAGTCAAGTTCTTAGGAATTTATATTGATGAATTGTTAAATTGGAAGAAAGAATTAGCAGCATTGGATTAGAACTCTATAGATGAAGTGAGCATAAAACATTTAAAAATGGTATACTAGGCACTGATTGAGTCTAAACGAAGGTATAGCATACAGTTTTGGGAAAACAGCTACCATGAGAACGGGCATAGGGAATTCATTCTATGAAAACCGGGCAAGTGCGAGTCGGACTCGCGCACGAAGAGTTCCGTACCATTATCTATAAAAAAAATAGGCAAAAATGGCGTTTTTTGTATGGGAGCCCCCTTAAATATTTATTTTATTTTAATTTTATTATTTATTATTAAAGTAAAACTACAACTGAGTATTTTGTGAATATTTAAAGTGCCTACCTGTTGCCATTATTGATATCGAGCAAAAAAGGGCAAAAAAATCGCGTTTGTTGTATGGGAGCCCCCTTAAATATTTATTTTATTTGTTTTTTAGTATTTGTTGTTATAGCGGCAACAGAAATACATAATTTGTGAAAATTTCAACTGCCTGGCTATCGCGGTTCTTGAGATACAGCCTGGTGACAGACAGACGGACGGACAGACAGCGAAGTCTTAGTGATAGGGTCGTGTTTTTACCCTTTGGGTACTGAACCCTAAAAAGAGCGATCCGAACCACTGTTAGCATTTCTCAACGAGATACCTGTCGACCATATTTTAAAGAACTTGGTATTCTCACAGTACCTAGCCTTTACGAAGTAGTATTGTTGAACACCTTAAAAAAAATCTATATGACTAAACAGACGCGGACAGGCTAGTAAGGGAAAAAACGCGTAGAAAAGACTTTGGAAACAAAATCATCCCGGCTTTTGGAATAGTTAAGTATAGTCCAGAGTATCAGGCAGTTCAAATATTTAATAAATTACCGCTTGAGTTAAAAAGCATACTGTACACAGACTCATTCAAGGCATTTCTGTTGCAAAGATGTCTCTACTCATTACGGCTCTTTCCCACGGCCGTCCAGTTCTGCGGGAACGGTTTATTACTGGATCCCGCAAAAATCTTTGGTGTGTTCACACACAGTAGTTTGCATTCTGATTTTTGCAGTAGAGCAACGAGCGGTTATTAGATTAGTCTAAGAAAATTCAGACGTAATGGACGTGAACACACTTATGATATTGTATTGGTATTATCGCCACCGCCGCAGGCAGTGTAAGAAAAGATTTTGTATTCACCCAATGCTGAATAATCAATCGACATCGGGTATCTTTCGTAATCTCATGGGCGATTTGAAAAAAGATGAATCTATTTTATTTTTATTTTTTTAGGATGTCCATGACCACCTTGACAAGCTTTTAGAAAAAGGTGAAGAACAAATTAAAAAAATCAGGATAGAAATATGAGAAAAAGCATCACCACTGAAGAAAAGTTAGCTCCCCGCACCCCATCCAGTAAAAAACGGTAAGCAGGAAGTGGGACCACTTTCATTAACACGTTGACTGTCCAAGGAAAATTTACTATGTACTACGAGACTTCCGGATTATTTTTTTCGATATTTTATTTGAATATAATTTGTTTACCATGGGAATAGTCACGAACCACGTGTTATAATGAAAATTCCTGAAATTTCCGAAAATTTCAGTGTGCTTTGTATATAATGCATGGACGTCATAGCTTATTTTGGGGTGCATTACATTTAATGCATGGACGTCGCAACTAGTTATTTGTGCATTGTATTAATATAAATAAAATAAAATAAAAATATTACCTAATGCATTACATGTAATGCACGAACGTCATAGCTGAGTCGGAAATGCATCACATATAATGCACGGACAGTCAACGTGTTAAACTATACGTGTAATTAAAGGATCCTGTTTTTCACTGGACAACTAAATCCAGTTTGTAGTGGCAAAACCGAACGTCAAATTCGAACGGATCCGTTTTTTGTCAGGATACTGTAAACAGGATACTCGTATGACTGCTAATATTATAACACGTACACTAAAAAACGGGATCCTACGAAAAACCGTACCTGCAAAAAGCGGGATCTTGCCGTGGGAAAGGGCTGTTAGATGATTTGTAATAGTCTTATAGAAGTATGAGGAACAGAGTGTAAAGCTCACTCATACTCTATTGAAAAGGGAGGATCCTCCGACCAGACGGGTGTTGTGTCTGGTGGGCAGCTGCCCGACGATTGATGTCGGGACGTTGTATATATGCTAGTTGCGCGGTAAACTCTGCTTGCGCGATGCAGGATATTGCGTGACGTCAGTCTGACGCGTAGCTCGCCTATGGCGTTGTAGATGCCGCTACATCACTCCCCCCCGGAGACCGGAGGTCGATAGTGGGCTGAGTCTTGTATCTTGCGATGCTTGCCAGGGCCAGGTGAGGTTCCAGTGAGTCGGAACCGGGTGTCGCATAGTTCGCGGTGAGTCGGAACTGTCTGCGAAGACGCCCAGTGAGTCGGGGTGGCGCTGCGTTATGCTCCAGTGCGTCGGATGTGGTACAGCGCCGGGTTGAGGCTGACTGCTGGCGTCGACCAGGAGAGGGTTTGAAGGCTCTGCTTGTGGACCGGCTGAGAGTGCAGTGTGCTGTGCCAAGGTTGCTGATGAGGCTGAGGGTGATGACCAGGTATGCGCGGTCGCTGCATGCTGATGTAGGATACCCGTTGAAGCCGAGGGTGCTGGCTGGCTGTGTGACTCGCCGCTCTAAAGCTTGCGGAAGTGATGATGATGACGTCACGCTGAAGTTGTTGCACGAAGGCTGCGCTGAAGTTCATGTTCGGGGTCACCAGTATAGAGGTATGAGGAACAGGGTGTAAAGCTCACTCATACTCTATTGAAAAGGGAGGATCCTCCGACCAGACGGGTGTTGTGTCTGGTGGGCAGCTGCCCGACGATTGATGTCGGGACGTTGTATATATGCTAGTTGCGCGGTAAACTCTGCTTGCGCGATGCAGGATATTGCGTGACGTCGGTCTGACGCGTAGCTCGCATGTGGCGTTGTAGATGCCGCTACAGTCTTATTGCTCTTCAAATTGACATGTAAATAATTGTTTATGGTGTTTCATTGTGTTCCGTGTTCATAGGACTTTTATTTTTTTATTATTCTTGTTCGCCTAAATTGCTATTAATTTATTGACACAATGGTTTATTATTTTATGTTCGCATGGTATTTTTTTTTTTATCTAAATAATATTTTGTAATTTTAATAGAATTGCACGTATTCTTATATTGTATTTTTGCATCTAATGCTGTTAATATTAATGTTTCATACTGGATTATATTCGAACGCAATGTGAATTGTTACTGAATAAATAAATTGAATTGAATTAATTAGCATGTTAACTTAAAATTTCCAATTACCTCATAATTTTTTTCACGCGTGATAATGGTCAAACGCAAACCTGTCATTTAATAAAAAATATCTGTGTAATTTTAAGTTCACTTGAAAACCTCTGACACTGAAGAAGTGTCCGCCTGTTCGCCTGTTGGGTATGCCTGTTCCTTTTTTGCGCGAAAAGAATCACTAGTTTTTCAGTTTGGCACTTCTAGACTGTAAATTGTACATAAGAGTAACCTAGAGGGTGATCCTCTAGTTACCAGTTTTTATTTTTCTCTTTTTAGTTGTGCTACCTACCCCACACAAATTCGTATACCACTACTTGATATGTAAATAACAGTGACAGGAAGTTATTAACACATCATCTATATAAGCTTAGTGGAAATATACGCATTATTAAGGATAACTCAAAAAGTACTAGTAAAATCTTGATAAAATTTATATGGGACCACATGAGAAGCACCAGCTTTCAAATAAAAAAAGAATCATCAAAATCGGTTCACCTAGAAAAAAGTTCTGAGCTAACAACCATTAAAAAAAAAATACTGTCGAATTGAGAACCTCCTCCTTTTTTGAAGTCGGTTAAAAACTGGAGGGTTTCTGAACGAGTACTTTCTTATAGGTTCCGGTAACAGGTTATTGGTAACGAAAAACCTTATTCTTTCCCTTTTCTATAAGTGCAGTAAAGAGGACATCCTGTCTATCTTTTTGATCGTATCCATATTTATTACGATATGAGGTTTTAGCAACAACATAGATATTCGTAAATGACGATAAAATAATAATCATAAATGATTTTATTTCTGTAAGTAGATTCTTACAAACACTTTTACACGCCAATCATATTTTAAAAAAACTAGATGAGGTCGGCGTTTCCTATCCGACTACTCTGAGAAGAAAGGCCGAAACAAACTCAGAGGTCACAGTCTCTTTTGAAGTCCAGAGATAATCTTGGTCAGGTTGGTAGACGTGTTTGACGTATCTGCACTGTGAATTTACTAATTAACTGACACAGGAAGCGATTCGTCAATGCTTTTCTGAATTTGAAAACTATAGATAGTTATGAAAATTCATACCGTAAGTGTATAAGTGAGCACTCTGACTGCAAGCTCTCTTAAAATACAAGATTAGTTTTTGAATAGAGATCACTATGGCAGTAATTGCTATTTAACTGTTAGACACAGAAATACTTGTTGCTAGAAATCCATCTTCTCTAGAGGTTTCGTGGTCAGATCATAAGTGTAGAAAGCAGGTGGTCATCAATAAGAGTAGAAAATAACACAAGTTTTTTTTTGTAAAATGTACATATAATCTTACATATAATCACGAACTATGTACATCAGAAAGCGCACTATTTAGTACTATACATACACAAAAATATTGTATTTTTGTATTTTATTCGATAGTCATCAAATAAGTATAGATATTACGCGAAACAGTTTCCAATAGCCAAAAAAATAGTTTAAGAAACTTCAAATGTAAACAAAATTATCTTTTGGATTACTGTACTGAATTTTGTGCGCAATTTTTGATACTATTATTTTCTTAAGATTAAAAATTAAACGTAAAACATTTGGAATGACTTCACACCTAAAAGTTCTTTGGAATGCTCTTTAATCCGTCTGCAGTTTTGACTAAGTCCGCAAACGGATTTTTAAATGTCACAATATTATATAAATTACTAAAAGAAAACAATGCTTTGGGTGTTACAAGGTTATTAGGTACATCCTAAATTAAGTACTACGGGTTGACATGCGGTTTGACTAGATAGCATACAAATATTTAAGCAATGGCCACACTGAAGCGATACCGAGCGGGTCGCGGGACGCGACTGCGCGCGTCTCTTGTATTAATGATAAAGAAAAGTCAGGCGACTATTCACGCTAGTTCGAACACATTCATACAAATTAGTTGACACAATCAGCGCAAGCGAATTTTATCCCGCATCCCGCGCGGCATTCGCTTCAACTTGGTCAGAGCTTTATAGAAAGTCACAAACAAAAAATGTACATTGAATAAAATGTATACCTCATTAATTTCTTTATTTGCACATGCATGTTTGTTTTCCTTTTCACAAATGATTCAATTTATTTTGTAAATATTATCAAATAGTTAATTAATTCTAATTTCTTTTGCAGGCGTATACTGTGTTGTGAAGGTTAATGAGAAAATATTGCAATAAACAACAGAACAATATGTTTTTTTTTTTATCTACAGGTTTTTCTATGACAGACTTCTTACAATTAATATTGTCTTAGAGTAAACTTTGCTTTCAAAAAGGAGAATGGGCAATATGGACTTGGGGAAAGGAAATCTATTCACGTTGAAAAAATTGTGAATTATCAGCTTAAGGATTTTTGGCTTCTAATGTATTTTTATAGAACCGTCTTTAAGACTAATAGTACTATGGTATTTTTTTATTTAAAAGAGAGTACGTGAAGTTTCTGCATAGACACCTACTACGCTTTGGAATGGGCAACTAGCTTCATTTTTCTGACTGACACCTTGACTATTCAAAAGTGCCTGTAATTGGTTTATTAGAAATGAATACTTTGAGTTTGAGTTTGAGTAGGATACTTCATTTAAATGAATAGTAAATAAACCATATTTTATGAATAAGTTTCATCATTAAAGATAGTAAGACATCAATCAATTTATTTTTGTTTTTATGACTTAAGAGCATAAATAGATATTTCCATTACAAAAGTACAGCATGTTAATCGATGACAAATAGTTTTATGGAACCGCGCGCATGCTTTTAACCGGCGCCGGCGCGTGCGTCGTTTCCGACGGAACAGAATGTTGCCATTTTATATATTATATTTATATAAAGATTTAGATTTTTATTGTGTATCTATTTTATTTTTTGTTTCTTTTGTTTTTATATCTCATTGTATGCTCTAACGGTTGACGTCATCATATCAACGCCGGTTTTCGCTGAAAACCAGTGCTGTGGTTCTGTCTCGCATAGGGCCGCAGCATTACGCTGAGCGATGGCCGTTTTGCGCGGATTTGACGCATATTTTTCCCCAACTTGTTCTTTTTTGTGTTTGTGTTCTTTCATTGCATCATGTTTACCGCAAATAAACGTATTTTGTTTCTTTCTTCTTTCATGACTTACCTATTTAACCTAATTATAAATTCATCAAAAAAAAATAACACAAAACATTTTTCTCATCAAATTACGTCTCATTGTTTTCTCAACACGACCTTACTTGTATTACTGCTTTGTATTAAAATACTTTGCAACAATAATTAGGTAATTTAAATTGACTAGACACAAATCAACACAAAAATACAAGCATTGAAACAACATAAAAATCTTCGTATTCCACGCATTTAACGCCCCAACTTACATTTTATTAAAATGAGGCGACATATATTATAAATTTATAATACTGCATCAAAATGTAATAAGTAATCGTTTTCACAAAGTGGTGAACAAAACTACAATGTGATTATTAATTAGGACTATAGGATTATGATGTATAGTTACCGTGGCCCTGGCGCACACGCAACTGAAGAAACACGGGTGGGTTTTTAATGATATCCCAGCCAAAACAAAATAAAAATAATACACTGTATTTCGGCATTGCAAAAATAGTTTAAACTTAGTCGAAATAAATAACAACATTTTTTTAATAAAAGTTGCGAGTTAAATCGTTTAACTAATCTGACAATCGGAAATGGACGTTGGGCAGAAATTAATCTTTTGCCACGGCATGTCATTTTCATGTAAGTTTTTGCTAATAATAAAGAACATAAGATTTTGTATTCTGATTAGTATAGGGCATATAAATATTGGGTCAAATTAACACAAACAACACTCTATAATAAATATTACTCATGCATGAATATGGTACAAAAAAATACCATAAATAAAATAGATAAATATTAATATGAAAATAAAAATCCAATCTGAGATATTAAACTTAAATACAATTGCACTTCACATATCTTTGGTGGTAAATAAACAAAGACTAGCAACGGTCACAAAAATAAATAAATTATAACTTAATAAATAAACTATCCTTACTTTAACTTAAATATTTGTTTTTAACTAGAAATCGAAAGTTATTTTTGATGTTAAAAATAACAAAATATAAAGTTGATAGTACACTGCGCGAGCGAAGCGAAAGATAGTTAAAATAGCTTTGGAATGTAACAATCAGAGTTGGTTTTGTAATTAGAAGATACGTATAAATATTTTACAGGTACAAAAATTCTTACATTAACGCCTTACAAGGAGGAATTAGCAACGTTTTATACCTAACCATATTACCCGTTATTATAACCGTTTTATTATATTGCTTGAAACATATAGTCATTTTTCTTAGAAACTTCTATAAAACCCAATGACTACTTCTTATCTTATACAACACAGAAACTTTACAATACCGCTGACTAGTTTAAAATATTATACAATGTTTTCCATATAAAATATAGCTTCACTTAAATATTTTAATAGAGCATTCGCTCGCTCAGTGATACCAACTTCAACAGTCCCACACATAATCCAGTAACTTGCACAAAACTGTGCAAGGAGCTTGCATGCCGAGCCAAAAAATATTCTCAATCATGATAAAGCACGTAATAGACATGCTATTTACTTGTACAAAAGTATGCAAGTAACTTGCATGCCGTTGCAGCATTCACCAATCAGAAATTGTTAAAGCACAATGATACGCAAACTTCTCGCATCCTCTTGTGCAAGTTACCGTCATTCCCGGCGGGATTCCAAGCGTCATTTAATACCTACATCTTGCACAAATCAGACTAGACTTACATTGAAGCGGTTCTTAAATAAATACCATTTTTTTATATCTAAGTTATAACTAGATAATATCACGCACAAATTTGCTTTCAAGTTTTAATCAGCCGTCATGAAAGTAATTGGAATGGCTAAGAGGTCGTGACTAGGAACGATACGTCACATGATTTAGGTGTTTGCATGAATTTTCTGTAACTTCTTTGATCTTTGTATGAATAAATACTAATAATTACTTGATAGTTTGTTAAAAAAAAACTGTAAAGAGTACTTTATTATTTTTTTCATATTCATGAAAACTATGTTTACTTCGTTTTGCAGTTAGTTTCAAAGATCGCTTAATCCATTTTGTGTGCACAACCCTTATATTACTTTTTCATTTTCTTGAAAGTTAGAAAAGTAATTAATGGTAACTTTTTAGTGAATTGCAACAAAACGACATTGTTTTATTCCAATATGTAGTCAGTAAATCTTATTTTCCTTTTGAATCATGTAACGTAATCGTTCATTACATGTAATCGATCCGATTTCATCGGATATTTCTCGCTACTTTAAAAAGATCTTGTCATTGTTAACAGTTATCTAGTATCAATCAGCTTTGGATAAAGGCGCCATTTTGAATGCAAAGGAAAGCTAATTCATTCATTCTTACATTTTATTTTTTATTTTACTTAAACTTATTATAGTTACCGAAGAATATGTTTTATTGCGCTATTATAGGGCTATGTTCAGCGGTGATTGATTCAATATTGATTGATAAAGTTGAATCAATCAGACGCCCGAATCCAAAGTTAAAGAAGATTGTGTTACACTAAAAAATACATATTGTCGTTCTAAAATAAAAACTAAAAGTTTAACTATTTTAGTACACGTTTGACTAGAAACGTTTGATATAGAGATCAATCTGGGGCATCACTAATTCAATATCGATAGATGTATCGACAAAAAGATATAGGCAAATCTTAACAGTTTCATGTTTCACTTCAGTCATTATCTTACAAAAACCATTCCTAATTGCCTAATAAAAACAACTGATCATAAAAATGACCCATTCGAATCGTAACTTCTCTATACCTATCAATCGACTTTGAACAATCCATCTTACCTAATCAATCAAAACAGTCGATCGTCATTTATCGACAAATCTATCGAGTATCGAGACAGTGGCGCCGCCCAGCGGCTAACAACTAAACGTTATCTAAAACGGCTTCGGCGTTCACTATTCACGTAAGTTTTAACTGTACACTTTGTTTAACTTACTATGTTAAGGGCCCCAAATTTTTTTAAAACTATTACGTGCGGGACAACATGTAATCTTTAAATTAAAAGTAAGAGAGACAGAAATTTAACAAAGGTAATAATGTATTCGAGCGTCCGTCTAAAAGTTATGCTATAGTAACAATTTTAAAATGGCTACTATACTATTTGTATAGATCTGTACGTGTATTGGCTGACAGACCTATTTGAATCAATCAACTTGTTCAATTTATCGCAGTTGACTTAAATTGCCATTCACAACCTGTATCATGATGAATTGATACAGATAAATTAAGAAGAATTAAATGAAGAACAGAAGCCTATCTCAAACCACCAGTCAAAATAACTGAAGGAAACAACAAAATAAATATCCTTAAATCCGCTCTCAAAATCAAGAAATTCAAACCAATCTAAATTGAAGAACTGATCAAAATCACCAAAGACGAAAGATTAATATTCATCCCGCTTCACGACAGAAACCAACAATTCAGGGCCCGTAACAAACGTTTCTCATAGCACAAGAAGTTGCTGATGAGGAAGACGGCGTCACAACAGATGGTCATCATGGTCGTCATGATCTTCTTCAGACTCCCCTGAGTCAAGACTAGGAACCCGATCCAGGTCATGAGTCTCACACTGCTGGTCTAGTTCTGACGGCGCATCATCATCTTTCCATTTGTCCATCGATCTTCTTCTCGCGTTCATGAAGAAGTTGCCAACTGTTGTTGGCTCTAGACCTAGTTGCCTTGCTATTGTTACTTGCATTTCTTTTGATGGCCTTTTAGTTTCCTGGAAAACACAAATTGTCATGTTAGAAGGGTTAAAGAGAATATCCAAAGCTATTATATACAAGGTTATCACAGGGGTATCTATCACCTAATTAATTTACCTGTCATTGCATTATATTTTATATTTTAATTATTTTTGCCTATTGTGGTATAGTAATTTTATTCTAGGTGCATCGTCTTCACATATAATTAATGTATACCTACATAATATTGTAAAACATTTAAAAAGAGTAACGGTGGAGTTTCTTGCCCATTCATCTCCATACGAAACTACCTTTTGGAAGGGGCAACTAGAATCAGTTCTATTTTTTTCTAAATTTTGACGTTCACAAGTGCCTTTTATGTGCCTTTTATTTGAAATAAATGATATGATTTTGCCTTTGTTTGGTGTATGACCTCTATGCAATAATATCAACCATTTTCGAGTAATTTGACATTTTATATTTTTTTGAAGATATCTGATATCTTATTGTATCTCATTGGATAGCTGAGAAGTTGTACATGTTATTGGAATCTTCTGCCGAAAAAGACTACCGTGTTTTTTTTGCAGATATCGACTATTTTAGTCAAAACTCCTGAACTGGGGTGGATCGAATAATCGATTTTCCCTGCCGTACGCAAAATACGCGCATTGACGTGGAGTTGCGGACACCAGCCCGTATCACCTGTATTACCTAAACGTTTGACATTTGCATAGAGGTCATCAGGGGTCATTTGGTGGCAAATGACCTCTCCTACATCCCCTTAATGGATTGCCGATGTATTACTAATAACCCTGTATATATGAAGTATGTTTAGTTGGTTCCGTCAAACCTGGAACGCGGACGCGCGGGCTCGCGAAAGATGGGAAGAGTGGGAGGTGACCCAGGAAATCCAGGAGTGAAATATAAACTATTTTACAAAAAAACAATCGACTTCCAAAAAAAAAACACAAAAAAAGGGAAAAATAATTTTAATTTCGGCAGTCGGTGTCCTTCGTTTTTTGCCACCGATTTCCGCAATTAAAGTTATTTTTCACGTTTTTTGTTTTTTAAACACAAAAAAGTGTCGTATTGAGAACGTCCTCCTTTTTCTAAAGTCGGTTAAAAAAAAAATGTTTAGTTGAGATTTTCGGTTTTACTTGTTACGGATTTTGCAAAATAAAGGAGTCAGCTTTTTGTTTCAATAATTTAGACTAGTATTATTTTTAACACATAACATAACATCACGCCTCTAATCCCCGAAGGGTTAGGCAGAGGTGTACCTATAGTACACCGACATTTCGCCAGTTATGTTTAAGTCCCATGTAATAGCGAGCCTATTGCCATTGAGAAATTCCTGATGGAATAACCCGACCTGGGAATCGAACCCAGGACCTCATGCCCAACAGTAGCGCTTGCGACCACTACACCAACAAAGCGAGGCGAGCCGATTTTTAATTTCGACTAACTTATCATTTTTACCTACAAGTAACTTTCAAACTTCCTCTTACAATCATAAGTAGAACCTCCTAATGGACGAACACATTTTGCAAAAAAAAATCCTTTTCCAACGCTAATTGAATAAATTAATGGACTATTTGTGCTCTTTTATAAAAACACGTGTAAGTAGTTATAGTACGATTCAAACTTAATGGCGGCTCGGAACATGAGGCGAGTCTCTGCGCAGTAACCAATTCACGTGTCAGCAGGGGTGAGAGGTACTGCGCAGGAATTGCGCCCTTCACAGCCGCCATTAAGTTTGAATCGTATATACCATGCTTATTATTCCAACTCTCTGAAACCAAATAACCAACACAATAACATTTGGAACTTTTACTCGAAACTCCCCTTTTTAAAAGACCAAGTTCACGCCCACGGTATTTTCAAATCAATAAAATTTCCATTGATATTTTTGTACAAATTCTTTTATTCTTTCATTAAGATTTTACGTGTTTGGTTGCGATATTAAATACAATTTTGGAACTAAGTCTACGTATCATGCAGTTCATGGTTAAGAGAGTAAATAATAATAATAGTAAATCATTTTATTTCGGACAACTAAAAAGATCCATAATATGTTAGTAACAGGATTGGACTTAAAACACTATTGTTAGTAACTTAAACTAAAGACGAATTCATGAGAAGACTACCCATCAACAAGACAACGAGAAATGGACACTAGGGTATAAGCCTTCTCAGAAATTGCCTTATTATTGCAGAGGAAGTGTCTGCCGCCACAGCTTTCAGGATGCTATTATGACTGCCTCTTATTCTGCTCAGAAGTGAGGCCGTTTCTTTGCGGATGATGGCATGAAATCCGTCGGTATGGGCTACCGCGAACATTTCCAACGCACTGCAAAACCGAGGCAATCGCAACAGCATCCTAAAAACATTGTTATATTGGACGCGTAGAACATCCAGTGACCTTTTCGAGTAGTTGACCCAAAGATTACCGGTGTAGAAAATCTGACAATAAGCTTAAAAAAGTGTAATCTTAACTTGGTCAGTACACCGAGCAAATCTTCGTGCCAACATATTACCCCTGACCGCCAGAGCCCTACGCTCCCTCTCAATGTCGCCATGGTCACTGAGGTCGTCGGTAAGAAAATCCCCAAGTTATTTAAATTTAAATTTTGTAAAGACAATTCTGGTTGAATATGCTGCGAATAAACTAAACAGTTTATGATTTATAGCAGATTACGCTTAACACCCGATAGTACCTACTGATGTTGTACGGTAACGAAAACCGCTTGATAATGTGGCCGTGAATGAGAAGAGGAAACAATTGGAAATAGAATATAAAGAGAAAACCCAATAAATAGTCTACCAAAACCATGATTTCTGTTGATTTAGCAACAGCCAACTCAGAAGCAAATCAGTCTGGACGTACAGTCACGAGCATAAATATGTATACACTTGACTAAATTTAAAAGCGATTTTCTCCTTAATTATTAAATGAAATTTTATGTTATTACGAACATAGTACTTTCGAACCCATAGGTTTCTGTAATATGTCGTATTTCAATGTTGCATTCGTTATATCACGAAGAAATCGGTATTGAAAGTTGCCAAGTGTTGAAATATTAGTGCTCGTGACTGTACGCCCGGTAGCCGCGATAGGGTCGCCCTTGTGCGACTTATATCCGGTGAAATGTGGGTGTACATTCAGAATACCACTGCCGCGTACCTTCAAGGATATACAGGATGTAAAAAGACCCATCACATGGCCGTCACCTACGCATTCTGTACATCAAACTAAGTGTTAGAATATAGAAGCAACAAGAATAATCGCTCGCATATAGAAGCAACAAGAATAATGTACCCAGGATTTTGTAATATCTTGATTTAAAAAGAGTGTCCTTGGAGTTTCTTGCCCGTTCTTCTCCATAGAGATCTACGTTTTGGAATGGGCAACTAGCTTCAACTTTCTGACTAACTGACCGACTCTTTGACAATTCAAAAGTGCCTGTAAATGGTTTAATTTAAATAAATGCTTTGAGTTTGAGTTTGTTATTGTAAAAAAATTGTTGCTAAGAAATGGCTTTTATTTTTGGTATAAAAGATTACTGTTAAAGGTAATGAACAATGTAAAGCACGCAAACCATTATGTTTATGAGTGCATACAACAGTAAAGGTATTGCGGTTTTCAAAGTAAAGTTATAATATTAAAAACTGGATTTCGTTAAAAAATCGTCAAAAAAGTTGGGTTCAAAAGCTCCATAACCAGAAAAAGTTCCCAGGTATGGTCCAGTACAAAAATAAAATATCACAATGACGGGAAGAAAAAGTGACTCTTGGCTTCGTTAAGCATCTTTTTACACCCGTTACAGCCATGATTTTATCCTATGTTAATACCAGCTTCTGCTCGCGGTTTCGCCCGCTTCAATATCGGAAATTATCCGCCGGTTAAAAGTAATCTTTGCGCGTAGCTGTCATAAAATTTGTCATCGATAAACATACCGAATTTATTTAAGTATTTTATGCTCTTAAATCACAAAAACAAAAATAAATTGATTGATGTCTTACTAACTTTAATGATGATACCTATTTATAAAAGATTAGCCTCTGCCCACAGCTTCACCCGCGTTGATGTCGTAAATTATCCCACGGGAACGTGCTACCGGGACAAAAAGTAGCCTATGTCCTTCCCCAGGGTCCTATCTATCTCCTTTCCAAATTTTATCGAAATCCGTTCAGTGGTTTAGGCGTGAAAAGGTAACAAACAGACAGAGTTACTTTCGAATCTATAATATTACTAGCTGCGCCCTGCGGTTTCACCCGCAGAAATCTCGATCCCGTGGGAATATCGGGATAAAAAGTATCCTATGTCCTAATCCAGGTCATAGTCTACCCATGTGCCAAATTTTATCCAAATCCGTTCAGCCGTTTTAGCGTGATTGAGTAACAAACATCCACACTTTCACATTTATAATATTAAGTAGGATTATGGATGATTGTAAATTTACCTTAAAAATAGCCTGTAGAGTACGCCGCTGGAGGTCTGTGAAAACCAAACGCGGTTTCTTCGGGGAAGGCATATCCGAACCCAATTCCTCCTTGCGCTTGCAACCTGAAACCAATGGAGGTATCCTTTACATTACCTGCTTTTAGATACAAGACAAAGAAGAAAGTTCTATAAAGTATGTACGTACATATGCGGGTCTCTCCTTTAGTTGAATGAAAAGAAAGAAATTAGCTTAATAATGTAATTTTAACACTGGAATTTGTTAACATCCTAACACAGGTTATATTTTCTATTTTCGATGGCAATCATTGTGACTTGATATAGATGGCCCTACGTATAATATGAATGATGAAACAGCAGAGGTAAAAAATACTCGGATGATTGTAGGTATTCTTTAATAGTGAACTATCAACCATAGCAAAAAATATAAAATCCCTAAAATGCCTAACCTATCCCTAGTCTGAATATAAAAAGAACTTGGTGTACTAACTATTTTTGGTATTTATTTAGTTGGGTGTGCTGTACATCTCCGTCAACCTTCGAGAAATACAGACACAAGGCCTACGATATGCCCAAATTTATATTTTTATTAACTTAAAGTTTGATTTTGGGATCTGACTAAAATTTCGCAAGAACTACCAATTATATCTTAAGATATGCCTAATATAGAAGGACTTAAATATCTTCCTCGATCGAAATCAGAGATCAGTTTCGACCTCTGATATTAATTCGATCCCGCTAAGCTTTATTTTAGCCTGTCTATTTCTGATTTGACAACAGAAATAACGCCTTACAATTTTCCGATCAGTTATCTATCAACACCTATATATTCTTTTCTAAAACCATTCTTGTGTGCAAAATTTTTCATTTAGCAAAATTATAGTTCTTAAAAAGTCCACAGCATGTAGAACTAAAAAAGAAATTAAGCAAGACAAACAATGGTTTTGGTGTTATGCACAAGTACAATCCCTAAAATCCTAGACTTGTAACTAATTCTGGCTTTGATTGCATCTACATGATTTGAACTTAAAGCATGAATAACTTCTTTGGTGAACCTGTATGAAACATAAAATGAAGAATTAATTAATAACATAAAAGGGTATCAATAGTATTCATGAGCTTTATAATATCTAGTATAGCGATGAAAAATACTCACTGCCTCTCTGAGGTATCTGGGCCGCTGAAACAAATAAAAATAATATCTTTAGTTTTTTATCACATTTTATGGATTTTGTTCCAGAGACCCCGTTCACACAAAGATGATCAGTACGATAATTTTACGATAAAAAGTTGGGATCATACGTCAATATCAAACTGTTCACATGGTTTAAAAAAATGCAGTATGAAACTGCCATGTGATGCCAAAATTATACAGTAAAATATCGTACTGATCATCCCCGTGTGAACGAGGCCTTACGTTATCTATTCGCGCTTGACGGTTATCTATCAAGCTCATCATCTATAGACAACAAACATGCTTCTAAACATAGACTACACTTTATAGCTTTTACAATGCCCCCGTCATTTTCATCTTCATCAGAAACTCTGTTCTCATCAAATCATTGTTCTAGTATTTTTTTATATTCTGTAATTTCTTATTTGACGGTATTTAATGTAAAAGCTTATAATTTGCACTGAGGTTGATTGAAAATGATCGTTATATCAATAATAATGGAACTAACATTTATTATCTTAAATTTATCTATTTTGGCACCCAACATGGGACCTATTGGATTTTCTAGATGGACTTTAATAAGCGTAGAAAAATCTTAATATTAAGGGATGATGAGATAGTTCTGTATTAGCTAGTTATTGTTTTCTATTCTTATAATAAATCCCATCTAGAATACTTTATTTGTACATTTTTGTTTCTCTATTTATTCTAACGTTGACATGTTGGAATTATACGAAATTCACAATTTATCAGACAATTATTATTGTTAAAAAGTAGTGGCAATTTACTAATCTTTGTTTCATTTTTAAAATAATAAAAAATCATCTTTAGAAAATGTACTTTTAGAAATTCAGCTTATTCATTAAATCCCAACATGCCGAAAGTAATCTAAACACGAAACGTATTATTTAAAAACGCATACCTGGCGACAATGTAAACAACATTAACAAAGGGTTCTGAAATCTCGCAGGCACCTATAAAATCATATAATGAAAACTATTGCAGCCCGGGCGCAGGGAGAAACAAAAAGGGAGGGATGAGGGCGCGGTAGCAGTCTAACATTCATCTTGGCCTCTTGAAGCTAACAAAATAACACTTACCTACTGCTAAAAATAATGTTTCAAAAAACATTATCTAAATAAACAATCATTAGACAGTATCGATACCACATAAGCTAAACAAAACCAAAGCTCGGGAAAGGATACTGCCTATTCAGAAAAAAATAACATCTATGAGCAAAATCTCTATACATTTTACACATTTGATCGACAGAACAAAAATATCCATTCAGATAATCCTCTCAATCTAAGTTGACTTGTCACAAAGATGTCTGCGAATCAAAATTATAATTAGTATTTCTATTAATAATGTGTTTGTTTTACCTTTGCGACAAGCTATTTACATGTTTATAATACCTATGAGAAACCAAGTCCACTGCTACGCAGCCACGGGTCGGGGACGGGGTGGATGGAAAGGGTTAGGGGAAGGTTTAAATTAGAATACATTTATTCAACAATAAAACATGAGAACACAATAGAAATGATCCAACAAAATTTTGAATGACATGGTCCACATAAACCAAAACATGATAAAAATGAAAATGGTTGAAACAAGTTGACGAGAAAGAAAAGATAACAAACTTATGACCATAAGATCCAGAGAAAAAATATAAATGAGAGATAGAACAAATGCCCCAAGGAGAAATTAGAAGGTGAAAGGAATTTGATGGAATCCAGGATCCAATTCAAGATGAGGGGAGGACTCACAAGCAAGATACATCCCCAGCTGGTTCGTATGGTGCGTCCCAGTGGGGCGAAGGCCCGGGGTACATTGTGGAGCCCTGGGGCGCGGGCGGAGCACCCTGGTACTCCCGAGGCTGGCAGTAAGCCTGTTGAGGCATGTTGTTTACATTGTCGCCTTTTATCGTTTGATGCTGATTTGGCGTATCTGTAAAATTAAAGTATTTTAATTTTGTTTACTGTCGTGTTTTCATCTTCAAGTCCGCTATGACACTGAAGGGGGTATATTATTTCTAGTAGTACATTAAATTCTACTAGTTCAGGTCTTTGAGAGCATCATCACTCATTAGTAAGTAAAACAAAGCTTTGATCATGAGCTTATTTTAAATTAAACTTTCAGATTTTCTGCAAAAATAATAAATTACAATTATTTAACAAAACATTTTAGATCATCAACTGCGTAAAGCTGTTTGTATGTCAGTCTCATCTCATAGCCGCGTTTACATATTCATATTTCATTCACTAAAAAAATTAAATAAATACTACTGAATATTATGAGAACATTGTCTACTCCCGGTTGCCAAACTGATTTTGAAAAAGTGTTCGAAAACAATCCCGTACCACGCAATAGATGGCAGCACTTGTCACGCTACGCATGAAGCAATGCTAGAATATGAGTTTAATTCATATGTTGATGTTGATAAATGTTGTGCCAATAGTGGAAGAGTCCGTATCTATGTTTTTTATAGCTCTGATAAAGAAGAAGATAGGTACATTAAATAGATAAAATTGATCTTTCGTTTTTGGAGCATTTAATTGTAACTACTATCAACATATTTTATATTATTTCATTAATTAGGGACAAAACTAAACAGGACTAAAATTCATAATTAAGCAGTAATTAGAAAATAAATAAATGGCAAATTTCTCGGCTAGAGAAAGCCTACCAAAGAGGAATTGTATCCTCAAGACACATTCTGAGTAAGTTAAGCAACGGAAATTAAACTTTAGACACTGATTTATGATGTCTGCCAGATAAAGTTATTGCCGCTATAGCATGATAATTTAGTTCTACCAGTTATCAGTATAATAATAGGAGTGTTTTCAGTAATATTTGAAACAGACGGTGAACTAGTACACGATTAGAGAGTTCCTAGAAATGCAAAAACAAACAACAATACAAATATAAAAGTTTATTAACCTAGCCAATATCAGCGCGATAAATCTCCTCGGGCAATATAGGATAACAAATAGCCTGGGCTATATTAAGTTTGATATTAGCATTACAGATTAATTTAGATTGAATCTGTCAAAGGTCATGGAAACCAAAAATATCTTGTACAATTTGATTCTGAATTCGTCAAAGCGATTATCTTTTAGTTCACTCTCCTTTCCTTTATTGAGAAATCTGAGGTTAGAAGATTGATTTAAGTAAGAGCATTGGTACTTAAATCACGTGCACCAATAACTCAGAAACCCAAAAACCAATAAATAAAACACGCCATAAAAATCCCAAACGTTATAGCAAAGGTAAAATGTCCAAGAAACCCCATATAGGTACGTATAACCGGTGCCGGCGGCGGGCGACAGCGGGGGGAGGGGTCGATCGATAAATGGGGTGGTCTGACGTCACAGGGAGAGTGGGGGCCGCCAACATCGCTTGCCTCGTTTGCAGTACTACCATTTTGAGGGTTTTGTAGTTCTTCAGGATAACTGATGGTGTCTGCCAGCGTTAATGGGGATTATTGGCCTTAATTTGGCGGGTGAGATGAAGTATAAAAGACTAAATAAAAAAAAACTAAGTTAAAAAGGTAGTGACCATTTTTGTGACAAATTTTGAGAAAAAGCGTCAGGTTGTACTCCAGTACATTGCGGGTTACTAATACACATAACAACAGTGATATTTTATTTGAGGATTTTTCCAGTTTTGTTACCTCATTTAATGCAAATTAATCGACTCAAGTAGAAGAAGTACTGTTATTTACTGAGCAATTTAGTTCTCCAATATCGTTTTCCTAAAAAAACGTCAAATCTCTGTGTTGAGTCAAAATAACGTTAAAATACGACATTAATTTATATATATCAACAAACATAGGAAAACTTTCCTACGCTCAAAAATAAGTGTCAATCAACGAAGAATTAAAGATTACCCATATTAATAATCGAAGACATGGTGACATCTACCAACCCGCACTGGGCCCACGTGGTGGATTACGGTCCACTGCCTGACACCGAGAGGAGGCCTATGTTCCAGCAGTGGGAACATTATAGGCTGACTATGATTATTATATTAATAATAACAAAGACGACACGCAAAATACATATCTTCTAATAACTGAAGAACTTGAACTCATAGATAAAGGTAGAAAATCCTTAATCATGAAAGCTGAAGCAACATTTAATAACGTCGTCATCGTAAACCAATTACCTCCTACAAATACAAATGTGCTAGAGTCAATCAGTCTGCAATCTGCCTAGCCTTTTCCTAACTATGTTGGGGTTAGCTCCCAGTCTAACCAGATGCAGCAGGATACCATTATTTTACATGGAGCGACTGCCAAACAGTTACTGGGTAACACGATACCCCTTGTCAAGACTGGTTGTCAGACTTTCGGACTTCTAACTACCCGTAACGACTGTTAAATATCTAGAAATGGCAGCCGGAACTACGGTTTAACATACTTTCCGAGGCACAAAGGGTCTCAATATGTTATGGATGGGTCACCCATCCACGGACCGACCTCGGCAAGCGTAGCTTAACCTTTGGTCAACTCGTGCGACTTTTATTATTTAGCTACAAGCCCCCAAATGTTCTAGAGTCAAAATAAGACGAAGATGAAGAAGTTGAGATGGCGTCAAAAATTGCTACGGATTCTTGTGAGAAATAAGTCGATATAAGAGATGCGAAAGAAACTCACTCAATCAAATTTGGAGGAAGGGATCCTAAAGAAAATACGCGTGAAGCAACTAACGTAATAGGGGATATAAATGCTGTAGGAGACTTGGTTGTTTTGTTACTTTTAGGATCAATTATAAGACCAATAAATAAAGGCATGTATTTAATCGATCCTCTGATAATTCCCATTATGCACTACTAAAAATATTATTGAACACTCTAATATAATGAATGCACCTCTTTTTGTGAATTTCAAATAATTCATATTATGGGGTCCTAAAAATACTAGGTACATAGCCAAGTAATTGCGACCAAAAAGGTCAGAAAGTTCAAAAGAGGCTTAATTGTTTTTTAACTTTTTTAGAAGTTCATAATTTTTTTAAAGTGGACATCATCAGTTCAGATCAGTTAAATATTTCCCATAAATAAAGAGTCCGAAAAAAGCCTCCACGAGTCAAGGTTCTAAGTGTTTGTCCAACGCCAACGCTTTTGGGAAGTCAGCTAAGCTGCAAATCTGCTGACTTCTGACTTTTTATGTTACCACGATATATTGAACGAATTGAACGCCAACTGCCTCATTAGTCCAGTTGTCGCAAGCGGGACTGCAGAGCAGGGAGTCCAGGGTTCGATTCCCAGCTCTAGCACTTTATTTCACCTGTAAGTGATGATGAGGACAAAAATAGCACTCGCTTGAAGCTGACAGCTTGAAGTACGCCATTCAGTCGAGACATAACACGGGATATACCGACGTAAGAGGAAATTAAAAGTCTCATCAAGAAGACTAGTGATGGGTAAGCATTAAAGACACCGGTAGGTAGTTAAAAATCAATTCACATGGTTTAAGTCGGCTAACGACTTGAAATCCAAAATGAACTTTATACACACACATTAAAATCGTACAAACCTAACATGAAATCTACCCCTCATTACAGCATGAAAGGGAGCTATCAATCATGTATAGCGTCAGTCGGACCACGCGACAGTATACACTGCCCGCCTACTGTAGCGATTTACTAGCGGGCAACGTAAGTAAAACGCAATGGTTATCGAACGGGGGCTCGCGGTCGCGTGCCTAAGACACGTAGCGCCGAATTGTGTAGGGTAACTATGGTGAAGATTGGTGATGGAAATTCAAAAAAATCTTTCATAAATAAATATTATTTCCGCCGGAAAGTTTAAATGAAGTACATTCCACTACTCGATCAGCGTGGATTTTATTGCTTAGGAAACACAATACATTTCAGGTTTTAACCACTAAAAGGAACTTTATTTTTTACTCGCTATGAACAAGACTGTCAGTTCTCAGTCTCAAGTCGAAAGATTCTCTCAAGGCATTTATTTGCCAGCTCTTTCGAGAAAGATCGTTTTGGGAAAATTATTATCGCCATAATAGCCAATGTGTTCAATGCATATTTGCATTTAAGTCCACGGTTATAGTAATTAGCAACACACGCACCAGAACCCATAATCCCATTCAAACGCGAGGGTAACGCACCCTTACTTACGTCACGCATCGACCGAGTACATTAAAAATGGGGATCGATGCAGGCAGCTGACGTTTTTTAATGATTTTTTGTTTCAAACTTTTTAAATTCGGTTTGAGATTTAACAAGCATTTTTCTGTAATAAACGTAATTATTATTATGTAGTGGAAAAATATCACTTAATACAAAAAATATGAAGAAAAATTATATAAAAAAAAACTTTATTTTGATAGTTTTACTACAACTGCTAAACTGCTACAAATGCTAACTTTACTACATCCATTTATAACTGCATTCACTCAAACCCTCTAGCACGTATACAAGTCCAAAAAACAGCGCGAAAATTATTCGAGAACAGTCCCGCGTCTTCACATCGCGTGGCCACCGCAACTAGTGACGTACTCCATCGACCGCGCGGTGACCCAACGCATCGATTGTACAAATCGATGGCCGCAGCTGACGCGGCCGCTGTTTGTAAACTGTATGCGTTTTTATCGATACTCTAGTGGCGCATCATTGGCTCAGTAGTAAACTACGTAGGGATGGCGGCGTCTTTTCGCAGAATCGCTAGCTTTTACGCAGATATTTATTTTAGTTCGCGATATATTTTGTTTATGATCCGGTAGAGGCATTTCCCAGTCCTTCAGTGTGAATAGTGAGGGTCAGGCTGTAGCTCTGTAACAAATATTGTAACGGATTCCTGATACTATAGTTAATAATTTCATTACCCATGTAAATAATGTGATAATGTGACCAAATAAATAGAAAAAAGTGATGGCAATGTGGCAATTGTATGCATGAGAAAAAGACCAATTTGGTGTTCGGTAGCAATCGAACACAATTCGTTTTTGACATCTAGGAACGCAGAAAATAAATAAAATACAAAGTGCCGATGGGTGTTAGTAAATAAAGGAAGAAGTGTACCTACAAGCCACAATTAAAATAAGCAAATTATTGACACGAAAACAGATGTAGCAGTGGTAACAAAAATCGTGGATTCATATAGAATTATTCCAATACGAATCTTCCACAGTGTAGACATGAAAATGCTAAATGATTTTCAATACGTTTGCTTAAAAATATAAATGACAAGTCAGCTGCCTGCATTCCCATATGAGTCACAACAGAAGTTAGGCAAACTAAAGGTTATGGGCTCAGTTACGGGCCACTTTTGCTAGAACTATCGCCGACTATGAATATGTATGAAGGTCTTCAACCTATGCTAGCTCATCTAGAGCAAGCTTGAGATTTTGCTTCGTTTGGCGTTAAAATTTTGTGTGTTGTGTTGTTTTCTGTTAAAATTCCAAATATGTTTTTCTTCTTTTGCCAGAAAAGGTGTTCATTTCATCTGCAACTTTATACCTGTGTTAATGTGAAGATTGTATACATACAAAATAATAATTGTGGAAATGTTCAGTTCTAGAGAGCATTTATTTATTTAAACTTTATTGTACACCACAAAAATATATAACGAGATAGAGAGTAGAATATTTAGTATATATGAAACGGATTAGGGTGACAAAACTTAAATAGCTTAAAACCAGTCGTATAAAAACAAAATTCCAAGTAACACCTGTCGACATAAGCGAAAATTCAGTTTTATCAACTAGACTTCTAGAAAATCTTTTATGAGACCTTTCGTTACAGAGATGCCAAATAGACTTCTTAAGCTAAAATGATTTTAACTGTTAACAAAAGACATGCAGACGAAGAAACTAACATTTCAGAGAAGGTGGACTGATAAATGTTGAAGGTATCACAATTTGAAGACATATATAAATAAGAGAACACAATGATACGTCTCAATATAAACAAAAACAATCTGCCTTTGCCGTTAGTCAATAAACACAGTTTTACTAGTTCCCATCTTGCACATGGGACATGAGACTTACAACATAGACTTACAATATACACATTGAGTCATGAATGCAGCATTCAAGACTCAATTAGCGGAATATATAATCGCAAATAACACTCTTCCTAAAAACTAAATGCATTAGATTGATGCAGTGACGATTGTGACCAAGTATATATTTATAGTTTAGCTTAGAAACATTATTCTCAGGTTATTGACTTTGTGTCTTTTTTGAGAATAAATATATTTAAATCTAACATATCAAGCGAAATTTGGATTTTCTGAAGGGTTATTATTCTTTCAGAGAATACAGTTATGTTGTTATCTCTCCAGTCTCCAGCATAATAATATTAGAACTAGACTTCCCATTCATAGAATTAACAATTCCAGCTCAAATCATTTAGACTCTTGTCCGTATCTTAATACAATACCCCCTTTTGTTTGAGCATCAATGAAAGCTTCTAATGAACCAAACCATACAATGAATTTAGAGAAAATAGTTCCTTAGTTAATACACCTGATTCATATAGAGATTTGGAATCAGGTAACCACTTTTCTTCAAAGTTAAACAAAATTTTAAGATTTACTTACAGAAACTATATGAATCTATATTGAAAATGTATGTTTAGATTGATTTATTAAAAGCTAAATCTACGTAGTAATCCAGGTCAGGCCACATTATGCAAATGTAGGCTGTATGAGGCGCGCTTCAGTCAAGTCGTGAATTTATGAGGCAATTTAGATATAAAAAGTGTTATTTTGACGCGTTTAAGCCTTCACTGAAAGTAAGAATGATATTAAAAGAAAAAGCAATGATTCTTTTGTACACAAGTCCTACTGCAAAGCAGTATCTTTAGTTTTTACTGAAATAGATATGAAAATCGGACCACGTGGTCTCCCAAAATGTGATTGGAAATTGTTGTTAAACCACCCAATGCTAAACATCATAGATGGTCCTGTTTGATGGTACTAAAATTTCCAAAATTCCTATTAGACCATCAACATTTTTATCAGAACCTGAAACTTACCTGGAGTAAAAAAAAATACAATTATAAACAAAGCACCTCATCTAGTAACAGCTCTACTACTAAATATAAAATCATGCATCACGTACCTGCTAGCCTCAACGCCGACATTCTCTGGAACTCCGGCTCTTGCAGCCACTTCCACATCCTTCTAAACGTCTCCCTCCCAGACTTGAGCTTCGACCACGGCTTCGGATTTCTTAGCAAGTCACTCAGCGTGCCCTGGGACCTACACAGCACTCTCTGAGCAAATATCGCCTGAGGAATCGAGTACCTCTTCAACTCTCCACTTATCCTCTGAGCTAACTCTTTTGTATTTATTTCCTCTGAATCACTCTGTGACTGCTGCTGCTGAGACTGCTCTTCTCTTGCAAGCAACGCCGCGTTCAGGTCCAACCCAGGACTCGGCAATGGCGGCGTGGGGGATCGCCTTTCAAATGAGTTCGGTGACGCACTCCGTCTGCTATACGCTGATTGTGGAGATAATGGCTCATTGTAAGGAGTTGGTGATAAGGACGCGTAGGACTGCTGCTGCTGTATTACTGTGAACGTGCCGCCGGCGTGGTACGCGAATTTGTCTGAAACAGTGCTGATCGGCGGCAGTGGAAGCAGCGGGGTGAGCGTGGCGTACGAGGCTGGTTCGAGCCCCGGCGGGGTCAAGCGTCCGTTGACTGCGGACAGGGGGTGGAACGCCGCATCGCCGTCAGGCAGTAGGTCCGCAGGCGACAGTCTGGGCGGCGAGGCGTTGCTCGGGGCGACTATAACCGTGAGTGGAGCGCGATCGCGCGCTCTCATTTCGTCCATGGCGCGCGGCCGGCGGCAGCGGGGTCGCGCGGGCGACTGAAGCACGCCTGCGCGACGCACCCTACCTTCCCCCCGCCCCGCATCCTGCAAACACCCCTGTTTCTTCACCCTCGTTTTAAACAACCTAACTTTGGTACGAAAATAGCTATTGTCGACCTTATTTTCGAGCTACTAAGTTGGATTTCGTTTGGGATTGGTTACTTTGTCGGGCTATCTGACGTTAGCTGTATACAATGCACCCTTAACCTACCCTGGGGCGTTGTACATCCCGTGTTTGTGACGGTACGGATTGTTTTGTGACCATTGCTGGTTCTCTTTTGTCTGGGATAGGGTCTTTGGTTTTGAGGCGTCTATGGAGAATGATGTCGAAGGTCTGGTCTACTGTTTGGTGTTGAGGTGGTGACGGCAGTGCCCTCGTTCGAGCATTGCTGTCACTTGGCTACTTGCTAGCCAAGCTTACCTCATGGTGGAACTTCCAAGAGGGAAATAATTAACGCTACAAAGCTTGAAATATTATTGCTGTTTTGTATTATGGAGCAAATATTGTAGTTTCAGCGGTATTTTGAAACACCCAGGAAACAGTAGTCGAAAATACACTTTATATCTGATTTAGGATGAATACAACTCAGTATTTTCCGACATTGTTGTTCCTCGTCCTATTATAGACTAGTTATTGTCTAAGCTGCTTTAATTCCATGTATTTTATTTACTACAATAACTTGACTTTAAGCAATACAATGAAAAACCTGATTCCGTTTAGGTTGGTAGGTGCATATTTGATGTCAAAACTCTCGATTGTAGAGCCCATTTGCATTTGAATGAAAACATGTTTTTGATCGAACAATGTTTTGAAAACTTGTTGTAAGTTATAAAGTTAAAGGAATATTTTCCTAATACGATGAATTTAATAATATCAGCAAACTCGTCGTAAGTCATATAAATAAATGCAGAGTATTTATATGATGAATTAAACTACTTTGACTAACCTAATCTGTCTTCAAAATGGGGATGAAAAATGTACGTATTTAAAAACTATAATTACATCAAAAGAAGCACAATTTTGTCGTCATCGTCATGTTCGTCAACTTTGTTCGCTAATATTTTATTGGAGCTTTCATGTTGGTCGCTTATTGTTACTGCAAATTGAATGCAAGGACTCTACAATTTACAGGATTTGTATGTTTTTAAACTGAATTTTTCACTGGCTGATTTAACCCTATCACGGTCACTCTTGATACTTTTTGAGATTCCAACCCAGTTTTTGTGTCCAAGTCTAACAATATAGGTTGGTGCTGTACTCAGCATAAGAATAAATGGATTTATGCATGATATTTTAACAAAACGTGTAACCTAAGAAGCAAAACGTCCCTTGCAGAAAAGGCTACTTAGAAAAAAAGACATGGTGTGTTTAACTGAATGTAGCAGACGGGAGCATAAACACACAAACAAACCCTAAAGTGTGTGTGTGTGCATTTTATTTGTGTGTGCACACAGTTACACACACACAGGCAGGTGCCCTGAATGACCCCGCTCGACACCTGGCTCGTGACAAAGGACTTTTAGTGATGTAACTATTAAATTGTCGATGTCGATGTAGCCCTTAAATGGTGGTGCATTTAAATGGTGTTCCCTGGGCAGTAATGCCCGCTAGCCTTTTTGCTGATTGGCTAATATTTTTACTACGGATTTAGCTATTCTTATCGTGACGATACGAGAGGACGCTTTCAATTAAAGTTGGCAATGCGCAGCCTGTTATCGAATGCTAAGTATTTTAATCTCTATTGACTGTAATTGGTTCGGGAAATTTTGTGTGCAACAATTTTCATCACCAGTTCTATGCAGCAGATGATTTTTTTTGTATACCTTCTATGATTGACGATAGCTTTAACTACAACAAGTGTAAACACTACGTAAAAGTAGTTCTAATTTACTACTACAAATAATTTTAGGTTTACGCGTATTTAAGTACAATTATCTACCATTTCAACTGATATTACTTTGATACAATATTCGAATTTAAGCCTGTTATTTTATGTTTTATCGATATTTAACCACATCCCGAGACCAAGTAAACGGCAGCAGCCCCTATACCACGTCCTGCTAACTGCGTTACATCATTACTACCACACGTAAACGTGAACTTAATAATAATATAATAATAATAACTAGATATTATTGTCTTTAGTTTAATATGTTGTTCAGTTATGGGAGAAACAGCGGGGTAATTGCGTAACACACTAACAGTAGGAATGGGTTTCATTTTGACAGTTCGACAACATTAATTGCGTTATTTACGTTGTTGAGCAGACAATTTTTTCGAACATACGAAGCAATGGATTAGTAATATCCTTCAAAATGATTCAGATTGTGACTGATAGTGTGCTACGTAATTAGGGTACAGGTCTAAAGTGTTACTGAATTTTACTCAGACTGTTTCAGTTTTTTTATTAGAATTACAGGCTCATGAACTGCTTAGCCTTTTTCCGAGTCTATGTTGAAGTTGACTTCCAGCCTAACTGGATGCAGCTGCATACAGATATTTTACATGGAGCGACTGCCTATCTGACCTCCACAACCCAGTTACTGAGTAACGCAACCTAATAAAGATTGATAATATTGTCACAATAGAAAAAAGCAAACCAAGACGAAGAAAGAATTTTAAGAAGGACTGTTGATATCAGTCCTTTTTTTTTGGTTTATATTTTCCTTAAATTGGTTGACCATTTCCTATTTTGTTAAGTACCTGTTACTTGTTGACAGACCTACACTGTCCTCCTATATCTATTGTAAAAGCCAATTATTTTTAAAAGAGTAACCGTGGAGTTTTTACTGGCTCTCTCCATAGGAAACGACCAATAATTGGAAGTTTCTGACGTTTCATAAGTTCCCTTTTAGGTTTATATATGAAATAAAATAGTATGAATTTGAATTGAAAACGACACCGACGACGTAGGTACTGAGCTTACTTCTCCAAAATAAATTGGTATAAGGCAGAATGATGAAACAAAAAATAATAATGAGACAAGAAAATCCTAGTTCTAGATTAATAACAAAGAAAATCTTTACAGCTGATGGAAAACGAGATGGAATTGTCTTGCTTATTTAGGTGAAAATTTACAATGTTTCGTGTCGAAATGAACTTTATGAAAATGCTCATACCATGGTTAAATATTAGCTAGTCAGTCAGCAATGTGGAAGCGGGGCTGACTGCACAGGGTTTTTGGACATATATTCAAGTATTGTCGTCGAATCTATTTTAACTTTCCATTAAGTACTTAATAAAGCAACATAGTGCTACTAATGTAGGCATTGCAACTATTTAGATGCGACGCGATTCGACACACGATTTAAATAGACCAGTTAGTTCCGGTTGGTTTCAGCAGTTGCTGCGGATAAAACGGTAAAATGCAACGCGAAACGAAACGCGGTTTCTCTTGAAAAATTAAAAAAAGGAATGGATCAAAGAGTCGAAAGGGCGAAACTTTATCGTTGCAAAAAAAGTTCAATGAATATTGATTTAAAAGATTTACGACAAAAAATCCCCTTTAATCCGCAGAAACAAAAATTATTCAAATTCTTCCTCACTAAGTTCATAGACCATAGCACCCTACTATTCAAATTCGTCAAGCTAAATAATAAATTCCAAAAAAAACTACATTGGCGTGTCCCAAAAATGGTATTGTTAACCCCTATTTTATCGACCCTACTTTCATTAGCATACGTGTTTTTATCAAGCGACAGCTGCGCACGCAGCCGCCATATTGTAGCGTGACGTCACGTATCGATTGCGGTGCGAAAATCGATATTATCGAGCGTACACCTGTGGCCCGCGCGTGCCTCGCCTTCCGGGTGCATTGACCTTTTCACTTTTTTTCTTAGGGTTGAGATTGAGACGAAGGGAAGGCATAATAAAGGATGTAGGGACTTTGTTATAGGACCTGTTTTCTTTGGAAAACTTTACAATAAGATTAAGGGGTTGGAGCCAACGTCTCTAGTTTTTAAGATATTAAAGAAGCGTTGCTGTTGTCAGAAATTGCAACCGATTTAGACTCAACCTACCTACATTTTTATGAAAGGGAAATTTGCACAAGCGAAAGTTTCGTTTTCACAATAAAGAAAAAACTCTGCGTATTTACAACTTACATCTAAATACATTTGTCAATGAATTATTTTCTTCATTAATTCATTGAGGTTGCAAGAAAAATCTGTTTTCAGTATTTTATCTTGTTTTTTATCCTCTCACATAATTTATAATCACGAAAAACAGCGACGTCGACACTAAGAAAGCACACGAAAGTAAATTTATCCGACTATCTGTTTGTCACAACCTAACGTCTAAACCACCAAACCAATGTCGATGAAACAAAAGTACCTACTCATAGTTTTTCAGAATTTTTAGGATTTAACATTTTTATTTTCTAGTCTACGCTGTCCCACTCCTAGGCAAAGCTTTTCCTCCACTCCTTCCATATTTCGCGAAAGATGACTGAAACATTACTTTAAAAAAATATCGAATATTTTTATACAAAACAAGATGCTCCAAAAACCAACCCTACGTTATAATTGTGAGGATATTAAAAATATATTAGTAGGGCTTCGTGGTACCCATCGGAAGCGAAGGGTTAGGGACTCGCTGCCACTTCCTACGGCTGCGTTACATTGTTTTAATGGCAACCCCTTTTTTATCATCCTTTGGAAACGTGTGTCTATTCAGCCTAACTCTTGAACTGAACCGGACTTGGTTAAAAAAGTGTTGTGACAGTAGGGAATCCTCACATAACGTGGACGAGATTCTAGCCTAACCTCACTTTTTTTTTTTATGGTTTATTTTTGGAACAAGTAAACCTTACCTACTAGTGATTGGAGCCTTCTTTTAAGCAGATAAGCCTGTGTTAGAAGACTCCCCTCTTCCAAAACTTAAAAAAGTATCTTTTACTTGTTTAATATGTACTTTTGTAGGTAAAAGAAATAATAATATTTATAAAGAGAGAATTAAACCAAACATGCTGCACGCATGCAAGTGTGTGAGTGAGAGTAAGGGTGTGTGAATGTGAATGTGAGAGTGTGTGATTATGTGTGAATGTGTGTGAGCACGAATGAATTAGAGTGTATGCATGAGGTTAAGAATGGTACAGGCATTAGGTGTAGGGTTATGCTTTTTTTTTAATGACCAGTAATGCGATTTAATTTTAATAATTAATTTTACTTATAGTTTTTTATTCTTATTGTAATTGTGTGCCTCATAATGAGTCTATTGTTACTTGATGATGAATAATAAATTAAATAAATATTATAATATATATACATATATATTTTATTCCAGCAGCGCCTCCGTGTCATCATAGGTAGGCCTTTTAAACAATTAGTAAAAAAGAAAACAATCACATGCATTTGTAGATTTTTGACAGTAGTTAAGGGTAGTCAACCCGAAAGTCTGACAACCATTTTTACCAAGGGATATCGTGTTACCCAGTAACTGGGTTGTGGAGGTCAGATAAGCAGTCGCTCCTTGTAGAATACTGCTATTCAGCTGCATCTGGTAAGACTGAATGCCAACCCCAACACAGTTGAGAAAAGGCTAGGAAGATAATGATGATCACATGATCATCAGTGGTATCTGCCCCGACTTACGAGTTGTAGGTCGTGGGTTCGAACCCAGGCAGGCGCTTTACTTTGTGTAAATAATTTCATCACCACTGCTCTCAAAACGGTGAAGGAAAACATCGTGAGGAAACCGGCATGTCCTAGAACCAAAAATTCGAAGACATGTGGCATCTACCAACCCGCACTGGGCGCGCGTGGTAGATTACAGCCCATTCCCTCTCAAAGAGAGGAGGCCTGTGTCCCAGCAGTGGGAACATTATAGGCTGATTATGATGACATGCATAGAAAAATACGTTGGTAATAGCGACCCTTGTGAAATGGCTCGCTCAGGAAAGTAGGTACTAGTACCATATCCTATTTCTACTGTCAAGCAAGCACCACTGCTGTATTCACGAATGGTATGGGTGAAGGAAAACTACATACACATAATATCCATGCTAATAACGTAGAAAGTGATTCTCTCTGTGTTTATGTCTCTGTTTGGTACGTTAATACGGAAAAAAGTATTAAATTTGTAAACCAAAATGCGAGAGAACAATTTGAGAGGACAGTTAAATACTATAGCAGAAACACTAGGATATCTATAGAGGTATGAGGATCAGGGTGTAAAGTTCACTCATCCTCTATAGAAAAGGGAGGACCCTCCGAGCAGAAGGGTGTTGAGTCTGGTGGGCAACTGCCCGACGTTTGATGTTGGGACGTTGTATATTATATGCTAGTTGCGCGGTAAACTCTGCTTGCGCGATGCAGGATTTTGCGTGACGTCAGTGTGACGCGTAGCTCGCACGTGGCGTTGTAGATGCCGCTACATATCTAAGTATTTCTTATCACGGAAAATTAAAAACATGCTCGTTGCCAGGTGCAGGTGAAAACGTAGGTACTGGCTAGGTAAGCTTACGGTTTTAACTCTTTCGAGTCCCGAGGTCGCGACATCGGGCGAGACTAATTACTCGGGATTCAGGAGGTTAAACCACTATCTACAGAATAGTCGTTACGTCAGTTTTATTTCCAATCTAACCAATAAATATGATACCTCTATACTGTATTCATTCATAAATAATCAATTCATTAAATAGAAGACATTTATAATTTCTGTGGGACATAACACAGGTGATTAAACCATTGTCTTTTCATGGAAATGTAATGTAGATAGATACATACTAAGCTTTTTAAATATTCCTGCCTACCTTCACCCACTTAGTTCGCATAGCTCGAAACAAATTGTCGCCAGAATTGGTCAAGATGGCTGTGATAGTTTAGGTTGATAAACCAGCCCTCTTAACGCGTAACTATCAATCACAATTTGAATCCTTTTGAAACCTATTGCTGACATCGAGAGGGAACGGAGGGCGCTGGCAGTGCGGGCGAACATGATAGCTCGCAGGTTCGACAGAAGTCAAAATTACTCTTTTTAAGTCTTATTGTACATCTTTCTAGACGTACAGCCTGTGGGCCGACTGTTCTCAAAAGTCTTACAGTGCCCTCCGAGTCCAATTTAATAATGCGTTCAGGGTGCTGATGGGGCTGCGGCGATTCTGTAGTGTATCATGGATGTTTGCTGAACATCGCGTAGACTGATTAAACGCTACGATGCGTAAAAGGTGCGCATCCCTGGTGCGTAGAGTACGTGGCAGCGCCAGCAGCATGCCACGTACTCTACGCCAGCAGCGCAGGAGTGATTGTGGAGTTTAGTTTCTTTTATATGTTTTGGTGTGGGTAGTTTTAAGTATTAAATTTTTTTTTTCATACTCAAACTCAAAGCATTTATTTCAAATAAACCAATTACAGGCACTTTTGATTTGTCAAGGGCTCGGTCAGTCAGAAAGATGAAGCTTGTTGCCCATTCCAAAGCGTAGTAGGTACCTATGGAGAATAATGGGCAAGAAACTCCATGGACACTCTTTTAAATCAAAATATGGTTACAAAATATTGGTGACATCATTCATGTTGAAATTATGCATGTGAGAACGATGCAGAAAGTTAAAAGCGTTCGTAACAAAAAGACAAAATCAATTCAAATATTAAATTAAATTAAAATAAGCCGTGGCAGCTAAGAGATGACCAGTCCTTTCTTACGGCGCCCGTTCACGAACATGACGCATGGATTAGCACCAATCAGCTCAACCATTTTGAAGGAAACTTAATGATCCAACACACACGCCACCACCAGCGAGACATTAGAGTGAGCATGACATACTCTCAGCCGCCACGGCACATTCATGTCACTGAAAGACCAACCTAGTAAATGGTAGCTGTATAGTAGATACATAGTACTCACACATGTGCTATGCAATTATACAATAACACACTAAGACTAGTTTATAAGAACATTGTTACTAACAAAATGGACACCATGGTCTGAAATAAAGTATTTTATTATTATATAATCCATTGCTTCATGTGTTCGAAAAATTTGTCTGCTCAACAACGTAACTAACACAATGAATGTTTTTGAACCGTTAAAATGAAAGCCATTCCTACTGTTGGTGTGTTACGCAACTAACCCGCTGGTCCTTAAGGAAAAGGTTATTAATTCAGAACCTGGTATATACCAGTGCGTTTTTAGGGTTTCGTACCCAAAGGGTAAAACGGGACTCTATTACTAAGACTCCGCTGTCCGTCCGTCTGTATGTCCGTCTGTCACCAGGCTGTATCTCATGAACCGTGATAGTTAGACAATTGAAATTTTCACAGATTATGTATTTCTGTTGCCGCTATAACAACAAATACTAAAAAAACAGAAAAAAAACATATTTAAGGGGGTTCCCATACAAAAGACATTTTTTTTTACCGTTTTTATAGAGAATGGAACGGCATCCTTCGTGCGCGAGTCCGAGTCGCACTTGGCCGTTTTTTTTTTTAATGTTTAAGTTACCACCAGGCTCAGGACATAAGATAAGATACAAGTTGAAAGGCTCAATGTTAAAAAATGTCGATGTTTTTTTTTCCTAAAACCTTAGCTTTTATTTTCTAATTTTATCTTAGACACTGCCGATTAATGGCGAAAGAAAACATCGTGAGGACTGACTTGTCGTGACATGACTATAGCATAACACAATAAGCGCGTTGATCAATGCTGGTTTCTTCTCTGCACAAGAAAATTTATTTGCCTTCCAATGGCACAATTACAGGCCGAATGATAAGTAATTCAATAGAATACTTAAACCTATCTATTCTTTATATATGTAAGTTATTCTATAGTAATTCCTAGAAATCAATTCGAGTTAAATAGTATGCATTACGGTAACTGAAACTCAAAGACTTTAGCATTGAAACTAAACTATAAAAAAGAAAAGTTAATTTCGATACGAAAGACATAAAATAAGGGCAATCATATTCGCTACCACCTTTTTGACATGCTAATATTTGTTCCACGGCGGATCTATTGTTACTAAGTTCGTGTTGATACCAAACACGTGCAGTAATATATTACACGATTCATTAGCCAAGCCCGTTTCAAATTGAGCTAAGGACGCCTCGCAGTCTAAAAGCACTCCACGGATTCTCCTAAAACTTACTGTTGATACTACAACTTAACAATCTATTTAAATACAATGTAGGTACAGTAAGTCTACATTATAGGTACGGTGGTTAATTACTATCGAAACTTACTACTTAACCACAATTCATGTTGAATAAATTGGTGATGGCGGTACCCACTTATGTTGATATTGCACACGAAGATTCTGCCCATAACTCTTTAAAAAAGCTTCTTAGGATTATCTACGATACTTTCATAATCTTGAAGATGAGATTCGTACTTTCTAGTTTTCTACCTAATGAGTAGGTACATGTACTTCAAGACCGATCAGTTTAAAGAAACATTAATTTGTACAACTATTAGATAACGCTTCTATGTTCTGAGGGATTGGTTTCCGCACTTATTCAAGGAGACCGTTGTACGTGGGCCATGGCGGCCGTCGTTGGTTATTTCAACCAGCCCACCTCCCTCCAGAAGTAGATTAGGTCTAAATAGCGCTTGCTATTAATATTTACAATAGATTCATCAATAATAAAATAAAATAAGAATACTTACGTAACCTATTGATTTTTATAAATCGGCTAAAACTATTGATAACTGTAGCTTATGTAAAAAATTACGATATACATCTACTTAATACAAAACTAAACTTATCTACCACACTATAATCGATGTTTGTCAGAAAATCAATAATTTATTTTATCAACATACAGCCGCCATTTTGCAATGCGTCAAAATTCAATATCCCAATAAAAATCTTACCGAATCAATAAGGTAGTCTTTTTTATCCATCACCATCGTAATATTATCGTCATCCATGCATATTTCGAGCTTATTCTGGTTCATAAATACTTTTATTATAAACTCCGACATTTTGACCTAAAAATATCGAGCTATTATATTGGAAATCATACCCTCCCGGTGACCTGTCGCCATGGCAACGCCGCGACGGCGACCCCTAGTTGCGGCGCCGAACCCATCCCTCTCTGCACTATTATTTTCACTGCTGAGAGCGAGGGAGACAGCTAGATGGTTCGCGTTGCGTTTTACAGTGAAAGTAGCCGTTGTCAAAATCGATATCGCACAAGGCTAGGCGTCGATTATCTGTTCCCTGTTCTGTGCCGTAACGTCACGACTCACCGACACCCTCAACCTAAACGCAGCCTTATTCCTTTAGCAATAGAACTTATTTTCAAAATGAAACAAACTGTATAAAAGATCGTACGTCATGTTACATGGTTTGTAGGCAGCTTGCTTGGTTGAGAAACAAACCATCGACTATTGATTTTTGCGATCCCTTTTGCCAATGATTGTGAGAAATTTCGATTTATTGGATTATTTAATACGTACTTGTTTCATACAAGGGTGTATTTTTACGCGGTTTCATGTTGATTGCGTAAGTTTAAAGCGACGTTTTAACGTTGGTAGGTAGGCCTGGTAATGTTCTTTTAATGTCTTTGTCAGCTAGCTATAAAGGGATTCGTTCAGCGATGTTTTGATACAGAACTGAGTGAAAGGTTTCACATAATTGTTACAGTAAAGTAATAATTAATTTGATGAAGGTGGGTACTGAATACCGAATTAGTTAAAACAATGAATTTCTGCTTAGTTAAGTGTTAATTCTGCGTAGGTGGTAAAGATAATTAACCAGTAAGTCATTTATTTTAAGTTTTGCTCAATGCCAAGTGTGTTTCGTACAAAATATCTACGTAAATAGCATTGTGAAGCTCACGACCATCTTGTTTACTTGATGAGGCGTTCATCATAGCGTTTTCATAGATTAAATAATAGAAGACAGCCCAAAAACTAGCTTATTATGATATTTTAAGGTCTAAAAATCTTCCTAATTTGAAGTCTGGCCGGAATGTTTTCTAAACGACATAAAAATACCGCAATTTTTTTTTTTCGAAATTCAATTCCTGTGTTTGTAGGTACCTACTCGGTATAAGTACCTATGAAAAAAGTCTCGGGTTAATAGCTGGAGTAAATCGTACTTGTAACTATCGCTTCCTCTTCTACTAATAAATGGAACCCCTAGGAACTTATACGGTCGTATAGGGGAGAACGGGGGATACGAACCCGTGCATGGTTTTCGTTGGCACCATTACACTCCTCGCTCAGAGCACGCAATGAGTTGTAAATATGACATGGGGCCGTGTTACAAAAAACAACATTAGACAAAATGTGAACAATGCGACTCCAGCAGGGAATCAAAATTGTGTATAGTTACCTAATGCTTAGAACATTAACGTTTAATCAAGATGAACTGAAACTATATTCCTTTTAAGGAGAAACGTGGTCACGTGGTCGTTGGTGTGGTCCCTGGTCCAAATCATTTTTACAATATAATGTCTATCTACCACCTATGTTTCGTTTTTGGCGTAATATTTTTTTTTTCTATGTTTTATACTACAGGGTGTTTGGTGCATGGATCGGCACAATTTTTTGGGGGGTTGGGAGGGTTATTTGCGAGATTTCACCCAAAGACCCCATGTCCTAAGTGTCACGGTTATTAAGATATGATTTTTTTAGGTTTTTCATGACCACCGCGTTTTATCTTAAGTAAAGCGCCTATTAGATGTCACTAACTTTTATAATGTCTAATGACAGAGTTAAGAGTTCACTAAGTTTTATTATAGACTTAAGTATACAGGGTCAAATTAAATTAGCTAGCGAAACTCCGCAAACGTGTTTGGTATCGATATCTAAATACGATAAAACATATGTTTTCAACTCATACTGCATGTAACCAAACTAACAGCGGTCGTTGACCCCTAAAAAAAAGATCCAATATTTTTATTTTGTCGTGTTTAGATATCAATATCAATCACGTCTGCAGAGTTTCGCCAGCTAATTTAATTTGACCCTGTGGAGAGCTCTCAATAATATAATAATCATTTCAATAGAGTGTCTAACGGGTCTCTGCGAGTTGACTGCGGTCCCTCGTACGCCGTCCAAAGGTCCGGAATACCAGGGTCCCGAGATCAAAGGCTCCCTCAGACAGACGCGACGCGACAGCGCGACGCGACAGCGCGACTCGACAGCAAGACGCGACAGCGCGACGCGACTCTAGTAAACAATGTCTATGAAAATTTCATGGAAATTGTTCTACAAGAATTGCGTCGCGTTGTCGCATCGCGCCTGTTAGCTCGCCTTTATGTCCAAAGACATTTAAAAAAAAATTGTCCCACTGCAGAGCAAAGGCCTCTTCTTATACAGAGAAGGTGAGAGCTCTCAATTCAAAGGTTAAGTATTTATAAATACTTACGAACCGTTTATTTATTTTATTTATTTGGGCCAAAAGACAGTTATACATTACAGAATTTACAAAAATTTGTTATATTACAGTCGAAAAAACGTATAACCCACGCTATTGTCCACGAAGTGACCTCATCTATATGCCCATCAATGTGGAAACCGTACAGGCAACATGTGTATTTGTCCTTTTATCCTCAAAACGAGGAACATAAAATACCTGGGGGTAATAATGGACGACACACTTTCTTTTAGAAAACATATTGAAAGCCTAGTTAAAAGAGTGCGCAAACTAATATATGTTTTTAAGAAATTGCGAACATTAGCAGATTCAAAATTAATCACACAAGTTTATTTGGCCCTATATCAATCTATAATTCAATACTGTATCACTTCTTGGGGTGGCGCACCAAAAACTAATTTGCTTCCTCTTGAAAGAGCTCAGAGAGCTATTTTAAAGGTAGCAAACTTCCATCCCTTCTTCTTTCCCACAGATCGGCTCTATAAATCCTGCAACGTACTGACAGTTCGCCAGCTTTTCATAATGCACTTGGTATTAAAACAGCACACCATGCTTACCTACAATGCTGACAATACTAACAAGAGACGGAATGATATAGTATGCATATCTAATGCCCCCTCAAAACATGTCTTTGTTGAAGTTTTTTCACATTCTTAGGCCCATTTCTGTACAATAGATTAAATAAAAAACTAAGTATCTATAAATTAAATTACTATAGCTGTAAAAACATTATACTTAAGTATTTACTAACCATCAATTATGCACAGACAGAAGATCTACTTGTTGTCTGCAAATAGAAACGCTAACATGCAATTTTACTTTTATTTACCTAAGTTTTATTTTAGTTGTAACTTTATACTCATTGTTAATTTATTACATTATGTATTTATGCACTTTCTAGCCTGAAGCACAGGTTCAACCTAGTTCAGGCAATTTAGCAACTGTGCTCTATTTTAATTGTAAAGGTATTTATTGTAAATGTGTCCCTCTTATAAATAAACGATTTTATTATTATTATTGTTTTTATATGTTAACATAGCTCGGGCTCATGAGATCCCGGTCCTTTGGAAGGCGTACGAGGGGCCGAAGCCAACTCGCAGAGACCCCTTAGACAATTTTAAATGGCATGAGGCACCAACCGACGATTATCCCTGTATGCACTGTGCAAGTGCACCCAAGGACAATCCCCGGTTGGTATTGGACTATTGCTGGATATGGACACAAAAATAATTATTGAACTATGGGTTTCTGTGGCTAAGATGGACTGGTTACCAAGAACTATGGAACGGCTATGACCCCTGCCTGACCAATGTTTTATATATAAAATACACGGATAAAATGGCATGGGGTGACTTGCACACTCAATAATGGGCCCCCGGAAACCGTCGCTAACACATAGTGACGTAGCGACAAGGAGGCAACACTTCCTGAGGTGCTTGAGGAGTGGAGAGGTATCCAACGGCTATCAGAACAATCCCAGAGCCCGGAAGATGGTCAAGATCCCTACCAGCACTTACTGAAATACTTCCTTGCTCCGAGCACGTTTGCTCTTGCGAATCTCCACTCAAGCCAGCCAGTAAAGGCAAGAAAGAGGTGGGAGCTCTGTTCCTCGTCATTGTTCACTCCAGCCGGCCAATAAAGGCAAGCCAGAGTTGAGGAATAAGACTTCTCCCCGGAGACAAGGTCCGTGGGGTCGCTACTGCCCAACAGCTCGCCACATGCTGCCCTGCGGGTTCCTGTATCTCTCTTGGTCTGGCTCCTCACCCTAGACCTGTTTCAGCAAAGTAAACTCTACCGGTACAGACCTAGAGTTCAGGAGCGCGCAAGCCCCACCACGACGTCAACGTAGAGATACGACGGTGGGGTTATTATTATTATTATTATCGGAGTATGAACTTAGTTTTTTTGTTTTTTAAAGGGGTTTGTCGCTTAGCGACTACGCCACCCTATAGTAATCAGATCACTTCAAATAACAACCACATTTACATATTTACTAACTTAAAAGTTTAAAACTCAGTTTTATTAGTGTTGTAGAACCCAACTAAGGATTCAGTTACTTTCAATACTAATACACTACACTTACTACACTATATTTATTTACAATAGTGTCATAGTATTAACCCTATCGCCTTTATGTTAATTGTAAAATTGGATTTTTTTTTTTGTTATTGTTACTTATGTGTCAAGAGATTCTAGACCCATCCGTTTTTGATAAAACGTACTATGATTACTTCTTTAGCGATAGTTATCAGGTCGAAACCTAAGTTTGAAAGACAATCAGCATTAAAGATCGGCGGAGTAATTGCGTAGCACACTAACAGTAGGAATGGATTTCATTTTGACAGTTCAACAACATTCATTTCCGTTATGTACGTTGTTGAGCAGACAAATTTTTCGAACATAATTATAAAGCAATGGATTAGCAATATCCTTCAAAATTATTTAAATTGTGATTAATAGTGTGTTACACAATTAGGGCGCTGGATGCTATGAAAATAAAACTAACCAGTTAGTTCTACGAACTTATTTAGTTAGGTACCTATTCTGTTTATGCAGCTGAGTTTACCTAACTTATCTTTACAGTAAAATACAGCATCCTGCCACGCAACACGACATGTATCTCAGATTTTGTCACAATTTATCACAGGGATTGATAAATAAATTTATGAGCTGTTTCCTAAATCAAACATCAAGAAAAACCCGGGAAATCTTTTAAATTAAGAACAATGTGACTAGAACCTGCTTACCTATTAAACAAAATGAGAAAAAAAATGTTCCTTATTTAAAATTGGACCAAGGTGGTTTGTAGTACGCAGCAAAACGCACCCAATACATGGCTTCCATACAAATTTACACTTTAAAAACGCGTTTATCAATCATTACAGCTCAAATCAATCATTAAAATACCTATTAATTAATCAATTTTACTAACCTCGTAATAATAGTCGCAGCAGTTGACCAGCATTGCACTTTTAATAACAACAAGAAGTTTTGCCACCTGTGACGTCAAGTGAGTTAGTTCCACTTGGGCTGCATAGATGGCGCTTGTATGAATAGGGGACTATGTAACGCATAGTTGTGACTTGTGCCCTTTACAGCCAATGTCATTGATAAGCGGCATTATTTGAAATCGATTGATTATTATTGGCCAATTTCTAAGATCCTTATCATTTTCACTACCTATAAACGGGGTGAAAAGGGATACAGGGGTTAATCGCGACAAAACTTTAAAATACATTTTAACGTTGAAATAATACATATAGATTTTTGCCAACAATGGCGTAATCGTTATTATAATACAATAAGCACATTAGAGTATTTTTTGACAAGAAACTATATTATTTTAATATTAAAATTCTATTTAAAGTTTCGTCCCAATTCACCCCTCATCACCCCTGCATCCCTATTCACCCCGTTTGACGGTACCCATAGTTTATAATCGGCAAACTTAGTAATAAAAAGATCCCTCTTTCATCATCTTTCTTCAGTAGGTAAGCATTTCCAGATTAAATTGTCTTCAAAGATTAATTTAGCTATTGATTTTCACACACTTTCCTCCTTTTCATTAAAAATCTGCCTAGCCTTTTCTATGCCTATGTTGGGGTCAGCTTCCAGTCTAACCGGATGCAACTAAATACCATTATTTTACATAGAACAACTGCCTATCTGACCTCCACAACCCAGTATCTGGTAACACGATACGCCTTAGTAAGAGTGGTTGTCAGATTTTTGGGCTTCTGACTATCCGTAACTACTGTCAAAGATCCACGAATGACAGCCGGGACCAACTGCTTAACGTGCTTTCCTCCTGTTGATCGTCCCAGACAAACACGTGCTTATGGTGCGCTCCTAAAGCACCAGGTTGCTAAAACTTATAAATGATAAATGATTTTATTTCTGTAAGTAGGTTTGTACAAACAGTTTTACACGTCAATCATATTTTAGAACTAGATGAGGTCGGCGTTTCCTATCTGACTACTCTGAGAAGAAAGGCCGAAACAAACTCAGAGACTCTCTCTTAAAGTCCAGACATAATCTTGGTCAAATCATGTGAAGACCATGTAGATTTGAGTCTGAAATGGTCTTTTGAGGAAAAAAAAACACACAGAAAGAGTGAACCTGTCCAGTCAGTGCACGCATTTGTCAGTAATCGTGCAGCTCAGCTCAAAACTTAAGGAGCTCAACGATTACTATATAACTTTCTTTCATAAAGGACACCGCTATTCAAGGTGGATTGAAAGAATCGTGAGGCGACGCCATCATCCACGGAGTAAGCGTGACGTTTTTCTCTATAAAAACTCGGATAGCTACGAGTATAGACACTAATAAAATATTAAAATAAAACTCAATTTATATGTTTGTTTGTTTGTATTGCATCAACTGTAACACTTTCAGTTTTCATCGATATTGAGCAAAGTTTACCTACATTATTATAACTGCTCGCATTGTGATCTAGAATCGTTTATTTTACATCATTTAAAAATAACAAAATAAAAATACAAAATAAACAAAAATTCCAAAAGAAATAAACTTATATGAAATCCGCACGCACTAACTTTGGAGCGGCGGGGTCGAATAAATTTTCTAACGGTTTTTTATTTCTCGATTTCTAAATAAACGATTCTGTATCGCACGAAAGCATAACAACGCATGCTATGTCATAATGCTCAGACCTCTTCCATGACAATACACACACGACAAAGTGCCGTCTTATTTTGTTTTAAGCTTTAAGCACCAATTTTCTTTATAACAAGTCGTTCGAAATAATTAAACGACTAAAATTCTATAAATATCTTACTATGTATAGGTTAAAAATACATGTTATAACATTTTTACAAGTCTATCTTTAGTTTATTGCATGAATCTAATGATCTATTCCAACTTCTGAATGCAATCGTTATTTTTGTGAACAAATCTCACGTTGGAATAAGCCATTCGACTCGAGAGTATCTATTTAAAAAATAAAGAAGAATTGTAAAAACCTAAATGAATAATTATGAAAGCGCGGAGGACATGACCGATGACAAACATAACATATAAACGCATTCTAATGTTAATTATACAAATAAAAAAAATATAAATACACTCCGGAACATATTTACATACAATGATAATGGATAAAATCGTAAAATTACTAATAAAAATTAACAAATTCGCTAAAAAACAGTTAATCATAATTGCACATCAGATGAACTAAGAAATTCGTAACTAGGAGTATTTCTCTATTGGTTAATTATCCTTACAATTATTTTTCTCTATTTACGTATTATGTATTCAACTTTTGAAATCCACGAAACTTATAAGACGGATTTTCGTTCCTTTAACAATAAGAAATAACTTAAAAGAAATTATCATACAAGTTTATAGAATAGATGGATTGTAATTTTTAATATCAAAAAGCCATGCGAGAATCAAAGTGGTGTCTACTTCGTAAAAAAAAGCGTGGCTATTCCGAGTTGCGTAGATTAAGAATATACATGCCAGTAAAGTATATAGGTACATAAATGGGTACAATGTAGGTAATTACTAAAATTATACAATATCATAGAAGTAGTTTTATATATCAGCGAAACTACGCATAGAAGCGTTACTTAATCGTACAATAATTATTACATGAGGGTTATAATTTATATCTCTGGATTCGAAATCAATTTCCAGACTGCTGGGTGCCCAGTTACTCACAATTTTCATATAGATATAACAAAGAAACAATGTGATAAAAACTAAGAGAAACGTTTTTAGGGAAACTAATACATCATTAAGGGTTAAGTACTTACAATTTTCCGAACATTGGGCCTAATTTTACAACAAAAATTGCATTTCAAGGTTACAAAATCTTTGGGAGTACATACAAGCCTTTGCAGAAATGAATTCTAACAATGAAGATAATCGTTCAAAGTCCAGGCATTCAAAAAAATGTTTATCTTTTATTTCTAGTTAGCACGTTGTATAGAACGCATCATAAATATCATACAATATTGTTGTATCTAAGGCACATAATGTTTAGGCTTTCAATTATTACTCCATATCGTATTAATGGTGCTAATAATGAAACAAAAGAATTCATGCCGTGACCAATACATAATTTTCAATTTTCCATCATAACTTTTTGTCCATACAAAATCTTGTATTAGTCACATCCATATAAATTACTGCAAAGCTATCAAATAAATCTACCGTTTCTACTTTCGCTGTCAAAAAAAAATACAATTCTCAGCTTACATTCGCTGTTACCATTATCTTTACAATTATAACAAATGCATTTCATACAACATGTTTCTATCTGCCATTTTACAATACATTTATTTTGTATTATACCAGCACCCACTGTGCATTGCCAATCATACAAAAACAACTATTTCAATATAAGACACGTTCTGAATGAACAATTGAATCACAGTCTAGAATTTTCGGCACCAATGAGCTTTAAATTCGTCACCAATATTAATATTGCCTTACCACGTTACAAGGTTACCTCTTTCATATTTTCAATGACGAAACTGTTTTTTCTGTTATCAACAAGCCTTAATGACATTACTATTACTTTCTAATGTTTTTTTTCCGTATTCTAATAATGTTTTTCTATCGCTAGCAATTGACTAATCCCGCCTTTCTGCCTAGTTCGACTATAGCTGTAAGTCTAATATATTTTTTGTCAAATAGCTATTAATTGTACCAAACTGCACTATATTTATCATTTTACATAGTACCCAGCCTCTCGCCGATCTGTCTATAGAAAATATATCGCGAATCGTTTATATAGGTCACACTACATTTCAGTACCAAATTCTAGCCTCACTAAAGCCGTTTTTTTGTTTATAATTATTTTTTATTTATTGCTTGTAGTTATTGCTACGTTTCCCTACTACACTATTTTTATAGAAATCCAAAAACAATGTTTATAAAGGCATCAAATAAAACTTGTCGATTGAATGATGATGGAAATTAAGATGTTTTAAGCCTGACCAAAATAATCAAGATATTCATGACATTGTGACGTGGATTTTTTTGTCTCAATACAGTTTATTTTTTTAGATTTTCCTACTCGAATTATGGTCACTTAATTGTTTTCGCTACGAACTTAATTTTACCACGCTTATTTAAATCTAAATCTATAAAAAATTGTGTATATATATTTGGATTTCATTCATTAAGTGTAATTTGGCCACATTTTTAGTTTCATACCCCTTACTAATAAACGTAAGGGGTTTTTTTTTAATAATTGTAAATATTTTTTTATTATTTTAAGTAACATTAAATTTACATTGTAACTCTAATGACTAGCTTTCCTCGTATGGCCACTGTTATTGCGAAAAATAATAATTTTCATGAGTGACAAAACTAAATAATTTCTAGGATTTAAGTTATAGGATTATAGTACTTTACGTGTGTATTAAGTAACCAAAAATATTTATTTGAGTATTTTGTGCATTTCAACGGCGCAGCATTCCAAATTCCACGAAAAATAAATGTTATTAACATCAAAACTCTCATTGTGACTGTACTTACGAGTACATAAAGCTGGTATTCATTTAATTAAAAAACCTTATTTAAAAAAAGATTTATCTGAAGTATTACTAATTATTAACAAAAGGTGTGAAGAATTAACACTCGGCATACTGACTAGCCACATACTCGTTCCACTTGTCTCACCAATTTGGTTACAAAACACACAACTCTTAAGTTAAATAGTCAATGAATTGTTTGTTACAGGTATGAGCGGATGGATTTATCAAAAAGAACACTACAATTTACAAATCCCTATTATTTAAATTATTTTACGTTTTTTTTTTTTATGAAAGGCACCTATAAAATGTCCTTCGACATAAGTCGATCTACTTATGATTTATTGTCTCTTTCGATGCCGAGAACTTTTCACAAAAAAAATTAGTAAAAATAATAAAAAGGAAAAAAGCCTCGTCTTGGTATAATTGTGTCACTGAGATCAATATAGATGTATTTTTGTATTACGTAAAAAATCTTTTTGCTTTTTTTTATTTTATAAAAAAATCTTGTGTCAGTATTTCCCGATCGAAAGTACAATAAATCAGCTACTCTGTTCGCTACTAATTACAACTAAACTAATCTCTTAAGCAAGGCTCGTCTTTATTAAATATTCGTTCAATAAATAAAAAAAATATTTTTTAAACTAACCGACGTCTTACACTTATTTAATTTTTTATTTCCATTACAAAACACACAACAACGAAACAAAAAAACAACTTATAGTATCACACTTTCGTCAATTTAAACTGTTTTGACGCCTTTGGAAGCATTTTTATTCGCTTATCCTGTCTCACAGCTCAGCAAAACAATATTTTATAAGCTGCACTTTTTATTAACATTTTATTTCACTAAATTACTGGAAGGCTTGATCATATCATACTTGTTTTTTATATTCTATAAAAATATTAGAATATAATATGTTGTTTTTATTTCGTAGCTTTAATATTTTTTACATAATTATCGTTGGAGTATTGTATTTTGTTATCGCCTTAACAAGTAATAAATGAAAACCATGTCGATCACCCGCGTCTGTCGAAAATCGTATTTCAGTACTTGTGGACGTGTCTGAACGCCGCGACAAAGTCACATCGCACAGACAGGTGCAGTCGATCGACACGGAGTAAAAATTGTAAAATCTAAATTTCAACTACAACCTCATCCGTTTTAATTCCTTTTTTTTATATTTACACTAATCCCCCGACATTCAGAGATAACGTTAGAAATTAAACAGTCCGATGTGAGACGGGTCGCCAGTGCGGGAGGGGCGCGGGTGTCCAGCGAAGCACGGTCGCCGACGGTGCGACCGACGCGGCAGGTCCGACACTCGAGACGGGCGTATCAGAATCAACACTAACTACAGATCCAACATTTCCGACCGATCCGTCGGTTCCAACATGTCCGACACTTGCGACACCGACCGACGTAGCGGTTGCGTGGGATCACGGCGAGCGCAAGTCGGGCGCCGGCTTGTCGGGCGCGATGTCGTCCGACGCGTCGACGACCGACCCGACCGTCGAGCCGGTCGTGTCCATCGCAGTCGCTTCCGATGTAATCACGCTTGATTGAAAGAAGCGTTCTGCGGAGAAAAAAAACTTTACATAAACAAATACGTAAAAAAAAGTACAAGCCAATAATGTTCATGCTGGATACGGACTAGATACTTGAGATATAAATTATGTATAAAAGATCTTACACAATATTGCTATATCATAAAATAGCACTCTTGACGGGCACTCTGTAAAAGTACGCATGAAAGTAGAAAAGGCATAATAAATATACAACCCGGTTTATGGGTCTACTTGAAACAAATATAGGCCATGAAGCCATCATGAAACTATATGATTTCAGACTGAGACTCAAAAGTTTGAAGGAATATGGCATACTACAGTGATTCGAGATCTATTTGCGTGACAAACTCAAGATAACATTGACTCCGATTTAGCTCAAAACTAGACTTTGTAGTCGTTTAACCAACAAAGGCTTGGAATCCTCATGAATCCATTCCAGCATAAGGGAATTATTTTATAAAAAAACATGTCTAATTGGTTGGCTAGTTTAATGTTTTAGAAGTTCTACCATCATAAGGATACAGATAACTCACCATCATCCAACAGAACCACATGGTCGGGTCCTGGCGGCGCCGTCATTATGTTGAACTCTTCCTCCAGGGTGGGGAATGGTGCGTTCCATCTGGAAGTACCATCCTTGTAAATATTAAGAGGTCCAAATCAGTACAGATCATGATTGGCTGTTGAAAATGCAACTAAATACAAGATTTATTCTCTTTGAATGGTCTTACTAGTATTGCGCTATAATTAAGCAGCTTTTGAAGTCTTCTGGACGTGGCCTTCAAAATAGACAAACACATTATTATTAACGGTTACAAAACAGCATCTACAAAATCAAGTCGCTTTGGGCGATCATTAGGCATGAGCTCGTCATTTTATACGGAGCGGAGATACTTCTGGAGTTTTACATGTGATTAGGGATCACTCTTGGAGATACTTAGAAATCTTCTGCTGAGCATAGGAATATCCCCAATTAATATAAGGTTTTGTAGCTTGCAGCGAGCAGTCCGTAAACTTGGATCCCACTTTTTGCTGCTCATAAACGAGCTAGAGTTTCAAAATTATGAACTACTATAAGATGATGGTAATGATGATGAGTTGTCAGAGCCTCTTTTGTCAAAAGCGAGGTGTACCATGTAAAGGTGAGGTTGACATTTTGGGGAAGATTGACCCCCAGTTTCCTCAAGCCTTTTCAACATCCTGCTGTCAAAATTGTAACTTTTTTCAACCAAATACCAGCTAACTCAGGAGATCTACAGACCGGTTGATCAGGCTTCCAGAAACTGAGGGTCAGGTTAACTTCCTCGAAAACACCTCTGATTTAATCCTGATACGGACCTGTTAATCGGTCCCAAGTCCTCTAAAACCCACCTAGGCGCTGCCCTCGCCGAGGCCCGGGGCGCGTACAGCCCCAGGCCGCCGGGGGGGGACACCCCGCCCGCGCCCGCCATCACCGCGCCGCCCCCGGCCCCCACGCCTGACACCCCACCGCCTAAACCCACGCCGCCAAGCGAACTTGCATAGCTAAATACCTGTGGAGGAATTTTTGATAGTTCAAGATTAGTGAAGAATAAGATAAGATGGTGATGATCAATTCGTGATGAAGTCAGCCCATATACCTACATCTTAAAATGCCAAAAGCACACAACTGCTGAATAAGCAGTTAGCATTCAGTTTATCAAAATTCTATACTCTGGCCAGCATAAAGAACTGGCTTGAATCCAGGATTCATGTATTTAGATTACAGTTTCGTATTGAAGGGTCTGGATGCCGATGTAATTACAGGTCATCATCATCTGCGTAGCCTATTCCCAACTATGTCCAACTATGTTGGGGTTGGCTTCCAGTCTAACCGGATGTAGCTGAATACCAGTATTTTACATAGAGCGACTGCCTATCTGACCTTCACAACCCAGTTTCTGGGTAACATGATACCTCTTGGTAAGACTGGTTTCAGACTTTCGGGCTTCTGTCTGCCCGTAACGACTGTCAAAGATCAACGAATGACTGCCGGGACCAACGGCTTAACGTGCTTTCCGAGGCACGGAGGAGTCTTGGTATGTAAACATGGTCACCCATCCATGGACCAACCGCAGAAAGCGAATCAACCCGTGCGGCTGTTAATACTTAGCCACAAGCCCGTAATTACAGGTATCTGAGACATTTCAGCTTTAATGATATCCAAAGGTGACGGTGGCCACTAACCAACAAGTGGACCGACTGCTTGTATGCCATCCAAAAACATCAAAAAAGCTTTCCTATTCAAGGTCAAGACTCTGGACAGCATGTTCAAACACTCAATCAGCAACTAGGTTGAAAGCAGGCCTCGTATATTTTTTTCAAGTAAAACCAAATAAGAAGGGCATTGAAACTAGAACTGGCCTGGATGGAATAGACAGTAAATAAGATAGTAGACTTACCTGTTGCGGCTGCGAGTGGAAATGGTTGAAGTGTGTGATGGGGGGGTGGCAGTCAGTGCGGTAGGGGTGCGGGGAGCGGCGGCGCGGGGACGCGGGGGGCGAGCGCACCTCGGGGGACGACGGGGACGTGCCGCCGCCCCCCACCATCTCGCTGGCTGCAACAGACGGGTCATCGTCATTGTTATAGCGCCCTGGAAATTATAAAAAACACAATGAGTCATCGAAGGGGAAATTGTCAAAAATCAAAAGTTGGAAATAGTAGATTGGTATTCGCCTATGTTTATAGAACTTCGCCGTATGTCAATGTCAATTTCACCAAAATCAAGAACAATGAGGGTCATCATTGTTGTGGAGTATTGGCACTTCTTGACAGACTTGAACACGGTTTAGATGTGCTATTAGCGTTAAGTTTCATTGGTGAAATTTGCTCTTACTTTATGAAATGGTGGCAACAAGGAATGGCCATAACAAATGGTTTCAAAATCATTCATGCGAATGGTTTGGTTGGTAATTTCATGATACATATAAACACACCTCCTTGAGACTAATATATTATAACTTATCAGTTTCAAAATCAAACTGCCACAAAGTTATCATATCAAATTATGCAGATTTCAAAATAGTTACCTGTGGATCTGATAATGGCGACGGGCCTTGCCATTGGCGGTAGCGGTGGTGGTGGAAGCATTGAGCTGCTGAAGTATGGTGGCTTTGGACTCCTCGATAAACTGTGCACCTGAAAACAAAAAATTAAATTATGAAGATCCTTCTAGGGAGGAAAGTCGGGACGCCAAGGAAGAGGCATAGCAAGTGAAAGCTACTGCTAAAAGTTTTGTAGCTATGGGCCTTAAAGGACCTTTAAGATCTTACTTCTTGATAAAAAGTATATCTTTACCCAGACGTTCAAATTACTCTGCTAGAAAAAATATGGATTGTTATAATTACAGACAGGTATGATGCTTCTTTTTACTGAATTACTTCAGTGAACATCTTCAATTAACCTAATTTTATTTATGACCTCAGTTTTTTGATAAATAAGGTGTTGGTTGTGTAATCGTTAAAGTACCTGTAACTGCTGCACATCAGAAGGATCTTGGCAAACGAAGGTCACAAAGTCTCCGAGAGAGTCCTGTGGTGCCCCATCGTACTTGCCGCCCGCATGCTGGCTGGACAGGGCTTCTGATGCTGGAAAACGCAATAGTGACGTTGAAAGAGGACTCTATATTAGCAACGGATAACTTCCGGAAAGTTCAAAACGTTTGGGTTAATCGACTGCATTAGTCATCTGAAAGAATTATACAATCAGAGATGCAAATATTTTTAGCGGAGACGAAAATAGATCCAGATGTCAGTGAATCATGATTCATGACAAATTACTTTGTCACTTTGAAGAAATCAGTTTTCCAAGCGCATAAGATTTACACGAAGTACCTCCTAAACCTTTTGCTTCGTCCAATTATTAAGGTAAGTGAGAATTTGAGAAATCTAGGCCTGAAAAAGTCGAGCATACCCAAAATATGCACGTGATCCATCCATACATATAAACCTAAAAGTGACTTACAAAAGTATCTCTACAAATTGAATTTATTCCCTGCTACCATAACAGATGGCGCTTCAAACTGCAACCCCACTTACTTGTAGGATGCGTATCGGTGGGCGGCGCGGCATGCTGGTAGAAGATGGTGTTTGATGGTACCAGCGGCGATTGTGCTGACAAGCCAGCTGAGCTGTGCGGGATGCCTGCTGGCAGAAGGGAAGATCATGAAATTAAATGTGCAGGTGGTGGTGTTGAAAAACAGACTGAACAAAGAATGTGGCGCAAAGCTGCTGATAAATGTAATTACTCAAAGGCGATGATTGAGAGAATTTTAAGAATAGGGTTTCCGGAAACATGAACTTTTTGAAGACTTTCTTATGACAATGCTTATAGCACCCACTCTCAACATTTTATTCTTTGAAATTATTGTAGCCCATACATAACTACTGAGTAAAATTAAACATGAAAATCTCCGAAACAAATAGGTATAATGGATGTTAACAAATTTTGGCTAGCTCTTTTCCTATGCTCATTTCGACAGTAGGTAAATTTTTGTTACCAATGTCATCGCTTCGCTTAGATTAATTATATTATTGCTTCGCTGTTTGTATAAAACCATAATATTAAAGTACTTAAAATAGAACAGAAATATACCCACGAATAACAAAAATAGCACGTGTAATGCACAGTCACCGCGTCGACTCAACACAATACATGTGCCATACTAACGCACACTATATTTAGGTGCGCGTGAGCACGTGCGACGAATACTTTACCAGCATCGGGTTTGATTGACATACGTTTTTGTCGCGTTTTTTTATGTTGAATCGTTTGTCGTGATGAGTCATTATATCATGATATTTTTCTAAATATGTCAAATCTATCCACACTCTTTGATTCTGAATCTATTTTCAATCACAAATTACCTACCTCTATGTTCGGATGACGAACCTTGCAACAATATCCATTTAAGTATATTAGATTAAGGTCTAACAGGCTTTCTCAGCGAGACAGTACTTCAACATGCTTTATAAATATTTGTGCGGCCTACCCAAATTTCCTTTCTTTGGTATTGTTCGTCGAATCGTTGAGATGCTTAAGTTCTGAGTTGAGCTGTACGATTACTGACAAATGCGTGCACTGACTGGACAGGTCCACTCAATATGTGTGGTTCTTTCCTGAAAAGACCATTTCAGCCACCGATCTACATGATCTACACATGATCTGACCAAGATTATGTCTGGACTTTAAAAGAGACTGTGACCTCTGAGTTTGTTTCGGCCTTTCTTCTTAGAGTAGTCAAATAGTAAACGCCGACCTTATCTACCTACTTACAGAAATAAAATCATTTATCATAGGTACATACGTCTAGTACCTAACAGTGTATGGGGCAGTTGGCCCTTATTAAAATAAGTCTTCAGAAACTGAGAAAAACTCTGATATGAATTGGTTGGCGAAAAGAGAAGACTCTAAAGCTATACATTGCCAGATCAAGCCTTTCTTAGTCCGGTACTGAAGTTATAAAAAAGTCTCCAGAGATTTCTGAGCTTTCCTTTGGCAACGATTTTAAAGACATATTATAGTTATTATTCATAGTTGCAGAAGACATATTTCACACTGCAATAGCTTAACAACATTAATAGACTCACTATAGCACTGTCCCACAAGCATAGCAGATGGGGTAGCCCTCTCAGCGGGGGGCTCGAAGGCGGGAGGAGCTGGACTGTTGTACCCGCAGTAATACCCCGACTCCAGCTTTATGCCGCCGCCAGAGCCACTCGGAGACTCCGACCCCGTCTCTTGGAGGATTGAAGCTGGAAATAAAGGAAAAGTAACCTTAATGATGTTATTTTAGGGTTTCTTTTTCTTCTACGGATAAGTACTGTTAGGTAACCCTACTGATGGAGACGCTAATATTGGTGAATAGACTGTCCACGACTTTGGAGATGGTACAGATTTTTTTTTTTTTGGAAACAGCTACGGTAATCGAAGTATATAATCAAAAGGTGTTCAACCAAACGAACTTCAAACAAACGTAAGGGCATTTTTTTACATACGTTTTAGTACGTATACCCACTGACGAAAGAATGCTCTAATTCTGTTTATAGAAAGAGAATTAGGTACAGTAGGGATAGTCTGTACATTCGGTCGTTTGGTCTAAAGAAGCAAATTTATGCGTCAATGATGACGCGGTATGCGTTATTACAATAGCTTACCAATAGATACCATTCTACTTGATTTTTTTTAGGTAAACCTGTGGACTTTGTTAGAGTTAATGAATAAACAAACTAACATAAAAACATACCTTTAGATAGCTTCCACAGCTCCTTGGACGAGAAGACACCGGTCGCTAGAATAATATCGTTGCATATTACACCGTTGTATGGATTGTGACTATAGCCTGAAATCACCCATTTCAGACGTTACAATTTAATGACACTATCAATTATTTAATGACACTATCAAATTATTTAATGACACTGTCAATTATTTAATGACACTGTCAATTAAAGTAGGGGTCTTAACTTGGACTTTCATGGCGCATACAGGGTGTAAAAAGACCAATCACTTAGCCGTTATCTACGCATTCTGTACATCAAACTAAGTAACATTGCACAAAAATAATTACTGGGAAAGGACTTCTATTTTTGGTGTGAAAAAACGCTGTTTACGGCAGCGCGGAACGCACTTAAAATATTTTGCTTTTGGGTGCATGTAACGTTACCGCGATTATGAGGATATATACTTGTTTTCGTGAAAAAAAAGTTATACCTTGGACCTTCAATATCTCCAGAAGGTTCCCTGGTATGGTTCAGTAAAAAAAAAATACAATGACATTGCGTACCATTGACTCTTGGCTTCGTTAAGCGTCTTTTTACACCCGTTATAAGCGTCAAACCTACACATAATCGGCCTATACTGTTCCCACCGCTGGAACACAGGCCTCGTCTCTATAAGAGGGAATGGGCTGTAAAAGTGCGGGTTGGTAAATGTCACATGTCTTAGAATTTTTGTTTCTAAGACATGCCGTTTTCTTACGCTGCTTTCCTTCACAGTTTTGAGACCAGTGTTGATAAAAAAATTGCATTAAGTAAAACTGCATGGGGTCGAACCCGCGACCTACAACTTAAGTCTAGGTTGTTAGCTCTGGACCACTACTCATACCGACGCAATTTACATAAATTATACTTTTGATGAAAAACATCTGACACAAGGGGTCTCGAACCCGCAACCTCTGCAACCATTGCCCCGACCTACTGAGTTGCATATTTTGTGGCGTGGGAGGGGTGATATGTAACTCAAATTCTATTTCAATGATAGTTTGTATACCTAGTGACATGGTATATCTGTGACGCATATTAGCGTCATACGCACTTCCGTAAATAAATTGCTTCATTGATAAGTTTTCTGCTAATAACGAAACAATGCTTAAACTATTAATGCTAACTTGCACTTCTTTTAAACATGAATTTATTAATATATAGACAGTAGATAATAAACAGATAAATACACAGAAAGATGACTTGGGTTCAGATCCTGGTCTTTCCTATTCAATACCTGCTTAGCTCTTATTACCGTTGTTAATTCACCAAACTTTTTTCATAAGTTATTTGACTAACAGGAAATACGTTTATCCTTGCCAACATAAAACAAATAACATATTCACGATAAAAGTCATATTCGTTATACCTACCTAAGAAAAATACTAAAAGTCACCGAAATGACGGGAGATGTTGACGAAATATATTTTTAGTTCTGGATGAGGAGCACAAGGCTGTATCTCCAAGAAACCAAAAATCCCCAAGTTTAACTTAGCTTATAGAACACAACGTCTAGAAGCTTATTGCACCACTGGTTATATTTCAAGACAGATAAAAATAGTAAATAATAAATGCCTGTTAAATATGAAATCCCAAGAAATAGTGACAATGGTGAAACAGACTTTGATACTTATTCTTAAGCGCCTGTGTTTTAATTACAGGTTTCTTCACTTATATTCAATAAAGCCACGACATCAAACATCTGTACAGTATAGAAAACATTCAACGGTATAGTAACTACGAGAGAGTTAATTTTCTAAAGCCATTTTATAGGAAACAGCTAAATGAAATATCTTCCACATACGGCCAAGAATCAAGTGAAGATCATATTTTTAACAATCAACTTGATCACACATTTGATTCCATTAATAATCTTGACTAAGTTTTGAAAAACAAAAAATATTTAGGAGACAAAAGTCAGAATTAAAAAGTTGTTTCCCATAATATGGTTTAAGAATATTAACTAACCAATTGCAGCAATACTGTACTATATGTACTCATGTTCATCTTAATTCAAAATTATAGGCTTCACCATCCATCAGTCAGGTCACTGTTGATAGATAGATGGAGCACTTTTTGAAAGTACAAATAGGTATTTGATGCAACGTTATAATATATTCAAAACATCAAATCGAGGCCTTTCATAGACGAATTATTCAATAGACATAACAATGTCACAGATGACAATAATAATGATGAAAAAACTGTCCCAATAGAAGTTAAACGAAATTCAAATAATACGTTCAGAAAGGCATCGAGAAATACAAAGATAAAAAGAGTGAAAGAGAAGGAACACCGACTACAAACAAATAATTTTCAAAAATCAACAACAAGGAGCAAACATTACTCTGGCAATCCCAAAATGTGATCTTTTATCAAAATTTAGATACCAATAAAAGCATGAAAAGTGTGAGTGCAAGCCAATTTGATGCAGGTATTAAGAATTTTGCTTTGAAAATGCATAAAATATGATATAAAAAAATAAAAATTTGTAGGACAAATACTTTTGTGCAAACCAATCACGTTTATGTTCCTTCTACAGTGTGGCAATCAACGATTTATTACTTACTACTTTCCGCTGATTTTGATACCAAATGCTTAGATTAATTTAAAGAATTGACAATAGAAGATTTTATAATTTTTAAGATCCTTGCTGTCCCATTTTCGTCACAATCATCCGCAGCCCGATTTCCCCACTGTAGGGCATAGCCCGCTCTTTCCTTGTGCCAATCCCTATGTTCCTATTCCAAATCATCCAGGTTCTACCCGTAATGGCAACAATTTCGTTAGCCCAAACCTTTGTACCCAATTCAAGACTAGGCATTCGCAAATATATTGGACCCTAATCTGCCTAGATTACAGCTGATCACCGCGACGCTACCCCATGCTGTGTTGTTAAAACGCTTTGTAATATCAAAATTAAATCAATTTAATGAAGGTTGAGTCCTATCTGTTTAAGGATAACATTTCTCATTGCAAAATCAAACCTGTACTCTTTAAGCCTTTTCAGGCATATTATATACGAGTCCATTAACGTGGTAAGGGTTTTGCCGACGAGTAAAGCTCTGGCCTCACTGAAGTGAATGCCACGCGGGATGCGGGACGCGACTGCGTGCGTCGATAATTTTAATGATTAAGAAGTCACGCGACTGTCAGCTTAAGACTTCTATTCCAAAGATTATCCAATTGTTTGCCACATCCGCAGAAGCAACGCACAACAACACACGTGTCACAAGACGTACAGTACTCGCGCGAGTTACCTTTGCTCTTAGCCTCGTGTTCGTTCTCTTTGTCCCTAGGAGTCTGAGGCGAAAGCGACCCGCTAAGAATATCTGAAATCACACCAACTTCATTGTACAATGGTTAGGTAACGATGACGTAGGAGATACAGATGCCTGTGTTGATTGAGAACCCCACTGCGATCAATTGCGGGATGAAAAGGTTAACCAACTTTAGGTCGTTTATTTTTCTGAATGTCAACATTATGAATGGAAATGACAATTCGAAAGGGTGACATACTGACATATGCTCGATATTTCGCGAAAGAATGTTGTTTGAAAATTACTTAACCTTTTCGTACCGCGACTCTACGTACATACGTGATCTATTCAATGCAAGCGTGTGTACTTATAAATTGGGGATGCATTGGAACATAGATTTTGTTTCTTATGACGTGGGTATACGAAATGTACTTTGAGATAATGTAGCAGTAGGTACTATAAATCGATTACGAATGTATAAAGCTATGTCTGCATTATCTACTCAAGCAGTATCTGGACAAGGTCGATCATAATTTGGTCGATCTTGCGGCTACGATGAGAAGTTTATTGTATACGCCACTTAGGCAATACTATGCTGTAAATTTTTTGGTCTAAACCTAATAACATTATTTCTAGAGAAGAGAGAACAAGTGGAAACTAAATTTCTAGAAAAAATATATAGAAGTAAAATCAGTTTTAAAATAAAGATATGACTATAAGAGCCTCTAAAATATCAGACCTCTAAAACCAAACCTATGAAATACATACATGCATACTACTAAAGAGATAGTAATGCCTAATATTTGCAACTTATAATAAAAATATTGGATGAGCATTGATTACTATTTCTTATTCATAATCTTAACTCTAGTAATCCTTGCAATACCTACATTTTATTTAATTCATGAGGCATCATATTCGTCTCCATTGTCTATTACCATAGATATAATTTATTTTTGTAATTTAAACCCCGGCGCTAATTTATCATTTGCAAATAACCTCTTTTGAGTCATTCTCAACAATTTTATCTTTGAGAGCATTTGCAGTGCCCTCATTGTGAACTACATCCGGAATCGCCATAGTTTTCATAAAATTATTCTACAATTTAAATGATTCGGACAAATTAAATTAATAGTGTCCATTTTCTAAGATAAATTAATTCCACTTAACATGAGATACTCTCATATGGTTCCTTCCGATACTCGAGGACAAGAACCTTGTAATCAACACCCATCCGAAACACAAAACCAAGAAGCAGATCAAAAACAGAATTGAGCGAGAGACCTGGTAGACCGTCGCTCCCATTACCATAGCTGTTTATAAAATTCGCGAGATACAGGTCCAGTTCTCTAACGGAGACGTTGATGTGGTAGGGGTTCACGCAGAGGCCTGGTTGTGTGCATTCTGGGTGCTTCTCGAGCCGCTCGCCGTCAGTGCTCTCAAGAGGGATCGCTTTGAATAGGATCACCATTACGAGGTCGAGGCGCCATACCTGGAAAGTGAAGAGTTGATAAATTAATAAAAATGCAAATGAAAAGGGCTAGCAAAATTTAAAGTGAAGATGTCTTTAATTTTATTCCAATTACGACAAAACTTATGAAAGTAGTATTTTTTTATGAATTTTAACATCTTATATAGTAAAGACAATATTGCTCCATATTTTCTTGACTATGTACGATGATGTTAAGGTGCAACATGTATATATCATGTCATCAAGGTAATAAGAAACTAGTTTGCTTTTTTGGTGCTTTAAAAAGTGATAAAAAGCCTAAGGGGAGGGAGGGGAGGGTGAATGTACTGTCAACGTCCTTTTTCCGTAGAAACCCACAGTCTGTTAACTCTATTCGACATGCTGAGGTTACTTAGTAGTACTATTTGTAAAGTTTAGGTAGTTGGAAATTCAAATATAATCTAACAGCGAAAATACTTTTTGGCTGCCTGTGGCGAAGCTCAAATTGAGGGCAAAGTTTAATCTTAATTGTCACGAATTAAAACCACAACACCGGTCAAATTAATAGTTTTAAGTACAAAACTATGTCTTACTTTATCAGCCTGCCTCAGGCAGTCTATCCTTCTCATCTTCCCCTTCTGGTCGGGGTTGGAGAGCACGCACACGGCCGGCCGTTTGCCTGTGATGCTGAGCACGAAGTCCTCTCGGCAATCCTGTGTTATGTCTTTGCGCAGCTTCCCTAGCAACCGCGACGCCCATTTTTGTTTTACTTCTGCTTTTTCGTTCTGGAATTGATAAAAGAGTCAAATTAGTATTTATAATTCTTTGAATTAGATAATATTCTGTGATGTGTAAATAACAGTAGTTTTTACTAATGTATAATTTCAACATGAATGATGTACGTAACCAAGTTTTTGTAATAATATTGTCCGTGGAGTTTCTTGCCCGTTCTTCTCGATAGGTACCTACTACGCTTTGGAATGGGCAACTAGCTTCATCTTTCTGACTGACTGACCCCTTGACAATTCAAAAGTGCCAGTAATTGGTTTATTTGAAATAAATGCTTTGAGTGTGAGTTTGAGTTTAATAGTCACTAAGGTGTAATTATCATGATTAGAAAGCACATAATAGTTAAATAGGTACTCGATCTATTTTTCCAATCGATCCAATGAAGTTAGTTTCCGAGATACCTGCCAGCCGCAGCTAGAACTATACATTTTTGTTTGATTTCCAATAGTAAGTAAAAAATATTCTCTTGTGATTTGTATGTCTGTACTTTCAGATTTTTCTAACTGCTTTAGACTAATGAAGAGAAATGTGAATCAACTATCTATGGCTTGACAGGAATAATATTACTATACGTAAACCATAAGTGTTGCTATATTTCAGTGAATGTACGTGAAATTATCATAGTCAGTGTAAACTGTTATCAATTAATTGCTGTAAATAATTAAATAGCCACTTACGATCCAAAAGCAGCTTAGAAACATTAAGTTACAACGATTAAACGAATAAGATTTTACAAACACAAAAAAGTGTACCTACCCACAGTTCCAAATATATTCAGTTTATCTATCGGAGGGAGCATCGAAAGCAATAGCAGTCAGTCCGAAAGATATTGGCTCCGAAGCAGGACGTTTTGAGGACATGAAATGGTGGGCACTGGAAACCTTAGTACCAGGCTATGAGTGCGAGCTGTGGAACATGAAAAAACATCTAAAATTAGTACAATATTTACCTGTAGTTCATATTTAGTGTGACGCTCCTCCTCGAGACTCATCCGTTTTTCGTGTTTCTTGTAATATTTCCGTTTGGCCGCTTGTAAATTGAACCAAGTATACGAAAAGGACTTTACAAATGGCATCAGGGCCTCTATGAACGGATGGAACTCGTCCTGTGAACAAGGAGAACATTCAAAACAGGTATTAACTTGGTAGATTCAATTTTCTTAATTGGCGCCCACCGTGGGACACCTTCACCAAGTCCCAGTAGCATTCAGATGCAAAAACCCAGTTCACTTTCCGATGTAATAAATTCATCAGTATCGACATTCTAAACTTTGAGATAAACGATTTTCCTCATATCTTTGTATAAGATACGATTATTTAAGCACTGAATGCTTTTACAAATAAGATCTCCAGGGTTTATACTAGCCAGACTGATGACTCTGAGCTTCGTTTACATAAATTTAACTTTTAAAATAAACGAAAACATTAAGAATGTTTTGGCATCTATAAATAAACTGACAAGTTCGTTTTCATATCTATTCGCTGCGTTGTATACAACCATCAAGAGAAGGATAAACATCTCCTGAATGGACATCGAAGAAAGGAAACAGTAATGAAAAAATAAATTTACGGTAAAACAGACTTCTAGACATAGCTTTGTAAATCTGAGTTAATTTATTAAGGTAAGTGCTAAAGAATTGATTCTTCGCAGCTGGATACAGATTTCCTCGAAAATGAAGAATTAAAAAATTCAACCCAAACTAATCCTTTAAATTTAAACAATTGTAGACCAAACACTTCAATGATTTGTATAAAATCGAATTAGCAGTCGATTAACGAATTCTATTTGTTTAGCAACATAAATATTTATTTTCAGTAAAGAGTTAATTTCTTAAACATGCTCTGGTTAAACAAACATTCCAGAAATTCCATTTACAAAAATTATTTTCCCTTCACTTGCGTTTAAACCTTCCCAGCAAGTAACTAGATGAAGCTAAACACTAGGATGTCATCTAACCTCTTGATGACCTTTCATCGACTCTACTTTTATTCTTCTTTTAACGCAATTCATATTAGGGATCGGTAGATCTCGTACTTACTACTACCAGGTTGGTACCAATATATATACAGGCTGGTAGGGACTTCGACGCGCAGCCTGTTACCATGAATTCAGTACATGATTCCGAACCCCACGAGTTCAAATATTTTCGCCAGTTATTTTTAAAAAAACGTTAGCTGTTCCATACATTTTGTCCGCGTGTTTCTATGAAACAGCAGATTTTTTTTTTTTTTTATAAGCAGCGAAATATTTCTGCGTTAGGGGATCTAGAATCATGTGCTGAATTCATGGTTTTAGTTTGCGCGTCGATGTCCCTGACACTCTATATAGACCTCTTCAGAATATCCGGCGACAGCGACCCAGACTGATTTTCATTCCTTTCATGAGCTCTCTAATGTCATGCAAAACCAGGGTGGTACCTACTATTTAAATGACAAATGATAAATGATTTTATTTCTGTAAGTAGGTTTGAACAAACACTTTTACACGTCAATCATATTTTAAAAACTATATGAGGTCGCCGTTTCCTATCTGACTACTCTGAGAAGAAAGGCCGAAACAAACTCAGAGGTCACAGTCTCTTTTAAAGTCCAGACATAATCTTGGTCAGATCATGTGAAGACCATGTAGATTTGTGTCTGAAATGGTCTTTTGAGGAAAAACCACACAGATTGAGTGGACCTGTCTAGTCAGTGCACGTATTTGTCAGTACGAGTAATCGTGCAGCTCAACTCAGAACTTAAGGAGCTCAACGATTCGACGAACAATACCAAAGAAAAGACATTTGGGTAGGCCACAAAAATTACTCAAACTGCCAGACAGATCAAACAAAGTTGCTACTTCAACATCCTCATCCTCATTATTCAAACTTATTTGGGGACGGCGCAGTAAGTCTGCTTGCCTACCAGTTCTTACTTCTTAACTCATATTAAGGACTCGACACGCCCAAAACAAAGAAATCATTATTATGACTTATGATCCTTTCCACGAAGCAAGATCCAGCACGTTTGATGCGAATCATGTCCTAAAACCAAATCGATTACCATTCTCAACCCAAACACCTGTCATACATATCAAAAACTATCTTTTTTATTATTCAATACCAGTAGGCCTAATTGTGTCATGTCCGAACAAAAGAAAAAAAGATCTACGTGAGGTACAGGCAAAAATTAATAACGTATTCATCGCGCATGCGCGAAACAAATACTGTATTGTAATGCGTTGAATCATAGCGTAATGTATGCAAATATGTTGTGATTTACCGCCTACCCGATTCGGTTACTCGTGTCGATTTTTTGTGCCTTTCGTGTAATGATTTTTTAGATGATATTATTGATTTTTTGATATATTCTTTTCTTGAGTACATTCTTTTGTTTTGTGATCAGAATTATAATCAACCAAAGGTATTTTGTGACGTTGGAGAGATGTGTGCAGAGATTTAAGATAAGTTTTATATTGAGCATATTTGTTATTCTTTCGTCGTTAAGACGGAAAATATATGCGCCTGTCCTGAATTCACTCATAAAGATTCATAACGTAAAACTGATTAGCTTATATATTGGCCCATTCAATTTAACCGGATTCTTAAGAAACAAACGAATGAAGAAAGACAAAATATCAACGGTCCAGTAAAATCACATAAAAACATGTTCAAAAGTAAAAGATCAAGGGTCAAAGCGATAGTATTATAGATCGTGACCGGAATCATGAAAGTATTCGGACAACCCATACCTATGTTTTAAAAGTTTGCGAAGAAACGTGGACTAAGTGATAACCAGTACCTCTAGTAAAATTTCTACGAACCCTTAAAGTGTCGATCCATCAGATCTTAGAAAGAATAAATAGCAACTGTGAGTGGCCTAAAAATATTTAGGTAGATATTGTGATAGCCGAGATCTAGTCGACAATCATTCAGTTTAGAATACACAAGATAACAGTGATAAAATTTATATGGAAAGAGAGACTGTGACTCCTAGATCTGCTTTTAAAATGCAAAGAGCAAGAGGACACCGTTTGAAGGCAAAATAATCACATTATGGAACCCGGAACTTGCGTCTGGGACTAAATATACTATGCCTTTACGGTAACAATCTAATATATTAGAAGTATACAAAGACATTAAGGACCTCCGCAGCAATTATGTTACAAAAAATCTGTCTAGAAAATAGGCCATCAAGCGTACGTTCAACTGCAATACTAGGTAATAAAAGTTCATAAAACCTGCCAATCAGTTAATTATGATGGTTACTAACGACTACGGGAATCATAATAATATTAGAGTTTTTGACCTCACTAAAAAGGTCCATTGTGAAAAATATAGCAGACAAGCGTTACAGCCCTTTGCTGAGACATTGAATATGCCTAAATGCTAATGTGGTGTCGTTTCTTATTAAATAATATTGTCTCTGGTAGATGTATGTACTAACATTATGAAGTTTCTAAGATATTTGCAATATACCAACTTAATTAATGATTTTATATTATATTTTTAAAACATATCCCTACGGCATATATGGATTTCTTAAAAAACTGTTTATTTTAGATCTGAAAATCAACGAAAGAAAACTTACAAAAACAGTAACAATATTTGATTTAGCAATGCTACTACAAATAGATAAAGTCCACCTTGAAACAAAGAAAACAGACATAATAGAACACAGTAAAATATCATCTGATAATAACCACCTAGACTTACAATATATTAACCTTCTCCTCTCGAGACGAAATAATACGACATCTGTAGATACGACTAAAAGCGTCTGACGGTAAAATTAGAATGAGAATTAGCAATGGCATATAAATAGCTCAGGTAGCTAGCTCATTGCCTGTCAACAGCCAAAAGGAGAACTTTAAATGACGACTCAGGAAAATTGTACAGTTGGGAAATTAGTTTTGCAGTGTAGACTATAGTTGAAATATTTCCAGTGGGTGCTCATCATCATCATTTTCTTACCCTTATCTCAATTTATCGTTCGACGCAACATGTCTTTTCTTCCATACCTCTCTATTAGTCGTCTTCCCGGTAGTCCCACCAGTTCTAGCTATATCATCCTTCACACAGTCCATCTATCATTTCCGTGTTTCTGTGTATTTTACAGTGGATTCTAGTTTCACAAATTTAGTTCCCTCTGCACGCGTACTATGACCACTTCTATCTCTGTTCTCCGAAGACAAACTGACATTAATTTCTTTTCTTCTTATTTGACATCGCGCTGTAGAAAGGTTTCTACAATATATAATTTTTCGTTTCTTCCCACCTCTTTCATTTCTGCGGTAGTCATGCTATGAGTGTTGGAGATTGCAACAGTTTTGAAAACGAAAATATTTTTGCATAATTATGTCACACCAACATTTTCCTTTTCTACAACAGGGTCTCTAAACGATCATAAATGTATGGAATTTTACTAAAATCATGACTTTCAGCAAATATATTAGAGATAGTCATTTCTCTCAGTAAAATTTTAAATCACGTACAAATAGAAAGGGGCTAGCCCATCCTAAGTCACGGAATCAATAAATTACATGTCGATTTCAGACTTTATTGTATTATTATCGCAGGAATTCGCATCGATAGTAAGGCCTGTGTCCTACTTAGGATCGGCTACAACAATACTTTATTGGAAAACGTGAATAGAAAATCTAAGTTTCTCAAGTGGTCAGCGCTTGAGTCAAACTTGGAAAAGATTTCTAGAAGAAACATTACTAATGTTCTGTACGTTTTGATAATGTTAAAGAAAAGTAAGACTGGTTTATTACTAAGAGACGTTATTAGAATTTTATTTCCCAGTTTTTGACGGTAACCCAACGGCCATGGCTAGGGCCGTACCAACTAAAGAGCAAATAGATTATTGCTGGTTATTCCTTCATCGTAGTTTAACAAGTAACATTTGAACGAGTTAATCTTACTCCAGCGCTTGAACTTAATAAAAGTCTGATAGGCTTTGGTCATTGTGTGAACCTTTGTCTTGTAAACTCAAGTTAGATGATGTTAAACGAAAGGTAACAAACATATAAAATCTCTTGAACCCTAACCTCCCAACTGCCAACGCCAATATCAGACAGAAAAAAACAACTAAATCAAAGTACACAACATTCATTCATTCAGTTTACAACTCAATCAAATGCTCACACACCTTCCCAAATTGACAACGATCTAAAAACACACGAAAAAAATCTGAACTACAAATGATTGATTCGACCAAACAAAGCAGCTGACTTCCGCGGGTATAAACAAAAGGTCTAGTCAAAACATTGAGTTGGCTGCCACCACAGACGAGGCGGTTGCCAGTTTGCCAGCGGCCTGGTGTGCCCCCTTGGCAGGATCCATGGACACACGTGGACGGAATCCCCTTGTTATAAAATTATCGGTTTTATCATGCCAAATGTAAGAGTCAATAGCCTGAGTGAAATTTTCGGCTTGGATTATTCTTCGAGTTTATTTTCAAGTGTGTGGATGATTATAGATTTTTATGTCTGCTTGTGGAAGATTTCCGTTGAAGAGTATTGTTGATTTAACTTTCAGCTGAATATTAGTTAACTATAGTGACGTCCATAACACATAGTGTCGTTGGGAAACCCACCTAATCTAAAATTAATTCAGTCCATCAGTTTAATAATTATCCAAACACATAAAAATAATTCCATCTTTTGATCGCTTAATATACCCAACAAAAATGAACAAACATCCACATAATAACATTAAAAAGCTTCACATTACCGCATTATCCAAAACAAACAGCCACCATATTGGAAACACGGCCAAAATACGCGCAAAATAAAAATATAAAAATGGTGCTCGTAAAACTATCACAATACGCCGGCGATAAGGTGCAAATATTTGGCAAATATAAGAACAACAAATGCTGAATAGTAAGATTGTTGGCAAAGATTCGCTCATAGTGGATTCTCGGTACGAGCCGGCTCTGCTACTATGATGATATCATACACGGGAATCGCGATATTCATGTTATTATACTTTTAGACGAGGTGCACATTGACGATAAAATCGACCGCTTATAGATAGTTGACGGCTAACGTACTGCAATCTGGAACACGAATACTAAGTCAAACGACAACAGAATCAAACGATTCTGCGATTATTTAGTCGTGAACAGATTAACTATGAAACACTGTTCATGTTTTCACTGTCAATGTGACCAACACCCAAAACAGTTCACTTTTCAACATTGGCAATGCAACTATCCTAAAATAATTCTCAGTAACGACAGCATTAATGTCAAGCCATTGCAAACTGATTAAAAGGCCGTGCGGTAATAATAAAACGCCTTATCAAATAAACGAACTATTAGGACAACATCCAACGAGCCATGCCAAAACACTGGAGTGCGTTCACCCAGGTTTTGGCGGCAAAACAGGAGCTGACGTTTACTTCATTATAATTTTTTTTCTCTTTATTTCGTGCGTACAATTTATTTTATAGACATTGGCGCTGCTTCATTGGGGATGCCCGGATGGACTTGGCCGTGGCACCGGTTGGCGTACCTAACTGGGTCGTCGACGTCACACAGGAGAACTGGCCAAAATCACGGCACACGCGGAAAGACGCCGTGAAAAAAAGCGCGCGGCCGCCATCTTGCCACGCGCGGTTTTGGCGCGCAACAAGTGATGCGTACCAATGCGCTTATCGCACGCAGCACGTAAATTTACAATAAATCCTATTGTAAATGGAATGCACAATGTTTGTACGATTATATGTATTTAGGTACTTAAACGGTATGCATTCGAAATATGTTGAAAAGCTTCTAAGAAACATGTGTGCAAGTGCACCTGGCTGGTTGCATATATTAGTATGTAAAACCTCGTTGCGGCGGATTAGAGAGCCGGTAATGAGCTATCAAATACATCGATATGCACATGTCGGACAGCTTAATCTGCTTTAGCGAGGGAGAATTGTTACGCAAGCTCTCATTTTCTGAAAACTGTGGTAGATGTTTTAAACATTTAATTAAGGTTGCTTTCTTGTACGTTGTCCACAAGCTGTTATCTCAGTTCGTCGCATTGTTTCTACATGAAGTTACCTAACACTGCAGAAAGCCTAAAATCCTAGTTTCCTAGGTCCTTATCTAGATCAAATAAGAAGAGGTATATTTTTACAGAGTCATTTCTCCTCCTCTTTTAGACTTGAACGAATATCAAATTTGTTCATTTGGGAGGTACTTAGAAAAAATATTTGTGATTATGTTTTTTTTTCTAAATATCAGTTAACTCTCATGTGGAAATAAAAACCCTAGATTAAACCAGGACCTAAATTATAACATCATCTACATATAAAATACTGTGACCTTTTTCCTTTGAGGTTTTACCATTACTTAATAGAATAAGCTTCTTTTCCTTTTATTATTATAATCTTAGCGACTATGTCGGCTTTGAGGTTAGCGTTTTCCTGAAGCCAAGGTTATAAAAACTAGTCGCATGGCTATTAATAAGCCCAAGATGAATATTTTTCTTATTTTACCTCCACTGACCTTAGGAGATAATTTTATTTGTGTTCATATTATTATCTCCTACAATTCGTAAGACGCGGCCGTTACCACTGGACTACCACTGCTCTCTATTTTGTAGGTCATAGGTTCAAGTCCAGACAGGTGCTTTACTTTGTATAAATTATTTCATCACCACTGCTCTCAAAACGGTGAAGGAAAACATCGTGAGGAAACAGGCATGTCCTAGAACCAAAAATTCGAAGACATTTGACATCCACTAACGCGCACTGGGCCTGCGTGGTGGATTACGGCCCGCTCCCTCTCACCGAGAGGAGGTCTGTATCCCAGCAGTGGGAACATTATAGATTGATTATATATGTATGTTATGTATTATCACCTTGATAATTTCCACAACTAACCTCCTTCCTACCTTTTTCGACCTTAAATGATTTCCAAATGATTATGTTAAAGCCAGTTTTTGTCTAACTTCAATTAAACCTGACAATCGTTTGTCTTGAAAAAGGACTTGGACTTTGTAACCAAATAAGATGAGAGCACAGTATTATAGACCTTATCCACTTAATAAAAATCTTAAATTCACTCTCTGACAGGCAAAGCACAGCCTAAACCGCTTGGTTAAGACGCATGAAATTTTGACCAAGAGTTCCTTAAGTAACAAAAGTGAGCACATATATTATGTAGAAAGGATTTGTGAAAATTCGGGAATGAAAATTTGTATGGACCAATTTATATATTCAGCATCATTTTTATCGAAGCAGAATCCCATCGAGCTTGTAATCTATACTAATAATAAAGCTGAAGAGTTTGTTTGTTTGTTTGTTTGCTTGAACGCGCTAATCTCGGGAACTGCTGGTCCGATTTGAAAAATTCTGTCAGTGTTAGATAGCTCATTTATCGAGAAAGGCTATAGGCTATATATCATCACGCTAAGACCAACAGGGACGGAGCACCAATGAGCAATGTTTCAAAATCGTAGGTTTTTTTTCCGTTTTGAGAGCTTCCGCTGCGTGCGCTGCGTAAACGGTTAAAGTTTCGCAAAAATCATGTAATACAGAATTGTTCCCCTTTAAAAGTTCTAAAAAAAAGTCAGCGACAGCTTATGTCTATCTTTTAAGGTTGGCTCACTATGAACTTTTTTATGCTAACCAAATTTGTTCTAAAATAAGGCATTATTTGCGAAGGTGTTTTTATAAACATGATATTAATCCTTATCCAAATAAATACGTTATTCATCACAAGTATTTAATTTAAAACAAAATTGCCCTTTACATCATTTGATTTCAATGAATATCTTAGGAGATATAGCAGTATTAAAATAACATCGCAGCAAAATAATAGTGCAAGGCTGGCGGTCATGGGGGGGAAGGGCGGTGGCCCCAGTTATCTCTGCGAGATACCAAAAATGACGTTCAGTACCCCAGTAAAAATTGAATTGGTAACCCAGTAAAATATCTAAAACCTTAAAAAAAAATGTCCTAGAATTTGTACTGGGTAACCCGGTAAATTTTCTTGGGTTTGCGCATATGGCCCCGCGTTACTGCAGAGCCCCAGTAAAAATTCATAAACTCCCCAGGAATATTTTAAGAAATCTTTTCTCCGTGTACTGATAACAGCGTGATGTAGGTACCTAAAACAGCTCCTTAACGTATGTATTATTTAAAAATATTTTCACCCTCTACGTAAACGAAGTCGCGGGTTAAAGTTAGCGTTAGCCCAAAGTGACTATTCCACGCGGACGAAGTCGCGGGCAAAAGCTAGTTTATAATAAAACTATAAAACCACCACAGACAAGACTATTAATCTTCAAGTTAAATTTACATCATCAAATTCTTATTCTTGTCTAATCAAAACTGCCTAGTCAAAAATAGAGTAGATATAATGCAGCAAAACCATCAGGAACGAGATTTTCATGGCACACGTGGCTTATTTTACGACCATGCTCGTAAACTCGTTATGGTGTCAAGAAAATACAATAATTTCGTAACGTGATAGTTAAGACGTTAAAAAAGCTCGTAGAATTTATCTCGACTTGGCGCGCGGGTTTTAGCAGATACCCGATCGAAAATAATATGTTTTGTTCTATGTAGGTGAGTGTTTATGAGAATTTTTACAAAAAAATTGTTTGTATGATACGGCTTTTTTAATTGAAGTAACTAGACCATAATAACGGTAAATCACTCGAATATTTTAATCCTTGTCAGTTTTTCAAAAGGCAACCTAAATCGGCAGCACTTTGCTATGTATGATAAGATAACTGGTGAAATGTGGGTATACTATAGGTAGGTAAAGCTCTGCTTACACCTTCAAGAAAAACAGGAGTGATGTTATGTGATAATACAGCGCGAAATATTAATCCTACAACACTGACAAATGCAATATCCAAATGGCCACATACCGTTAAACAAATAGATTAGTTACCAACATAGGTGCAGACGGAGTAGGTATTTATACCGAACAACTTGAAGACTAGTAACAGCTGAATAGTTGCGCACAAATAGAAAATAGTTTCAAGAACTAAAGTTCTGGTGTGTGTAGCAGCGGGGTGCGGGGAAAACGCTTCCGCTTTTGACCACCGTGCTGGAAAATGTGTATAAGGAGACAGAGTGCAAAAATTATATCTTTAACTACCTTCCTAGAAAACCCAGTCGGTGACTAAATTAGAATTTTCTTTACGATGACTGCGTTGTCCCATAACGACGAAGGAGAACCCACAATCAAATATAAGTAAGAAAAAACGGTTGCAGGAAATGGGAAAGGCGAACACTAAATTTCAGAAACGAAAACGGAGGTAAAAAGGGCGAGGTCTTATATTAGAACTACACGACACAAATAATATTTTAGATAAGTTTAACTTTCAAGGATACTAAGAATCTAGGACATTTATTCTCAAAAATAGCCCGCTGCTATTAGGGCTGTACCTCAAGTGCAATCCAGCGACCTTCTCGGGTAAAACTTACATCAAGTTGTTTCGTTCAAAGTTCGTACGACGCGAAACGTTTGCGTTTTTTCACCGCAGCTGTGGTATGTACTGAATATATTTAAAATGGGGTGGGTAGAGATGTGGGTCGTAAAGAAATAAAGAACCACGTGTATATCAATGTGAATGGAAGAAAACTGTTTGATTTAGTGCAGCTTAAAAGAAAAAATTTGGACCTGATGAATCAATAAATTATGAAAAAGGATACCTTTCAGAGTAAATAAAATTGACCAAAGTGATCTTCTGAAAGTTATGCAAAACTCAGAAGCTTGTTGAGGGTTACATTCGACATATATGTTCGTTTGATTTTGTCAAATTACTGGAAGAAAAAGGTACCTCATCAGTTGTAATTATAGAGGAAAATACATATTTTTTTAAAGAAATAAAGAATATCCTTATGGTAGTATTTATCATATTTATTTATGGAAGGAAAGTGGTTGACATTCGGCATCACTTGAATGAAAACTTCCTAATGAAGGAAAATAATACTATGACAAATGAGTATAATAACATTGATAATAGAAGACTTAGCGCAATCAATTTAGATTCACAATATGGCTAGTGAGGACTTTGAATTTGAAATCAATCAACAGATGGACAAATCGTCATCAAAGACCACCGCTACCTTTGCAGATGCAAATCCAAATCTCACCACCCCTTTGATCACAGGTGTCCACAAGAGCCACTCTCACATAATCTACATGAAGCCAACGAAATCTATTGGCAGATTGGCATATCGATTTCACTATTCAGTGGGAACTCGGGCTGCATACTCAAGGTACAAGTAATTGTGGATAATCGTGCATGCTCCCGGATACGTCGTAGAATGCAGGCTGCAACCGTCATGTACTAATAAATACGCTAACTGGGAGGAATTCTAATAAAGGTGATGTGTTTTAATGTGCTGTTCGCGGGTTTTCCTACGCACGTATTGTGAGTTTATGTAACACGCGTTTGGACGCTTTTGTGATGATAGATAGATTTATATCTCCATATAATATCTGTCTATCTATGTGCATAAATAGATATAGAATAGAATAGAATACTCTTTATTATGTACACCATAAAAAGTAGATATTGTTTCATTATCATCATCATAATCTACCTAACATTTTCCTTAATATCTTGGGGTCAGCTTCCAGTCTAACTGGATGCAGCTGAATACCAGTATAGATAGATATTGTTTACGGTACACCATACGCTATTGCTGAGCTAACTGGCAAAGGACAAGGAGAATTATTAAGAGTTGTTGATCAACCTTCAATAATTGGAGAGGCACCAGGTGAAGAAGAAGACGATGAATGCTACATAGAGAAGGAGAACATTATGATACCAATGGTCGTCTTATCACTAAGAGTTTCTGTGTAGACTAACAAAAGAGATGAAAATAATCATAAGGAAAGTATGAAGGGCACTTGCCCTTTTACTTTCCTTGAAGTAGATGAAGGGTCCATCTACTTCTGTTGTATCAACACTGACTGGATGAGAACCACTCACGCTGCTGTGTAGCCAATCAGCAAAGTGATAGGTTTTACCACTATACCGTATTAAAAATGAAATTTCACGCGACTGAAGCTAACCGACATACCTATTAACTTATTTATAGGCCATACATAATATAGTTTCCAATGCAAGAATCAAAACCACGACCCCGCTAACCAAGGCCGATACACTACTGCAGCAAACAGCCAAAACTTATTAAGAAATAAAGACAGAAGTAGGTAGGTACCTAGTTGTTACCCCACAAATCATTTAAAACTTCAATACTGCAGTGATACAGAAAATTGCATGGGACTTCACAATCTATGCACTATCAAAACTGTCTGATTTATCTTTCATACCAATTGTATAACCCAACCAGTTTGGGAAGCTAATATTTTGCTTGGCATCCTCTCAAACGATCGCCTTCTCAAATCGCCAAGGTTATGCTAATAGTTTTAAAGTATCGCGAAGTGGCTTTATTGCTATGTTAATAGGTGCTATATTTTTCGTACGAAACTTTTTAAGTTGCTTTTGTTAACGTAGAACTGTTAGTTTACTCATGATCATGTGTTACTAAAATTCGGGGATCAAGCTTTTGTGTATCATTCGGTGGCTGTTCATCTATACTACAGGGTGTTTGACAGAACGTTGAACATACGAAAATGGTGGATAGGTGCGGTCATCTGCTACTTACTCAGTCCTAATTTATTTGGCCCTGGCCACATAGATATAAAAAAAAAAAAATTGCTTTCTTCTAGTTTCACCACTTTCTTAACTTGTAAAGTGTAATTTTTATTTTAAAAAAATCGGTAAAACAGGCAATATTTTTGTTATTTTTTTTTACATCCTTAATGTTGGCATATTCTTACAAAATTATTGCTTTATTCAGATGTTAGCTAGAAAAAAAGTTATGAGTCCTCAAACTTACAGAAAGATGTAAAAAATACTTAAATCTTAATTTCAACTTGCATTAAAAAGAAATATCCAGGGGGCCAAGGCCAAATAAATTAGGGCTGAGTAAGTAGCAGATGACCCCACCTGTCCACCATTTTCGTATGTTCAACGTTCTGCCAAACATTCTGTATAAAATATAATAAATCTGAAGTTTCTTTTTATATTTTTTGTTTGAACGCGCTACCAGTCAGATTTGAAAAAATATTTTTGCGTTTGATAGCCCAATTCTTGAGGAAGGTTATAGGCTATTAAATAACGTCACGCTACGACCCGAGCAAAAAGACAAAAGTCAGGATGAACGCTAAGCGAAAACGAAGTAACAACGTTTGGGGCCGAGGGAGTTACATAAAAATGTGACTATTATTAAGCTATTGCATAGCTTTTATCGCGGGCTTTGAGCGCGGCGACCGAATCAAGAAATTCCGTAACGAAAATAAAACCTCACACCCCCCACTCCGCCTACCATGTAGCTCGGCCGAGCGTGCGCTTAACGTGTATGTATATGGTACGACTGTACTTGAATGAATATCAAAGAAAAAAAAATGCTGCATAAATAAATAATTATAATTGCATAAGTTGATAAAAAATGCTATACCACGGCAGTCCCCGAGTGCCACACGTGTTTTTTTTTTATATATATAGTGGTTCTTATGACTTCCACGCGAACGATGTCGTGGGCAGAAGCTAGAAGTACATAAGGGACCTCTGAAATATTCAAGGGATGCAAATATTCTGGAAGATTCAAAACCACCGAAAACCACCGACTTCCAAAAAAAACACTACAAAGTGATAAATTACTTTAATTTCGGAAGTCGGTGTCTTTGGTTTTGTAGTTTCGTTTTTTGTCACCGACTTCGGAAATTAAAAATTATTTTTCACTTTGTAGCGTTTTTTTTTTTGTAACTAAGTTTTTATTTTTACTTTATAGTTGTGGTACCTACCCCACACAAATTCATATACCACTACTTGATATGTAAATAACAGCGACAGGAAGTTATTAAAACATCATCAATATAACTAAGTAGAAAAAATACGCATTATTAAGGATAACTCAAAAACTACTGGTCAGATCTTGATCATAAGGGACCACATGCGAAGCACCAGCTTTCAAATAAAAAAGAATCATTAAAATCGGTTCACCTAGAAAAAAATCTGAGGTAACATAATTAAAAAAAAATACAGTCCAATTGAGAACCTCCTTCTTTTTTTGAAGTCAGTTAATAATGACATATGTCTGTAATTTCGCCACCACCTAAACCCGATTAGCGACTGTAAATAGTGACGGCCATGGTACTTCAGACAGTAGAATTCTTTTGAAAAGAACTTGGCATCTACGAGTACTTAAAGAACTTGGCATCTACTTAAAGAACTTGGCATCTACTAAAAGAACTTGGCATCTACTAAAAGCTTCTATGGTTTAGTTGTCAATAGTTATCATCTGCCTAGTCTTTTCCCAACTATTTTGGGGTCAGTTTTGAATCTGACCGAATGCAGCTGAGTACCAGTATTCTACATGGAACGACTGCCTATCTGACCTCCAAAACCCAGTAACTGGGTTTTTACCACTTAGTAAAACTGGTACTCGTAGTAAATCGTACTGATTAAATATGATGAGGAGCAAGTTCTGAGGGATTTCTTACCTTTCAGCTTATTGAAACCGACAATACGTGTCATCTTGACACGGAGCGAAAAAAAAACACGTGTGGCACTCGGGGACTGCCGCGGTAAAGCTATTGCATAGCATTTTTTATCAACTTATGCAATTATAATTATTTATTTATTTTTTATTTATGCAGTATTTTTTTTTTCTTTGATATTAATTCAAGTACAGTCGTACCATATACATACACGTTAAGCGAACGCTCGGCCGAGCTACATGGTAGACGGAGTGGGGGGTGTTAGGTTTTATTTTCGTTACGGAATTTCTTGATTCGGTCGCCGCGCTCAAAGCCCGCGATAAAAGCTATGCAATAGCTTAAAAAACTGTTTTCTAAAACAGACATAACATCACGTTTTGTTTCGCCAAAGGGTTGGGCAGAGCTGTAATATTTTCTATTTGGGAATAAACTAAGTTATAATGTAGATAAGTAAACAAAGTTTTGTTGTATTTTCAATTATTCAGCCTTTTATTGTTAAATGAAATTCCTGAAAATCTTAAGTAAATACAAAATATTACATAGTTTAATATTTATATTGCAAATCACAGTAAATATTGTTTGAAGTTTTGAAAATCCTGCAAAACATACTCGTTTTTATAAGTTATATATATTATTTTTTTATTAATTTTACTTGGTATTACAAAACCTATTTACATTTACATAAATAAATTTGTACTTACTTTTGGTCCTCGGATTAAGTAAGATTCGAGTAAAAATTATCGTAGGTACCTATTTAAATCAATTTCTTTTCTCCGTGCAGACCATCTTTCACTAAAAATATGCGATCTATCTGTTTCCTATATTATTTTTGGATATCCTTCGATCGAACTGTCTCATTGCAGGTCACCTTTGAGATTTCTATTTACGATATAAAGATACTTGAAATTAATCAGTTCTGTCTAATGATAGACGAATGACTCCATAAGAAAAGAAAGATTAATAAAGATTAATGAAATAATTAATTAATTAGCTCGTAAGAAAGATTAATTCGCAAGAACTTAAACAGCTATAGCTGGCGATTCTGATGTAACATCCATAGATTAATTTTATTCAGGCAATTTTTTTTTTTTGATTTCTGAAAGTCACCTTATAAAAAAATTGCTAGCTAGTCAAAATATTAATAAAAAATATTTTAATTTAATTTAATATTTGAATTGTTTTTATCTTTTTATTACGGACGCTTTAAACGTTCTGCATCGTTGATAGTCATCATCAAAAAGTGTCCATGGAGCTTTTTGCCCGTTCTTCTCCATAGGTACCTACTACGCTTTGGAATGGGCTTCATCTTTCTGACCGACTGACCCTTTGACAATTTAAAAGTGCTTGTAATTGGTTTATTTGAAATAAATGCTTTGAGTTTGAGTTTGAGTTGAGTATTATGGCCAGAACCTGTCTACAGAACATTTTCAAAGACATCAAAATTGCTACACTTAAAGCTCTAGACCAGTCCAGACTTGTGCTAAATCATCTAATGACTGATACCCGCAATATATTCTTAACACTACCAAGTACCAACCTACTAGAAACAACAAAACGTCGATTATAACCCGACATATCTTGCTCACACATTGTCCACACAATGTTGCTCGCACACAAATACTCCAAGGTTCTATCCGTCCTAAATTAAACGACACGTGATTTAAGCCCTACTTTATAGCCTAGAAATGTGTTGCAAACGTCTATTAGACTATTAATGTCAGTAACCTCGATATTTTTAATAAAAAAATGGTTTTCGAAACATTTTTGAAGAAATAAAAGTGATGTCGAAAAAAATTGGGTTAAAAATAGAAGGCTTGTTTTGACGGGAAATTCGAATTACGAAAATTGAAGGGAAATCGTTGTCTATGGCCAGTGCTAAGACTTGTAATTTTTTTTAAATATATTACAAACTATTTCTGGCCAGTATCATTAGCTGAAATATTGAATTTGTACAAAAATTGATTTGCACGGTTAGGTATATACAAAATGGCATAAATAAAGACTACCAGACGTAAAGGCACCATAATGACGTCACAAATTTTCCAGAGACAGCTTTAAATTCATTAAAATAGAAGATAATGTTGTCATTACTTAAGAGGCTTACGCATAGGGAAGCTTAAGAAAAACCAAGATTTCTACTTCGGTAGTGTGCAGGGTCTCAATTCCGCACGCTTTCTGAATTATAGATCTCGTACGGCGCCTTTTGAGAGATCGTAAAGGCGCCTGTAAAGTTGGAACCAGTACCGCATATATCAACCACATTAAATTTAATCTACTTCCTAAATACGTCAGAAGCAAAAGGTGAACCGAAATCTTTCTGGGTCTCCTCGGCAAGAGTAAAAAAGCATGTCTGTTTAGAAGACCACATATTTTGGCATAACTGGGAAAGTTAAGGCATGCAGGACTGTAATGGGCCAAATAAGGGTCCTCTGGGTCAAAATTTTAATATGTTAAAACCATTTTACTAACGAACGAATAATGAATGTCTGAATCAGTAATATTTACCTACCTATAAACTGTCTAACTGCAGGAAAAAGATCTCTTCTCAAAAGGAGCAGAAACAAGTATTGCTCATAATGCTTACACAGATTGCTCATTACATTGAGTCACTGCTTGATGTCGATTCTAGACCATAGTCCGTGTTTCCTCATCATGGTGGTATCCTACTTCCTATCCTATCCTGTCCTACTGATCCTATCCTTCCTACTAATATTATAAATGTGAAAGTTTGTGAGGATGGATGGATGGATGGATGTTTGTTACTCTTTCACGCAAAAACTACTGAACGGATTTAGATGGAATTTGGAAAATAGATAGTTTATACCCTGGATTAACATGTAGGATACTTTTTATCCCTGTAGTACGTTCCCGTGGGATAATTTCCGACCTCCACGCGGGCGAAGCCGCGGGCAAAAGCTAGTCTTACATAAAAATACTAATATTATAAATATGAAAGTTTGTGAGGATGGATGGATGGATGGATGGATGTTTGTTACTCTTTCACGCAAAAACTACAGAACGGATTTGGATGGAATTTGGAAAACAGATAGTTTATATCCTGGATTAACATGTAGGATACTTTTTATCCCTGTAGTACGTTCCCGTGAGATAATTTCAGAACTCCACGCGGGCGAAGCCGCGGGCAAAAGCTAGTCTTACATAAAAATACTAATATTATAAATGTGAAAGTTTGTGAGGATAGATGAATGGATGGATGTTTGTTACACTTTCACGCAAAAACTACTGAACGGATTTGGATGGAATTTGGAAAACAGATAGTTTATATCCTGGATTAACATGTAGGATACTTTTTATCCCTAGAGTACGTTCCCGTGGGATAATTTCCGACCTCCACGCGGGCGAAGCCGCGGGCAAAAGCTAGTCTTATATAAAAACAAAAAGATATCAATAATGCTTTTCATTTTATTTAGATTACGACTCTAAGATTTGTCCTTTTTAAGATACAAACGCGTAGATCTCGGGACTACCACGAAACAGATCCAATGAAATTGAGTTTTTGCATGGATGTTACCTACGCAAAAACTGAAGTTCCACATAATAATCTACACACAATAACAATATCAAAGACCACTGGTAATTCCAAAACTGCCGTTATATCAAAAAACCCAACATCAGAACTCCTTATGACCAATTCTCCACACGTAACACAAGGTAAGCGTAGGCCATTGCACTTGGATCACAATTATTTGCAAATACGCCGCTTGGATTCTAATCACGCGCGTCAAGTTTTTTTTACAATGGTGCACTCGACGTGGCTTATAATAAATATGTTATGTTAATTGTATTGTCAGTTGTCATTGTTGCGTAAGTCTGACGATCGTTCACCCGGGTTTGGCTGTGATTTGGGTCAAATGTGCATGTTCAAAGGAGGTGAATTTTCCGGTGGAGGATTTTTTATTTTTGGCCGAAATTTTTGTGGAAAGAAATGTGTGTCGATGGGTCCTTTGTTGGGAGATGCTTGCGTCTCAAGAAACTTTACTGTCAATGAACAGTGTTGTTGTTTGTCCGTGCTTAGTTTTTAATATTCCCTGTATTTCCTTCTTTGATATTATAGTGACCATTTTTTACCTACCCATATAAACGTCAAAATATTTATGACTGAAGTTTATTTAGACTTCAAATAAAAAATGAACTCCTTTCATTATAAACATACACACATAATATCCCGCCTGTAATCCCCGAAGGGTCAGGCAGAGGTGTACCTATAGTACACCCACATTTCGGCAGTTATTTTTAAGTCCTATGTAATAGGGTTCGAGCCTATTGCCATCAACCGAACACAAATGCAGACTCCGGGCTGCTACTGAGAAATTCCTGTTGGAAACACCCAATAACAATTTGCCCAAGCTGGGGATTGAACCCAGGACCTCTTGCTCAACAGTAGCATTTGCCATAGAGGCAATCATACTAAACCAAAGCCTAAAACTAAATTGTTTATACAGAACGGTTCCAGTCTGCAGCATAAACACTGTAAACCCAAACCAGGATCTGAACATCCCATAACTCCACAGCAGTCGAACCGTAGACCATAACGACGCGGCTACACGTCCCTACCCTCCCTATAAACCCGAACCCCCTATAATCCCGGGGTGAAATTACACAAAATTACTACCGACTTGCTACAATCCCGCTAAGACGCACCACTGTCTCAAATCCCGCAGATGACGTTTAACTGCAATCGTATGCAAATAGTTCCCGTGTTGTCCCGGGATATGGCGGGATTACAGGCTACCACGTCACTAATCCTCGGCTGCTAGTGTTGTCAGCAGCTTATCGTAAGATATGTAGTAGTGTTGTGTGTTGTAGACAAGTTATGATTACTGGCACCCAATTTGCGGTCTGTGGGTCCGTGATTTGCAATGGCCGGGGTTGGCCGGTCGCCCGCGTGTACGTCATGGCGTTGTGTTGGAAAAATTGATGGTAATCGATTGTTTGGATTATTACAAGTGAGTGTCATCTTTAGAGCATTATGTTTTGGAGTAAAATACGCTCTACATTGTCTAAATTTTGAATAGGTAGATTTATAATTATTATGTGTAAAGTCGAGTTTATAGTGAATTTTTAAAAGTTTCAAGGTCTACGTACGATTTTTTTTTAATGAAAAGTGGACTTTCAATTACTTGAGATGGAAACTAAATAAATAACTATTGCGTTACAAAGTTTTATAGTTAACAGTTGTATCAAAACAAAATCAGATGTTTTGTTTTCACATTACACTTTCAGAGCTTCAAAATTGAAAACTCAAAGGTAAATTTTTTGAATTAAACTTCACACCCAAAAAACATAATTTCACAGAAATACTGACTCAAAAAAACAAAAGCATATCACAACACGATCACTGTCACTGCTTATGCAAAGACAACATAACCTAACTCGGGAGCCATATTAAGTAGACAAACCCATTAATTCCTCAATACGGACGACCATGCTTCTACATGTACATTATGATTCCGTGCCATGTGCCGTACGATAGGAGAATAATAAAAGACCTCACAACTTAACGATAGGTTCTGGTTCTTCTAAATAAAGTTGGGATAGGTTATGATTTTAAACGGTTAAACTACGAACTGTCAAAATGGAAAATTCGTAAAATAATTTTCATGTCACGATTTAGTAGGTTTTTTTTTTGGAAAAACTACGGAAATCAAAAATTATTTTGAAAACGTAGTACAGGGCGACGGAAAATATTGTTGAAAAAAAGCCTCTGAATGAGTGGCATTGCTCTACTTAACACCGAATAAATGTGTATAGCTTTGTTATAGCATATGTCAATACGATATAGAATAGGCTTTTTCTTAAGTTTGTAAAAGGAAAACCACTTTAGAACGATAATAATCTATACCAGTCCAAAAGGAGAAACAAAAGGAATTATTAATAAGTAAGACTTCCACCAAAATAATGGAAAACAAACTAATGGACAGAAATCTTAGCCATTAGTTCAATTCTTGGCCATAAATAAAACTAAAATGTACTAAAACTATTAAAGTACACAAATTTACATGCCAACGATATATTAGTGACTTTAATACCCCTATTTATTGGGACATACAATGTACCAAATGTCTTTATACGTTATAAAATGTCAACTGACATTACCCGGTATTACCAGCGCTGAAAACATTCAAACAAAATCTCGAACTTTACTCATCAAACAATGCATGCGAAAGAAACTTCGACCATCTCTAAACGAGTAGGTACTACTGAAAAATCATTAGGGAACACTACCTACAGACGGTAAAAATAAAAAGTCATTTCTACACTTAAGTTTAAGTGGTCCAGCGTTTCAATAGGCGCCGCCGTCATTAGGAGAAAGGAGTAATTAAAAGTTCTATAAAAAATAGAGCGAGAGAACAAAAGTCCGCCCATTCACAATGAAACAAGGAAACTGGAAGGTGTAAACATTCCATAATCAAAAATCTTGTGCAACTGTTGAACTATAAACAAGATAGTGTTTGGCAAAGCTGCAAGGCGGGCCCGATTACACTGCGCCATCATTCCGTTGCTTCATTCAATATTTTTTTTACCGAACGCTGTAATTTCTTGGCTCGAACGCATCCGTTTACATGCCAAACAATAAATTTATTAGTCGAACGGAGGAGTGGCAACACTAAACTTACGTCACACATCGACACGTCACCGATTGCGTCACGTTTTTGACATTTTCGAATTTCGATTTTGGAGCGCGTCGCGTTCGATTCGCGTGGCGCGTGTTACATAAGACACGCGCCGTCAAGGTGACTCGCTCCAAGCTACTACTGAATCTATTTTAGTTTCAATTTCATAAATATCCCGTGACAGCTCATCTCTCCTCTCCCGCGTCTTTTGCCGCGCGGCCGGCGGCCATGTTCGATGTTCCGAAGCTTGCGTAATTATCAGGAGCGCTGCTGTCGCCGTACAGAAATACTCAGCTTGCGGCTCGTCTGTAACCGTTTGAACCCGCGTCCTTGCTAATTTTAAAGTCCTTTCTCAAAGTTTGGCGTTTATGAGGTAATAGAGGTGTGACGTCGAGCTGGCAGCATGCCGGGAGTACGGCGGACCGAGGAAAAATGATGAGACGACGGGCCGCGTGTGCGGTTATATTTAGCTGTCCCCGCGACGCACCTTGAGGGACAGACGGTCGCCGCTCGGAACCGACTCGCCACGGTCCAAAACACTAACATGCTAACGGGCGATAATGGACTATCGACCGGATAAACCTGGTGAAAACGGTTCGAAAACTAATCGTATATCAAACGTTACGCGTATAGAGCAGCAGATGCGCTAACCAAAATTGCCGGGCGGCCGGGTCTCCCATCAATATCGGGCGACCTAATTGAATATTATACAGCAATTTGTGATCGCGAAAATCTGGCTGGGAATATGCGGTGTCCATATATCGTGTGGTGTATGGTTGTTAATGTTTTCTATGGGCATGACACGGTGCAGTGTTGCAGAACTAAATTTAGTATGCCTGAGCCCCTGTTTTAGCTCGGCTTGGTGGCGTTTGCGCAACGTGGTGCGAGCGAGACGGCGCGGTCTATTATCGGAAAAATGAACGCAGCGGACGTCGGCTGTAGCAAGTCTTTGATTCCGGAGATCGGGATACAGATTCGGATTCTGATTGATACGTATTGCGGAATGTGTCGCTCATTAGACGATTTTAAGGGGAATTGAACGTAGAAGTGACGTTGAAAGATGTTTTCAGTCTGCTGTTTAGTGTACGTCACTAGTAAATAGGTGTAATATCAGTAAATATGTATGGCGTGCACATATTGCACGATAGTAGATAATGGCATATGGACTTGTAATAGCATAATGAAAACTAACTAGGCTCTTAATAACACACTCGAACCTAGTTCTTGGTCTAAAGCTTGCATAGAATCTTATGGAAATTTTCAGGAGATTATCATTGTCATGGTTTTATTTTTAATTAAAGTTTAATAAAGTACTTAGTATTTGGGTGACAAAACTGTTGCATACATTGCACCACTATTTAGTCATACTATAAGAAAATCTGGCAAAAGCTCTGACTAATTAGTAAGAACGTCAATCAAAAGACGAGTTTATTCACACGAATGAAATCAAAAAGTAATGCTGCCATTAACTTGCGCAGGCGACTTATACCTTATGCTGTATGAAACATTGAACTCAATTAACATATTTGTCATCCTAAAAAGGGACTAATGCCCAAATATTTATGATAAAAAATGGACGCCCTAATTCCCACTTTCTGGTACAAAAATCAACACAAAGTTATTGTCAACTATTGTGATTGGATGACTGAGATGACTCAATTATCACAAACCAATCACATCACTAGAAATGATTTTAATTTAAACACGTCCTTGATTTTCTTTACTTGAACCGCGAGAAAGTCATTTGAAACAAAATAGCATCTACAACACAAAAATTATTTGAACTTCGTTCTCTCTTATAATAAATTCTTCGTGTATTCTAAATTAGCTTCTGCCCGCGATTTCGTCCGCGTGTCATTTCTTGTTCTCTCGGCCCACCGCGTCGCATCGCATCGCCCGCTCGCACTATTATTTCGTATTCCCTCAGCGTTCTCTCTGACTTTTTTCCTTTTTGCTCGGCTCCTAAGGATCGTAGCGTGATCTTAAATAGCCTTCCTCAAGAATTGGGCTATCATAAAATCATTGGGTTATCATTGGGCAAAATAATTTTTCAAATCTGACTGGTAGTTCAAGAGCCTAGCGCGTTCAAACAAACTCTTCAGCTTTATTATTAGTTTAAATATCTACATGACAAATATCTATCCAAAATAATAATCTACATGACAAAGCCTCGTGCATCGTCAGCACAGAATCGTCAGTAATATGCAGTTTTAATGCAATTTCACGACAGACTGGCGCAGCCAATTTCGGAAATCCTAACGCTAATCCTAATTGCATTTTTCCTAAATTGTCTCAAAGACTATCCCCTTATTTTATAAAATTACATTTTAGTCCATTTTGTAACCATCCCATTCCCATCCAATAAATATGATATTTTGTTAAGATGTTTGTATGTTTGTTACTATATCAAACATCAAAGATACGGAAAAAAAATGCATACAGCTAAACTTAACTATCTCTAGATTAAAAACAAAGAATAGAATATAATAGAATACTCTTTATTATGTACACCATAAAAATTACAGAGATAAATGTATACATTTTACACAGGGTGACACAATGGGCGGTCTTATCGCTAAAAGCGATCGAAAGAAATGTTTTGTCTGGGTAATTAGTTTAGTTTCCCGATAATGCGAGAAAAACCGCGGGCAACAGCCAGTTTAATATAAAACACGATAAGAGACACATAACATGAACAGAAAAACTGAAAAAATTACTGAAAAGCAAAGTGGTAAAAATTGCGTTTGTTGTCAATCAGAAGATCTTTTCTTAAATCATAGTAGCGTACTCTACTGGAACTGAAATAGCGTAAACACTATTAACGATAGACGCGCAAAGAAGCTTTTCTACGTTTTGTTCTTTCAGCATAAAGCGCTGCATCCTGAAAAGACTAATTTCTTTGTGGTGTGCGGCTAAGCGGCTTTCTTAGAGCTGTCTGGTGAAAGGAACGACACGACAGCGTGAGCATTCTGGCTATTGTATTATTACAGTTTATCAGTGGCAAAAAGTATAATGTTGATCATTCGAGTGCTTTCCGCTTGTTTTTGCTGAAAATGTCACTAATGTCTGCTTGCTAAATGTTTAAAATTAAATAGCTATTCCTATATGTTATACATGCTCACAAAAATTGAAAATTTATCCTCTGCCATGACACCCATTTTTTTGGGTGGGAAATTATCAAATGACCTCTCCCGCTCTGGGCGGAGCGGAAGGGCGTGTCAGACTCTTACTAACTAAAACCCAACCGTGTTCCTTCAGTTGCCGGTGCGCCAGGGGCACGGTAACTCTTTCGAACAATCCGCGACCCCGGCAGGCATCGGCCCTATCGGACCCCGTCAATGATGCTGACATCTCTTTGAGGCGCGCGTGGTACACGACGCGCCGTGTCATGACAGCCTACCATGCATATGTTGTATCCACCAGTGTGGTTATGTGGTTTATGCCCAGTTATGGCACTCTTGATGTCTAAATAGAGTTACCATTTAATTATGTTACTTACTAAATAAAGCATTTATATTAAAGTTTATCTTTAAAAAGAAACAGTTACTTAAAAAGTAATGAATGAGGATTGTTGGAAAGAGAGTGAGAGGAAGATTAAAGAAAAGATGGATTGATTTTATGAGGGATAAAATTAATGAAAATGTATTGAATTATAGCGTAATGGTTGACAGGGGAAAATGGAAGAGAAATAATTGCGTTTATTCAAATTTTTCTTTTTTTCTTTCGATTCCTTTGTTATGATTTCTTTAATTTTTTCTTTCTTAATTTATTCTTAGGTTTTGATTTAGTTTTTTTTTGTTTTGAAGCAACACCAATTTTTTTTAACTGTATATTTGTTTTTCAAATAATTGTTTTAATGGTAAACCCCTATATTTTTGCCCAAGATACAGGCTTGCCTAGTTTGGGGCCAATGTAAAACCTTCCAAATCTTTTTGGAAATACACTTAGTATTTTTTTTTATTTTTTTATTTGTCTGACCCAACTTACATGGCACAAAGGCAAGAAGAAGATTAGAGAAAATACAGTACAACTGAACCAGAAATAAAGCAGCTTCCTATACTGGTACATCGAATGATCTTGCGCTTGTAATACCATGTCATCTGCACGTTATCACCACGGTTGGCAAGCGTGATCGCAGTACATAACAAATAGATGTATCTAGATAATGTTGGTGATTCATCGGAAATTCATGAAACGAAATTATCGAGAGAAAACTGCATTCAAAACGGCTACGGGAAACTGTATCGAACTGGCGAGAGCTGATGAGCGCGATCTATTAACATGAGCCGGTCCCCATTATAAAAATATTTAAAAACGAACATTATACAAAATTACCGCCTCATTGGTTCTAGTTTTCGCAAGCACGATTGCTAAACGTGGGTCCGGAGTTTGGTCCCCGTGTTGAACAAAGTGTTAAGAAGTTTTTCTCCAATAGTACTATTTATGCCCAGTTATGGCAATGGACTCAGTTGGCTCATTGGACTTATGTATGACTGGCATAATGCAAGTGTACGAACCCCTTTGCGAAATACAGGCGTGAATATACCAGAGACTAAAAGAAAAATCAAGCCTCCTTTGAGTAAAATTCGCTATTTAAATAAGGAATCAATAAAAAGGTCGAAAACTTAAAAAGGAAACGTTAAAGTTTCAGGAACACCCGTTTTTCCACGTGAACGGACCGGTATCGGTATCAGGGATCGAATCTCAACAGCAGTCGATACCAGACCGATACATATCTCGCTGAAATACTGAAATATACCCGTATCTATTTCACTGAAGCTATTGTTGTCAGCTACAGGTTTGAGAGTTTCTGAAGTTAAAAGGAGAAAACGAATTTTGAAAAACTTTCATTGAAATTGTACCTTTACAGGTAAAACTTTCTCATAAATATTTTTTAATTATTTTATTGTCAGTTTTGAATATGGCTTCGAACAAATAGAACAGGAAGAAAATTGTTTAATCAATGTTCAACTATTTAAATGCATTCTCAATAAAAAAAAATCCTCAATCATTATTAGGCTCGCCCCTATTACATGGGTCTTAAATATAACTGGTGAAGTCTGGGTGTACTTTAGGTGCACCTCTGCCCAACTCTTCAAGAATACAGGCGTGATGTTATATTATGTGATTATGGTTTTAAGTGGGCGAAGCTAAAAAAGCAATTTCAAATAAAAAAATAATCATCCAAATCGGTTCACCTAAAAAAAGTCTAATTAAGAACCTCCTTCTTTTTTTGAAGTCGGTTAAAAAGAAGGTGAGATTATAGATCAGCGGGGTGATTGCGGAACAGATTATCAGTAGCAATGGCTTTCATTTTGAAAATTAAACAACATTCATTGCGTTATTTACGTTCTTGAGCAGACAAATTTTGCTATGAAGCAATGGATTAGCAATATCCTTCAAAATGATTCAGATTGTGACTGAAAGTGTGTTACGCAAAGATGCAGCTGTCTCCAACCAAATGACTAACAGCAAATAAATATCTTATTCCACTAAAAAGCTATAGTTACTTAATTAAATCCTACCCAATTACGTAAAATATTCCGTAGAAAGGAAGCAATATTTCATAACGCCTGTTAGACGTTGGGACTAGCAGTGTCAAGGGCGGAATATGCCAGTTGGCAGAGACTGGCAGGCCACGTGTGTGAGGTGAGGCGGCCATCTTGTGACGTCAACACTCAGCAGGTGAGACCGTTCTCACTGAATGTTTTACGACAGATTCTTTGGAAAATGAGGTTGAAACAAATGAATGATATTTAATTTGTTTTCTTTTCTTTTTTTGATCATTTTTGGGCTCGAAAAGGCTGGTGTTACTAAGGGGTTTGTTAATTTAAAATAAATCACTCATCTTATAATTATTCTGTTCCTATTCCACTTATTTATTTGGAGTCGGCTCAGCATATTGTATTTTTTCTTCCATACATCTCTATCAGCAGTCATTTCAGTATTTACAGCCTTTTTAGCCAAAACATCTTTCACACAATACATCCAACGTAAATATACTTAAACGCATAACAGGCACTTGAGTATACGTATTTGCAAAAACAGTCAAGAAATACTTTTGGTATTTTTTTACTAACTATTTAGGAACGACAAAATAATAATAGACCCTACCAATTTTTTATTTTATGTTTTATAATTTTTATATTATTCATGTTATGCTGCATAACATTCTAAAACTAATCTTCAGGTATTCAATATCCTTCCTATTGGTAATCTGGAAATATTAACTTGTTCATGCTACGAAAATCATTAACTGCTACGCCGTAGTCAAGTCAAAAAAGCCTCAGAACCTACCTCTACGAGCGTAACAAAACATTATTTTATTAATATGATCTGAATTACTATGGCTAGGATAGCCACTAAACACCCTTAGGAATAAAACAGGAAAATATTCTTGTCCAATTTGTTAATAAAGGGTGGAGCTGTGATAAGCTTTTCCGTACTCAAAGGGTGAAAACGGGAATCTTTTACTAAGCCTACGCCGTGTGCCTGTCTGCCAAATAGATTAATAGTATCCGTAATACGTAGTCTATTGAATTGCTTACAAAATACTACTACTTACTGAAATCAAATTAAATGATGTTCATTTCTGTGAGTAGATATTTTAAGACACTTTTACACGTAAATTTTTGGTAAATATTTTGACTAGATGGCGCCGGCAGTTCCTAGCTGACTGATCCCTGAGAAGAAATGCCTAAACAAACTCAGAGGTCATGGTTTATTTTAAAGTCCAATCATTATATTATCAACATTGTATGTGAGTTTAACAATGCAGGGCCATGTCTGGAAGGGCATTTCGAAGAAAGAGCCATTGCAGCTTTGAGTTGACCTATCCCGAAACACTGCATACTATAGCCCCTATCATCACAAATAATAAAAGTAAATTGTACAATGTTTGATAGTACAGAACTTGTACCACGCTACGCAGACCGAATAGAAAATGTCTGGGTTAAACTCAAACTCAAAGCATTTATATCAAATAAACCAATTACAGGCACTTTTGAATTGTCAAGGGGTCGGTCAGTTAGAAAGATGAAGCTAGTTGCCCATTCCAAAGCGTAGTAGGTACCTACGGAGAAGAACTGGCAAGAAACTCCATGGACACTCTTTTAAATCAAAATATGGTTACAAAATATTGGTTACATCATTCATGTTGAAATTACGCATGTGAGAACGATGCAGAACGTTAAAAGCGTCCGTAATAAAAAGACAAAAACAATTCCAATATTAAATTAAAATAAGCCGTGGCAGCCAAGAGATGACAAGTAATCTCAAAAAAAAAAGGAAGTCATCAATTAGACCTTCTTAATTAGTAAGACGACCTCGTAAGGCAGAGGTTACACAACATGCCCTGCACAGACGTTGTGAAACTAGGACAGTATATAGACACCTTAAAATAACCCATGATTAGAGGGGACATGAATCTAGCTTTTTAAGAGTTTACTACTCGTACTTTTGAGAAAGACAAGATTAAAATCTTAAAACAGACTTTTAAGTAAGAACTTTATAAGATATTTTTGTAATCATCCTTTGATTCGTCCAAAAATGGCGCCGGAAAATAAGATTAAGAATACTAACTCTGAAAGAATAGTGAAAAACGAAAATAAACCAAATTCACTGAATTCGCGTCATGTACAATTGTAGATACGTACAAAAAAACACATTTTGCGATAAATGATAAATGATAAATGATTTTATTTCTGTAAGTAGGTTTGTACAAACACTTTTACACGTCAATCATATTTTAAAACTAGATGAGGTCGGCGTTTCCTATCTGACTACTCTGAGAAGAAAGGCCGAAACAAACTCAGAGGTCACAGTCTCTTTTAAAGTCCAGACATAATCTTGGTCAGATCATGTGAAGACCGTGTAGATTTGAGTCTGAAATGGTAATTTTGAGGAAAAAATACCACACAGAATGAGTGGACCTGTCCAGTCAGTGCACGCATTTGTCAGTAATCGTGCAGCTCAACTCAAAACTTAAGGAGCTCAACGATTCGACGAACAATACCAAAGAAAGGACATTTGGGTAGGCCGCATTAATTACTCAAACTGCCAGACTTTGATTAAAACTAATCAAGAAAGAAAAAAAAAAAAAAAAAAAAAAAAAAAAAAAAAACCATAATCTACATAGTCTTCACATTCACAATAATTAAAATAATATACTATTTTACAAAGTAAATATTCATGTCAATATATTTATAAAAATTCATCAATGTCAACAGGTATAAAAAAATCCTGAAATAATCTTGGTCAGATCATTTGAGGACCATGTAAGATTGGTGTCTGAAATGGTCTTTTAAGGAAAGAACCATACAGATTTGAGTGGACCTGTCCAGTCAGTGCACGCATTTGTCAGTAATCGGGAAGCTCAACTCAGAACTTAAGGAGCTCAACCATTAGACGAACAATACCAAAGAAAGGACATTTGGGTAGGCCGCATAAAGCACTCAAACTGCCAGATCATCATTGAAACTACCTGAGAAAGTGAAAAAAAAAAAAAAAAAAAAAAAAAAAACTGACGCACATAGTCCTCACATTCACAATAATTTGATAATAAAGTTATACTTCAGAAAGTAAATTGTCATGTCAAAGTTTATGTAAAATACAAATTAAAAAAATAGCAAAAATAAAAATAACAAAAAAAAACATTCAGTATGCAAAAAATTGGAGCAACTCAATCCCAAGCCTTTTTGTCCTCAATATAATCTTTAACGGTATAAAAGGCTTTCTGGCACAACTTACGTTTAATGAATGATTTGAATTTATTAAGGCTTAGATCTTGAACGTGGCTTGGAAGTTTATTATAAAAGCGTATACATTGACATCTGAATGAGCCACCTATTTTCTTGAGCCTTGTTGTAGGTACAACAAATTTGTGTTTGTTCCTAGTATTTATACTATGGATATCACTGTATTTTTTAAACAATTTTATATTTTTATGGGCATATAAAAGATTTTCAAAAATATATTGAGAAGGCACAGTCATTACATTAATCTCCTTAAATTTGTCTCTGAGAGATTGTCTCGGACTTAATTTATAAATTGATCGAACAGCTCTTTTCTGCAAAACAAAGATAGTCTGAATGTCGGCGGCATTTCCCCACAACAGAATACCGTACGACATAACACTATGAAAATAGCTAAAGTACACTAAACGGGCTGTCTCTATGTCGGTTAAATTACGAATTTTTCTAACAGCGTATGCTGCGGAGCTTAGCTTTTTTGACAATTTATCTATATGTGGGCCCCACTGAAGCTTAGCATCCAAGGTTAAGCCCAAGAATACTGTGCTATCTTCAAGATTCAATTCTTCGCCCTTCATCAATACATTAGTTTTCACCTGTCTAACGTGAGGTAGCGTAAACTTAATGCATTTGGTTTTTTTTTCGTTAAGAAGTAAATTATTGACATTGAACCAGTTAACTACTTTTGAGATCGCGATATTTACATCGTCAGTAACCAGCTGCTGACGTTTAAGTTTAAACAAAAGTGAAGTGTCATCCGCAAATAACACTATATCGTGATTATCCTTTATGAGGTAAGGCAAGTCATTAATATAAATAAGAAACAAGAAAGGACCAAGAATTGAGCCTTGCGGGACTCCCATTGTTACTATAGATCCGGGAGATCTTTCTCCATTTACGTCAACGCTCTGAATCCTATTACTCAAATATGAAATAAGAAGATCCAGAGCGGTGTTCCGGATCCCGTAGTGGCGGAGTTTCCTGATTAACGTTTCATGAAGAACGCAATCGAATGCCTTGGACAAGTCACAAAAGATGCCCAAGGCATCGCATTTATCTTCCCATGCTTTATAAATATGTCCTAAAAGTTCAACACCGGCATCAGTAGTCGAACGACCCCTTGTAAAACCAAACTGTTTGGTATGTAATAATTTATGTTTATTAAAAAATCTTTGCAATTGGTTTAAAATTAATTTTTCAAATATTTTACTAAAGGTAGGTAGTACTGAAATAGGTCTATAGTTTGTGGGGTCTGTAGTACTACCTGATTTAAACAAAGGTATTATTTTACTTTTTTTCATAAGGTCAGGAAACTCCCCACAGTCGATACAATCATTAAAGATAAGAGCTAAAATAGGTGCTACAATGTCAATAACAGACTTAGCAACTTCTACAGAATTACCCCACAGGTCTGCAGTCTTTTTTACATTTAAAGTGTGAAAGGTCTTAATTATATCTCTACAAGTAATATGTTCAAAATGAAATTCCGAATCGCAAACATTAACATTTTCTTTAAGCAAAGACTCAGCAACAGAAGGTGATGAGTTTAGGGATTTAGTAGTTGAAATGGGAATATCCGAAAAGAAATTTTCAAAGGCCGCGGCGACTTGTGAGTCTGATTTTATTATATTGTCATTAATGGACAGGCTGAAGTCAGTATTTCGGCTCCTAGATCTTCCCGTTTCACTATTAATAATATTCCAAGTCGTTTTAATTACATTACTACTGTTTTTAATCTTCGAACTCAAATAACGCGACTTGGCCATACAACAAACGAGAAAAATACTACGAAATTAACTAGTGATCACAGTTTTCTTGTTAATTGCTTAGTGATAGTAAATACTACACTCAACATACTTAATTACTAATCACTAGTAACTTCTATGGTACAGTCAACAACAGAGGTTGGTATTCAGGTTACTACTGATCATTTTTAACCCCCGACGCAAAAAGAGGGGTGGTATAAATTTGACAGCTATGTGTGTGTGTGTGTGTGTATGTCTGTGGCACTGTGGCTCGTAAACGGGTGAATCGATTTAGATGCGGTTTTTTATATTTGAAAGCAGGTTTTCTAGCGGTAGTTCTTAGACATGTTTTATCAAAATCGGTTCAGCTGTTTCAAGGCCATCAGCTCTTTTTTGTGTCGGGATTTTTTAATTTTATTCTTTATTGTGTGCTTCGGTTCTTAAATCAGGAGTGTATTTTACTGAGAAAGGTTTTAGGTACGCATGCTTAAATGCTATAATATTAAATATTGCCTGCAAAGTGGAAATAAATATTTACTTTTGAACACAATATAATTATGCGTTTATTGGCCCCTCTCACAAGATGGATTGATGACTTAGTGAAGGTCAAGGGAACCCACTGGATACGGGTAGAAAGAAAGAAAAAAAAAGGTTTATTTGCCACAGAAACACGTGCACATAAAAAAGAAATAAGTAAGTTACATAATCAGCCTATAATGTTCCCACTGCTGGGACACAGGCCTCCTCTCGGTGAAAGGGAGTGGGCCATAATCGACCACGCAGGCCCAGTGCGAGTTGGTAATGTTACATATCTTCGAACTTTTCGTTCTAGGACATGCCGGTTTCCTCACAATGTTTTCCTTCACCGTTTTGAGAGCATTGGTGAAGAAATAATTTCCACAAAGTAAAGCGCCTGTCTGGGCTCGAACCTACGACTTTACAACTCGAAAGTCGCAATAAGTATGTTAATTCGAATAAAAAAACAAAACAGATCTATAACCATGAGCACACAACAGAAATAGTCGGCAGCTGCACTATAAGTGACTGTGACAAGAAGGCTTCCACGCAGCATGCTGTGCTTATGGGGCACCCACAGCACAGCGCTGATTTTCAGTGGTCACCCGGAAACCTGGTAGCGCACGATCTTTTAACCTAAGTGCAGGCTTTGGGACCTCTTACTTCTAGCAGTGAGTCTTTTGCCAGAGATGATGATGATGATGATAAACACATTTTACGAGATTCTTTAACCATACACTATTTTATCTATACATACGAGTATTTTTAATCAACTTCAAAAAAGAAGGAGGTTCTCAATTCGACTGTATTTTTTTTTTAATGGTTGTTAGCTCAGAACTTTTTTCTAGGTGAACCGATTTTGATGATTCTTTTTTATTTGAAAGCTGATGCTTCTCATGTAGTGGTGATGGTGGTGTTGTCATATAAATTTTATCAAGATCTTACCAGTGCTTTTTGGATTTTCCTTAATAATGCGTATTTTTTCCACCAAGCTTATGTATATAGATGATGTGTTAATAACTTCCTGTCACTGTTATTTACATATCAAGTTGTGGTATACGAATTTGTGTGGGGTAGGTACCACAACCAAAAAATTAAAAAATTAAAACTTTTTTGCAAAAAAAAGACTTCCAAAAAAAACACAAAAAAAAAGTGAAAAATAACTTTAATTTTGGAAGTAGGTGTCTTTGGTTTTTGTATTTTCGTTTTTTGCCACCGACTTCCGAAATTAAAGTTATTTCTCACTTTTTTTTGGAACCCGGTTGTTTTATTACAAATATTTTTTATGGTTTATATCTACACATGAATGCATATTGAGCCTACGGTTTATACTAGGTGTATTAGGATAAAGACCCAAGGGGGTATGATTCATGGTATTCAAGCCGTTATAACGTGTATTTGAGAAGGTCCTGTTGACCTATATAAACCAAAAATACTATCTTGTCTATCAAATAATCTCCTTTGTCGACTGTACTCGAAGTAAACACGTTAAGTAAATACATGCACGTTCCGCATAGTCGTGACGTTGGTTGCAGCACGGAGCACCACGTGTGTTGGTGGCACATTTTGATAGAGTATCTTCAAGGAGGTTACCGTTATAGGGTAGGCAGCCGCCGACGGTATAAAATGTAAGTCACGCATAGAAAATGGTACTTAAGATCACGTATTTTTCCTATGGAAGTAGAATGAAACTACAGTACGTCTAAGTAATTTAGTTTAAGATCAATAAAACTATAGAGATTTCTTCTGAAATTAAAAATAATACAGGCTGGCAGGGACATCGCACAGCAAACTGTAACCAGAATTTCAGCATATGTTTCTAAACCCCCTAGCGTAGATATAATTAGTCGGTTATTAAAAAAAATTACTGCTGTTTCATAGAAAAGTGCAAAAAATATTTCCTGTGCCATACATTTTGACCGCGTAGGTAAAAATGTATGGAATAGCAATATTTTTTTCAACAAATGACGAAAAATTTCAACACAGGGAGTTCCGAATCATGTGCTGAACCATGGTCCTGACTCCCTGTATATTAAGTTTGGCAAATTCGTACCGAATCATTTGTACTTGTTTAATCATTTTCGATCGAACAAATATGATATAATCTTAAAATTATAAGGCTATGCACATTGCAAGAAACTTACTGTTTTCATAAAAACCGACATCTACAGCTCACGATACAGAAATTTTATTAATTTGAAAATTATTGTACTATTATTTCGTTGAGCTCCTTAAGTCCTGACTTCCTGAGTTGAGCTGCACGATTACTGACAAATGCGTGCACTGCCTGGACAGTTCCACTCAATCTGTGTGGTTCTTTCCTCAAAAGACCATTTCAAAAACCAATCTACATGATCTTCACATGATCTGACCAAGATTACGTCCGTACTTTAAAACAGACTGTGTCCTCTGAGTTTATTTCAGTCTTTCTTCTCAGAGTAGTCATATAGAAAACACCAACCTCATCTAGTTTAAAAATTATGATTGACGTGTAAAAGTATTTGTACAAACCTACTTACAGAAATAAAATCATTTATCATTATCATTGTCCCACCCACACCTTAGAACTGTAGCCGTACTATGACGTGCTAATACCATCATGGTTCCATTGCGAAAAAGGGATAAAGCTATCGGTCATATATAGCTCCGTCTCTCTTTCACGCTGGGACAATGATGGCTTTAACACGTCATTGTAAGGCCCCCGATAAGTTAATGCAAAGGGTTTATCATGAATCTCCTGTTACTAAATGGAGCTTTTTCGTCAATCTCTGGTAGCCAAAAAATCTTAGCTCTCACAACAATAATTCTGACATGCAAGTCAAAACGAAATCAACATACTTTTTCACCCAAGGTCGCACCCCAAGGGTCCGTTGGCACAGCAGCCACAGTTGGCAGCAGCCCCACACTATCTGCTCACCAAACTGTTATGTCTAACCATTCCAACTTAACTTGGATTGCCATTTCTGAATTTTCTAGCACTTTTTAACACGAATTAAGTTTTAAAACTAAAGATGACATCATTTTTGGGAGCGATTTTGCTAAATAGCGTTGGTCTTTAAAATGTTATGTTTTAATAGCAGTTTCTATATATATGTATGTGTCTAGATATGTATAGAAACTGTAAGCAATGGAATTGTTATCTTTTTATATCTCGCAGAACTAAAAAGAGTTGGAGTCAATTCGATGGTCTACGGAAGCTCTACTTTTCATTTCTTTCTTGTTTTACGTACAAATCAAAGTTTTCAATTGTTTTAGTTTAGTCATTATCATAGAAACACTAAAAACACCATGGACCTTAGTACAAGCTATATGAATATAATAAAAAAAAACAAAAGCAACACAACTACAAAAAATATGAAGGTGTCCAAGTAAATGTATCGATGATGACTTCTGCAAATTCTGCTTGGAATTTCAAAATTCATTGAATAATTAATCTTGAAAATCAAGCATTATTAAATCTTCCAACGCGCAAAAAGCTCGTGAGATGACCAAATAGCTACCACCACTGTATGAGAAAAGGCCTTTCAAGGATAATGTGCTGATAAAGTCATACCAACCTAACGCCAACACAAAGTGGATTATACCAACCGCACGACACAAAATCTTATAGAAAATAATAACCTTCGGCGTTTCCCGCATGTTTTCCCTTCCCATGATTTACAGCATCAATATAAGATTCCAGAGTTATCTAGTAAATAAGACGTAGGGCGCATACTGATGTCAAAACAAGTTATGCCATAAATTGTGGAAAACCAGCAAAGTATTTCACGGAACTTGGGACGGTAGTGTTAATTGGGGCTTAAGAAGTAACTAAGTATTTGGTGGTGACAGAAGAATTTTTAATGTTTTATGCAGTGTACATTTGTAGTTACAGATACAGACATTTTTAGATCTTTGATAGTCGTTATGGGTAGTCTGAAGCCTGAAAGTCTGACAACCAGTCTTATCAAGGGCTATCGTATTACCACAGTCACACACACCCATGTCACAACACTTTTAATTTATTAGAACGGACACACACTTCCCTATTCTTTTTATTATTCTAGCGTATGGCATTCGTGGGTTGCAGCGGAAAATCAGCGTCAGGTGGTACACCTTGTGTTGTCATCTGACATTATGCTGAGCTGATGCCCCATTGGCATTATAATCATTGTTCCGTATTTTTTAGTTTTAAGGTGTATTTTAGTTGCCGCAATGCCAATAAACGCATTTTTCTTTCTTTTTCTTTCAGTAACTGGGTTGTGGAGGTCAGATAAGCAGTCGCTCCATATAAAATACTGGTATTCAGCTGTATCTGGTTGGACTGGAAGCTGACCCCAACATAGTTAGAAAAGGCTAAGTAGATGGTGATGATTCGTAGTTATAGGCACTAAACTTTAGGCATGTAACAGTGCCACAGCACGGCAAAAAAAGAATTTTTGAACGGAGAAGAAACGTCTCCCTACGAAGTTGAACTCATATGGATTTTATTACAGAATATGATGCCTATATTCCCGAAGGGGAAAGCAGAAGTTCTCATTCTCGTTTCGTCAATTACCTATGTTTTAGCCATAAGTAATAGTGACATAACCTGTATCCATTAACTCGAAATTTTGAATCGAGATTATCTGCATGTGTCAACCTTATGTTGACTGGCTGGTAATATATTATCGATGGTTACTCTCGAACAGTCGAGCAAGTTTGAAATAAGCTTTGGAAGGAAAAGTGATGGTAGTTTAGAGAAGTAGATAGGCAGGGCTAGGGCCTGCCGGTGCATTAGGAAAATTCCTTGATAAAACATAATAATCTAGTTAAACATTAAATATAGTTTCCTTTCTCTTACGCCCCCGCTTTCATATATTGAGAAAGGTATATCAGTACCGCCCCCTAGTGGGCGCTGGAGCTTTTCGTGGAGGCGGTAGGTAGAGAGAGAGAGAATTAAGTATATTATTTGTTTTTTTTATGGTGTACATAATAAATAGTATTCTATTCTATTCTATTAATTTTTAATTTGTGATTATTAATAGATAATAGACAGACACATAATTTTTTTATAATTAACTATTATATAAAGGGGCGGTAGGTAGTCCATAAAAGGTTGGGAACTTATCTAGAATATTGCCTTAAGCTACGGCATCCTAGAAAAGGGTTCCGTCATATCATAAGGCCGTCATAAAAATCTATCATCTGTATTTGACGTGAAGGCGTGACTGACCGATTCTTTGACAATTCAAAACTGCCTGTAAATGGTTTAATTGAAATAAATGCTTTGAGTTTGAGTTTGAAAGTTTGAAAAACGCTTTATATTTGAACAGCCGTTATTGTGTGACTGTTGTCCGTTTTCTTATAAAATCAAAGTTTTAGTCACACGCATATAAAATGGCCCTCAAAGACGTCCGACACAAAAATTCTTTTTACCATAATATTCCCATTACAATATCACAAACAATTAACCAAATGAAACACATAAAAAGGTTGTATCAAAGATTTACGACCTCCATACATAGAAATTATAAGTAAATCCTCTTTGTCTATGGTTATTTATTTCTTCCTTATTTTTTATTGTTGCTTCCAGAGATACACACAAGACTGTAATAAACTTTATTTCTGTTTGTTCTTTCTCGTATGTTTTTATGTATTTTTTTGTGTATGAGACTGAACTTGAAATGGCCAGAGAAAGCTAGCTTTTGTTATTATGTTTATCAAATAACTTTTCAGAATCAATACTTTAGTAGGTAGACCATTCTTTTAGTGCTCAACGGTACAAATATCTAGTTCAGGGGTACAAGTCAATGGTACAAAAAATAAGCCCTAACATTAAATGCTTTAATTATAGCTCGATTCCGATCTTGATGTTCAGAAGCCTTAAGCTTTGGCATAGACCTGCTAAAAATCGATTTGGCTACACTACCGGGACGTTTTTCTTCGCGTATTCCATTATTGTATGACATTTAGTACTTCAAATAAAGCGTAAACTAGCACCATAATTGCGTAACGCACTATCTATCACAATCTGAATCATTTTGAGGCGTATTGCTAATCCATTGCTTCATATGTTCGAAAAATTTGTCTCCTCAACATCGTAAATAACGCAATGAATGTTGTTGAACTGTCAAAATGAAAACCATTCCTACTGTTAGTGTATTACGCAATTACCCCGCAGGCTAATAACCTTAAACCGCTATTAAAATACCTGGTTTTATCTTTTAGAACACTTATTATGAACCTGAAACGAAATTATTATGAAAGAAAGAACTTTAATGAACCTTACAGACTTATTGCCATAGAGAAAAATAGAATGAAACCTTCAAGAGGCTCGAGCTTCAAAATCTGTAGTAAGTTCAGCTGAAAATCGAACTCTTAGAAATAATGTTACAGAGTTTACAGCGCTGAAAAAATAAGAATCGTAATATTTTAACATTCAACGACTAAACATTATTTCAGTTTATTTATAGATGGCAAAAAATCCGCTGTTTTATTGAACGAGCTTCCTACTGTCGCTAAAGATATTAACCCATTTAAATATTCCGATGTTAATCTCCACAGTAAAAAACATTTTTAAATTAGATTCTTTAAACCTGTTAAAATTCCGATATTCTATAAAAGAAACACGGTTATAATATATAAATATAGACATCAAGAGTCAAAATACAGACGAGTTTACATACAGGCATTATACATAGGTTACCTGTGCGCTGCATTCGAAATAAAAAAACATCAATATACAAATCCAATTCACTAATGGATTCCTTTGCTTGGAGTAGAGAAATTAAAAAAGAAATTAAAAAAAATAACAGGTTCGTGCAACACATTCTCGCTTTTAGGGTAGTGCATTCGGGAATCATGCACATATACAGAATTATCGACTAAACACGTTGGCCAGGGAAATAAATTACTTTCATAAAAACGTGAGCTTTAAATCCAATCATAGTTAAGAAGGATTTTCATAAATGGGATTTCAGTACACGGTTATGACCGACTTTTTAGATGTTTTTCTTTATTTTTATTTTCCTGGTCATTTTGTAAATGAACATTATGTTACATTGTTTTCACTGTCTCATATTATTTTAAAACAAGATTTAACAAGAGCATTTTCTGCTGGCAAACATCAAAAATATTTATCGATGAGAAAATTCATAAAATCAATGTAACAATCCAATTACAAACAAAAATATACATATTGTGGTGCGTGAATCATTATGATTGACAATGACAGAAATAGAACCATGATTTTCTACTAATTTTGAGTCACATTTCAAGGAATTTTGTCATAATTTTAGTGTTACTCAGAAAATAAGGCTGGCAACAAATAAGAAAAAATCCAAAAGGACATAAAGTTTCACGCACCCCAAAGGAGACAGAAAAAAAAGTTCAAACTAACAATTATTAGGGATACATTAAAATATCAACATTAACAGTTAGTGAAAAACATTCATACATCGAGTGGCAAAAAGGGTGATAGAAGAAATAATAGGGGGATACATCGAGAAACACCGATGCGACGCGATCCGCTCAACGCAAGCCGGCCGGGTACCTTGGGCGCCATTTTTTTATAATATTCCATTTTTAAAACATTGAAAATCTTATTTTTACGACCGTGATTGAGTTCTTCATTATCTATTCCCTGTTTTTTTTTTTATACCTTTGTATGTATCTGTTCAAAAATCTGTCGATGTGAGTATCTAAAAATATTAATTTGAAAAAAGATTATCCTGTTAATCATTGACTACTGACAATAATAAGAAAACATTTGTAGACTTCTCAATAAGTAGATAATTTTTGAACAGATTATATTTGATCCAATTATTTATCTTCTGTCTTTTACACTAAAAATCATGTAGTCCGGAGGATTTTTGTATTAAGTTTAGGTTTATTCACTATTAGAAGTTATTTTTGCTGGTCTTCTTCCTCTATATCGCAATACTTATCGCTTTTGTTCTTTAATTGTTTGTTGATTTGCAGAATTACAACGCTCTTCCCGTTTCCGAACCATAAAATCAGCGAGAACATCATAAAATTCTTATTTATCTCCATCAATAGTGCGTACTCCATAAGGCTCATTGATTTCTCTATTTTACTAGTTTTCTTTTATTGATTAAATCGTAACTAAGTATTTCACATCTTTATTTAATTTAATTTGAGACCAAGTTTATTATTTAACCTCTCCCAATTCAATTCAATTTCATCATAACTTTTAAACCTTTTTGTTACAGATATTTTTATTGTAAAACTGCACGATTTAACTTTTAATCAAATGCTTCGTATTCCACAAGTGAAATGTACAAAATTAAATTAGAATTTCAAGTTGTGTCGAGTTCTGGTCGGTTTATCTCTGCTGAATAAGCGCTGGATGCCGGCGCTCGAGTAACTTGGGAGCCTGTTACCTTCCCAACCTCGTTTATATTATCGTGTGTACGAATTTTATGTACTATATGCTGCTCTAAATTGTTATTCGATAATGTATTTTGAATGTTACTTTTAGTACCTACCTATGAAAAAGTTTTGATAACTTATAGTGCAGAAAAGTCGTTTATTCAAACTATAATTATTTAAATATTTAACTGTCAATTGTAATTTTCTAGAAGTTAATTACTTTTCGAAAAGGAACGGTTTAGAGAAAAGATAATTACGATAATTAAAACAAAATATAAGTAAATCATAAAATCAATCGATTTATTATTATTATATAAAAAAGCTAATGTTTACAAAACGAATTCTCATCATCAAGATCAAGGGCAAAGTATTAGGGCACGGAGCCAATACCTCCAAAATTTCCAAGATATGAACAAAATAAACGAAAGCTTTTAAACAACGATCTTATAAAGTATAAATAAACAAACAATAACGGGGAATCTAATAAACCATTCACTTCATAAACTAAATGAAATGAACTCACGTAAATATCCGAACTTGAATTTATCTAACGTACAAAACTGTACCAAACTGATACAGTAAGAACCGTAATCAATATACTGAAGGACAGCCCAATAGGCATAACATTTATCCCTGCAAAGAGAAACAAGAACAATAAAAAAAATCCTTTAACTAAGGAAAACACGCGTTTCCTAAAACCATGTTATCCTAACCTAAAAGCATTACAGTAAAAGAAAGAGGTCCGCGAACCCGCATAAAACCTCCTTTTTATAACTAAAAGTTTTCGAAAACGACAAGTAAATTGTTTTTGCAGTCAGATAGAGCCGATTTTAGCAAAACAGGGTAAACTGCAGATGCGATGGGCGTTATGCTAGGCTATGCCGTAGTTTCCCTGCAGTCAACTTATTCACATCTTAGCCACACCATATCGATTCACTAACCTTTTTCATTTCTATTATTGCTATAATCTATGGTGCTTTCGTGACTGCCTTTATTTTTTTTAAGTTGATTAGAGCTGTTGTATTAGCAAAGAGGTTGGATTTGTTTTATTTTTAAATTTTCGATTGATTTAAGTTTGTATTGGTGTCGATTTTATCATTTTTGAAAATGGAATGAGTTCTATTTCATGACTTGAATATTGTTTAGCTTTTGTGTCGTGGTTCCCATTTTAAGTTCGATTTACATCACGCAGTGCTGTCTTTCTAATTATTTATGTATCCCATTAAACGAAAATGATTGTCATTCTGAATCACGCCACAACAATTCTTAGTCATTGGATTGCTTCTTTATAGGATCTTAATTTTAGTCTTTCGGTTTCATACCTATATTAAAAACTCGAGCTTCAGATGTTTCAGTTTTATGATTCTTCTTTATTATAAATAATTTAGTCGCATTTGAAGGTTATGATCGTTCATAAAGCTTTAGAATGAAATCTAGCATAGGATTTATAAATTATATTTTTTTTCATTCAAATTGGAACTTATATTCACCATTTAACAGTTTCTTTGAGGTTATAGTCGTTTTAGTGTCGAAGCTTCACATTTTGTCGATTTGGTTTTAAAATGTTCACTGAATTGTTTTAAATTCAACGTACATCACAGCTTGCAACTGTCAATCTTCTACGAAAGCATGCTTATCGATCTGTTTACACGGACTGTTTTGAACACAATTTACTTTTTTACCTTATCGAAAACCGTTACTTTTGATTCTTAATTTGAATTCTTCTCGATCTTCAACTTGAACGTCGAACACGTGTTTATTTTTTTTATTTTTGTTATTTTTTTTAAGTTACCTTGTTACTAGTGATGTGGCCAAGTCGCATCCAGCCTACAACATTAGAGGATCACGTGCGTCCACATTGATCTGACGGCGAAATCGGTACGTCCCGAAAATACCCGGGCGGCCGACGCAGTTTAGGTAAGCAACATTAGCTCACAACATCTGTTAATATGATCATTGTTAATTACATATGGGTTTGTTGTTAATAATTGTAGCCACCTGTCCCGAGGAGGGCGCTTGCAAGTAAGTCGCTACGTCGTCCACCATGCAGGCTCGCGGGAGGTCGGGGAGGAACATAATACGCTAGAGGGCGCGCATGACGCGTGTGGGCTGCGCGGCGCCCCGCGACCGACTGGCGCGACTCGTCGCGCCCCCTCCCCGCGCGCTCCGCCCTGCCCCGCCCCGCCCTACGCACAGGGCTGACGGCAAGCTTTTCCGGCTTTTTCGTAAGGTTTTTTTAGGCAGTGACTGGTATTTTTAGGCTAGATGAAAGCTATTCGAAGTATTGATTTTTTTTTATGCATTATTTTTGAGTTGTAAGTGTAAGTGCCAGATGCTTGCTAATTTATGGTTATAATTTTCTTTAATTGGAACTGCACTATATTATATTGATTGTATTAGATCAATACATTTGTAAATATTTATAAAATTTTATTTTAAAACCAATCAATAAATCACCAACACTACTCCTAGAAAACACCAAAACTATATTCACCAAAAATAACCTACTTAGCAAAAACGCATAAAAGTACAAGCATATGAACTAAAGAGTGTGTATATGTAAAAATAGCAGTTTTCCTCAGTACCAACCCTATAGCACTACGTCGTAATGCATTCGCGGCACTCGCCTCGTCTCGGCGCCGCTCGGACCCGATCGGTAAGCGCTCGGCTCCCCTCGGAAAGCTCTTTCAAATTCGGAACATAGACATGACATATCTGTTTTCATCAGCAACACAATTTCTAACCTTCCTCCTTTGAATCAAAGTTTGTTTTGCGCTGAGAAAAAAAAGTTCAAGTGTTGTGTGACTTTTGAAATATCCTAATTTAGCTCAGTTTTTGCTGAGTATTCTCGCTCTTATTAAATAATAGATAGAGTTTAATTTGCCCTGTGTGCCTTTTTCAGCTGACGCGTCTATAAATGTCACATTATGTGAGTTTGTGTGCGTTTATTTTTGTGTGTGTGCGTTAAAAACACATCTTGGGCGGACCGTTCGTAGCGATTTTAGGCAGATTTTTCCGTGTTAGATAATAATAATTTTCTTTTACTTAAGAAAACATATTTTTTCGAACCCTCCAAGAATTTAATACTTAATCGAGACTCAGTAATGTATTCCCTGTAAATAATAGTGTATGTACTGAAAGCTTTTTTCAATTAAATTCGTGTTTTTATTTGTCACGCGTTGTCACGTACACTTTGGACGCAACTTACGTGTTTTCTGTGCTTGTGGTAGTTACCCAAAAACTAAGTTTAAAAGTCTCATGTCACTTTAATTTTCAGACAGAGTTTTTAAGATATCCTTAAGCGGTTATATTCGTGCAGAAGTTTTGTTCTTGGCTGCCTGAGCTAGGTGTCGTGGATTCGATTCCTATTCAGATCCGATATTTTTCATTTTCCAGAGCCTATAGGTAATTGTTCTAAATGAGTAAGGGATGGTCTCGGGCATAAAAGCACTCAAGATAGTTTAAAAAAAATACAGGGTGGCAGGGACATCGCCGCGCACACTGTAACCATGAATTCAGCACATGATTTTGAACACCCTAGCGTAGAAATATTTCGTCGGTTATCAAAGGAAAAATACGCGATCACCATTTTACCATAGATTTTATAAATAAGTCAGTTACCATTTTTATATAGATTCTTCTATATTTTGTGAATGTGAGAACGTTGTAGGCCTAACTTGTAGACTGTCGATTAGGAGACCTTTTTATACATATTTTTTTTTAAATATTTTGTTGAGTGCCTGTTACTTGTTGTCAGGCCTACAGTGTCCTCCTATTATCAACACTGTCATTTGAAACATTGTAAAAGCCCCTTATTTTTAAAAGAGTAACCGTGGAGTTTCTTGCCGGCTCTTCTCCATAGGAAACAACCAATTGGAACCGTGCACCTAGCTTCTGACGTTTCATAAGTGCCCATGTTGGTTTATGTGAAATAAAATATTTTGATTTTGACCGTTTCTTGTAACTAAGTATTAGTGATACATTATAGCTATTTCCTTTATAATTCAAGACAACTTTTACCATATACAAATATTCATATATTCTATCAATACGAGAAAGGTATGTTATATTTTGCCGGTTAGTTAATAAAAAATTGCTGTTCCATACATTTTGTAGGAAGTAGTGCTCGGCGCTAGGTCACCATAGCGTTGACCTGACCAAGATTATGTCTGGACTTTAAAAGCGACTGTGACCTCTGAGTTTGTTTCGGCCTTTCTTCTCAGAGTAGTCACATAGGAAACGCCGACCTCATCTAGTTTAAAAAAAAACATGATTGACGTGTAAAAGTGTTTGTACAAACCTACTTACAGAAATAAAATCATTTATCATTTATCATTAATTTATCACTACTTTCTACAAAATGTATGGAAAAGCAAATTTTTTTTTTCGACGCAGTGGGTTCCAGAATCATTTACTGAATCCATTTTAATAGGTTGCCCTTCGATGTCCCTACCACCCTGTATATTTTCATTCTAAGGTACTAAGTAAAAGTCGACCTTAACAATAAAACCACTATTTCCATTACTTTTTTCTTTATGTATTCTTTTATTATCCTCAAGATGAATGATCCGGAGTGACTGACATTAAATTATGGTATTTGACCTCGAGTCTCAAGGTTTATTTCTCAAAGTAGAAATGTACAAAATATTGCGAGTTTTCCTTATCGCAAGCATGGCAGCTGGTCGTCAAGTCATGGGTTTGATTCCTATGTTGCGTCTAGTTTTAAGAAATTAACACTAGGTAGGGATACATGCTAAAAAAAAACTTTTAAGGGCAGTTTTCACATGCTGGAAAAACTCGGATTTCTTTCTATATTATCTGCAGAATCTAAGTTGTCATAACTTCTATGGTTTTCAAAACTCACACTGCATAAGATCAAAAAAAAAGAAAAAAAAAACAACCGGCTTCCAAAAAATAAACACTACAAAGTGAAAAATTACTTCAATTTCGGAAGTCGGGAGTAAAAAACGAAAATACAAAACCAAACACTTCCGAAATAAAAGTTTAAAAATATGTTTTTATTTTTTACTTTTTGGTTGTGGTACCTACCCTACAGTAATTCTTATACCACTACTTGCTATGTAAATAACAGTGACAGGAAGTTATTATAACATCATCAATACACACTAAGTGAAAAAATACGTATTATTGAAGCTAATTGAAAAACTACCGAAGCAAATTTAATAAAACTTATGTAGGACCACTCCTGAGGTATATCCTATCCCCTCCGTCGTCACAACTCACGCGCGCCGCTACGCGCAGATGTCGTGGCGTAGCCATCCGAAAAACACAGAGAGAGGAGGGAGAGACAGAGGAGACACCCTGGGCGTCGGAAGTCGATTGCCGACTCCCGGCCACCGTGGGCGCGGGCTTGCGGACGGCGAGCAATGGGCAGCTCGCCGTCCGGTAAGGACCAGGCCCGGGTCGACGGCGCGTCATGTTCCACGCGCGCCTCAAAGAGATGTCAACACCATTGACGGGGTCCGAGAGGGCCGATGCCTGCCGGAGTCGCGGATTGTTCGATGGAGTTACCGTGGCGCACAGGCAACTGAAGGAACACGGGTGGGTTTTAGTCACTAAGAGTCTGACACGCCCTTCCGCTCCGCCCAGAACGGGAGATGTCATTTGATGAAAGCCCAACCAAAAAAAAAAAAAAGCCATCTGAAAAACGCGCGCGTAACGCGTTCACTAAAACTACGATATCTCAGAAAATACGCGTCGTAGCTCTACAAACCCTATGTCATTGAAATTTTTATGAAATAAGCTACCTGATTATATAGGGTTTAATGCAGTTTTACCTTGTAATATATTGCTAATTCGAAGTTAAAAGTAGGATGAGCGCAATGTACTGTTAAAAATAGAGAATTTACGAAATCGATCCATAACCGCCGGAGATACCGCGTAACAAACATACAAAAAAAATACAGACGAATTGAGAACCTCCTCCTTTTTGAAGTCGGCTACAAATAGTGCAATCTTAGCCCACGCAATATAAATAAATACATAAACCTATCTTCAAACAATTTAGTAAGCACATAATATTATAATAGTGTTCCTGTGTTTACAGCATCCAAGTGCACAAAACATAAACAGTTCCTATCAAAACTAGATAATATGGTGTGTAGAAAAACAGTACACTGGACTTATGAGTTTATGATTATTCTAGCGTCCGCCCGCGACATCGTCCGTGTGAAATTTCGAGCCCCGACCCACAGAGTCGCATCGCATCACCCGCCCGCGGCATTACATCGTTTGCGCTCAGCGCTCTTTCTGCCTTTTTTCTTTTTAAACAAAAAACTCTTCAGTTTTATTATTAGTATATATATTTTATATATCATAGATTTAGATAAGAACTAGTTATCGTGCATCAATGGCTCTGCTAACTAGTCGTAAAGCTAGCTACTTCGAAGCTAGTCAAATCATTATTTGAATCTAAAATTATACAGTTACTTTCGAAAGCTAAAGAACTTTCAAAGGAATAGTAGATTGTTATACAAGGGTCGAAAGGAATCAATTTCCAGACGAGGTAAATAGACGCCCGAGCACAGCGAGGGCGGCTATAGTCCGTGTTTATTATCATTTTGAATATAAGAAAAGTGAAAAATAATAGTTTTTCTAAAATATTTATTGATAATAATAACATTGGACTCATTTTTAATCAAAAATTTTACCGATATTTTCAATTTTGGTACAGCTTACAGAGTTAGTATCCCGCCAAATTATATAGTATTTTTTAAATTTTAAATATCCATATTTAATATTTAAAACACACCGCCACGGGCCGTCCCGCTTAATAAATATTTTTTTTAAATTCACACTGGTGTTTATACACTCACAAGACTGCAGCTTCTTTTTTAATAGATATTTTTCTTAATTATGTAATATATTTCGTAGCCGATTGCCTAACCAAATTTAGTTCTAGTTTGAAAATTTATTCCCGCCCTAGAGGGAAGCAATTACTATGAGTCTTTCCCGGCCATAGATGAGGAGCAGCGTCTTCCACCCGCTACTCGGATCAAGCAAACACTACTTTTCGAGTATGAGAAAGGAAAACTGATTTTCCCATTCCTAAATGTTTCGTTTGGAGAAGAATGCGAAGTAAACTCGCATGGTTACTCATTTAAGGAAAATCTTTTATTATTTTTTAGGGTTCCGTACCAACGCGCAACGGCCAACGAAACCCTATTACTAAGGCTCCGCTGTCCGTCCGTCTGTATGTCAGCGGGCTGTATCTCATGAACCGTAATAGGTAGACAGTAGAAATTTTATAGTGTGTTTAAAAAATAAAATAACGTTAAAATTAAAGGGGGTATCCATACAAGAAACGTGTTTTTTTTTTCAATAATATGTAGTGTTAAATATGGTATGGTGGTACGGAAATCTTCAGGTCCGAGTCCGACTCACACTTGGCCGGTTTTTTGAATATTAAAGCTGGTAAATGCAAGACAAAAGCTAATGCTTCAGTCTCTTGATGCAATCATCAAGTAAATAGAATATTCGGAAATAGCGATAACCAAATATGGTAATTTTATGATTTTTCCACCAAAAGCAGCCTTCAAGAAGCCGATATTCAGCAGTAAAAGTAAACAAGCTAAAATTACAAATAATCACAACATTTTCTAAACAAAAGTTACAAACAAGAAAAAGAAACGCAAGAAAATACACAATTCTCGTAGACGGGTCCTATCTCGTAGCGGCGTAGACCCGCTACGAGCTACGGCGCTACGCCACCCACACAGGCGCAGTATTGATAATTTATGTGTGTAAGTGATTAGCCGTGTGACGTAATGTGTGCAGCGTAATGTTATTGCAGAGCGCTGGAGGTACAGAGTAGTGCGGGTTTTTTGGTGGGATAGAGAGTTTTGGCTACAATAGAGGTAAATTAACTATTTCGTAGCGTAGAGGTCTCATGTTTAACTGATTTAACAAAAAGGAGGAGGTTCTTAATTCAACTGTATTTTTTTTTTTTTACTTTTTTCTGGGTGAACCGTTTGGGATGATTCTTTTTTTGTTTGAACTGGTGCTTTACATGTGGTCCCATTTAAATTTGATCAAGTTCTGATCAGTTATTATTATTATTTGAGTTATCCTTAATACTGAGTATTTTTTCCACTTAGTTTATATTGATAATGTTTTAATAATTTTCTGGCACGGTTATTTACATATCAAGTAGTGGTATACGAATGTGTGTGGGTAGGTACCACAACAAAAAGTGAAAAATAAAAACATTTTTACAAAAAAACTACCGACTTCCAAAAAAAAACACTAAAAAACGTGAAAAATTACTTTAATTTCGGAAGTTTTAAAAAAGTTTTTTTAACTAGGTTAAACAAGTACCGTCAAACGGGGTGAATAGGGATGCAGGGGTGAATCGAGACGAAACTTTAAAAGGTATTTTAACATTGAAATAATATAGTTTGTTACCAAAAAGGACTCTAATGTGTTTACTGTATTTATAATTAACGTTTAAGTGCCCTTGTTGGCAACAAACTATTTTATTTCAATATTAAAATCCCATTTAAAGTTTCGTCCCGATTCACCCCCGCATTCACTCCGTTTGATGGTATGTCCCAACGTGAGAAAAAAAGCGTGAATGTATTTTGTTTGATTAGTTGCTTATTTGAATAATTAATTATTACGGTTATACTATTTTTTTTTATATATAGAGTGTTTGGTAGCTGGGTGCAAAGCCTTAAGGGGGTGAAAGTTGACACGATTTAAAGCAGTTTGAGCTATACATTTCTTAGACGAAGTCGATTTTATTTTTTATTTTTTGGCTGCTATTTCTAGGTTTTATTAGGTAAAGGTATAGCAGTTAAAAATAAAAAAAACAAACTTCGTCTTAGACATGTATGGCTCAAAATTCTCTAAATGGTGTCAACTATCACCCCCTTAAGACTTTGCACCCAACTACCAAACACCCTGTATACATAAATAGTATACAGGTTCTTTCTTAATGAACTCAGTAAGTTTATGTTGGAAATTAATACACATGACACTTACAACAAAATTATAATCACTAAGGGCCCGTTGTTAGATCAGTAGTCAAACATACTAATAGTTGAAAATGCATTGGTTAAACTAACAATTATAATAATAAATAATAACCCCACCGCCGTATCTCTACGTTGACGTCGTGGTGGGGCTTGTGCGCACCTGAACTCTAGGTCTGTACCGGTAGAGTTTACTTTGCTGAAACAGGTCTAGGGTGAGGAGCCAGACCAAGAGAGATACAGGAACCCGCAGGGCAGCATGTGGCGAGCTGTTGGGCAGTAGCGACCCCACGGACCCTGTCTCCCGGGAGAAGTCTTGTTCCTCACCTCTGGCTTGCCTTTATTGGCCGGCTGGAGTGAACAGTGACGAGGAACAGAGCTCCCAACTCTTTCTTGCCTTTATTGGCTGGCTTGAGTGGAGATTCGCAAGAGCAAACGTGCTCGGAGGAAGGAAGTATTTCAGTAAGTGCTGGTAGGGATCTTGACCATCTTCCGGGCTCTGGGATTGTTCTGATAGCCGTGGAATACCTCTCCACTCCTCAAGCACCTCAGGAAGTGTTGCCTCCTTGTCGCTACGTCACTATGTGCTAGCGACGGTTTCCGGGGGCCCATTATTGAGTGTGCAAGTCACCCCCTGCCATTTTATCCGTGTATTTTATATATAAAACATTGGTCAGGCAGGGGCTATAGCCGTTCCATAGTTCTTGGTAACCAGTCCATTTTAGCCACAGGAACCCATAGTTTAATATTTATTTTTGTTTCCATATCCTGCAATAGACCAACACCAACCGGGGATTGTCCTTGGGTGCACTTGCACAGTGCATACAGGGATAATCGTCGGTTGGTGCCTCATTCCATTTAAAATTGTCTAAGGGGCCTCTGCGAGTTGGCTTCGGCCCCTCGTATGCCTTCCAAAGGACCGGGATCTCATGACCCCGAGCTATGTTAACATATAAAAATAATAATAATAATAATAATAATAATCTTTATTATCAAAAGCCAAATACAATTCGTCCATCTCAATCAAACATAATAAGAAGTACAATGCTATGCATTATTTGAGACAGAGTGAACGTCTATGTCTGTGCTAGTATAAACTGTGTTACAGACACAGGCGCCTTCCTCTTACAGTTCATTGAATATTTGCTGCACTTTCTTAGAGTTTTGGTAAGCCTAAACTTTAGTGTAACATATTTACTTAACACTTATTAAAATGTATGTATGCAAGGAATGTGTGTATGTGTGGTGTGGGTGTATGTGTGGTGTGGGTGTATGTGTGGTGTGGGTGTATGTGTGGTGTGGGTGTATGTGTGGTGTTGGTGTGTGTGTTTAGTTGTGAGTTTCGAATATAACAGTATAAAATAGAGAATAAAGGAGCAATTTAGATCTGAATTTAGATGCGCTAGCAGGATTTTTTTGCAAAGAGTTGTTCAGTCTCATCGTATGTCAACTTTTGAAGAAAATTACCAACTACAGTCTTACATTTAAATCTAGGTAAAGAATATACGTTACAGGTTTCGTTTATAGCGTTATAAAGGTGGCTGCTAAGACACGGGTAGCTTCGCCACGCCAGAGCAGTTTTGGTGGTGACAGGTGGGCATACAGGGTCTTTGCGTCGTTTATTCTGCTGCAGTAACCTTGGGTCATAGGTCAATGATGAGTGTACACGTAAAGTGATGTTAAGTGCACAGAGCTGTCGGACAGTGAGTACAGATGTGTCTTTATAGAGTTGGGTAGTCGGGTACCGATAAGGTTTGTGAAGCATGACTTTCAAGACAGCTCTTTGTGCCCTTTCAAGGCGAAGCAAATAGGTTTTATATGCACTACCCCAGACAGATATGCAATAGGTAAGAAGTGACTGAGCCAAGGCAAAATAAATAGTTTTTAACAGTCGGTCGGAAACTACTCTTCTTAGTTTTTTCATAGGAAAAATTAGCTTACGAACACGTGTAACTGCCACACTGATATGCTTTTGCCAACTCAATGTGTTATCGATGTGCACCCCCAAGTATTTAACACAAGAGCTTCTATGTATAGTAGGGCAGCTGCAAGAAGTCAGTGTAGGGTGACAACTATGGGCTTTAACGTCGGGCATACTAGGCTGTGTAGCAGAGTTCGCTGAGAAAGGGACATAGTGGGTTTTAGAGACATTTAGCGTAAGTAGATTTAATGAAAGCCAATCCATCACTATGCCAAGAGCATTTTCAGCTGCGTGGTGAGCAGATTCCCATGTTTCTCCACCTATGATAAGCGCAGTGTCGTCTGCATATACAAATATCTTGCAGTTTGGGATTGACAGCTGACACAATCTGTTTACAAATAGAAGAAAAAGGGTGGGACCAAGCACGCTACCCTGTGGTACGCCAAAGGTTAGATTCACATCGTCACTGATGTAGTTGTCTACCTTAACTCGTTGGTTACGGTTTGTGAGATAGTCACGGAAGAGGTTTAGAGCGATATCTCTTATTCCCAAGCTTTCCAAACCACGTAGAAGGATAGGAGTAGAGACTGTGTCGAAAGCCTTGGCTAAATCAAGAAATATACCTATAGTTTTAGTCCTATGCTCAAGATTCTTAACAATTTGGCTTGTCAGTTCAAGAACGGCTTCCTCTGTTGATACGCCTCTCCTAAAACCGTATTGGTTTGGCGCAATTACGTTGTTGCATTCAAGATAGCTAAGCAATCTTTTGTTCAAAACCTTCTCCATAATTTTGGAAAGTGTGGTGAGTACAGATATAGGCCTATAGTTTCGACACGGTCAGCATCCCCACCCTTAAATACTGGTGTGACTAATGCCTTCTTAAAAGTGTCGGGGAAAATACCTTTCACGATACATAAATTACAGATATGCGTAATTACTGGAACAAGTACATGTCTGGCAGACTTAATAACTGAGGCTGGTATTCCATCGTGACCTACTGCACAATTATGTTTTAAGTCTACAATTATATTATCTATTTCTGAGAAATCCGTTTCAAGTAATACGAATGAGTTACCTTGAGGATTTATTAGGCTGTCAAATTCAAAGTTTTGGCGAATTATACGCTGACCCTGCGCAACCTGCCTAGCAAGATCCGCTCCAACGTTTGCAAAATACTTATTTATAGTATTGACAGAGGAGTTTGGAAAATTGGTTAAAAATTACAGAAGTATGTTGTTTGACAAATGGTTAAGCTAACTACAGTTAAAAAAATCGACAATTTGCTATGAAAGTTAACCATGCGCAGACAGAGTAGTTAAACTTTGACAGCTATTGACTATTGTCAAGTGACTAATTGTTAAATTGACTATTGGTCATGTTTAACTATGTATCAAACAACAGGCCCTTAGTCATAGTTACCGTGGCCCTGGCGCACAGGCAACTGAAGGAACGAGTGAACTGAGTGATGTTGGAGCGTCGGGCTTAGGTCAATCTTTAATCATTGTCATACATATCATAGTTTTTATTTATTTATTTTTGTATTCTAAATAATTTTCTATTCCTTTATTTTCTTATAATATTTTTTTATTTAGTTTTATTTATGTTAATAATCCCCTAGTGGGATATAAAAATGTCCGTAGGTGTGTCCGTGGCATCACAGCGGGCCCTATCAGAATACCAGCGCTGCGGTATTTATTTTTTAAATATCGTAGCATTATGCTGAGATAGGAGCCTTTTTGGCCTCGCACAGGTTTTTTACTTGTTTATTGTTGTTTTATTTTTTTTCTTTTTATTGTTAATTTTGTTAGTTTTAAATCCTCCTTTTTTTATTTTTTACTCTTTGTATTTCCTGTGCGTGTCCCAAATAAAATATTTTTCTTTCTTTTCTTTCTTCTTTCTAACACGGGTGGGTTTTAGTCAGTAAGAGTCTGACACCCCTTCCGCTCCGCCCAGAGCGGGAGAGGTCATTTGATGATTTCCCACCCAAAAAAAAGGCCCTTAGTCATGTAGTTTTAATCAAAACACTACACGCGTTTTCAGCTTGAATGGCGTATGGTAACATAACATGTTAGTTTAATTAATTACGGAGCAGATCTTTTGTATATATCACAGAGATCTAGCAATTATTCCTGACTAGCTTTTGCCGTCGGAGTCGAAAAATTATTCCAAGGGAACATACTTCCCTGATAAAAAAATATCATTATCCTAATCCAGGTCATGGTCTACCTGTGTGCCAAATTGCATAGAAATCCGTTTAGCCTTGAAGGTGTGAATTAGTAACAGATAGACAGACAGACAGAGTTACTTTCGCATTTAAAATATAAGTATATATGTTGTATGTTAGTATGGATCTTGATGTTTGTTAATGTAAATAAAAATTGGGCATCGGGAGCTGATTGCCGACTCCCGGCCACCGTAGGCAGGAGCTTGCGGACGCCGAGCAATGGGCAGCTCGTTGTCCGATAAGGACCAGGCCCGGGTCGACAGCGCGTCGTGTTCCACGCGCACCTCAAAGAGATGTCAGAATCATTGACGGGGTCCGAAAGGGCTGATGCCTGCCGGGGTCACGGATTGTTCGAAAGAGTTACCGTGGCCCTGGCGCACAGGCAACTGAAGGAACACGGGTGGGTTTTAGTCAGTAAGAGTCTGACACGCTCTTCCGCTCCGCCCAGAACGGGAAAGGTCATTTGATGATTTCCCAACAAAAAAAAAGTATAAAAAGAGATTTTCAAAACAATTTAAAATAGACGTAAAATCCTGTATTTTAGTCTCTATCCCCATTCACTACTCTGCAAACAATAGGTGAGTAGTAAATCTAATACAGTACAACAAGTCTGGCGCTTTATTATATTACAGAGCTGAACTCAGCTTAAATACTCGTAGCTCACGTGTCGCCCGTGTGGAAACTGCCTAATCACGTGTCGCTCGTGTGTAAGCAGCGTAATGGTTGATTTGATTTACGGGGTATAGAGAAAATTCTGATTTTCTTCTTCAACTTGTGTGTGTAGGGAATTTCTTAGAGTATTCGTATAAAAAAACGTTGTATTTACTATGACGTGGGTTGGTATCACACCATTTAATTTTGGGAAGATGTAATGCATATTTGCAAAATTATTTACCTATATATAATAATATAATTTACATAAATATAAAATTAAAAAATTATATTTTTTTTTTAAATATATATTTGCATTTTATCAAAAAACGTCCTCAACACATACATTTTATGTTATTGGGTTGCAAACAAGCAGACGCCCATCTGTTGGTTAGTATTTACCACCGCCAATAGACTTCTGCAATACCAGAGACATTGCAGAGGAGTTGCCATCCTAGAGACAACATAAGACATCGTAGATATCCTATAGATAGAAACGGCTGGAATGTCTCTTGTGCCTGTACACTGGCACCCACAACCTTCAAATAGGAACACAGCAACGTTGCTGAGCAACAGATATAGTTATAATAATAATAATAATCTTTGTTTATTCATGAATATGAGACAACCATACACAGTAACTTAATAATAAGCCCAGGATAGACAAAAATCGTTTAAAGTTATTTTGACAATAAAATTTAGACAGGTCAACAGTTGGAGAATGTGAAATGGTAGATTGTAAAAAAACAAAAAATAAAATATGGTAGTACTTCCCCGGACGAGCTCCTTCAAGCTTCCCATTGACCACTGCTCACCTAGCTACCGAAATCAACCGTGAACATACGCTACTCATGAATCAACATACACAAGGCTAGTGCCAAGAATCTCTCGTGTTGACTGATGTCGACACGAACGTTGACACTTTATTTCCGTTTTACACTCTGTAGGATTGTCTCCGTGGTGATAAACTTATATGATTGAAGTGAACTCTGAGGTTTTTATTTTATGTGTATCAGGTTTTTTAGGATAGAAATAGGTTGTGTTATGTCTTAGTCTGGGTGTTTTAAAAAGTAGATTTAAGAGTATTAAGCAATCGTTCATTGATAAAGATGGGTCTTGTTTCATTGACCACTTTTTCCGTCACATTAATTTGGTGATAGTAGTACCTACCTACTTAGACGTTACTGTAGATAATGTAACTAGTATCCGTGACATACCTACTGTCCGCCACTTTGTTATTTTTTTCAAAATCGTGGTTACGAATGAAACCTATATAAATCGATCAAATCCAATCCTTTAGTGGTTTTCAAACGTGGGTATTTAGTACATAGATGTTTTATCTTAAGAGTCCTCCATGTTCTACCGTTACATGGGCTTGCAACTCATATTATTAATTTATTAACACAAATTTAAAGATATTATAATTATAGATAACAATTAGGAAAACAAAATAATACAAAATACAAATTAATGTCAAATCGTATGAATTTCAGTAAAAATGTCACAATAATACAAAAATGTCAAATATCAACAAGGTTACAGTAATAAAAATAAATATCAAATGGATTAATATCATTTCAATCAGTCAGTGATTTATCGTTAAGGAAGTCGTCAATTTTGTAATAACATTTTTCAATTAATATATCTTTTAGTGCCCTCTTAAATTTAAATACAGTCATAGTTAGACGGCACGGTTGGCGCAGTGGTTAAGCGATTGACTGCTGCGCTGCGTGTCACGGGTTCCATTCCCGCACGGAGCAAATATTTGTATGACCGTTTGTAGTTGTTCCGGGTCTGGCTGTTTGTGTATGTGAGTTTAAATGTTTGTAAACGCATCCAAAATACAGAAGAAATTCCTAGTGTTGGGCAACGGTAAAAAAAAAAAAATGTTTTGTACTTTACTATAAATGCGTGGGGCAATGCCAAAATAACTTTTTTGCATTAGTGCGGTTTTACATTTAACTTGACACAATTGATTGACGTATTGAGTCCGTATTCGATTTCTTCTGACTGCCGACAATTTTTATACGAGATGTGGATTAATTTTCACAAATAAAGCCGTTTCCAATATATATATATAAAGACGGAAATGTTAATATTTTTAAAGATTTGAAAGAAGGAACACAGCTATCGGTGGTCTTAAGACCGCACATCGACCTTATGCATGTCTTTTGCATCCGAAATACGAGCTCCTTGTCAGTAGACTGCCCCCAAAAAATAACACCATACCGCAAAACAGAAGCAACTAGTTCATGGTATGTCGTTATAAGAGCCTGACAGTTGACTTTCTTTGAAATTGGAAAGATTTACAGGCGGATTTACTCAGTTCTTCAACATGAGGTTTCCATGTGAGTTTGTTGTCGATCAGTATACCTAAGAATTTAGCTTTATTTACTTCCTCAATATCACAGCCTTGGTAGGTAATACTAATATTTAGGTTTTCGCAGCGTTTATGAAAGTGCATAGCTTTTGTTTTACCTAGGTTTATTACTAAATTATTATTATGTAACCAATTTATAATGTCACGTAAACAAGTGTTGATTCTCATACTTACTTTTATTTGTACATTTTGTTACAGCTGTACTGTCATCTGCAAAGAGAACCATTTTGTTTGATGTTACTTTTGGGAGATCGTTACCATATATTTAAAAAGTGGCGGTCCTAGTACGCTACCTTGTGGGACGCTATGTCTTACGTGCCTCGGTTTTGATACATACATGGTTTCTAATTTTATCTTTGGACATAGTCTAGAAAATTCTGTACATTGAAGCCTATTACTTAAGTATGATTCTATTAGTTGTACCGTGTTCCCTCTTATACCATAACTGTAATTTTTGTATCAGAATCTTATGGTCCACATAATCAAAAGCCGTGGTCATTAGTCATGTCAGTAAAAATTGCACAGACAGGATTTCTCTTATCTACAGATGACGTGTTATTAGTTAATATATCAAATAGTGATATATTAATCGCTGTATTCTTACGAAATCCCTTTTGATCTTTGCAAAATAATTCATATTTTTGAACATAAGCGTATAAAGAATGATAGATCACTTTCACAAATATTTTCGGAAAAATTGGAATTTTTGCAACAGGTCTGTAATTTTTTATGTTTGTGCGATCTAAATGCAAATAGAAAACTTAAGACCAAACCCCGTATAATGTCACGTTTCCGAGATATTAACGTTCAAAGTTGATCACGTGACATCCATATTTTTTGAACTTGCTTACATCTTGTTGCATAGATGTTTGAAATAAATACTCTGATTGTTTAAAGTAATCATTTTAGTAATGATATTAAGACAAAAATTAATTTCTGTGGTAGACATTCTTCTGTTATGGCTTATAAATTCGTAGCCATTACAGAAGAATGTATCTCGGAAACGTAACGCTTTACAGGGTTTGGTCTTATTATGTTTTCTGTTTGCATTGATGTCAGCTATCGATTTTTAAAGGTATCAAGCGTGCGTGACCACCATTTTGAAAAAATATACATAATGGCGGACAGTATGTACCTAGGGAAGTACTACCATCATACCTATTTCTGCCATCAAGCAGAGTTTCTGTGTTCGGATTTGGAAAGCTACCGGTGTAATTACAGCAAGGTGCATGAGACATTTTTTCATTGCGTGATGGCAACGCAACTGCAGCAGTGCCCTATGGTATTGCAGACGTTCATAGGTGGCCATGAACCGACTGCTTGTAATGTTCATAACAAAAATAAGCAGTTCCTCGAAACTTCTTGTTTGACCCCGATAAAGTTTGGATATTTTCAGTGATTCATATTGTGTTTTGCAAAAGGTGGAGTTCAAACTAACGACTACTCACCTGCCATATAAAAAACCCTTTTTTATGTGGGCAATCATCAAATAACTTCTCGTGTTCCTTCAGTTGCCTGTTTGTCTGGGGCCACAGTAACCCTTTCGAGTTTCGGACAAACCCGCAACTCTGGCAAGAGATACGACACCCTTGTAAGACAATTTTAAATGGATCATATTCTCTTAATGATCGACCCAATCTGATAAAGACCATTAAAGAACCGCCCAAAGAATAAAGAAAAAACCCAACCTCCACCAACCCTTTTCCACGATAATTGTGACAAAAACCCAGCTATAACGTGTATACAAAATATCAGGAACCGTTCACAAACCGCCTGAGGCGATGTCGCTGACCGTTATTCTTTTTAATTTCGAACCGTTCGACTTTATGTGCACGATAACAGTAACGGCACACCACTATCTATCGGACGAATATCGTTTTATGTTTATTTGAAAATTGGCGCAACACTACGGCTGTTATGGCAGTAATGTTTAGTAAGTTTGTGCTTTATTATTATGGTATGAAGAGTGCACTTTTTTATTGGCTACCAGCTGTTACCTGCAGTTCTATTCGCATCTTAAGGGAATTACTATTTCCAGGTCAAAAATGCTGCCTGTCTTCTGGGCACGTTTCCGGATGACAAACTCAAAACTCAAACTCAAAGCATTTATTTCAAATAAACCAATTACAGGCACTATTACATTTGTCAAGGGGTCGGTCAGTCAGAAAGATGAAGCTAGTTGCCCATTCCAAAGCGTAGTAGGTACCTACGGAGAAGAACTGGCAAGAAACTCCATGGACACTCTTTTAAATCAAAATATAGTTACCAAAAAAAATTGGTTACATCATTCATGTTAAAATTATACATGTGAGAACGATGTAGAAAGACGTGCACGTTCAAAGCGTCCGTAATAAAAACTACAAAAACAAAAAAAAACAATAAATTAAAATAAGCCAATGCGACAGCGATGCGGACGAGTGCTTCGAAGTGTCCTTTTGTTTTTGTATTTATTTGTATAGTTGGTAATATTAATTTAGTATCTAATGTAAATAGTTAATTGTGTAATAATTGTATATAAGCATTTTATAGCATTTCATAGCATTTTTAATGTTCGATTGTATATTGTATTTAAGATTTCTGAATAAGCATGTAAATAAATGTGTAACATTTTAACGTATCATGTGAATTAGAAAGGTCAAAAATCATCTATTGTGTTAATCCAAGGCATGATCTACTACCATTCATAATACGTTCGTGAATCGTTTTATGCGTGATGGAATAACAAACATCTTGAGCAATATTTTCGTACAATCAAAATATTTTCAGTTTTTTTTTATTCATCGTAATTTGGTGTTTTTTACAATGAGCGAAATGATTTATTTAATAGTTTTAATTAAACTCTGTGTGAGTTTAATGAAGGGTATATCTTTTTTATTTAAACTAATTTTGACTGTTATAAGCAGATTATTTGAATGCTACGCGAGCTACAAACTTTGCTACGGATGCTGCGTAGCACTCATTTATAAGTAGTCTATAATCAAAAGCATTTTTTACTAATATTATTATGATGGCACAATAGCTTAAAGGCTCGCTTGTCAAACACAAGGATGCGAGTTCGAAACGCGGCACTATTTCTAAATCAAAATCTGCCTAGCCTTTGCTCAACTGTGTTGGGGTCAGTTTCCAGTCTAACTGGATGCAGCTGATTTTACATGGAGCGACTGCCTATCTGACCTCCACAACCCAGTTACCAGATAACACGATATCGCTTGGTTAGACTGGTCGTCAGACTTTTGGGCTTCTGACTATCCGTAACGACTATTAAGATCTACGAATGACAGCCGGGCCCAACAACGGCTTAGCGTCATTCATTAGCGGTTGTCATTCGTGGATCTTTGACAGTCGTTACGGGTAGTCAGAAGCCCGAAAAGTCTGACAACCAATATTACCATGGGGTATCGTGTTACCCAGTAACTGGGTTGAGGAGGTCAGATCGGCAGTCACTCCACCTAAAATACTAGTTTTCAGCTGCATCCGGTTATACTGGAAGCCGACTCCAATACAGTTGTGAAAGGACTAGGCAGATTTTTAAATAAGGGAGAAATGTAGAATGGGGGGAATGGGGGAGGAAATACCTGTACCTAAAATATATAGCAAGCGTGGTAATCAATGCTCATGCCGTCTCTTTCAGCCTCAGAAGAAGCCTTTGCTCTGTAGGACAATAATAAGCTAGTATGAAAACTTACTACACGATTGATGATTTTCTTTTAATGATGATTCGCCTAACTTATTGACATACTGTTATTCTGATTGACATAATTATTGTGATCGTGGTTCAATTACTTTTTGTTTCCGTATGACATTATATAGTCTTATTTTTTTTTTTGCTGTGACCACACTGACATCTTCATATTTTTTTTTTTTTGTAATCCCAAGTATCTGCCACATATTTTAATTTTTTTATTTCGTATTGTAAACCTTTGCATGCCCCACGTGACGGTAAAATATGGAGAACTTTATTATAAAAACACCTATGTACTTACTATACCCATGTTTGCAAAGAATTAAATTATTTGATTTGATTTGATGGATAAACAGCCTGTTTTATTAGTTAATTAATCAATAATTTGACAGTAGGTACTGTAGATAAAGGTTAATATTTTTGCGATGACTATATTATAAAGAAATAAACGACTTGTAATAAGCTGGTAATTTTCTTGATGTGTTTTTCCTTGGTTTTCTTAATAATTGTTTTCTACAACAGCTACTGTTAGACTGTGTCATCCCACTGCTGGGCAAGGCCTTTCCCAATGACTTGTTTGCAACAAAAGTTTAAAAAATTCTAACACCTTATAATACTTTCTTCCACAAGAGACCACCAACCACGTAATATAAATTCCTATCCAATATTCACAAATTGTGCCAGCACATTTTAATGTTGGGGGCAAATTGCAATCTTCTCCCCTAACTCGTCGGGGGCATAAAACATTTGGGGAATAGTTTTATGTAAAACGGTTTTAAAACTGTGAGCCTTAGGTTTAGCCGGGTTAGGTTTAGTGAATGTGGGTTTAGAGCAGGTTATTTTGATAGTTTTATAGGAAAAATGTCGCGGGAGAGGTTTACAGCTCGATTGCTTTCTGTACTGCGGGTCGCAGGTTTATATCCCTCTTATATGGGACAAATATTACGTGCAGTACCTTGGCGTTAAATATGACACACCAAGCTTCAGAAAGAGACTGTCATGCGGGTATAAAAGGTATAACATTATACGCATTAAAATAAGGATCATATTCGTATGAAACACTTACTTAGCAAAGTCAAAATGCGGTCGGTAAATCTTGCCCCTATAGGACGCTTTGCAAAACGGTACATTTTCTAAGGCTCAAACTACCATATGTTCATTTGGGTACCTTACTATAGAAATATATAGCACATAGCTTACGTTCGATCACATACTAAGTTATTTGTTTTGGTTCAAAGTCAGGGCATGGTTCTCCATTCACCGTCAACGTCATCTAGAAGAAATTCTACACGTTGCGCGAAGTTTTGAAAGAATATTTACTTATTTTTAAGTTTATTATTCTCTAGGTGATCTAACAAAGTTTCCACCGCAAGTGCAAGTATTGAATGAACATTGTTAATAAAAAAGTGCCATATGATAGCCGCAGAGCTGAGAGCTTGAGGTCGTGAGTTCGATCCACTAACCTGTGTCTTGAACCCTAGGATCTTAAATACTAATAACATGCAACCAAAACTACAAGATATTTTTTATTTGTAAAAAATGTAATTAGGAACGTTTTAAATCTAATCTTGTTTACACTGTATTTTCAAAAGTTAATTTTGTAGTTAGCAGCATTCCAAAAACAACACTATTTAAAAATAAGAACGCTAATACGCAAAAAAATCCAGTTTAATCTAGTTTAATCCAGTTCTTACTGCATTTTTAAAGTCACGAGGTTAGTTCTGAAATCGTAGCATATCTTGCCTACGATACAGTCAACCTCAAACGGTTGTTGTGGAAGGTTTAGACCTTGATCAGTGATCAGAATTTTGTGCGAATACTCCGAGAACTTCACCACAACCGCCGTGTTTAGGACCACCTTCTCTCGGAAAAAACCGTTGTACAGCACAGAAAAACGGCCTATCCCAAGGTAGTGTCTTGGCACCACTATTTTTCAATATCTATACCAACGACCAACCACCCAGCTCGAACACGTCCCGCTTCCTCTATGCAGACGAACTTGTCCTCACTCGCAAGCCTTTGAAGACGTCGAGATCCACTTGTCAGACGCTCTTGGTGACTTAACCACATACTACCTCGCTAACTCAATCAATCCTAATCCGAGCAAAATGCAGTCTTGCATAATTTCGCAACAGAGAAGTGGGCCGCAAACTTAACATCGTTTGGGGTGGGGTGCCCATTGAGCACAGTAACTTCCCGAAATATCTTGGTATTACTCTGGACAGGTCACTAAAATTCAGCAAAAACTGCAAGAACATCAAGCAGAAGGTGATGGTCTTCCTTTCTCTTTCTTTCACACTCGCAACAGTCTCCTACAACGACTAGTCTCATCAAAGTAGGGTGCTTCCCTTGACGTTATACGGACTACTGGGCTAGTGCTATCTTTTTGTGCAGGTGAACTCGCGTGTCGCATGTGGAGTCGTTCAGCCCATGCAAAGTTAGTGGATTCAGCTCTGACTAAAACGTGCCGGATCATCACTGGCCGCCTCAAATCAACCCCGGTGCAAATGCTGTATCCACTAACTGGAATAGCGCCACCAGAAGTTCGTAGAGCGGTGGCAAGCTCAGGTGAAACAGCTAAATGGTTATCGACTCACGACCCCCTTTGCAAGATAACATCCTCGTGTCACAAAGGCTGAAAAGCCACAACAGCTTTTTAAAGTATGTCCTCCCACTCACTGGCGAACCGGCCACCACTCAGTGCTTCCCTACCTGAACTATTCCACTTGTTGAAAATCCCCACCTGGACATAAGTTGCCTCGGTTTGCCTGGAAGTCTTTAAATAGACTCTGAACTCAGGTAGGCCGAAGCAAATAAAACCTGCTCAGGTGGAGATTCACAGATAACTCCGCCCTGAAGTGTTAATGTAGTGCTGTCCCACTAACAATGGGGCACTTAATATAGAGTCCGGCGTATCCTGTTGTCTGCACACTACAGGAGTTGATGGAAGCTACTGAAGGTGCCAAGCTCGTAGCCAAATTTTGGGCTGACTGTATATAGATTGCCATCGAGACGCTAAGAAGAAAACCTCTAAAATTAGCAACTTTACAAAAAGAAAACTTTTTAAACACAAATATAGAATACTGAAGGCGCTAAAAATCTAGTATAAGTAATCAGGTTCACACTGTATTTCTTGAAGTCACTAGGACTGGTTACTTTTCAAGCTTCCAGATTTCCAAGAAAAAATCTTTTTCAAAATAAGATCGCTTATCTACAAAAACTCCAGTTTAATTCGCTTTGCACTGCATTTCTTAAACTCAGTAGGTTACCTCTGAAGTTAGTTGCGCTTAGGGTTACAAAGAAACAATCGTTATTCAAAATTAGAACGGTAAACCGCGTAGAAAAGCAGTTTAAACCGGGTCTCACAGCATTTCATAAAATCAGTAGGTTACCAATGAAGTGAGCTGCGCTTAGCGTTACAAAGAAACAATAATTTTTCAAAATTAGAACGGTCAACCGCAAAGAAAAGCAGTTTCATCCGGTTCTCACCGCATTTCTCAAAGACAGTAGATTACCTCTGAAGTTAGCTGCGCTTAGCGTTACAAAGAAACAATAATTTTTCAAAATTAGAACGGTAAACCGCAAAGAAAAGCAGTTCAACACGGTACACACTGCATTTCTTAAAGTTACTAGATCTATGAAGTTAGGAGCTATTCAAAAACAGAACTTTTTCAAAATTAGAACGGCAAACCGCAAAGAAAAGCAGTTTGATCTGATTCACACCGAATTTCTTAAAGTCAGTAGGTTACCTCCGAAGTTAGCTGCGCTTAGCGTTGCATCGGAACATTTTTCCCGTGGTAAGCGTGCGTTGTAGTCGTCTGATTTATACGTCGCTTATCTCGCTGCTAAATTTATTTGTCTGCGCTGCTACCCGGCGATTCTACCCTCGTAGTTATGCTACGAATGTTGTAGAATGGGACACAGTTCATATTTTGAATATTTTTGTACCTAGTACTTAATCTGGAAGAAAATCTGGTAATCAGTAACGTATTACAGAAGGGATCCCTTCTTTTCGCATAATGTTCTTTGTCCTAATATACTTCGGCATAACGATTTTGGCACAATTTCTTTTAGCATAATAATACTTCGGCATAATTTTTTTAGGCATACATTTTATGTTGGCATAATCATCTTAAAGACTAATTTGTTTTAGCATAAATTTGATTCGCATAACGTTAGTAGGCCTAATGACTATTAGCATAATATTGTTGGTTAAAAATTTAATATGCTGTGCAACACAAGTTAGTGACAGAATCGAATTGCTGCAAAACCGACTCCACGTAGTCTTGTTTGTCCTACCCCTAGAGTGTAATTTAAAATCGCGTAGGCGCGTAGGGGCGAGGCGGCCCGCGGGCTGAGGAGCAGGCGGCTGCGAGCGAGTCGCCGCGGCTGAGGCTGGCCGGCGAAGCCGGCCAACAAGCCGAAGCTGCGGTGGTGAGCGAAAGCCGTCTGCGACTATTAGCACGCGTGGTTCCGCCGGAGGCCCGCAGCGCCGGAGCCGTGACAGAAACCCTGCCTGCTGCATTCTGCATGCTTGCTTGTTTGCTGCATACTTGCTTGCATGCTTGCTTGCTTGCTTGCATGCTGTATGCTTGCTTGCATGCTGTATGTTTGCTTGCTTCATGCTTCCTACAGCGAAAAAAAAACCCACAAAATTGTTCATAAAAAAGTTATGCTTTAGAACTTTATGCTTAATAAATTTATGCTTTAGAATATTATGCTTAATCATTATTATGGTTAGAGAAATTATGCTTAAAAAAATTATGCGTAAGCTGTTATGCGTAATTATATTATGCGAAAATATAATTATGCCAAACAAAATTATGCTAAGTTATATTAGGTCTTAAAATTTTATGCAAATGGATAGGGAACCATTACAGAAATCATGAAATAATAGAGATTGAAACAGCGGTATGGGTCCATCGAAATAAAGATAATTATCATAAAAATCAAAGAGTACTTAATCGTTGATTTTTATGATAAACATCCTAATTAGTGTGTACGTTTTTTTTTTTTTTTTAGTTTGCTCTAACTGCCACATAAAAAGAGGTCCAAGCTGACATCTGGGCCATAATTCCACTTATTTACAAAAACACATTTTGTGTGACAAACCTAACCAAAACCCACAATAAATAAGAGACCAATTAGTGGAATTAGGGCCCTGTTCAAAATAAGAACAAATTACAGTACTGTCAAGAAACTATTCAAAATTAAGAAAAAATATATTATTATGATGCTGCAGACCAAATGATGATGATTTCTGGCTATTTCAATATAAATTCATTCTCATCCCCTGGTATTAGGTCCAAACACTAACCTAACTTTATCAAATAAACTAAAATCCATTTTAAAAAAAATATGATCAGTGCCCTCTTCTATACGCTTCTAAGCTCTGTATTCCCCCAAGTCTCGGGGGCGCTGGTAATTGTACAAATTATAAATTTGTGACCGACTGCCGCTGTTGCGGGATTAAATCGCGCGGTCGCACTCGCGTCGCGGTCGCAGCGCAGTCGCAGCGGCGTCGCAGTCGCGTCGCAACGCTGGCACCGAACAGGATACCTAGTGCAGAAGATCCACGAATTCTGGCCTATTGAATTTTAGACATGGGTCTTGTCGAACCAAAAAGGTTCGAGAAATGTACAAATGTAGAGCCAGCAAGCTCACTATAAATAATATTCTCGTAGTTTATTTTTTAAGTTCACCATTATCATCAACACTTCAGCCGAACAACGTCCACTACTGAACTTAGGCCTCCCGCAAACGTCACCACATCGAGCGGTCCTGTGATTTTTACATCCAGCAGAATCCCGCGCCCTTCAACAGGTCGGCCCTCTTTGTGGAGGCCTACCCACGCTTTTATGTTATTGGATCGCTAACAAGTCGAAGGCCCTCAGACGGCAGGTGGGATATAGTCACCGCCGCCTCTCTGCCTATGGATATCTGGCTTACCAGAGGCATAACAGATGCGTTGCCATCCCCAAGACTAAACTGACTGACTACTAAAGAACTGTCTCATACGCCTGTAGGTAATCAAATTAAATCAAAAACGAAAAGTCATTTATACAAACTAGACTGAGAATCTGAACTTTTTGAAGGACAAAGTTCCATAAGACAGTCCCCCAAAACGCCCGCCCTTCACCACTTCCTAGTGTTTTAGCTGGGAATAAAAATTGGCGCAACAAAGTCCCCAGCAGCACAGCTGTCTGTTTAATTAGAAGAACTGGTTTCTATACAATAGTAAGGTAAGTAAGTAATTAAACCGACAAAAAAAACACGTGTGGCACTCGGGGACTGCCGCGGTAAAGCTATTGCATAGCATTTTTTATCAACTTATGCAATTATAATTATTAATTATTTTTTATTTATGCAGTATTTTTTTTCTTTGATATTAATTCAAGTTTTTTCTTTGATATTAATTCAAGTTACACTTTTTGAGCGTGGTGACCGATAAGAAAACATATTTTTTTCTTTTATTGAATAAATGAGAAGTTAATATCGTTTAAAATATTTTTATAATATTTTTTAAGCGGTGAGTGTGGGTGGCATTATATGTGATATGATATGTGATAGGTGATATGATAGATACCTATACACCTATATACTTTCTCACAAACAGCTGCTTACGTATTCGTCCAATTTCGGAGCAGCTCGTCTCGATCCGTGCGAGCTTCGTACAGTCGTACCATATACATACACGTTAAGTGAACGCTCGGCCGAGCTACATGGTAGGCGGAGTGGGGGGTGTTAGGTTTTATTTTCGTTACGGAATTTCTTGATTCGGTCGCCGCGCTCAAAGCCCGCGATAAAAGCTATGCAATAGCTTAAAAACTTTATCTTTCAAACTGAAACACAGCAACGCTACTTTAGCAGAATTTTATGCTATTCCGGAATGTCTGTCGTACTTCATATCATGCAAATATACAAAACTTCTGCCCAAGGCTTCGCACGCGTGGATGTCGGAAATTATCCCACGGGAACGTGCTACCGGCACAAAAAGTCTAGCCTAGCCTATGACCTTCCCCAGGATGCCATCTATCTCCTTGCCAACTTTTTTCAAAATCCGTTCAGTGGTTTAGGCGTGAAAAGGTAACATACAGACAAAGTTACTTTCGAATTTACAATATTAGTATGGATTAGTGACACTTTGTTTTTGTAAAAGTGCTTTGCAGCGTAAAGCTCGGCGGACCTCGCGCATACGAGGCCTGCCCGTAGCTTATTATATACTAAAGGTATATTTAAGCTTGAGGGAAAGTGGCAAAACTGTTAAATTACAATTGATTGCATCACATGTTAGTCTGATGGGAAACGAACAAGTAGATAAGTTGGCAAAAACAGGAACCTATGAAAGAATATCTATCAGTCATCTAACCTACTTTACGAATATATTAAGAGATAATAATAATAATAATAATATCGTTTATTTGCATGAAATATGGTGCTTACAGATCTCATAATACAATACATAGTACTTCATATTCCGCCTATTAAATTCAGCATGCAAATTTAGATTGTGCCATAATTTTAATGAATTAAAAAATAATTGAAATATGTCACGATGGGAAAATGGCAAGAAATTAAAATACAAGTGTCAAACTATGATTATTACAAATATCAAACTATGAAAATTACAAAGGTCAAACTATGAAAATTACAAATGTCAAACTATAAAAATTACAAATGTCAAACTCTAAAAATACTAATGTTAGAACTATAAAAATTACAATGTTCAAAATTAAGCATACAGGAATGTCAAAGTTAGTTTAATTACATTATTCATGTCTGTAATAAATTCCTCCTCGTATTATAATTCATAAATTCATTAATAGAATAGAAACAGTTTTCAATGAGCCATGTTCGGAGTCTTTTTTGAAATAGATTCGTTGGCAGTTCTCTATGTTGATGTTAAAATAGTTTGCAATAAGATGAAAAAATACTTTGACAAGAGATCTGAAGAGAAGGGTATACGGTACAGAACAATATAATCTGAACCACCAAAGATTCCTAGGTGCTCTGAATTTTAGATGAATAGACGATTGTTAGTAACAAGCATGCGTCTGCGATCCGGACACATTCCGTTGAATGCATTCAGGCATCTTATTAGGGTTGTCAACAATCCAAACTGTCTGATTTGCAATATAAGGGCACCTACCACGCATTGATGGAGTGTGCTCAGGTTGGGGCAGAACGGAGAGCTTTGGAATCAGAAACTGGGCTCAGGTTATGAGACATCGGTATGTGTAATTTAATCTTGTCTAAACCTACATTTAAATTATCCATTAAGGTGTACTACTTGATTGTTAAATTCTTCTCCATTGTTACCTACTATACGCTTTGGAATGGGCAACTAGCTTCATCTATCTGACCGACCGACCCCTTGACAATTCAAAAATTCCTGTAATTGATTTATTTGAAATAATGCTTTGAATTTGAGTTTGAGTTTTGAGTTTTAATTTAATTAATATTTTAGTTGTTACCTGCTTTCTATTTATTTTGTTAAATTACGAGGCTTGAATAATCGTTTCTCGATTAAAATTCCGAATAAAGATTTAAAAATGCTGCGCTATGGCAGGAAATGGCAGGTCCTTCACAAAACAGCTCTAGCTTCTAATAAGTAATCTACTATAAAAATACAAAATATTTATTTCTGTACCAACTAGTGTACATTTGTTTATCCTACAGCACTTGTGTTTCCGACCTAATATTTGTTATGCTTTTGTGGAGGTATATTCTGAACAATTATGTGAAGTGGCACTTCCAAACTACCTCTTTTGTGGCACTATCGCCCGCAGTGTTTTGTTTATTAAACCCATTTATATTAACATGTATGCATTGTGATTTTAATTTAGTACTAGACTGTAGACACTGCAGAATATGGGCCTCCCCAAAGACTTTTATATGAACCAATCTTTACGAATTACTACTTTTAGGGTTTTGGCTCACCAAATTCCACCTGGCTGACGTTGTGCATTACATCTCGCTTCGCAGAAAGAAGGTCCTAGTTTCAGCAGTGGGAACAATATTTAAGTACTTAGGCTGATTATTAGACTCTTCTGTAGCTACATAGCTACCGGATATATATCTGGTAAGTAACCAGTAACCACATATCATTATGTTTCGAGTAGATACTCAAAAGTCATGTCTAGAGAAGTTAATCGCGGCAAGACGATAGGAACAGAATAACAGAATTGAGTAGCTACGTCTCCAAAAATTTCCTCCAGATATATTAAAAAAAAAAACTCTGTAGTATTATTTATTTTTTATAGGTATTTAGCAACACCAACAGTAAAGGTTCTGCAATAACAATCACAAATAAATTTTCGTTTTCTCTTCCGACGTTCCGCATAGTGGGCTATTAAGAGGCTCATGTGCAGCAGTAGTCGTCAACAGGCTGAAATAAAATAAAACTACTGATAGAAACTCCACCATAATGCCGAAATACAAAAGTACAGGCACAGCAGACGAAATTAAAAATTTCGTAGTTCCTACAAAAAAACTCATAGCAATTTGTAGTAAGCGCAACTGTGGTCGCAATATTAGGCGCTTCCATATTTGTCGGGGTCTAGGTAGTCTAGGTAGGTATTTCTGGTCGGACGAAATAGACATATCATACATAACATAAATAGTAAAACAATTGTCAATATTCAGGCTCCCGCTGTCTGAAACACAGATCAATAGTCTGACAAACTTAAACAGCCATTCAACCCACCCCTTTTTTTTTTTTTTTTTTTTTTTTTTTTTTTTTTTTTTTTTTTTTTTTTTTGGGTGTGAAATCATCAAATGACGTCTCCCGCTCTGGGCGGAGCGGAAGGGCGTGTCAGACTCTTACTGACTAAAACCCACCCGTGTTCCTTCAGTTGCCTGTGCGCCAGGGCCACGGTAACTCTTTCGAACAATCCGCAGCCCCGGCAGGCATCGGTCCTATCGGACCCCGTCAAATTCAACCCACCCCTAAATTATAATAATCGATAAGTAAAGTTATTACAAGCTTATTTATACATTTAAAAAATGTATGGTTACAAAGACGATAATCATGACTTAAGTCTAAACAGCGTTTAACTATTAGTAAGGAGTTTAACTTCTACAAAAGGGTTGATCTCAAAATGTTGCTTTGACAATAGTCATCATTCGTGGATGAGAGCTCCCATATACTTGCTTTAGAGAAAAACTACCCAAAGTCATCCCAGTACGTACGTATCATGAGCACAGCAGCAAGTGTGCTTAGGTATTTAACATTTGTAGTCTAAAACTAAAAAGTAACGAGTTCGCGTTATGTAACTTTCAGTCGGCGCGGCTAACTGCAATAGGCGGTTATGAAGTTACGAAACTGTTGTCTGTTCAAATGGAGTGGGTATCTTCAGTTTTAGGTCTTTAGTAGGTTTCTTTTCTATGTTACAGGATGTCGAACAAGCAGGCGGTCCACCTGATTGCATGGGCCACCGGCGCTTATGGAAATTGACAATACCTGAGGTAGGCAGCGGAGGTGCGTTGCCATACCAAACCAAGAGACAACGCTACAGGCAGAGCTGTACGAGGGTTACAGAGCGGCGAAGACCGCCCTCCGAGCGGAGATCCTGCGGGCCAGGGGACTGGCCCGTGAGGAGTCGCTGGGGACTCTGAACAGGGACCCATGGGGACGCCCATATAAGGTGGTGCGGGAGAAACTCCGCCCATGGGCTCCCCCGCTGACGCAGAGTCTCCGGCCCCAGCTCGTGGAGGGCGTGGTGAGCGCTTTGTTCCCTTCGCGGGGGGAGCATACTCCCCCGCCCATGGCTCCGCCTCTTGCGGTGCCAACTGCGGACCACATGACCGACGATGACGACGTTGCTCCTGAGGTGACCGAGGTAGAGTTGAGAGCGGCGGTACGTAGGCTGAGTGCCAAAAATACCGCCCCAGGACCCGACGGCTTACCGGGAAAAGCCTGGGTCCTGGCCTCGGAGGCTCTCGGGCCTCGACTAAGAGGGCTCCTAAGCGCATGCTTGGAGGAGGGCCAGTTCCCACTTCGTTGGAAGACGGGGAAACTGGTCCTCATTAAGAAACCGGGGCGCCCGGCGGACTCTCCGTCCGCTTACCGGCCCATCGTGCTGCTCGACGAAGTGGGCAAGCTCTTTGAAAGAGTCATTGCAGACCGCCTCGTCGGGCAGCTGGTGCGGGTGGGGCCGGATTTGGCGGAGAGCCAGTTTGGTTTCCGCAGGGGGCGCTCCACGGTGGATGCCATCATGCGCGTGCGAGCCCTCACGACGGGGGATGCTGTGGCCCGGGGTGGGGTCGTCTTGGCGGTGTCTCTAGACATCGCCAATGCCTTCAATACCCTGCCCTGGAGTTGCATCCGGGAGGCATTCCGGTATCACCGGATGCCGACCTATCTCTGTCGTGTAGTCGAGGCCTATTTGGCGGATAGAGCAGTTATCTACCCCGGTCACCAGGGAGAATGGAACCGGCGAGAGATGTCGTGCGGTGTCCCACAGGGATCGGTCCTGGGGCCGCATCTGTGGGACATCGGGTACGACTGGGTGCTGCGCGCCGACCTCCCTAGTGGCGTCAGCGTGGTGTGCTACGCTGACGACACGCTGGTCCTGGCGCAGGGGAGGTCGCACCAGGCGGCGGCCGAACTCATGACACGCGGGGTTGCGACAGTCGTTGAGAGGATCCGGCAATTGGGACTCGAAGTGGCCTTGCACAAGTCCGAGGCCATGTGTTTTCATGGTCCTCGGAACGCGCCACTGTCGGGTTCCCAAATAACGGTAGGAGGGGTTCACATCGGCGTCGAGTCGACGATGAAGTACCTGGGACTCGTCCTCGACAGCCGGTGGAACTTCGTCGAGCATTTCCGACGTTTGGCTCCCAGACTGCAGCGGGCCGGGGCTGCTTTGAAGCGGCTCTTGCCCAACCTGGGGGGGCCAAACGCCTCCTGCCGGAGGCTCTACGCGGGTGTCGTGCGGTCCATGGCCCTTTACGGGGCACCGGTGTGGGCGCGTTCATTGAGGCTCCGGCCAGCCCGCCGGTTGAACGCGTCCCAAAGGGTCATGGCCATCCGGATGGTACGGGGATACCGCACGGTCTCCTGTGAGGCGGCGAGCCTCCTTGCCGGATTGCCGCCGTGGGATCTGGAGGCAAAGGTCCTCGCGCACGTTTGGGAGTGGCGCGAGGAGGCGAAACGCCGGGGCGTAACTCCGCTGCCGCGAGAAATCACGGCACAGCGGACAGAGCTCCGGCGGGATCTCATGGCGGCATGGAGAGTGCGACTGTCGCAACCCAGCGCAGGGCACGCCACAATTGCGGCGGTAAGACCCCTCTTTGAGGAGTGGCTTGAGAGGCGCCACGGCGTCCTCACCTTCCGCCTGACGCAGGTCCTCACCGGACATGGCTGTTTCGGGAGGTTCCTGTTTCGTATAAGGCGGGAGGAAACGCCCGGGTGTTATCATTGCGTGGATCGACCGGAGGACACGGTGGAGCATACGGTGGAGGTCTGCCCGGCTTGGGCGGAGCACCGCCGTGTCCTCGTGGAAGTGATCGGCGGCGGTGACCTCTCGCGTCCGGCCCTGGTTCAGGCCATGGTACGGAGCGAGAGGGAATGCTCGCGGGAAATGCGGGAAATGCTCGCGAAGGAGGAGGCGGAGCGCGAAAGGGAGAGGCACTCTCTGCGCCCTCGCGCCCCTAGCCGCCGCAGGAGGAGGAGACACCCTGGGCGTCGGGAGTCGATTGCCGACTCCCAGCCACCGTAGGCGCGGGCTTGCGGACGGCGAGCAATGGGCAGCTCGCCGTCCGGTAAGGACCAGGCCCGGGTCGACGGCGCGTCGTGTTCCACGCGCGCCTCAAAGAGATGTCAGCAAAATTGATGGGGTCCGATAGGACCGATACCTGCCGGGGCTGCGGATTGTTCGAAAGAGTTACCGTGGCCCTGGCGCACAGGCAACTGAAGGAACACGGGTGGGTTTTAGTCAGTAAGAGTCTGACACGCCCTTCCGCTCCACCCAGAGCGGGAGAGGTCATTTGATGATTTCCCACCCAAAAAAAAAAAAAAAAAAAAGAGAACGCTAAAGTGCCTCATTTGCTTCATGTAATACTTTGTGAAGTAGGTCGTCCGGGAAAATGGGAAAATATAGGTACTATAGCCTGACCAATACCGCTGTACCGCGCCTTAGGTATTCACGGCGAGGCGGGGGGCAGGACGCCGTGAGCGTTGACGATTGAGCGGTCTACACTGCCCCCCCGTGTCGCCGCGCTCATACCTAAGGCGCGGTGCAGCGGAATCGGTCAAGCTATACTACCATACCTGCCAATCTATTCTGTAAAAATCCCATCGTGAAAAGTATGCTGATGGGAGCCAGTGGTCTCAATCCCTAGCATCAGGCGGAATGGCAGCTCAGTGCACCTAAGTTTTCACGGCGAGCTTTTTACATAATAGACCGGCAGGTCTATGTCTGCCGTCTACCTTTCCGAATTCCGATGGTTCCGGTTTGAAGAGAGGTATGGATGCCCTTATTTTACCTACACTTTTAGCATGAAAATACACTTTAGTTTCTTTGATGACAACGCATTTGCGATGCCTCTGGTACCGTCAAACGGGATGAATAGGGATGCAGGGGTGAATCGAAACGAACCTTTAAAATGAATTTTGACGTTGAAATAATATATTTTTTTGGCAGCAAGGGCACTTAATCGTTAATTATAATACAGTTAACACATTAGAGTCCTTTTTGGCAACAAACTATATTATTTCAATGTTAAAATCCCTTTTAAAGTTCGTTCCGATTCACCCCTGCATCACTGTTCACCCCGTTTGACGTTACCGCAAAAGTCCATCAGCTGCGGTGACCACTTCCATCAGGTGGGCCGTTAGCTAGTTTGTCATACGATATCATTAAATTTCAACGATGCCAACTCTACTCCCCACAATACCTTCGTGCCTCCTTTGTCGTCTGATTCGTCTCGGCCCATATCGCTAGGTTTTTCCTCTGCTAATTACTGCCAGTGTGCAGTTACGAGCCGAGTTAGTTCCCCAAAGCCAACAGTTTGGGGGATTTCATTGTATTTCGTACATATATAGCTGTGGCCATGTTTTGTTGATGTCTGTTTACTTGTAGTCTTATAAGTTAAGGGAGAAAGGGATACTGAGATAAAGCGATGTATTTCAATATGATTTGAATGAATATACCTACATTGAGTTTCTTGCTCGTTCTTCGCCACAGGAACAAATAGGTTTAGAATGGTCTCTGACTGACTGACTTCTTGACAATTCAAATGCCTGTAATTGGTTCACTTGAAATAAGTAAATACTTTGAGTTTAACAGTTAATTAAATGTTTATTTCATAATCATACTGCCTCGTTAGTCTAGTGGTGGTCTCAAGTTCTCCCGAAGTTCAATAACCAGCACCCTAATAGCGTAACACACTATCAATCGCAATCTGAACCATTCTGAAGAATATTGCTAAACCATTGCTTCATATTTATGTTCGAAGTTTGCTCGACAACGTAAATAACGCAAAGAACTGTCAAAATTAAAGCAATTCCTACTGTTACTGTGTTACGCAATTACCCCACTGGTCTGGCAGTTTTATTGAGTTTTTCCAATAGGAATTTCTCAGTAAAAGCCCGAAGTCTAGATTTGTGCCTTAAGAGGGCGCACACGGGTCCACTAGCGCCACTCCTTTAAAATAATATTATGTTGTGACTGACAAGGAATTTTGAATAACGGCTCAATAGGAACCCTCGGTAAGTGTGTCTGGAATTTTATAATACCTTTTATAAACTTCCATATTGAAACACGAAGCAACAAAATACGATCTAAAGGAATGTGGCCGCTTTTCTTCAGATCGAATTTTGTTGCTTCGTGTCTCAATATGAAAGTTTATAAAAGATATTAGACAATTCTAGACACACTTACCGAGGGTGCTTATTGAGCGGTTATTCAAAATTCCTTCTCAGTCACGAGTACATATTTTTTTAAAGGTGTCCCTAGTGGACCCGTGTGCGCCCTCTTAATTGCAGCAAGCTCGTCCTCTAAGTAGGTATTACATGAGACTTAAACATAACTGGCGGAAGGTGGGAGTACAGTGTACCTACTATAATATACTTCTACCTTTCCTTTCGGAGAATAAAGTGCACAATTTTTGACACTCGCGCGTTCGATTCCCATGTTTGAACACTGCCTGACCTGAGGAACGAACTCAGAACAGTACCGGCATAGTATTCGCGCGTGCGACAACTAGACCAACGACGCAGTCTTACTATCAATACATAAATGGGATTTAGAATCTTCATGCAATCCACTTCAAGCTAATGATAGCTGGGATAGAGTGGGAGGGACATCGACGCGCAATCTGTTACCATGAATTCAGTACCTACATGATTCTGAACCCCCAAGCCTAGCAATTATTAATCTGTTTTAAAAAAAAATCTGCTGTTTCATAGAAACAGTGTTGCCAACTGCTACCTCTAGTCACTAGCTAGACGCTTTGCAAAAAGTTGCTAAATTGTCAGATTTTTTAAATCAAAATAGTTGCTAAAAGTAGCTAAATGCTAACTTAGTTAGTAGGTTACAATAAAGATTGCCAAATTATTATATATATAATCGTGTTTTGAATCAAACTCGATTAAAAAATCAGTAATTATTTTTATTATTAAAATATAAAATAATAACCTATTAAAATATACAATATTTTCCGCAAGCTTGAATTTTAAATGGATAACACTACACAAGACAAAACAATGCAGAACAGAGAGCACTGTTAATTAAGAATAATATACAATTTGAATGTAAACATCGGGGAGTTGCGGAATTCCTAGCCTCAGATCCAATGCGTTTCATCAAATACTTTCTATCGCGTAATGTTGGCTGCACTGTTGTAGGACGAACATGAATACGCTACTAGGTCGCGTACTGTACGTAATACGCTAGGTCCGCTGTTAAAGTTTAACAGTAGAGCCAACATTACAGCAAAGGAACTACTTGACGCAACCATAGATTTATCGTATATATGCACTCAAACTACAAAATCTCGAAAGTATTTACGTCATGTAAAAGGTAACTAGAAAAAGTAGCTATAAAATTTAGCTACAAGTTTTATTAAATTGTTGCTGCCTGACACTGAAAAATAGCTATAAAGTTGCTAAGTTGGCAACACTGCATAGAAAAGTGCAATACCTATGCGGACAAAATGTATGGAACAACATGTTTTTCTAAAAATAACTTAATAAAAATTTCAAAGGTCTAGAATCATGTGTTGAATTCATCGTTACAGTTTGTTCATCAACGTTCCTGCCACCATGTATTGATTGGACAAATTCTTATCAAAATGTAAGTAGGTACAACAGAAATAATAACAACAATAAACATTTAAACCAAACATTTATTCTTATTGTCCTTTATTCTTAACATTACGTTTCTTGATCACACTTCTAGAATCATCCGTCAACTGCTGGAAGAAAGCCTTCGAGGTCTTCAAAGATTTATCATCCGTGACCGTTCCCTTCTCCGTGTTCCTGTGTTCCGTTACCTTTGTTACTTTGCCCTGCTTACGTTGCAACTTCTTCTTTTTCCTTCTTTCTCTATTCTTGTCCGTCTGTGACCGTTCCTCTTTACTCATTAAATCTCCTTTGCGTTTCTTCTTGACTTCTTCTGGTGCTAATAATGTGGCATCGCTTGTTGCTACTGGGGCTACCTCTTCCATTGAAATAGCCGGAGTGTTACTGACGATCTTGACTTCCGCTTGTGGTGCCTTTGGTGTGTAGTGATAGTGACATAGAGCGTCTAATTTAGAAAATAACATGTTCATTGCATCACGGACCTCTGTGTGAGCTTCCGGTTCTTTGTCATCTTCCGCTTCACCAGATAAGGCTTGCTTCTGCTTTAGGTATTCAGCTTCATACACTTGCGCTAAGCTCAGCTTGCTTTTAGCTTGATCTAAGATTTCCGTTTTACGGAACGACAGCTGATCATCAACTGGTTTCTCTTTCTTCACAACGTCGTCCCAAGCTTTGTCTTTGATCCTACGTCTGATTAATTCTTCTAGTGTGACTGTAGTTTGCTCTGTGATTATTGGTGGTGGTCTACTCGTGAGATCAAAATCTACTACTTCTTCAAGAAGAGAGTTCTGTGGACGCCGCAAAGCATCAACCTCTCCTTTCAGTTGCCATGGTGCATCAGATAAGGTTTTCTGTTCTAGTTTCTCTATCTGCTGTTTCAGCCTTAGCTGTCTTTGTTCAAATTCTGATTTCTTTTCGTCTGGTATTTTTTTATTGTTGTTAGTGGGTTCGCTGTCAACAGACTCATCGTCATCATCCGAGGAAGCTTCGAGAGCAAATCTGACTTTTTTCTTATCATCTACCTTTGTAGGTTCTGCTTCTTCATCTTCTTCACCCTCATCCATTTCTTCAATTTCTTGTCCATCATCTATCTCTTCTTCATTTTCTATTTCTTGATCATTGTAATCATCTTGACCATCTTCTTCCCCTTCCTGATTGAAGAAGTCAGAGTACATAGCCTCTTTACCACCTTCTTCATCATGAGAACCCTCATCATCATCAATATCTTCAAACAAATCTATAGGTTCCTCCTCACTGTCAGAAGTGTGGGCTTTCCCTTCATTCTTCTCTTCATTCAACAAGAATTTCTCCATTTCTTGTAGTTTGAAGAAGTTATCATCTACTATTGAAGGTTTTACTTTAGATTTTGGTAACATTGGCTTCTTTTTCTTAGGTTTTTCTTTGATTTTGTCGTCGTCGTCATTTTCTTCTTCTGAATCCGATAGTTCATCTCCTGACATAGGTTCCTCATAAACAGAGTCATTTTTAACATTAGTTTCGTCTTTCGAAGTCGTTACAGGGAATACTAAGTTAGTTTTAGTGGACATGCAACTAGCTACCTCCCATACAAGTTGATCCCAACATTCTGTATTTTGAAGCTCGATTTGCTGCCAAATCTGCTCCGCATCGAAATCCTCGACTATCAGCTCGGACAACGCAGCCTTCTTCACCTTATTATCGATCGTTTCCTCCGTTTTCGTGTAGTCGTATATAGATTTAACCAAGTTTTTAATATCATCCTTGAGGTCACTTTGCACACCCAGAAATTTAACTGGTTTCTCTGTGAAAACATTGAATGTATCTATTATTTTATCTAACTTTGGACACGCCATAGTGATTTCTGTTTAACTACAGCTTTTTGTAATATTTCCAATGATTTGACATGGAAAATAAATCGTAATAGCACCTTTGATTACAACAAAATCACACGCGGTTTCGTTTATTTCATAGATGTCAATTTTGACATTAAATACAAAACTTGAACTCTAGTCGTTTTGCACACTATCGAGTCGGAAAGAAGTAAGAAAGTTGCCAAGTTTGCCAACATTTCGTAAATGGATTACCTTTCAACAACAGATAATAAAAATATTTGAACCATTCGGAAACTAATTTGACATTTCATTATTTTCATTCGCTCGGTCACCCACTCATTCCCTGACCATATTTTTTTTTTCGTTGTGTATCGTGGAATTCGTGATGATAAAATGAAAAAATCATAGTACATCGTAAATGGTGATGTTTCATACGCTGCATCAGCACCGCAAACCACTATTAATGCGAAACCAACAGAAACCTTCTCAATAAAACACAAGGTAAGGCCAATCGAGTAACTGTATTAGTGGCTGTTGAATAGATTTTTCACTCCAGTGACCGTAGCATGCCCTGTGCTTTGTTTTATGAATATAAAATCTTATTTTCATCGAATTCTCTTGATGCTTTAACAATAAACAATGAATTTTGAGCTCGGAATATGAAAAATACCATGGTCTTTAAAAGTGAAAGGTATGGTACTTACACAAAAGTTGTTTTTTTCGTCAGTACAGTTAAATAGACGGGTATGGTCACGGATGCTTTCTCATGTAAATTACCATGCAGTGTCCAAGCTAGAGGATATTGCTAATTACTACGTTTCATTAACCAACAAATAGGGCTTTGTTAAAACAGAATAGAAAAACTGAATTCAATATGAATTTTATGTCTGAGTCAATACAACTTTGTACTTTTAATTATGAGCATCCCACTCATTTGGGGGGAAATACCATATGTTCAGTGGTTGTCTATCTTGTTAGTGTAGTTAGCGGTAGAGATCTACTATTTTCACTATAAAATACAACTAGTTATGCATAAACATTTAAACCGAGGAAGTAAACACAATATGTCATGCTGCTATACACACACTTTCATGTGACATTGAGAATATTTTATGAAAAACCTACAGATTACAGGTTGTCAACCTGATAAAAGTATTTCACAATAGACTGTTTTTAGTAGGTACTAAACTACAGTGTTAATCCATTTGTCAACAACATTAAGTGTAATTCTAGACTATTAAGGTGATTATCCATTACCAATAGTTCTTTCAATAAAATGGCCATTATAACAATTTCAATAGCTTTGATTTGGTTGGCTAAATATTTTAAGGTAAAGTACCTACTAAGTAATTATTTTATTCAATATTTACTTTGTTATGAAATCATAGGTGAACTAGTTTTTTTCTTTTCTGAGATTTATCATACTGCTGAGGACTTCTCGCTACTGAGGATAGTGAGGGGCAGTCGGAACAGCATCCTGCAAACTGTAACCGAGAGCTTCGACTCTATTGTACAGCAGTTTGTGCAGAGGTTGATTTTTACTAACACTAGGCAATAAGTTATTTTTTGTATGTTACTAACACTATATGGATATTTGTGTCCGAATTAAAGAGATTATTATTATTATAAAAACAGTGGGTCAATTTTTTCTTGTGAACATCTTACTGAATAACCCCTAAAAAAAATTACACTATTCTTTTTAGACCAACCGAAGGTAACTAAATGAAGGGCTGGTCATCCAGACTTTGGACTTAAACTTTGCATTAGACTGTGACAGTCACAGTTCCAACACCCTGAACGTTTCCATTGTGATGCACCACCAGTTCATTAAAGTTGCTGAAATACCCGGTGGGTGCCAAATCAGTGACGCACATAAATGCGTGCACTCCAGACACACCGTAAATGCACTCCGCATTGCACTGAAAACAAAATTATACCCTTACTTAGCTGTTATACCCATTCTTATATTTTCTTTTCATTTCATTTTTCATTTTTTCTTATATACTTATACATAATGGAACGAAGTTCTTTAACGCTTCTTCTTCTTCTTCTTCTTTAAGCTTGCGGTAGGAGTTGACTGGTAAATATCATCACATAATGAAAAACCCTTATGCTTTCTCCATGCGACTCCCTCTCTGTCTCATTCTATAATATACAGGGTGGCCGGAACATTGACGTCCAAAAATAAAATTTAAGTCCCTCGTATCGTGGGGTATCCGAATCACCCCATGTATGTTCCGCGACTTTTCATAGTTTTCGAGTTACGAATTTTTTTCTGATTTTTTGAGAATGATCGACCTGACCAATCTAAAAAAAAATTTAAAAAAAAGTACATGGCTTTGTCGAGATTTTTTTTTTTTGCAACTGAATCTTCGTGAGTAGTACTTTTATGCATAAAATAATCAGCTTCGTAACTGTGATGAAAGTTATGAAAAAGTTGGTCTAAAGTGAAAAAATTACGTTCGGTAAATTCGTAAAAAAAAATTCGTAACTCGAAAACTATGAAAAGTCGCGGAACATACATGGGGGTGATTCGGATACCCCACGATACGAGGGACCTAAATTTAATTTTTGGACGTCAATGTTCCGGCCACCTGTATAATAGAAAGGGAAAGATTCAGAGAGAGAGAAAGTATGAATTTAATACAGAGCCTAGCTTCTAAAAAGAGAGAAACTTTATGAGAGGTTCTAAAAACTAATACTAGATGGCACTATATTATAAACGCGTCTGCGGGTGGGTAAAACAGTCTATGCCAGCTATAAAAAAAATCAGTTTCAAGGTCTCAAGTTTCAAGTGTCAAAAGTTTGTAATTGTTGGTTTATTTATTTTAAATTAAAAGTAGTTTTTTAGAAGTCTTCCATACTATACACCCGCTTAGTTATGCATTTCCGGTGATCCTGGCATCCTGGGACTACTTTTACAAAAAAAAAATATTTTAAGAAGTCGCTTCCATACTTTCATAGCAAAAAATTAACTTTAGATAAATATGCATCCGAATATCCGGTATCTGCTTATGACATCTAAATTTATGTGTTTAACCTGTGTAGATATAGTCTAATATTAAAAAAAAACACCCATCCACCAAAATTTCTATACAAACATTGGCAATGTGTATGCAACACGCAGTGGAGGGGGTGTTTTAAATTAGACAATCTCTACCTACTTACTTATTGCCTGGTTATTAAACAATTTTCTACTTCTAATTTTAATAATCTGTTAAATTTCTTTTGATTCCAGTTACAATGGAAGGCCAGGACCAGATGGAGATGAAGTTCAGTGGGAACAGTGAGGTGGGGGGGCTGGAGCTCTGCATTGTGTGTGGAGACAGAGCTTCTGGCAGACATTATGGAGCCATCAGCTGTGAAGGTATGTAGTATTCACTACCAATGTTCTACTTAAAAGAATTTCTTCAAACTCTAGAATCTATTCTACTTAGTAAATATCTGATACCCTCTGAACTATCAACCTAATGGGAGAAGCGCCAATTTTTGTTCAACATACAACCTGACACTGACCTGCAAATTGCAAAAAACGTAAGAAAATTTGAATTTCGCGGGCTTCCCTTGCGCCTCCTCCTTAAAGCTCTGACCAGAACAAGGCAAAACGCGCGCGGGTTGCGGGCCGCGACTAGGCTCGTCATTTCTTTGAATGATTAGGCGGTCACGCGACTATTCGCTCCAGTTTAAACACCTCTATACCTATCTAAGTTAGTTGTCACAATCGGCGCGAGCGAATTTCAGACAGAATCCCGCGCAGGATTCTCTACACTTTGACCAGAGCTTTAAATTTATTCTGTAAAACATACACTCGTAAAGCTTTACCTTCCTTCTGGTGAAGTCGGGTAAAAAACCACTATTGAACTATTCCATTCCCACACACTCAAAACCTGCTTTAGAGGCTAAAAATATAAAATAGTAAATGCAAAAAATTTCGCCCATAAACAGCTTTTTATTTTAAAATAATGTTACCACTTTTCATCCACAGGCTGTAAAGGATTCTTCAAACGATCTATCCGCAAGAAGCTGGGCTACCAATGCCGCGGCAGCATGAACTGTGAGGTGACGAAGCACCATCGGAACCGCTGCCAATACTGTCGGCTGCAGAAGTGTCTCGCGTGCGGCATGAGGAGCGACTGTGAGTATCAGCTAGACTTTTAACTTAACATCATGCCTGTAATCTCCGAAGGGTTAGGCAGGGGTGTACCTACATAGTACACACACATTTAGCCAGTTATGTTTAAGTCCCCATGTGATATAGGGCGAGCGTATTGCCGACAACCGGCCACTAATCTAGACTACTGAGAAATTCCAGATTACACCATTAACACTACCCAGGCCCTCATGCTCAACAGTAGTGCTGGCGAACACTAGACCAATGAGGCAGTTTTAGTATTTGTTTTAATATTTATTTAGTTAAAAAGCACAGCCACATCACATACGTTACACTTATGCTAGAAACTATCTTAAAAATGTAAAAAACCGTGTCTGCATGTTATCTTAGTAATTTTAGGTTGACACAGATTTGGACGAGCCGCACCACATTGTAAAAATCCTCCTACGTCACTTTCGTACACTTTACATGAACTATCGCCATCACACACTACACGCGGGCCGCACTGCGCTTTTTTGTATTAAAATTGGCGATGCCCTATGCGACTGGAATGTGCGTTTAGCTTTGGAGGTATTTGTGTTCATTCATGAGTTTGGTTTTATTTCATTATTTCGTTATTTTCGATGATTTCAATATTTTAAATCAAGTATTTGACATGGAAAGTGTCAGAATTTTAAACCGTAAATATTTCGTCGTCATCACATTCTTCAAAACTATTCCGACAGAACCTCGAACAATGTATTTTTTTTAAATCTCTACGAATAGCTTTAAAGCCACAATCTTCTAATTTTAGGATCTTTCGGGAAAAGGTGGACTCCAATTTCGGAGTAGGTACTTAGGAACACAACAACGCGTCATTTTCGCAAAAATAAGACCACCTCACGCTTTATATTATTAGCTTGCTACGACAGCGCCAATTTGACAGTTACCTTCCCCATTGTTTGAGTTCATACGCAGAGATATTAGGGTAAGGGCAATGACCGCTGGTACCATACTACAGCGTGAGAACTACATTGTGCCCCTGGATAAAGTGCACAAACGAAAATGGGTGAAACTAGACCATTCACCAAAAAAATTGGAAAAAATATATAAAAAGAATCGTTGAAAGTATTATCGATTTTATTGCCTATTATAGGCCCCGTTATTGAAAATGTAATAACTTTTTATTCATTGAGTGAATTCACACTACTTAGTATTAGTATGAGGTGTTCATCTGCATGTCTGCCACCAAAATAAAAAGTAAACTCAGCAAATACCGGCTAATATTTAAAACTAGCTACCCACCGTGGTTCGCACAATGTTTACGACTTGACAAAACATCGATATTTCTTTATTATACAGGGTGGCATGAACATCGACGCCCAAAATTAAACCATGAATTCTGCACATGAGTCTAGACATAACGTAGAAAGTTTTCGTCAGTTATCAAAAAAAAATCTGCTGTTTCATAGAAACGTGCAATACCTACACTATCAAAATGTATGGAACAGCATTTTTTTTTTTTTTATAACCGATGAAAAATTTCGACGTAGAGGGTTCAGAATCGTGCTGAATTCATGGTTTCAGTGTGCACGTCTATGTTCCTGCCACCATGTATATGTAAGTTTAAAATTAATCTGTTCTACATATAAACCTTCCGGCATAAATTCTCTAAGTGTTGGTGAAAACTGTATCAAAATCCGTTGCGAAGTTTACGAGAACAATGCGGTCACACAGACACGAATAGCGACTGTTTTATAACTACCCTGGCGTGCAAAAAAATCGGCCCACCCCGTACTTTCAATTTGAGAGACGAAATCTCAAAAATCATAATGAATATAATTTATTAGTTTATATTGTGTGAAGGTAGGTAAGGTACAGTCTATTTGCACATACACTATGTATTTGGATAAAAGCAATATTCTTGACAAGATCGACTCAATTCTTCAGAAGTTCTTCTCATCGTTTACTTTTGCTCGGATAAAGTGCGTGACTTTTTTTTTGCCAATGAAATTGACAAAAGAATAATTCTGTTTATTTCTGTTCGTTTAATGAAAATTTAACTTGATTTTTAACGGACTTCAAAAAAAGGAGGTTCTTTATTCGAACCCCCAAGTTTGTAAGTTCGTGATTTTTTCATAAACTTTTAAATCAGTTTGGATAATTCTTTAACTAACGTAATCTACATACTTTCAGGAAGGTTTAAGTATACAATATATTAGTTTATTGTTAGTAAACCTTGTTGAAGTATATTGTATCAAATCGAAGAGTACGGGGCGGGTTGATTTTATTGCACGCCAGTGTATTTACGGCAAAAATGACGAACTTCCATACAAACGTTCTCCCATATTTAACCTCTTACGGCAAGTTTTTTTTTAAACCCTCCTTAGTGCTCACCTTCGTTACAAACTGAAGTCATACAAAGATTTCATGCTTCCGTACCAAGCGGTCTTGGCTGTGCATTGTCTATCAATGAATGAATTGTAAGATTTTTATTAAGTACGCAGAAATTTTTCTGAAAATCTTACCCAATTCTATGTTGCCTATTCTGATGAGCAATAATTCTTGCACTGTATGCGACAGCGGTCCAGCATGAGCGGAAGCCGATCGTGGACAAGTCTAAGGGGGAACAGCGCGAGGGCATGCATGACAGGCAGGCGGCTTACTCCAAGTTCCTGGGGTTGGCGGGACAAGCACAGGGCGGTCAGGTTAGTCAATACTTTATTCAAGTTAAACGACCATAGTTTTTTTTCATCAATCTCTTAAGAGGGCGTACAATGGTACAGTAGCGCCACTCTAAAAAAATATTATCTCGTGACTGAGAAGGAATTATGAATAGCGGCTCAATAAGGACCCTCGGTAAGTGTGGTAAGCAGCAAAATTCGATCTAAAGAAAGCGGCCACATTCCTCTAGATCGTATTTTGTTGCTTCGGGTCTTAATATGAAAGTTTATAAAAGGTATTAGAAAATACTAGACACACTTATCGAGGGTGCGTATTGAGCCGTTATTCAAATTTCCTTCTCAGTCACGAGATAATATTTTTTTTAAAGGCACTCCTTTAAAAAAAATAGGGCCACTGCCCCAGTGGACCGGGGTGAGCCCTCTTAAGGAGTCATTGTATTCATCATTATGGGACCAACCCTAAAATCTCCAAAAATGTGTCCATACAACGTTCTGCAGGTCCCATGTTTGGATATTTATAATAGATTTTTAATTCAATAACAGCACTCGGCAGTAAATAATGTTACATCAAGTTTCAGAAGAAGTTCAACTTTATAGAACCTTATCTCTGTCACTCCTGTGTGAGTCTCTTTCTAACCCTCGATATGTCATACTAACGCCGTGGTTTTGTATCCAGGAGGTATATTCGCAGATCAATCCTAAAGAAGAGCCAAGTGATGCATTTGGAGCGGTGTCTCCTGCACCTGCTATTAATTTCGCGCTCGCTGCTGCCGTCGCATTCAATAAAGGAAATCCAGGTAATATGACATCCCATTTTATGTTCTCTATAGGCTTTACAATCATGGTTAGTTCTATCTCCAGGGTGGTTACCATACATTCTTATAGTACGCTCATATGTGACAAAAACTTAAAATGTGAAGTGTCAGGCCATTTTGAACCATCTGTAGTTCACTATTACTGTCAGTTTGCCTTGCAAGCGGCCTTGAGTGTCCTTAATCCGTCTGGTTTGACCAAAACTTGAATTGTGTGGCTGTTCCATCTATGACGGCCGGAACTAGTATGCGCAGGCCACACCGCCAGCTAGCGAGCGAGCTGGCGGGCGAAGCGAGGCGAGTGAACCTATATAAACTAAGGGAAGCTTTGGCGAGCTATACTATGTGGGTTCATACCGAAAACTACGAACGGACGGGCGAGTGGGCGGGCGGGCCGCAGAGCAAGGGAAGCGTTCCGTCTCAAGCGCAGGCCACACCGCTAGCTAGCGAGCGAGCTGGGCGAGCATCATTTTACCCCTTTTCATACTTCGGTTCACACCGCAAAAAAAATAAAATGAAAACTGGGTTAAATTAAGTAAAAAATTGATTCTCCACTTAAATATGGCAATATGGTCAAATAATTGTTTAATAATATTTATTGCGGTTATGCGAACGCCACAAAGTGGTACAGTAGATCCTCAATTGTGTAGCCGCCTGTTGGTTCCAGTAGTCACTCTTAAGACCAAACACGAGTCTCCGTGGACTGAATTAGAATGAATATTCTTTTTAATTTTAGTAGTTCGTACCTATTTTATTATTTGATTTTCTCACTGTGATTTTAGACTGCGTTCTTAGAAGTCTTAAATAAAAAGAATTAAGCAAATGATGTTTATTTTTTTAAACCCAACGCAATCAAGCACACTTATTACTTTCAAAATACGCATTTTGAATAATCACACGTGAGATTAGGGAAGGAGTTCGATCAAAATCTCACGACATCTCACCTAGGGAAGAGGGGGGGGATCGAAAAATCGCCTCAGTAATCAATGGATGCCCCCTTACAGTTCCCAAAGTAAGAAATCTGTCGATCCTGATGCTGATAAGATTCTATTTTATCATTATATTCTTAACAAAATATTCCTTCCAGTATCTCCATACCTAACGCCAGGCAACGCTGGTGATATCGAAGGAGCTCGCAGACAACAGCTCATGCTGCAGACGCAACTCGCAAAGAATCTCTTCAAGATGGGGCAGTTCGGTGAGTTTCTAGTTCTTATGCTGTACTTTAAATTATTGTCTACAAGTGTCATCAGCGGTAAATGCATATTTATTAAACATACCATGAACCAAATCTCTCAATAAAAAATTGACAACATTTTAGGTATACATAATAATTTTTGTGCTTGAATGACCAGATGTGTGAACGTAAACGAGGCAAAAGGAGTATGTAAGGATCGTAGCAGGTGGCGTTCTGTAGTTTCTGCCTACCCCTATGGGAAGAAGGCGCGAGTTTATGTATGTATGTATTTTACATATGCTGCTTTATTTCGCTAATTTAAATTAGATTTAAAAGGAAGACAACCATATTGTTTTTCTGTTGATGTAAACATCTTTGATTTTCGTTCTATTCTAAGCAGTCATATTTTAAGATGACGAATTTTATTATTCGCTAAATTCAATTCAATAAATATTTTTAATTTTCGTTCTTTTCTAAACAGTCCTTAGCGCCGTCAGTTTGAAATTTCGAACTCAGGATAGAAAAAATATTAGAGAAATTTTCGAATAGTGGTGGAAAATTGATTTGGGGTGATACATTTTGACATAACCAGGGTTATCATCACCATCATCATATTTGGCACTATTGGCAGCCCTGTTCCACCCACTGCTGGGTATATCCCTCCTCCCCTTTGTGCCATGCTTCCCTGGTCTAACCATAGTTATGTCCACTAGAGATTCCAAAGTACATTTTTTGTTTAGGTGCAATTAATGAGTATCTTCAATCCGCTTACGGCGCGACCCCGCCAGAGGTGCCGCTAGCTGCCCTACACGCCGCCGCTGAAACACAACAGACTGAAGGTAAGCACATTACTTACATGTCAAGTTTTGAACAGGGATGTCTGACAGCTAGATTAAACCATTGTGCTTTTTTACCATACTTACCATTAATTAATTACCATAATTAAGCATTAATTAATTACCATAATTAAGCATTAATTAATTAACCATTAATTAATTACCATAATTAACCATGAATTAATTATCATAAATACGAGGTTTTAGATAGATTAGATTTTATATAGAAATCCATAATAATATAGGGTTTTTCAGGCCTACTACAGTTTAATTGATTTGTTGTTCCAAACGATCAAAACGCGTTTTTCACTGTCAAAATTTATGAACATTGTGCACCATAAGCTTAAGTTGAAATAAAATTAACTAGCTCGCTATATCAAAACTGTCTGCGGGACGCGAATCCGTGCGCTTTCTCGTGCGTTCACGACAGTACAGCAGAAAAGTTATGCGCTTCGGTATCTTCGTGTTTCCGAAAAAGTACGAACGTCGCGCCACAGAGTTACGAGTACTTTCGCTCTTTGCAGCAGTCTACTTATCATAGCACGTTTGTATGGAGGTCTAGCCGCGCTTCGTCCTCTGTCAGACAAAAGTTTTCTTTTGATTGCATAAAGTTTTTTTCCCCCCTCTTGTCCTAGGGTTCGACAATAGGATGGACCCTAATCTTATTACAATCTAGCCTTATAAATAGACTAATAAGTAATTTAATTATAACCTAAGCTATTAAATTGTCTTTACTAAGAATGTGTCCAATAGCACTTTTCTTATTGTCTCTATTAAGGCGAATACACTTTGTTCTTGTGTTTGTTTGGCACTTTTGTACTTTACACTATTCACTAACACTAAACACTAGATCGAACGGTTTTGTTATTTTTAGTCTTCTATGTTTGTGTGGTCGAGAAGCTGGATTGCCTCGACGTTGACATGCTGATGAAGACTCTTTTCGTGAGTTTCTGGATCACTTTTCCGATGAACTTAACTTTTAGGTCCCGGTGGAGGTCATCATTTCGTATGTACCAAGGTGCATTTACAATTTCCCTTAGCACTTTGTTCTGGAATCGTTGTATAATTAATATATTGGTCTGTTTGGTGCAAACTGGCATCAGGACTTGTCTGTATAGCAACAATTTGTTTTGCACGGACAGAATGGAGTTTGTTCCAAGCAAGAATCGAGGTCGAGTTCGTCTTTTTCTTTTCTTGACGTGGGCTTTCCAGCGTAGCTTTGCGTCAAGGGACATACCGAGATTGGCTTGGCTGAATTCTCGAATGGAACCTGTTTATTATTAATGTAAACTGGAGAATACTGTTGTTTTTGTGTTGGAATCTATGTGAACAGATTTGGATTCAAAGTTTAATCCTCCATTTCTTAGTCCAGTCATAAACTTGATTTACAGCCGTTTGAACCTTTTGTACTGGCTGTTTCCTACAGCCATTATGGCTGTATCATCAGCAAAAGTCCCAATCGTGTTTTGCTCTAACTCAGGAATATTGCAAGTGTATAGTAGGTACAGGACCGGACCTAAAACACTTCCTTGCGGTACGCCAGCTTCAATTTCTTTCAGTTCTGAGTAGGCGTCTTCTTGTCTTATTCCAAAGACTCTGTTCAGCGTGTAGGATTCTAATATATCTGCAAACTGCTTTGGTAACAGGCTCTTCAATTTTTGTATAAGGCATTCATGCCATACTTTATCAAAGGCTTGCGCTACGTCAAGGAATACAGTAGAACATACTTTCTTCTCTTCAAGGGCGTTTTCTATTACCTTTGTGATCCTATGCACTTGATCGATGGTAGAGTGTTTTTCTCGAAATCCAAATTGGTGCTCTGGTATTATGTTTTTGCTATCTATTATTGGTTTAAGCCGTTTGAGTAGCAGCTTTTCAAATAGCTTGGACATGATTGGTAGCAAGGAAATAGGCCTATAAGATGAAGTTTCGTGAGCCGGTTTCCCTGGCTTAGCTATCATTATTACTTCGGCCACCTTCCATAAGTCTAGTACATATTTAAACTTTAGTGCGGCTTTGATTAGGGTCGTTAACTTAACCAGACCATTTCTTGGGATTTTATGAAGTACTTCTTCTGTTACTAAATCGTAACTTGGTAATTTTCGTGTACTTATATTATGTTTTATTGCTCTTGCAACTTCTCTCGGTGTTACTAGTTATATGGTAACTTCATTTTCTGACGTCACCATATTAGCCAGTGTGATCTTCAATGATTTCCGCGTCGTTTGGTTGAAAGGTATTTTCTAGGTGCTCTGCAAACCTCTTTGCTTTTTGCTCATTAGTAACCGCCCATTGCCCATTTCCACATTTGATAGGTGGGTTTTGGGCATAAATTTCTTAATCTATAATTTTGTGAACATAGTAAAACAAAAAATATAAGTACTTCCATAGATATAATAGCTCTATTTTAGATCTCATCATAGCGCTTTCCTATTTCCGAAGATAAACGATTCCTGAAGCGCATAATTTTCTTGGAATGTCTGTAGCCTAGTGTAACCTATTTTCAAGCTGTTTAGACATAGGGATTGCCTATTTATTTCTACATATTAACCGTGCTATGTGTATCTCCAGCAGACGCCACAGGCGGCGGCATCCTGAGCACGCCGGAATCAGTACAGCTGCTGGTATCCCTCCCGGGCGCTGCGCCCGCGCACTTGCGCCTGCACGCCGTGTGCGAGGCGGGCGCGCGCCTGCTGGCGGCCGCGGCGCGCTGGCTACGGGCCGTGCCCGCTGCGCACGCGCTGCCGTACGTATACTGTACCGGCACTATGTACAGCGCTGGCAAGCAAGCAGAAAGACTGCCGCTTCGTCGGAGAAAATTTTCCATTTGACCTGATTTTCGGTATCAGCAATCCCAATAACCATGGAAACGATACCCATGAGTAATATTACTAATTTCTGCTGAGATTTCGGGGGGTTCACATGCCGAAAATGAGTTAATTGGTTAAATTGGAACATAAAACTCAGAAAATAGGTTGCATTTGTTATCCAATTTCGATAATTTTATAATCTTGATAATAATAATAAAAAAAATATTTAACGTATTTTCTCTTCTTTCTGATACTGACGGAGAATTCTATTATTACTATTTATATTTATTAAAAAACTCTTCACCTCCCCCAGGTTCGAGATCCAAGTGACCCTCCTAAAGAAATGCTGGCCGGAACTCTTCGTGCTATCCCTCTCGATGTTCTCACAACAACTGTCCCTAAACAGTCTGCTGCCTCAGATGGTGAGCCACTTGCAAGCAGTGCTGCGCGACAGAGCCAGCAACGACTGTGTGGATAGATCTCATGATATGGCCATGCCAGAGGTAAGGAATACGGTTTAAGAAACTTTTTTTCAGAATTAGGTATGGTGGTAGTGCATCTACTCCCAGCATATCTATTTCTGCTGCCAAGCAGCATTACTGGGTTCTGGTTTGAAGGTCATAGATGGAGTTTGCCCGGAACTAGTAGCTCAGCTTGTGAGAATGTTCCTCCTGTACCGAAATACCAACTTAGACCGTGATGACACGCATTCTAACTTGCCCTTGGTTCACGCGCTCGTAATGCTGAATGTTCTACTGACATCGACACAGGAGTGTGATTTGTTTGCCGCGAGATGGATAGATGTATGTCGTACATGTTTGAGATTCTGTGAGATGAACGACGATAGATTTTTTTTTTGCCCCTGTATTATTTGATTGTCGTTTGTTAGTTATTTTTGTGTGTTATGTCTAATTGTTATTCTTTCATTATTTGTAAATGTGTCTGTTTTTATTGAAATTCTAATTGCAATAACTTGGATCTGGTTCTGTAATGTTGTGTGCAAGTTTTTACCAAATGAGGCATTTCAGTTTTGTCTTTCGGATGGCAAGGCGCCTGCAATGCCTCTAGCATTGCAGATGTCCACAGACAGGTATGACCACTAACCATCAGGTGGGCTAGTTTGGCATCCAAAAAAAAATCGTTGTTATAGAAATAAATAAATAAAACAAACTGGAAAAACCCCTTTGCTTCGCCCCTTTTTGGAATGAAGTTCTTTAACGCGTTTTGCCGTAGGAGTTCACTGGTAGAAATCGTCACGTATTGAAAAAGCGTTATGCCCCCTCCATGCGATAGTTTGCATGGTTTTTGAGGGTGGTCGGTGGAGGTCGTAAAAATGTTTCATCATGGGTATCTTTTTTATAGTTTTCGAGGGTGCTAAAGCAGATATCAAGGTCAAAATGAAAATCCAAGATAGCGCCAACTTTATAAGAGCTTCTAAAAACTTATACTAGATGGCTCTGTATTAAAAACTCGTATTCATTAAATTCACACATTATCTCTCACTCTGTCTCTTTCTATTATGTACGAGTGTGCGTGCAGGCTAGTATCGCGTAAGAAACTTCGTTTCTGAAGGGGATCCCTCGACCCCACACGTTTTTATTAGTTATGTTGTCTCAAAAGTACTATTTAACACGTGATATTTTTAACATATCCTTCCAGAATAATAACGAAAATTTCATTTTTGTTTTAGATCACAGCGTCAGACTACTCTGACGAGCGAATAGCCGAAGTAAGCAGTAGTCTGTCCCGCCTGCAGCAGTTCATCAGCAACATGGAACAACTGCGCGTTCAGCAACGAGAGCACGCGCATCTGAGGGCGCTGTGCTTGTTCTCACCCGGTAATATACTCATATATATTATATACTGTAGTATACAAGTCATCTTTCTGACTGACCGACCCCTTGACAATTCAAAAGTGCCTGTTATTGGTTTATTTGAAATAAAGGCTTTGAGTTTGACAAGAACTGTAAATAATAATTAGGTAAACTATAGTGTAGCAAGTGTATTTAGTATTTGACAATCAATTAGGGTTGTTCGGGGAATTATAGTTAGGAGGATTAAAAACCGGTCTATCGACACTATAGACTCACAAAATGCATTAGGTAATTAAATAAAAAAACCCTTACCACACTACTAAAGCTTCTATAATAATATAATTTCAATCATGATTCGAAAGACACGTAGCGCCATCTATTATCATAAGAACGTTATTGTTGTTTTCCTCGGGGACAGTATTTTTTTTCGGGATGAAAGGTACCCTATGTCAGTTTCTGTACACCTGACAACGTATATGCAAAATTTCAGGATGATCGGTTCAGTGGTTTAGGAGTGAAAAGGTAACAACCAAACAAACTTACTTTCGCATTTATAATATTAGTTAGGATAAATAAAAATATTTTATTGTCAGGCATCAAGGCCTATAGGGTGTTAGTATTACATCTTACTTAAAAACTATATTAGTAACATGCAGGTACATTAAAAAGAAAGAAAAATTAAATCAAATCACAGGAAGGTTTAATAAGCTTTGTTGCAAACATGTAGCTTGGTAAACCTCCCCATTGCAGGCCCATATCGGTTGCAAAGTTAGCAGCAGTCACAAAATTTATTTAGTCGAATTTAGTTGGGAATCAGCACTTTTTGAAAGCAAGTTCAAAAACACATCTATCGGGCTTACTTCTGTAACAATCCGCCTTTCCTTTAACATAAGGTTTATAATTATTATATTACTTGTTTGAGATAGCAACAGTCGAGGTTGTTCTTGGTCTTGGCGACGTTGGGGTCATCGGGTCCCAGCTTGCTCTCGTAGATCTCCAGAGCTCGCTGGTTTTGTATGTTTACCTATTAACCACTTCTTAGGGTTCCGTACCCAAAGGGTAAAACGAGACCCTCTTACTAAGACTCCGCTATCCGTCCGTCTGTCACCAGGCTGTATCTCATGAACCGTGATAGTTAGACAGTTGAAATTTTCACACATGATGTATTTCTGTTGCTGTTATAACAACAAATACTTAAAAACAGAATAAAATAAATATTTAAGGGGGCTCCCATACAACAGGCATGTTTTTTTTTGCCGTTTTTATTTCTAATGGTACGGAACCCTTTGAGCGCGAGTCCGACTTGCACTTGGCCGGTTTTTTTGTGTTTTATCTGGAAAGTGGAAATGTCTCGACTACCTTCCCAACAACACTTATGACCCTGTTAGAAGAACTACTTGTCCTAAATTACTAAATAAATGTATCTTTCTTTCTTCTATTAATAACATAATATTTCTCCCTCCGCAGATGGCGTTCCAGATTTCCTAACCCGCAAGTTACAAGACTACCAAATAAAGGTCTTAAGATCTCTTCGAGCTTCCTGTCAGCCCGACGAAGACCGTCTCGCGACCTTACTACTGCAGCTTCCGGTCTTGAGAACGTTCTCAGGACCATTCCTTGAAGACGTGTTCTTTGTGGGCTTCGTCGGTGACGTCAGCATTGATGACGTCATACCTTACTTGTTGAATGCTGAGCGCTAGAATGGAGCTTTAAGTTGTGTGTGAAGAGGCCGCTTTGAATGGTTTGGGAACTTTTGTTTTCAAGCCCAGAGAGTAGAACTACAGTTCTGTAGTCCCTTCGCAGTTAATTTACCTCTGACATCAACCTTATATCAACGAGAATAGAGATCACTGTGGAAAATCAGAGGTAAATTATCTGTAAAATAGACTTCAGTATAAATTGTCACTATCATGTTAGGAGTCTGTCGCTTCAATAGAATAAAGGTAGAAACACTCACTCCATGCCTTGCAACGTCAGTGAAGCGTGCTCATTCGTTAAAACGGATTGTCATTTGACCAATCAACAAGCTTTGTTTGGGTGGCCTTAAGGTGAATCCTCAGCGGTAGCCCGCCATATTCAAATTTTCTTTGGTTTTTTGCAAATTGCAACTCTGTTTTAAGTCGTATGTTGATAAAAATGCTATTCGCGACTGTAGGAATTATATATTTACTGGATAATAATCATCAATTTCATAATATCAATCGTCAAACTATGAAAATTCGTTCCACCCAAAAAAAAATCTTATGAAATATTCTGAAAAATTCTTAGGTGGAACAAATTTCAATAGCCATTATTCTATTGAAGCGTATACAGGCTGCCTTTTAGTTATTTAAGTATACTAAGCCAGTATGTAAGATATAAGTATTCGGTGCTTTGCGCATACGCAAACAATCCTTCCAAGAAAATGTTAGTTCTATTTAAAATATAATAAAGGGTCACTTGCATCACAAATCACTTAACCTTTCCACCGCCACGGACTTCAATAGAAGTTCACCTGCCTTGAAATTTTAGTTAGATTTACATGTTTTAATGGCACATACGCCTTTAAAACCAAATCAATTCCTAAAGGACACACTCTTATTTTGTTTTAAAGCCGTACGTGCTATTAAAACATGTAAATCTAACTAAAATTTCAAGGCAGCTGAACTTCTATTGAAGTCCGAGGCGGTGGAAAGGTATGCATTTAACTCTAAACGCTAAACGTAATTAAAACTTCATTCTGTCCGTTATATTGAAAAGATCGACAGAAATAGATCGATGATTTAAATCCATGCATTAAGTGACTTGCAGTACAAGTGGGCCTAATTAAACTAATCGTTATAAATAAATAAAATATATTTTAGTTTTAATCATACATATTTTTTGTAAAACTCAAAATTTATTAAAAATAATAAATAAATGAATGTAACGTTGTGGTTACTTAAAAAAATATATTCAAGAACTTTTATACGCGGAAATGATGC